>BLBF01000004.1:48648954-48678402 GCA_015471245.1 Laticauda colubrina | reverse complement strand
CTCCTCCTCCTCCTCCTCCTCCTCCTCCTCCTCCTCCTCCTCCTCCTCCTTTTCTTCTTCCTCCTCTTTCTCCTCCTCTTATTAAAAAAAGATCACCCCCAAGCCACTTTGTCTTTTAGAAATGATGATATCACAGACTTAGTTCTTCCTCACTTTAGCTGAAAATAATTGGAGGCAACTCTATCTCTCTGTCTGTCTGTCTGTCTGTCTGTCTGTCTGTCTGTCTGTCTGTCTGTATAAGATACCCCTAACACCCCTCGGGTGTGGGTGTGTGCCTTAAAATGTACATCACAATGGACTTGCCATGGTAACACCTTTACAGTACTGCACAAGGGAGCTGCCTCTCCTCACTCCAAGGAAATGTCAGGTGATTGGCCAAGTGCAGTCAAAAAAGTGAAACACCAGCATAGACAACAAACTCCCGAGGAGACGAATAGAAGACTTTCAACACTGTACACAGTACAACAGCGTGAATCCCAACTACATGATTTTCCTGTCTAATACAGGATTGGGATAAATAAATACCCAGGCAATGTTGGGTTATCAACTAGTACTAGATAAACATCCTATTTAAGGTGAAATGCAATATAGGTAGTCCTTGGTTTATGACCAAAGTTGAGAGTAGAATTCATATTGTTAAGCAAAGAGGTTGTTAAGTGAGTCACACCCAATTTTGCAAACATTTTGCCGTGATTGTTAAGTGAATCATTGTAGTTGTTAAGTGAATCATGTGGTCCTTAAGTGAATCTGGCTTTCCCTATTTTATTGCAGGAAGCCAGCTGGGAAGGTTATATAAATGGGACCACATGATTCCAGGGCTCTGCATGCCAGATCCAAGCAACTACTTTTTGATCACAGGACTGTGGAGACGCTGCATTGGTTGGTCGGTGCATGGACTGGTTGTAAAACACATCTTTCAGTGCTGTAACAACTTTGAACAGTCACTACATAAATGATTGTAAATTGAGAACTACCTGATAATAACAAAATACAGATAGTCCTTCTTATGACTACAACTGAGTCCAAAATTTCTGCTGCTAAGTGAGACATTTGTCAAGTGAGTTTTGCCCTAATATGCAACCTTTCCTGCCACAGTTAAGTGAATCACTCCAATTGATAATTAGTCACCTGCTGATTAAGTGAATCTTGCTGTGATGACCCAGAGTGTAATACAAACATAACAAAAACCAAAATGTAAATAAACTTCCTTTAATGCCTTCAACTTGGCTTCATTGTTCAATTGTTCACAGTTGGAGATTAAACTCTTTCCAAAATAACATTCCAAAAGAAAGAAATACAGCCCAAACTCAGAGAGCAGATAACAAAGCAATAAAAAAACCAAAAACAAACCATACTGAAGAAAGTTCCACGACAGACCAGGATAATTAATTACAAACTTCAAGAAGATAACCAGGTACAGTCCATTGGAAGAACGCCAACCAAGAATAAAACAGGAATAAAACACGCTTTGTCTGTTTGCTGGCACGCAGGTCCAAACTCTTATGCAGTTCTCACAACTGTATCCCATGAAGAGGATCAAGGCCCTCTCCTCACAAGTAGACCTTTCCCTTATCCTCTCCTCCCTGCATGCCCGAAGATTGAGAGGGGATGGGCCTGGGTCCTCCTCTGACTGCTCAGCTGGCCTCTGCCCTTCCCCAGCCTCCTCCACAACCTTCAGAGCCACACCTCCACTCCCTGTTGGCTGTTCCTCCTCTCCCTTAGAGTCAGTCTCCACCATGATCATGACGCTTGCTTCCCCGTTGACTTTGCTTGTGAGAAGGTCGCAAAAGGCAATTGACTGGGGAATTCTGGGAGTTGAAATCCGCCAGGCTTAAAGTTGCCAAGGTTGGAGACCCCTGGCTTGGAGGGCTGTGGGAAGCCTCCAGCATCGCAGAAGCAGAGAGTATCATAGAAGGCACTCATGGAGAGACAGCCATTCCTGGCTCCCTGTAAGCACAAACACAATCTGTGCACTTATTTTGAAAGAAAATGCTCTGAAGTAGACAAAGTATTCAGATGAGGAATGACTGTGGTTCGAGGTGACAAGCATGTGGTTAGCTATTTGCTGGTAAAGCAAATGTCCCTTCCAGTTACATTACTCCCTCCCCTCTCTTTCTCAGTGCAATATTGGTTGTCAGCACAAAAGGCAAGCTGATCCATAGAAAAAGGAAGACAATTAAGGCCAGGCCCAGATCCCCATTTTCCTCTGTCCAGGTTCATCCTATCCCAGGTTCCCCTCTGAGCCCAGTGGGGAGTTGGCGGTAAAGAATCTGTAGCCACAGAGACATGTGATCCAGAATCAGGGACTGAATCTAATTGCAACCAGATCTTGCCTGCCTTTGGGAGGATGAGTGATGGTCGACTGGCATGTGACCTGGCTTGGCAATTTCTCTCCTCCATCCAGGCTGCCACAAAGAGATACGTAACGTCTACAGTGATGGGAAACTCTTTAAGACAGATGGTACGGAGCGACCTCGTAAAATAAAGTCACGAGGAACCTTTGCAGAATTGTCTGCAATAAAAAAAACGATAATGGAAAAAGCAAAAGAAAACTCCAAAAGAACTTAAAAGACAAATCATTCCAGCTTGGGACTCCCATTTTCATTTTTTTTCTTTCAATAGAAATAGGATGTGGCTTTTTAGTTTTGAGGATTTTGTTTCAGGGCAGCAAGCATGAAATCTCTTTGTCCTCTTCGTCTTTATCAGACCCTGTAAGAACTGAAGACCCAGGGATTTCAATTGAAGGGTGATGTCTACTGAGGTGATAATCCACTCCATTTATTTGAAAATAAATCTTCCTCTGCTATTTTTGGTGCAGACATAAAAAATTGTGCTGTAGATAATATTGGGGAAATTGTATGCAAACCTAAAATAGGATAAATTACTACATTATCTATCTGTCCATCCATCCATCTCCTTTATCATTATCTATCATCTTTATCATCATCCATCCACCCATCCTATCTATCTATCTATCTATCTATCTATCTATCTATCTATCCATTCATCATCTATCCCCCCCCCCTCTCTGTCTCCTGTCTTTATTGTTCTTTATTACTTTTACAAATAAAATGGCAAACATATCCAGCACACACACCCCTCCTCCTGTTTTCCTCAGAACAACAACACTGAGGGATGGGTTGGGATGAAAGAGAGGGACTGGCCCAAGCTAGCTTTCATGTCTAAGGCAGGACTTGAACTCATAGTCTCCTGGCTTCTAGCCTGATGCCCTAACACTAGACTAAACTGGCTCTATTATTACATATTATTATTACATAACATTAGAACTACTTCCTTAGAGAGGGAGCGAGACTTTTTTACATAAAGAAAAAAAGAGTTGTGGGCATAATAAAAGTAATTTTCTGTTTATTTTTACTTAAAGTTCAAGGATTCTAAAGTTAAATGAAACCTCAGCCATCAGCTTCTGTGACCACATTCGATAGCTGTACCAGTCCTAAGGCCTACAACTTGTAGTTTAAAATAAAACAGATCTCCCAGGAATTTGAAATCTCTTCATAGGTTCTCCCTCTGAATGTGTCCCTCTAAGCAAGAACTGTAGGATGAATGCCATGAACAGCACCATTGTTTTGTCTATTATATTTTGATCTTGCTGGAAGATTTGATACTGCTACCCACAAAGTTTAAGACACATTTCTCCACATCTCCATATCCAAATAAATGAATAACAATGTTTAATCGCTTTAGAAAGGTATGCTTGAAAGACTGATGATGTTCTTTGAATTATAATTCCTCATAAAAATGTATATAATTCCCTTTTTTAAAACTTTAAATCAAACGTGTTAGCATGAGTCAATTATCTTTTCTACTTTTGTGTTCCAGAAATATCACACACAATGTATTGATTTGATCCTCTAATAGTTTTCAAAATATTAAACTGGAAAAGTGATAGAGTTGGCCAATATCTCCTGAGTTTTCTTTCTTCAAGCTCTGATGCTTCTTTTCCACATTTGCTTTCTGTCTCAGTGAGCACTACCCTCTTTTAAGCTACATTAATTATTATTCATTCTGTGATTTAACAGGCATAATCCAATCTGTTTTATTTAGTTAATGTTTTTGGAAAAATAATAAGCAAACTTTTACTTCGGTTACGATTTTGCAAAATAAGAAACTAATTATTTATATTTTGTTTTTACTTAGGTGCCTTAATCATGCATCATCTATACATCTGTTCATCACTTGAAGCAACACTCATGAAAGGTTTGTTGGAACAATGATAGTTCATTGATAAAGAAAATACGGTGAAGCCAGATTTTGATGGAATAGATTTCATTTTGTTCATAACTTTCTGATTGTAATAATAAAAACTAATGCAAGCTAAATTTAAAAGAGGAGTAAGAAAGAATGAAAAGTGCAAGAAAAATAAAAAAACAAGAAGGAAAAGAAAAATATGAAAAAAGTAATAAAAATTACTTCTAACCTTTATTGCAAGTATAGACAAAATCTAATAACTTTTCATGCCTAAAGGCTACAAACAAATATAAATATGTGGTGACATCTGTATATTTCTATTCAATAATATATTCTATATTCTATTCTATTTTGTAATCTATTGGATTTAGTCTCCAGGTTCCACAAAAATGAACTGCTGAAAATAACAGGTGAGATGACTTCCTATTTTGGTGAGAAGGAGAAATTAAAACAAAAAACAAATTAAATAAATCTTTAAAAAATGCAAAACAAGCAAGACATAGGTTAAAGCTTCACTCTTGCCCCAATGAAATTATTAGAAAGCATCCCATTTGCTGCAGCCCTTTACCGCTAATAAATAAATAAAGCACAATCCTATGCTTCAAAAAGTAGTTTATCCCTAGTTCAAATGTTCCTAGGGAGAAAATCCTGCTTAAAGCACAGACATTCCCTTCTGTTGAAATCTGAGTTGAGATTTGTTTGCCTGAAACAAATTTTCTAGTCTGCCTTGTGGACTATATCATGGCTTCTGTTTTAAGAAGTGTTATAAAGCCACATCCCCTCAAATCTACATCCCCATCTCCATCTGTTTCTAATTTGCACAATACCTTGCAAGGCTAGTGATTTGTATGGAGGGAAGGAAGAAGAAGGGATAGAGGACGAAAAGAAGAGAGAAGGATGAAAGAATGGCCCCTATCAATTAATTATTTCACCACACACATGCACACACACATAAACCCACCCATCCTCAAGAGAATGTCATTAACTAAACTTCAGATGTTGACTACATGCAAAAGAAAAAGGCTGGTCAGAATAGCCAGCACTTAAATAAGAGATAATAAACAGAATCACTCCCCTATTCTATGATTCCTCACTCCTTAATGAGGAAAGATCCCAGTATCTGTTTCCACTCACCATAATCACCTGCCTTGACCATCACATCCTCTGTTTTCAAGGAGCAACAGAGAGCAGGAAGTTTCAGTGATGTGCCTCAGTTGAAAATTGTGGGGCTAACAGGAGACTAACCTTATCTTAGAGCAAGGGGTAGACATCCCCTTACGACCATTAGACTTCAACTCCCATAATTCCTGCTGGCTCATTGCAAAAAAAAAGGACCCAAAGTTATTACAGTATGTATGTTTTAATCAGTTAAAATGCTGGAAAATTAGAACTGCCATGTTTTTTGTAGGAATTGTAGTTTAGAGAGAAAAAACTTGGAATCTGAAAAAAAAAAATCCATCACTATTCTATTTGTTTATTTTTTCAGTGAAATTAATATAAACATTCCCCTTACAATACTGTATGTGCAGTCATGAAGATATATTTATTTTTATATTTATTTTCCTGTAAAGTCTTGGAGACTTTCAATTGTCTATCAATAGACAATCAACTTTCAATTGTCTATCAACCAGCATTGTGCAGTTTAAATATTCTAACCAGAAATATTTTTCTGGAATAAAGTTCTCCAAATATTTAAGAGAATCTGAAGAAATTTTGTTTTTTACAATTTTTTTTTACAGATTCCCATAAATACTTAATTATTAATTGTCAATATGTTAGGTTTGTTGTACTTTATTTTACATCCAGAAAATGTAATTTATGATGGTTACACATATTGTTATGTAACCATCATGAAATTTACCACATTTATTATATTATACAACCACCACCAAGTCTGATAGTTTTTATAATCATTAATAAGGCCTTAAATACCATCTGCGTACAATTATTGCTCAAGCAGAAGTTCCTATACCATTCTGGACAAATGGCTGCCTAATCTCTCCTTAAAAACCTCTAGTGTTGAAGCACCCACAACTTCTAGAGGCAAATTACTCCATTGATTAACTGGTCTTACAGTCAGGAAATTTCTCCTTAATTCTAGGTAAGATCTGTCCTTGATTAGTTTCCATCCATTACCTCTTGTACAGCCTTCTGGGGCTTTGAAAAATAAGTCGATTCCCTCTTCTCTGTGACAGCTGTGCAAATATTGGAAGACTGCTATAATGTCACTTCTATTCCTTCTTTTATTACATCAGGCATTCCTAGTTCCCACAATTGTTCATTGTATGCTTTAGCCTCCAGACCACAATCATCTTTGTTGCACTTTTCTACATTCTTCCTTGGGTCTCAACATCTTTTTTTGTATTGTAGTGACCAGAACTGACCCAGTATTCCAAATGTGGTATTAACAATTTTATATAAAGCAGCATTAGCACTTCACATGACCTTGATATTATTCCTTTGTTGATGGAGCGTAGGATTCCATTGGCTTTTTTGGCAGCTGCAGTACACTGCTGGCTCATATTTTGGTGCTTGTCCACTAGGACTCCAATACAGCATTCTCAGCGTTACTATAGAATACTTTTGAACACAGGTGTCAAACTCAATTGGTGATGTATCGTGACATTTTTTTAGCTTTACCAGGGTAGGCATGTGACATATCCGGCTTGCGAGCAGCCAGCTTGACAGGCCTGCTTTAGAAGTAAGGGAGAGCTTGAGGATTCTGACACCTGGATTAAAAAAAAAAGAGGAATTAACTTTTCTCTTTCTGCTAAAAGAACTTTTTGTTTGGGACAGTTGGATCCAAACTTGAGTGTGGTATACCTGCTCTTGAGTAATACTGTTTTTACTTGAGGGGGCCCTTGGTGCTCTCTGAGCTTGCTTGTTTTCTTGCAAACATTTCATTACTCAAACTAGGTAACTTCATCAGTGCTAGTGATGACTGCAAGAAAAGCATCTGCAAGAAAAAAGCAAGCTCAGAGAGCACCAAGGACTCCTCATATCAACCCTGAACTATAAAAGTTCTTCTTTATTAGCTGTTTTTACTTATTTACTTCTTGTTTTTACACTTTCATTTATACCATACCTTGGGACAGCTTTCATTGCTTGTCATGTTTAAGAAATTTTCTACAATAAACTCACATGAAAGTATTTATCTTCATCTTCCCTGAGTATTTATGATTGTTTGACTCATATACTTGGACTGCTCACAAGGTATATTCCAATGTCATGTTCAGGTTGTTCTGGTCATTGCAAAGACATGCCATCTTCTAGAAGAAGCACAAAGCATTAAGCAGAGAACACTTTAAAGGTTTCTCAATCTTGGCAACTTTAAACTGTGTAGATTTGGGACATTGCTGGCTGGGGAATTCTGGGAGATGAAGTTCACACAGCATAAAGTTGCCACGGTTGAGAAGCATTGCTTTAAAGTGAAAAGTTTGAGGGTGCTGTAGAATTGGAAAATTGGAAATCAAATATCAAATATCACATTACCCTATTATAAAATCCATTCCTTGTATGAACAATTCTGTGTCAAAACAGAAAGTCCAAAATAATATAGTCATGTATTATAAATGTACAATTCAATTTGCAGCTGAATGCCACGGATATCTTATTATTCACACAAAACCTAATAATATGGAAAGAACAATTGCATTATTTCAACATTTTCAAGTTGTGGCACAGTTCAGCTAAAATTAACAGCAAACTGTTTTGGTCTGAAGTAAAAATGTTCACTTTTGGAGAACATTTTTATCACTGTTAAAAAGCTCATCACTCTGAAAAAGTTTTTTTACTTAAAAAAATATGTGGGCGACAATAATTCCTTTCACTTTGGATTTTTGCACTCAGTGACATCTGCAGGACAAAATGGTTTATTTACTAGAACTTGAATGTTATGGAAGTTTTACTATCATATGAATCTCTATAATTAGATAAATAGGTGGAAATGCTATGTTTATAAATTGCTGATTTTCTGTAGCTCTTCCACTGGCATTCTAAGGTTTGCAAAATAATAGGGTATGACTTTTAGCTGATTGGTTAGATTATATGGTTAAATTAACTAAAAAGACATCCTAAATGAGTCAAGCAGCTCATAAATTTTAGATAAAGATCTATAAAAAATAAAGATGGCACATAAACTGTTTTATACAAGAAGGAGCAAATCTTCCAAGATACTACTTTCACAAAGGCCATTATTTTAAAAGAGAGAAGAAAATAATTTTCTTAGAAAAAACTGTGGAAGGGTGGAAGTCTTGTGATCAAGCAGAATGTTGCCATAAGCAAAAATTTATTATAATCAAAATAAATAGATAGTCCTTGTGTGAAATCTTGGAAGAGAGATGGTTTTTCCAGTGCCAGTCTCCCCATGTTGAGGGTCAGAGTGTGTAGGGAAACAGTGCAGCTGAACTTAGTTACAGGACTTCACAAGACCGGATATCCTGCACCGTCAGTGCCCTTTACAAAGCACTTTAGCCACACTCGTTCAAATGTGGTTGCTATTTTTCTGCAGATTTTTCCTGTCAACACAAAAGATCAAGGGCAGCAGGTGGAGCACCTTTTCGAAGCCTCCTGCCTTAAGCTGCTTTTTTAAAACACCACTACAATCTAACTCATTTTTAATACCATAATTTCCTTTTGTTCGGTGACACTCCAGGCTTCTGAATGAATAGCCCATCCCTCACTCTGATTTTGCTACTAAAGTGTGACTTGTTTTGATTCCATCAAACTAACGTTCCACATAATTCCACCATTAAAGCTTATTATCTATTTATTTGTATCCTGCCTTTATTATGTTTACAGATAATTCCAGGTGGCAAACATATCCATCATATGCCCCCCCCCCTCTATTTTCCCTATAACAACAACAACCCCATGAGCTGAGAGAGAATGACTAACCCTAAGTCACCCAGCTGGCTTGAAATTAAATTTAAAAACTATGGAAAAAAAAACCACAGAAAGAGTGTAATCTACATTAAAACCAGCTATTTAACAACTCCACACTTCCATGTCATCCCTAACGACAATATTCAAGTGTACAGTATTCCCATTCTTATCAATTTCTTTTGATTTTTACATTAGAAGTAGTATTTTTTTTTAGAACAACTTTATTGTCACGTTGATTGTACACTAATTGGCATACATTGAAATGAAATTTCGTTGCATACAGTGCTCAAAGGATCTCCCCCTCTAATATACACTACATAAACATGAAAAAAATAAACACAAAAATAAATACAAAATTATGCATATACCCACGTATATTATATGACACTGAAAAACAACACAGTTTAGTTTGAATATATACATGTATGTGGAAAGAGAAATAAATATTGCGAGTTTATCAGATAGATGGCATAGGTAACAAAGCTGTTACAGAATCTGGTAGTCCTGCTAAAAATACTTCGAAACCTCTTCCCAGAGGGGAGCAACAGAAACAGACATTGTGTGGGATCTCTAACAATACTTTGAGCTCTAAGCACATAGCACTTATAAGCAGTAACCTGAATGGCAGCAAGCAAGTTTCCTATAATGTTCTCGGCTATCCTTACCACTCTCTGAATGGACTTTCTATCTGAGGCACTGCTACCACCAAACCAAACGGTGATGCATGCAGTTTGTTAAAACGCCCCTCAATTGTGCCTCTGTAAAAAGTAGCCAGGATAGAAGGAGAAAGATGTGCTCTCCTCATCTGACGCAGGAAATGCAGATGCTGGTTTTCACACTTCATTAAGGATGATGTGTGGAGAGACCAGTTCAGATTGTTAGTTATTCTCGCCCCCAGATACTGAATACTTAATTGACTTATAACCATTTGTTTGTTGACCATTTGTAATTACAATGACATGGGAAAAAATAACTTATGACCATTTTTCACACTTACAAACATTGCAGCATTCCCCATGATCATGTGTTAAAGATTCAGACACTTGGCAATTGGCATATATATTTGATGGTTGCAGTGTCTCAGGGTCCTATGTTCATCTTTTACAACTGTCTGAGAATCAAATAGGGAAGCCAGATTTACTTAACCATCTTGTTACTAACTAAACGACTGCAGTGATCCACTTAATAACTGTGGCAAGAAAGGTTGTAAATTGGGGAAAACTCATTTTAACAACGGTCTTGCTTAGCAATGGAAATTCTGGGCTCCATTATGGTCGTAGAGAAATACTGAAGATGGGTTGGAGGGTATATTATGATTTGACATAAATATCTAAGAATGCAAATATTTGAATACTTGAATGAAACCAGTGTGTTCATAGCTGAATTATTGCAAGTTGATTCTATGGGATTGATAAAAAGGGAAGCACTTAGAGTCATTATATTTCTATTGACTTTTTTCTGATTTCTACAGTTCCATAAATGAATACTGTATAAGGAAGATATGAACCTTGTACCTTCCTTATAACTATCTACTTTGTGTAGATGTGTTTTACCTGTTGAATGTATACTTGCTGGAAGAACTTCTTTTGTGCCTCTACAGAATGTGTGAAATGATTGTTTAATTGTTCAGGGCATAACAGAATCTGGGTCTTATTATCAGAAAATTATGACTTAATTGTCATGTACTGTCTATCCATGTAGATAATCTTTAAACTGAACATCTAGGAGACCTATACAATCTCCAACAAAAAGGAGGGCTTATCATATATTCTTTCTCCCAATCCTCATAAATATTCCTTACTGAAAATGTTCCTTTTGCTCTTGTTAGATACGTTAATGGCTTGAAATAAACATGCATCATTTCAAGAACTCTAAAAAGAAATAATCACATGGGATCCCAAGCTACATGCAGTCCATACATCACTTTAACTGTGTCGGTATAACCTCTGCTTTAATCATCTGTCCTGAAAACATGTGGAATACTCATCTTCCCTAAAACGTTGTCTACAGTATTTCCAAAGTACTTTACAAGACTGGAGTAACTGACTTTAATGCCTTGCAGCAGCTGAGCTGGTAGCACACATGATATCTTAAATGTAACAATCAAAGAAGCATGCAAGATTCTGGTATTTCCGTTGGGTTTCTTGCAGATGTATAGAAGCCAGGACCAAAAATAAAATGAAATGTCAGTTGTGAATCGGGTAGGGTGGGGTGGAGGAAACATTTTAAAAGCAACCATTTTATTCGTTGCTTTGTGCCAACAATCTCCTAATACAAAGGAGACTTTGACTGATAGGAACTGGATCAGAATTATATATCCACTACTTAACTGACAGTGTTTTTCCTACTGTATTTTGTGTGCAGTTATGAATAACATAGCTTGGGTTTTATGTAGTGCTCTTATTAAGGTAAAGCATATGAAATCCTTCAGTTGCTAACCTTTGATATTCCCACTCCTCAGAGAATTCCTGTTTTCATGGAGGCTGGTTATTCATTGACAGTAGTGTTGTTGATTTAAAATAATCTTCTTAATGGAGACTAAACCACTAAGACAAAAATAGCATGCAGTTCTAAAACAAACCTGGTTTTTTTTTTCTCTCTTTCCTTTGGTCTCAGTTTTGGTTAGCCTTCCTTTCTTTCTGCCCAATTCCTCTCTTCTGATATTTTTCAGCAGAAAGGAATTCAGCAGCTGTTCCAAAATCCAAAAAGTGTAACTGCCTGCAAGTTTTATGGCATGGAATGGTGTTTATGGCTTTATGTAAGTTAGTCTGTACTCCTTCCAAGAGTATTTTGAAGATTATGAAGAGATTGAACAGTGAAAATATAAAAGCCACTCTCTATTTCCTCTGATGATTAACGAAAAGGTAACAGGAGAATGGGAAAAGAAGGTCAGGGAAAGTAGGAGAAACAGATAATAATCTCCTAGAAAAAATAGAATATATAAATAGGCTTCTAAATTATATATATTGTATAAGTAGATCTTGAGTTACAATGGCAATTGGACCTGAGTTTCCATTGCTAAGGGAAGAAGTCGTTAAATGAGATATGTGACTGTATAACCAGCAGCCCTGATTGCAGTTGTTAGGCAAGGATTGTGCAATCATTAGATGAGAGCCTCACATTATTGTGCTGTGGGAAAAGGCACTGAAACCATGTCCCAGGCAAACAGACTGGTGGGTGCTACAGATGGTTACTACAGAGTATAAGTGGGCTGGTGGACTATGGGGTATGAGAGCCCCATCCCAGGAAGGGGCTCCTCAGGTTAAAATGTGGCAGGAGCGGGAGACATTTGTGGGAGCAACTTGCAATGTCCAATTAGCTTCCCTGTTGACTTTGTTTATGGGAAGTCAACAAGGAAAATCACAATGGTGGTCATGTGACCATGGGGCACTGTTAGCCAGTTGCCAGGCTTCTGAATCATGATCACATGACCACAGCGATGCTATGATCAGGCCATAACCTTGAGAACCACATAAGTCTCTTGTTCAGCACTGTCGTAATTTCAAATGATCGCTAGATGAATAGTTGTACATCAGGGACTAGCTTTTGTGTAATTATGTGGTGACATAGAAGGGATTTGTAGAGACTGTACTTCAAAAAGAATATGCAATTTTAGATTCAAAGATTGATAAAATAATTACTGCAGAATAAATAAGTCTATTTTTGATAGTTTAAAACGGGTCCCCAAACTCGGCAACTTTAAGACTTGTGGACTAGCTGGCTGGAGAATTCTGGAAGTTGAAGTCCACAAGTCTTAAAGTTGCCAAGTTTGGAGTCCTCTGGTTTAAAACAATTTTCAGCCTTAGCTTGAAAAGCAGTCATTATCGGGATGAAACTTTCCTTCCTGAATGACACTTTAAAATTGTGATGTCACCATTTCAAAAATGGCAAAAAAACCAACAATTGTAAAAAAAACCCCACAGGACATCAAAAGCTATTAAAATGAGCAAAAGTTGGAGGAAGAAATACCAATAACCTCTATTTATGCTAATCAAACTACTCTGATAGTGGAAAATATAAGTGAACTAGAAAGTGGAGCAATAAAAGTCAAGAAACATAATGAAAAAAAATAGAAGGTTACAGCTTATCCTCGACTTACAACTATTAGTTCAGTGACCATTAGAAGTTACAACACTGAAAAAGGAGACATGACCATTTTTCACACTTACAACCATTGCAGGATCCCAATGATCACATGATCAAAATCCAGTTGCTGGGCAACAGATGCAGTGATTCACTTAACAAATGGAGTAAGAAAAATGGGACAAAATTCACTTAGACACTGTTTCACTTAGCAATGGAAATTTTGGGCTCAATTGCAGTTGTAAACTGAGGACTAACTGTATGTTCTGTGTATGTTGATTATACAACTGCATCAGAAAAATGTTCACTGGAAATGCCCCAGGTGCGAAAGGCCACGAAGTGGCCATTTGTGTTTCTCTATAAGTTCTTGGAAATCTGCTTCTCATTCTCTTACTTTTACTTACAGATCTTATGAATTTTTAGATGGTGTACAAAAAGAGGTTAAAGCAATGATTAATCATCCTTTGTGTATTAGGAGCATTCTCTGTCGGTTTGCTAAATAGTCCTTGTCTATTTTTTTCAGTCAGATTAGTTACTGCACCAGTAAGCAATTTCAAGACAGATAGTCAGATTCTCTCCTCTGATAACAGGGTGCTAATGGAATGAGCAAGAAAACAGAGCTGAAAGCAAATATTTTCTTCATCTCCCATAACTTTGAGTTATTGTATGGAGCAATCTTAAGTGTCTCAAATTTCTTGTATGTTACTCAACTGGGTTCTTAAGCAGGTGCTACTTTTGAGAAGCCCTTTGCTTGCTTTGTCTCCCTCTGTGTGTGTTTAATTGTGCTCTCTTGCCCTTGGTGTTGTGCAAATGCATGAGCTAATCTTGAACATTCATTCTTCGTTACTGTACATTTTTAGCTGAGTGGAATTTGTTTTCTTTTTGACTGGAGAAGCTGGGGGGGAATTTCTTTTATAAAGTTTAAACATTATAATGTTTATAATGTAATGTGGAGATGTATTTGGACATGAAAGAGATGGCAGGTAGGATTACACCCTGGACTGTAGTAGTGAACACATTAATCTGGCACCAAAAAAGACCAAGTTCAAGTCAGCTACTGTGTGACTTTGGGTCAATCATTTTCTTTCAGTCTTGCCTATCTATAAGGGTTGCTGTTGTGGGGAAAAATGGAGGGGGAATATTATCAACACCATCTTGAGTTGCTGAAGGAAAGTTGTGGGATGTAATTCTTATAAATAACAGTCAAAGAAGCCAATGTTTTGGTGCTATACAAATTGGCAATGTGGAAGTGTGTGTTATTCTTTCTTCTGGGACATGTCTACTAGTCTAACTTTTGACCTAGGGAAGCTGCCACCAAAGTGATTCTTGTTTATAATAACCCACCTCTCTCTGCCCATTGTAAAGTGGAACATATCAATCTGACTGGCTTCATTTGTCATCAGTATTCATAGATTTCCAGCACAGGATGAATGGCTGGGGAATGAGAGGATTTAGTCCTATACCCAGGAAGGTAGCTGGCACACTAGCGTTACCTCGAGAAAAGCCATCCTTATTACATGGACATCAAGAAATCAAAGTTGATTCCAGGATGTTTCACATATCAGAACATAAATACAGGCAGACACCACAGCTATCTCTAAAATAAAAAGAAAAGAAAAAAGAAAACCTTTTCTTGCCTTCTCTTAGGTTTTCTTTCAGGAACGTTCACTTCTTCTGTTATAGTTCTTTTTCAATGACTTATTGGTGATCCTGGTTTACCAAGCAGAACCTCTTGAGTTTGAAACCTGACAGAAATGTTAAAAAATTAATAACATATATTTTATCCTTACTTAAGCTACCTTCTGCTGGTGTCCTGCAGACAGAAGCTAGGGCTGTAACTCTTACACCTCAAGTGATGGAAGAAATGGTTCCCTGGTGGACTTTTTAATGTTTTTTAAAAGTCCCCCCAAATAGTGCACAGCTGAGGGAAGGAAACAATAATTTCTAAATCTGCTGGGTTTGAAATCCAGGTGTTCTACATGTCAAGCAATCATTAGAGGCACATCTAGAGCTACTGGGAAAGATCTCTGTCAAAAAGCAGCCACTGACCTTTCCTTTTTTGAGGAAAAGCTAAAAAAATGAGGTGAGGGGTTCATAGTCTCTAAAATGACAGGAAATTGATTAGAATAAAATGGAGTGTAGGAGGCAAAGTAGATAGCTTAGCTTCAGTTGGCAGAAACAGGAAAACCAAACTTTCAGCCCAGAGCAGGAAAATATATTCAGAGTTTTGCAGCATTAATTCAGTGACAGAAAAATAAACACAGATGACTGATGCTTCATTTAACATCTTTATAAACATAATAAGTAGATTTTACAAACCAGTTGTAGATTTCTCCAACATGGAGAAACTGTAGAGAAAAGTAAAGTCCTACACTTAGGCAAGAAAAACCAAAAGTACACATATACACTGGGTGAAACCAGGCTCAATAGCAGTAAGTGTGAGAGGGATCTTGGAGTCTTAGTGGACAACCAGCTTAATATGAGCCAGAAGTGTGCAGCAGCAGCCAAAAGAGCTAATGCAATCCTAAATTGTATTAACAAAGGGATACAATCAAGATCAAGGGAGGTACTAATACCACTCTATAAAGCCTTAGTAAGACCACATCTAGAGTACTGCATTCAGTTTTGTTCACCACATTACAAAAAAGATGTTGAGACTCTAAAAAGAGTACAGAGAAGAGCAACCAGGATGATTAGGGGAATGGAGACTAAAACATACAACGAACGGTTGCAGGAACTGGGCTTGGCTAGTCTAGTGAAAAGAAGGACCAGGGGAGACATGATAGAGGTATTCCAATATTTGAGGGGGTGCCACAGAGAGGAAGGGGTCAAGCTATTTTCTAAAGTGCCTGTAGGCAAGACAAGGAATAATGGATGGAAACGGAACAAGGAGAGATTTAACCTGGAAATAAGGAGAAACTTTCTAACAGTGAGAACAATCAACCATATGGAACAGATTGCCCTCGGAAGTTGTGGGAGCGCCATCACTTGAGACTTTCAATAAGAGATTGGACTCCCATCTGTCAGAAATGGTGTAGGGTCTCCTGCTTGGAAGGGTTGGACTAGATGACCTACAAGGTCCCTTCCAACTCTGATTATCTGTTACTGTTGTCTGTCTGTTATGGAGCAAACACAAACAGAAGCAGACATGTTACAAGTTCCTCTGAACATGCAGCAGCAATCAGCAGCTCCAAAACAGACATCAGTTTCACAATTGGTTTCATAGCAAGCATTATACACAATAGAGGAGAGAAGCAGTTTCATTTTCAATAGACAGACTCAGAGCTCAACATAGCTGCAGAGTTGCAGAGCTTAATATAGAGTCACGCATAGGCTACTTTTAGTTGCAGTTTCCAGCCTAGGCTAATTCTAGTTTCAGTTTCCAAACAGTTCTCATTGGCTGACTTACGTGCTATGCCTATTCATTGGCTGACCTTGTTATCATGCTCTATTCCAGTTCATGAATATACTTTGACAAAATATGGGGGGGGGGGTTATGTGGAATGGGACAGTCACAAGGGCAAAATTAAGGCCAAAAGGTACTCTAAGCACAGCCGAACAGTGGTGTGTGATGGAATCAAAAGGTTTACTAGAAACACTTTCAAAACAAAATTTTAAAGTTAAGTGACTCACATGCCAGATAAAACATTTTTAACAATGCAGATGAAAGTCAAGCATGGAGGATAAGGATACTCATGAAAAATTCAAGCTCCAGTTCTGTGTGGCAATGAGTTAAGGGCATGATAGCTAAGGGAAAAATCTTTATGGTGCCTCTCTTTCCATGGTGCCCGAAGCTTATTTTGCTTAGTAGTAAATCCAGGGCTGACTTGAGGTGAGAAGACAATGTCCATGTATACTCACAACCAGAGCATCTTGGCAGTGCAGATACACTCTTAATCTTCTGGGATGACTTGCTACAACTTTAAAAGCACAACTATAATGACGTGGGATAATACCCGAAGGAAGCTGAACAGCATACATGTAATACCTGCGAAAACTTAAAATATATATATAGACAAAATTGATATATATATAGACATATATATACATATAAATATAAATAAATAAATATTTATAAATATAAAGACAAAATTGACCTGGAAAACCAAGGCATATACGAAGTTCCCTGTGCATCATGCCCGGCCACATACATTGGACAGACCAATAGAAGAATCAGTACCCGCCTGGATGAACACAAAAATGCAGTAAAAAAGCTGGAACACACCTCCTCACCAGTCCAACACATGAAAGCCACAGGTCACAGCATCAACTTCAGTGGTACCAAAACCCTAGCCACTATAGAAAACCCCAGCCACAGAATCATCAGAGAAGCCATAGAGATTGAAAAAAGACCTGAAAGCATGAATAGAAGAGATGATTCCACCAAACTGTCAATCATTTGGAAGCCTGCACTCTCAAATAGAAAGATCTCCACACCACAAAACAGACAAACACCTGGGCACAAACAGACTCCCTCTGATACCTCCAGCTCAAACACACCCCAACCAGGCACCCAGATGAAACCAAGCTTCCTAATAGATAATAGCCGTCCTTTCACGCGAAGCAAAGCTGCACTGAAAGCCTCCAATACAGGAACACAGTGTTGACAGCCAATCAAAGCCACAAAACAGACAGAAGAAACCAGAAACACCAATCAAACAAACTCCAAGTCCAATAAACACAGACCATGACTCCCAACCAATCATGATGTAAAAAAAACCATCCTGGGACAGCAGTAGGCTAGCCTCAAATTTAAAAGCAATGGCTGTGATAGCCTGACCCACATACAAACTCAATACAGAAGCCTGATGATGGCAGATGAGATTCTGCTGAAACGTTGCTACAACTTTAAAAGCACTACAATGACGTGGGATAATACCCGAAGGAAGCTGAACAGCATATATATATATATACACTGAGGTTTTTGCGGGTATTTACATGTGGATCTTTGGTTATTTGGGTTTTCTCCCGTGTAAAATTGGAAGTATCTAGGCAACATTTCGATGAAATCTCGTTCATCATCTTCAGGCTTGTTTCTTCGGCTCTGTGCTTCTCAGAATTATGTGAGCTTGCAGCTGCTTCTTCCTTTTAACTGCTAGTGGGGTTGTGACTTGATTGGGTGGGGGCTTGGCTATGTTTTGATTGGCTGGGGGTGTGTTCTGTTCAGGTGGAAGCTTGGTTGTGTTCTGTTCAGGTGGAAGCTTGGTTGTGCTCAGGTTAGTCTTAGTTGCTGGGGGATTTGAGCTGGTGAGCTGTGATCCTGTTGTTTGGCTTCTATAAGTACTATATGTACCTTTGCAGAATTCCTTTTATAATTAAGTTTTCACCCATTATCACTAAACAGGTTTATACTTTCAATTCTTATACCTTTTCTCTATATCTTGTTTCTGTCCTTTATAACTTCTTTTCCTTTCCTTCTTCCCTCTCTTCTTGTCTCTCCCCTTTTTACCCCCTTGTCTCTCTACTTCTAATTCTCTCTTCTGTAATCTCCTCTTCTGCTGCTTTCTAATATTATACTTATCTTTCAAACTATTCTTTTTGTTTTGTCTTAAAGTTTTCATTCTCTTTCCCCCCTTTGCTTTTTTTCCCCCACATAAAATTACTTGATCATTAAAGATGGATTCTTTGTCCCAATCTTCTTGTTCTGCAAGCGTTTCTTGTTGTTTCACATAGTTCCAGATCTCCATTTCTAAGAGTTGAAATACGAAGCCAAAAGAATCTCTCCCTTCTTGTGCATCTTCTTTGTACTTTTTAAGTTCCATTTTCAGTTCTTCTAAAAGTGGTGCCACTTTAAACACTTTTAAACAACCACCCGATTGATTTTAGTCATTTAAATGCAGTAACCAAAAATACAGAGATCACCAAGAAATCCAAATAATCCCAAACTGTTTCTTCTTGCTTCTTTTTTCAACTTTCTCTTCCTGGGGTTCTTCTATTTTGCTGCCAAGTTTCAGTTAAAATGTATCCTTTAGAAATCTTGTTGAGGTTTTAGTTCCAGGCAGTCTCCTTCATTTTTCAAGATTCTGCCCTTTTATTTTTTTTCTCTCGTTTCCTGCTTTTAAAAGCTTTTAAGTATCCAGAAATCTTTATTATCCCTTTGACATTTTATTTTCAGCTGATTGCCTGTTGATGTCAAAGTGGATTTTTTTTTCAGTTTCTTGCTTAAGTCTCTTAGCTGTCAGTATATGGAAGGGAAGAGAAAAAACAAACCAGATCTTTTCCCTTTTCTCTCTCCTTCACTGCTTCAAAATCTTCTTTGGGAACAATGTTATTTTTTAAAATAGTTTAAATACCAGGGTACCTTGCATTGCTATTTTTGCAGTTTAACCCAGTCAACCAAGACTTTCATTTCTTATCTTCCTCCTGCACATTCTTTTCTGTTCGAGTTCTTTTTTGAGGTGGCCATTTCTGACCACTGCTGCAACTGCCTTCAGGAAAGGGAGTAATGGCCAACTGAGGAGGAGAGATGCGGCTCTCCTCAACCGTGCTGGTAATCTTCCCCCTCTTCACCACCTCTATGGGAGGCTTAACCCTGAAGCCAGCCAGCTTGGGGCGCTCCGGTGGTAAGCATGGATCAAAATTGTGCATGATAGTGGTTTCGGTCTGTCAGCGAAGAAACTCAAACAGGAAGTCAAAAAGAAGCAATTTCAAGGATGGTATTCATAGAAACCTCTTAGCTGCAGAAACATATGTTCTTTATGACTGTTCTTTATGATAAAGATTGGACACTTTTGCACAGTGCAATTTTCAGTTCACTTTGGATTTTTTTTAATAGTGAGGTTTTGTGTGTGTGTGTGTGTGTGTGGTTTGTTTTTTTTCCCAAGTCACCATTGACTCCTGGTGACTGCTGAACAAACCCCTACTGTTTTCTTGGTAAGGATTTGAAAAGTGGATTGCCATTGCCTTCTTAGGGCTGAGAGACAGTGACTGGCCCATGCTTTCCCAGATGGCTTCAAGCCTAGGGTAGACCTAGAACTCATGGTTTCTAGCAGTAGTGGGATTTAAATTTTGTTACTGGTTCTGTGGGCAGAGGTGGTATTTGCTGGTTCTCCAAACTACTCAAAATTTCTACTACCAGTTCTCCAGAACTGGTCAGAGCCTGCTGAGTACCACCTCTGGTTTCTAGTCAGATGCCTTATCTCCTAGACCAGGGGTGTCAAACTCAATTTCATTGAGGACCACATCAGGGTTGTGTTTGACTTGGGTGTGATGTGGCTGGGGGGGCATGGTCAGCTCAACGTCACTCGTGTTGGGGGTGCCTGTGGTGGCCTGAGCACTCTACCAGTGAAAATGGTCTCCCGAGCTCCATTTTTTGCAGCAATGGCCTCCTGCAACCCTCTGGCAGTGAGACATCATTTTCACTGGCAGAGGCACTGCGGGCTGGTTCTTCGCTGTTTCCAGAGTAGCCCCATGGGCTAGATCTAAGCACCCCATGGTCCAGATCCAGCCCCCAAGCCTTGAGTTTGACATCCCTGTCCTAGACCAAACGAGCTTACACAGTGATCTACCAAACCAGAATAATGAAAAGTGATGACAGGATTCCATAATAAGTATTCAATGGTCATATTTTACTTATTAAGCTACCTCTTACCATCCTCAAATATCCAGGTAAATTGGCAGCCTTTATTTTCAGACTTTCCTTGTGTTCCTTGTATTCTCTTCCTACTATGCCCAAACTACATAATTTTTCAACTAAATATTCTATTTCAGTAGTGCTTTTTTATGGTTACAGTACAGAGATTTGGGTGCATGCTGGGCCCAAATTAAAGCAAAGATCTGAGGGTGGGAAAATGAGCCACCTCAAAAAATTTCTTTATTAAAATAAACAGACCTAGCAAAAAAGACAGTTTCACAATTCAATAGGGTCAATCAATACAAAGTAGGGCTTTAAAAAAGAAAAGAACACTGAAGTTTATTGTACAAGATTTGTAATATGTTTAAATACCATGAGAACACCGGTTGCCAAATAACACCTTAAATATTTCAAATCTGCACATTATATTATAAACATTGGCAGTGATTTTCTTTGTAAATAGATTTAACCTTGAGCCTGCTGTCATTTTGTATTTTTGCACAGGAAATTAATTTTCTACATCCTCAGTGTAGCCTGAGCAAAGAAAGTGGAAAAACTCCAAGGGATTTCCCCAAAAGCCTCCATATAAATTTTAAAATTAAACAGATGTTACATGATTACCATTAAACCACAGCCATAGGTTTCTCAGTTTTAAATGGTATCTGATGTTTTCAAAGCAAGAGGTGAAGTAAATTTTTTCCCCCGATTACTAAAGATAAAAAGATCCTCAAGGATTTCATTGGATCCAAGGGTTCTTGAGTCTCAGCAAGGGTTTAAAAAAATTCAAAATAAGTTAGAGTTTCCAAATAATTATGCATTAATCAAGGAGAGGGAGAATGATTTGTCACTCCATCCTTCTCTGGCAATCAAAAGTGCAACAATAGAAGCTTTTCCATTGGTTTCAATTATCTGGGTAGTTCTTTATTTTCTCATATTTAGACTATCCACTCTTAAGCAAATTAACTCAGCTAAGCATGTCTTTGTGCTATAGGCAATCATTACACACTTTGTTTTACCTTTACTTTACAAGAAGCAGTTGTTATGACTTGTATAGTAGTATATATAGTAGTATATTTCTACTCCATAGGGTGCTATTACATGTAGTTGGTTAAGGTGCTACTGTGGCTAAATCCATGCTTAGGCCAACATTTTCCTTGGCTCAACTCTATCTGGGAGCAGGTAGATTTTTTCTCTTAAATTATATTTACATCTAAAACAAACCACCCTAATCTTCCAGCCTTTAAATTTGAGGTGTGTATACACTTGATATACTGTACACATGAAGGAATGGATTCAGGCCTGAGTCTTATGTGCATTCTTTTTTGTTTTTAAGATGTCCATGACTTCTTGGTTGGTTAATCTGGTTTGAACATGCTAGAGTTTGAAAACTTACAAGGTTCCTGAGACCATAAAATGAGTCCTGCTATTTCTTGCTTATCCAGAAGTAGAAAAGGAAAGTAATATTTCCTCCTGTAGTATTCAGATGCAAACACAAGGGACACATCCTGAGCCTTCTTTAAACTGAGAAGGCTACTAATGAAACTAGGAGAACCTATGTAGAATCAGAGATTCTTCTAAGGGGCTTGCTTAGCCTTCTCACTTTGGTGCTCTTCAGAAGTGACTTTTCAATATGGCCAATGGATCTGTAATTAGAACACATTCAGAGGGTTAAGTCTGGGAAAACATTTTCTAGCTTTTCCAATTAATAGAAAAAGTTACATACTTTTTAAAAAAGATGTTTTACTATGGAGTGAAGAATCTTATCTAGGCTGTCGTGTATCTAAAATACTTAAGTCAAGTTTAGGTCTAGACTCTAGTTAAACCAGACCAAATTGGGTGTCTGGCTATTTCTGCTAAGGTCTAGCCAGGAAGTGTGAGATCTTGAGTGCTGTTTCAGAATTGGCACAAGTATAAAAGGAAACTCATTGCACATAATTCAAGAATCAGAATGAAGGCTACTAAACCTGTAGGAATTCCACTGAAAAGTAGCCAATAGAGTGTTCTAGGATCAAATTCAAGTGGCTATTCAAATGGAGGACCAGAACCAGTGGTGATATGTTACCGGTTTGGAGTGGTTTGGCAGAACTGGTAGTTAAAAAAAAAAAGCCTCCAACAATCAACTGAGAGGGGGAAAAAGCCTCCCACATCAGCTGAGAGGAGAAAGAAAAGCACAGGATCAATCCTCCCACCTGCCCCTGTGCTTTTCTTTTCTTTATCCACTCAGCTGATTGGCGCTGTAGGCCTCAGCTAGTGTGGGGAAAGCTGTGCATGTGTGTTAGATGCGTGCGCACATGCATTTGATCATTGAACTAGTAGTGGAACAGGTATCTTACATCCCACTGCTGACCAGAACACACTGTGTCCAGGTGACTGGCACCAAAGTCACCAAGCCAACTTTCATGACTAAAATGGGACATGAATTTTCTGTCTCCCAGTTTCTTGCCAGGTACCTTAACTACTGGATCAAACCCATGTACGAAGATATATTGTCTCCCTACTTAACTTGTGTTTAATTTTGTATACAGGTAGTCCTTGAGTTATGATCATAGTTGAGCCCAAAATTTATGTTGCTAAGTGAAATATTTGTTAAGTGAGTTTGCCCCATTTTATGACTTTTCTTGCCACAGTTGTTAAGTGAATCATTGCATTTGTTAAGTTAGTCACATGGTTGTTTGAGTGAATCTGGATTCCCTGTTGACTTTGCTTGTCAGAAGGTCTCAAAAGCTGATCACATGATCCCAGGACACGGCAACCCTCATAAATATGAACTAGTTGCCAAACATCTTAATTTTGATAATGCAACCATATGGATGCTCCAATGGTTATAAATCTTAAAAATGGTCATAAATCAATTTTTAAATTTTTTAAATATAATAATTCCATTGTCAATTGAACAGTATGTTGTCTAGGTACAAATATCTTTGTAAAATAATAATAAAAATTTACAGCACTAGTATTAATTCTACAATATTAAAATAGTAATATTCAATATACTAATCATAATATTTACTTCTCTCTCTTCATGTATCTTCTTTATTTCATTAATCTTTTGTTTCCCTGTTTTTAACTTCCATTTTTGTTATTTTACCATTGATAAAATAAGTTGTATGTCATATAATATTCAGTTTGATCTTTCTCCTTTCTCCTTAATCATTTCTGCATACTCTAATATTTTCCTGATCACATTCTCATCTGTAGGTATCTCTTCACTTTTCCAGTTTTGTGCAAATACAATTCTAGCTGCAGTTAATAGGTCATAAATCACTTTTTTCAGAGCCTTGTAACTTTGAACGATCATTAAATGGACTGTTGTAAGTCAAGGATTACCTGCACTTTATAATTTATGTAAATTACTATGAAATTGTATGGGAAATATACTACTCGTGAGACTACTGATAGATCACCTCTGTGCTCAGATCTCATTACAGGCTGGACTGAATCACTTCAACTCTCTATTGAAAGTATTTAGAAGCATATGCATCTTTAAAATATTAAGCCTTTTCCAAAAGGAATATTCTATTCATTTTGAACTTGACCTAAATCAAGAAAAACCAATCAATCCTGAAGTAAATAAAGATTAACTGCTCCCTTGAGGTGATGATCAGCAAGCAAAAACTTACATACTTTGGGCATTTGATTCAAAAATATTATGCTTGGCAAGACTGAGCAAAGTCATAGAACATGATAATGGGTACGTTGGATGGGAGAGTTTATAGAATGTGCCTGGAACAGCTAAACGTTGTCACTAATGATAGGTTATCCATTTCTCCATAGAGTTTTTAAAAGCTTTAATAAAACAGAACAACAACAAAACATAATGAGGGGAAAAAAGAAAGTACAATAATAATAAAAATAAATATAGGTATTGAATGGAAAGTGATGCCTCCACCTTTACAACTTTAGGTTGAATAGAGGTAGTTTACTAAATGAAACAGGAAAATAATCTTTAAAATTTAGTTCTTTATTCACTTCTTCAAATGCTGTAATAATCACAATTTACTATACATTTGCCAATAATGGAAAAGTTTTTAACCATCATGAAGAACTCCACAGTTTGACTGGAATGTTGCATTATGAACTGATAGCGACACCAGATTTAAGGAAATCCATGTGAATAACACTATCTGCATATATAAAAATATAGACAAGTTAATTTCTTTTCACGAGGATTAACATTTTGTATATGGGTCATAAGAATGAGCCCATATTTTGTCAGCACTCACAGTGTTATAGAGAAATTATTTGCCTGGCAATTGGTGGTAAATTTCAACTCTTCAAGTTTTCATCTCAGCCATCAACATGCGAGGAAGCCATTTTGAATAAACCTTCCAGAACAGCATTGGAGAACATCAGGAACACATATATCTGTGAAATGCCAAAGTTGGGAGCAATCTCCCTTTTAACAATTGTCCTTAACCAGTACATCAACCTTTCTCAAGTGAAACTCATTGGTTGCTGTCATAGGTTGCCCACTTTGATCTTGATCACATAAAGCAGCTCTCCCCAATTAACCATCTTTACACTTCTTTTTGGCCCAGAAATGCACAGTACTCTGGTGAATACAGTTATCATGATAAACAACCTACATTTTGTAATGAATTTCAACTGGGGAGATTCTTTCAGCATTGACAAATTCAGCCCTGGCACAGTGCTTAAAGTGCACAGAAAAATACAGCAAACTTCCATTTCATAAATAACAGCAAGGCAATCTTTCCTCAAGTCTAATTCCTGTCAGTTGAAGTGAAAAACATTAAGTTAAAGAACAGAGAGAGAGCGCTTTTAGAGCTGTTAGTCACTTAAAACATTGAAGGCATTACCTTTCATTTAAATTTTACATGTACAGGATTCCTTAGATAAATATATTCAAAATTATTTTGCACAATGGTACCAATAAAGGTTGACTTTACTTCATTGTCATTGTGTACACATAATATATGGCTGCAGCTTCCTCACTCATAAATCCTAATTAACATCAGTTCTTCCATCCTCTGTGTAATTGGGGTCATGTATTTGCCTTTCCATTATTGAAAGACTAATATGATTGCAAAAGAAGGGCACAGAGAATCCATGTCTTTTGCCCAGCAATTCATTTCTGCACAAAAGTCAAAGTTTTGTTTCAAAGTCAAATTAATAGACACAATTACTTCTTCCCAGAATATAACAACTGTCAAACATAGCAAAAACATGTTTTAACTGTTCCCACTTCAGAAACATATTTACTCAGTCACTCATTCCTCATTTACTCTATGAAAGCAATCGAGTCCAATACAGTCAATTTATTTAGTTGTTCAACAAACTGCGCTCTAAAGTCTATTGTAATGTTTATTGCTGATGTTAAGACTCCTATCATTTAGATAAAATGATAGACTGAATAAAGTTTTTGTCTTTGTTCCACCAGGAGCTGAGCTCAGCTTGATAGTATTCAAGGAATAAGACTTATAATCAGAGAAAAATGGAGATAGAATTGCAAGGAAAAAGAAGCTCTGGGCCAAAATGGTTAGAGGGCAGGGGTCAACCACCCACCAAAATCACCCAGCTCCATTTAAACAACCCAGCTGATTAGTTAGCCTGAATTTAAATTCCCACTCAGCTGATTGGACAACCTCCACTAAATCCCCACCCAAATGTCATCCTTTCCAAACTCCAAAGTTGATGATTGGTGAGCTCATTTAAATCTTCTACATTCAAATCTATCAAACAGCAACACTTCCTCTTTAAAACAAAAACAAAACAAAAATCAAAAAATGTGGCTTTCAGGAAAAACAAAGGAACTTCACACCACAAACCTCCAATACTATACTACCTCCGCTATTTCAGTACCTCAAGACCAAATGTTTATAGATAATGCTTTGTCTATAATAATTGATTTATCATATAATAGTATAATAATTAATTGTTAAATGACCACTAATTTACTGATTCATTGAACTGATAGAGATTTAATACTGTGTCATTGATTATCTAGTCTATTGATTGATTGATTCTTAGTAATAAGTTGATTGATTGATTTTTAGTAATAAGTAACCTTACTTTTGGTTTGATCTCTAACTTATCAATTAATATTTATTAATTACCAACATTCATTAAGTAACTGTCTACCTATCACATTAATTAGCTATTGTAATTGTTTAGTGTACTATTGTCATTGACCATGCCAGTCAGAAACTCCAGAAACTCCAAATCTTCCACTACCAAACAACAACAACAAAAACATATCTCTACCAACGACCTCTCAGGCTCCTGTACATGCTTCAGATGTCTTAAAACCAACAATGAAAGCGACAATAACATCAAATGCTATCTATGTGACAATCAAGCTCACTTTGCCTGCTTAAACTTAAACAAAGACCTAGCTGATCTCCTAAAAGCATCAGATACTTTCCCTTGTCTATGTCCATCATGTTTTCCTAAGCTAAACAAACCAAGTACCCTGCCTGACAGAGTTGATAGCATAGAATCACTCATGTACTCAATAGAAAAATGCTTAGAAACACATTTGGAAACAATTATACAAGAAAGCCTAATTTCTCTTGAAAAAAAATACAGCACTATCCGTTCAAAATCAAATCCCAACCCAACAACCACTACCACAACCACTACCTCAATTACAATCACAACTACAACCAAAAATAACCACCAAACCACAACCACAAATAATTACTATCCCTTCAAATAATTCCACAAATGATATCTCCTTACTCATCAGAGACACCATTGAACGTGATCAGAAATGTTCAAATGCCATCTTATTTGGTGTTGAAGACACCAACAAATCAGATGCCATCACCAAAGTTCGTAATATCATAAGCAACTCAAATACAACAAACATCTCTCCTGAAGATATCATTGAAGTAACCAGAGATTACTGAGTCCAAATAAAATGATGGCTCGGTGGCCCCAAAATTTTGTAGTTATTTGCAAAAATGAGTCCAGCAAACGCATATTCATTCATACAATGAACATTGTTGCAAAAACCAATCCAAGTTACCCAAGAGCTTGCTCTTCCTGACACCATCGTCTGTGAATTCTCCTTAAATATCACATTTTGATTCTTACTATGTTACAGAGTACCTGATTATGACATCGAACATGTAAACAAGCTAAATTCACCACTAACATGGGTAACATCCTGCCCACACACTTTTATGTTTCTTGGTGACTTCAATCTACCTCACATTAACTGGATCCTAAACGAATGTAAAACTGAACCCATACATGCAACCTTCTACAATGCTGTAACAAACCTGGGATTGGAACAACTAGTAACCAACAATACTAGATTTAACAACTACCTCGATCTCATCTTCTGCAATAGTTTGAATTCAATTTATGGAATACAAATTAAAGAACCCTTTTCCAATAGGATATTCTACATTCCAACAGTGACCACAGCATGATTGACTTGTGTCTCAACATACATCCACACAAAAATCAACACAATGATGTGATCCCCAATTATAACTTCAAAAAAGGCAACTATGATCTTATAGACAATGATCTCTCATCCCTTGATTGGCAATTTCTGTTCACTGGATGCAATATTGTTGAAGACCATCACAACATATTTTTACTTGCAATCAAAAGAGTCATCAAACTATATGTATCAATTACAACTCTAAAAACCAGAAATAAACAAATTACCCATAACAATAAGGAAGCTTCAATCCAAAAAGAGATCACTTTGGCAGAAAAACAAATCTGGTCACGTTGCCAACTTCAAAAGCTGAAAATTTATAAAAATTTATGCCACCAGATAAAGACTGAATGCACCAATTATCACATTAAACAAGAGGAAAGCCTTCTATGCATCATTTCCCCCGCACTTTCTACAATTTTGTAAACAACAAACTAAAAGACTCAAGGTCCATCCCACCCATGAAAGGACCTAATGGTAAAGACTGCAATGACAACACCATCAAAGCCAATCTCTTTAACACATTCTTTGGCTCAGTATTTGTAAACAGCAATGGATCATGCCCAGTATTTCGTAGTCAAATCACAGACAACTACAAAGATCTAATACATATCGATTGTTGTAATGACGAGGCAGTCAAGTTGTTTGATCATGAACAACTGAATCATGATGATCTTTATTGGAGTATAGTCTTGCATTTATACACATTTTTAGTTATCCTCCATCATTGGTTAACTTTGGTTACTGCTTAACTTTTGTTCAGCACAGTAATCCATACAATTAATTATCTCTAGTTAAAGTCTAATATATGTTTACTTCCCTTCTCGAATCCTCCTTTAGATTAGTGACTTTGTTTGCCTGAGTTTTATTTGCTTGGAAACATTCTTTATCTGAGGTTTGCCATCCAAGATTGGAACATTCCTGCAATTACAACTCTACATATCCTCATTTTTTATTTTAAATGGAGGATTCAAAGATTTATGAATGTATTGCAATTATAAAGGATTAAGAGAGGAGGTGTAGAAAATAGCCAGGAGTGTGAAATAGATTATAGTTGTGAGACAATAAATGTAGAAGACATGATCAGGTTAGGAGTAAAAGAAATTTGACCAAATGCCATTGGGAGCTCATAGTATAAAGTAATATTTGTACCATGGGTCATAAACATGTATTGGCATGACAAACCCACAAATTAGGGTTAAGACGAACCACAGAAGTGTCATTTTGAGCAGAAACACTGTTAGGGATAACATTGTTCACCCTAACTGTTTTAGGTGAAATACTA
>BLBF01000004.1:48624124-48641828 GCA_015471245.1 Laticauda colubrina | reverse complement strand
CTATTCTATTCTATTCTATTCTATTCTATTCTATTCTATTCTATTCTATTCTATTCTATTCTATTCTATTCTATTCTATTCTCCTTAATCATGTGACTGAGGAATAGACCAAATCACCTGCATTTGGAGGTGCCCAATTACTTTTTCCAGTTGCCTTTCTCATAATGAGGCATTGGAGATTTTTCTTCTGTATAGCCACAGTGAAATTAGTAATAAATGTAAATGGATTTTAGATCTCTTTTCTGAAATTGTGCAATATCATTCACAGGATAAGGAATGGACTGGTTCAGTAAGAAACTTATATTATGCCAGCCAGGACTGTAGCCATCCATGATTTTAGTCATGCTTATTTTGCTTGTTTTTCTTTCTTGTACTTCTTCTGTATATGGCTTAAATTATAAACCTGGGGTAAAATGCAGCATATGCATCTTTTTTTAAAAAAAAAACCCAATCCCTATGATTAATTATATGTTGTGGTTGGACAAACAATAGTAATATAAGATGATTTATCTTAGATATTGCAGTATTGGCAGACTATCTTAACCAGACAAAGCTCAGGAGGAATTCTGGCAGAATTGTTCCTGAAGAGCAGTTTTCACAGTGAACACAAGGCAATTAAAGAAAACTTATTTTATGCAATTAGAAATGGATTCCCAGGTTTTTCCCAAGAAAGAGGCTTGGTTCTCATAAGCAGAGTAAACAATCTGTGGCTCCAGGGCAACAGGCAACCCTTGCAAGCCTTCCAAAAATCAGGGTGCAGCCCCCAAGTCTTCCCAAAGTTGTTAGCAACTTGTAGTTGTTAATGTGACAGAAATGGAAAATGATTAAATAGATGACTGGAAAATAATCATACATTTACTCACCCATCATGCTATTCCCTAATGGGTTAAACTGTGCTCTGCAAAGCACAGAAAATAAATATGAAATAGTAAAACATTAAGGGATGAGAAAGCCAAAGAAAAGGATATAACAATTGATTCCAGTTTACACTGATATCATTTGCTAGGCCTCTCTACATTGTTCTCTCCTTGCAAAGCTTCCCTGCCTCTTCCATTCTGTTTCTTATATTACCTTTTCTTCCTCAGGATTATCATAGCTCTCATTTTATGGATCTCATTAACTTTTTCCAACCACATTAATCCTGCAAGGTAGATGTTCCGTCCGGAAAAACGTGAGGTAGACCGGGTTCCAACAACAAAGTCTTTATTATATACAGCAGTGGAAAAACGGAACATTGGCTCAAGCTGCGGCAGCCTTTTTATAGGGATTTGCCTGCTGGCTTGTAGCCAATGACAGGTATTTAGTTTTGCCGCCTTTTGAGCGGTTTCTTGGATTGGTTCCTATTGAACCAATCCCCATTCAGGTTTTTTAGCCAATCAGAATCCTGTGTTAGGAGTCTACTATTCTATATACAGAACACCCCTCCCCTCTTGGTTTAGTCCTACATGGTGACGTAGTCGCGCAGGAAGGTGGAGCTTCTTTTGACTCGACTGGACTTGCGCGGTTCATTCCTGCTGAAGACTTTGACCGGTTCGGATGGGGTTGCTGTCTCTCCGGTCCTTCCCCATGGAACTGCCTGGAAGGGTGTGTCAGCCATTTTACTGCCGCCTGAGTTTCTTAGGCCGGCGGTTTTGCCGCTCCCTCCTGGTTTCTCCGGGCAGGTCGAGCTGGCCTGGCTGGCCCCTTCGAGTGGACTTTTCTCGCAACTTTCTTCTAACTGTAAGTCTCTTTTTTGCTCTTTTTGTTTGTTATCATATTCTGTGTTTAATTTAAATGGTTCTTTATTATTTTCTTGTATTTCCCCCCACTCCCTGGTTTGATTTTCGTCGTTTTTTAATATTTGTGGTTGTGTGTTTGTACTTCTTTCTAAGTTTCGGGACCGAAGCTGGTCTATGTGCCGCTGCCATTCCCTGCCCTCGTCTATGGTTAGTCGGTAGGACCGGGGGGCTGTAATTTGAGTTATTGTACCTGGAAGCCAGAATGGGTCCCCAGTAAAATTTCTTGCATAGACTAGGTCGCCTATTTCAAATGTCCTGAAACGGGTGAAGGAGTCGGGGGGGGTTTCTGGCATATAGTTTGGGTGCAATCTGTCTAGATGCGACCTCAGTTTTCTCCCCATTAGTAATTCCGCCGGGCTTTTGTTTGTTATCGTACCCAGTGTAATATGCTGGAGGGTGAGTAGCCGATTTATTTTTTCTTGGACATCCCCAATGTCCATTTTTTCTAACCCTTCTTTGGTAAACCTGACCATTCTCTCTGCCCTACCGTTTGCAGCTAGGTGGGCCGGCGCGGTCAGGGCATGTCTAATACCTAGGGAGGCTAGATGTTGTTCGAATTGGATACTTGTTAACTGTGGCCTGTTGTCGGACACTAGGATGTCCGGCAGGCCATGGGTTGTGAAAAGTTTGCCAAGTTGTTTAATAACGGTTTCTGTTGTCGTAGATGGCATAATTTTAACCTCCAGCCAATTCAAGTATGCATCTACGACAATTAGGAAAGTATGCCCCTTAGTGGGACCCGCAAAGTCAATGTGAATTCATGACCAGGGGCCTCGTGGGGTTTCCCAGTCCTTAATGGGTGCTTTTGGTGGGGAAGGTCTGGTTCTTTGGCATTTACCCAGTATTCGATGTCCCTGTCTATACCCAGCCACCAGACATAGCTTCTAGCAAGGCTTTTCATTTTAACAATTCCAGGGTGGCCTTCGTGAAGCATACCCAGTACCTTAGTTTGTAATTTGGAGGGAATAATTACCCGATCACCCCACAACAAACAACCCTTTTGAATTGAGAGTCTGGTCCGGAAAGGTTTAAAGTTCTCAGTTTTTTGATTTTCTGGCCAGCCTTTACCTACCCAGTTCAGTACACGGGCAGTCAATGGGTCTTTTGCAGTGGCTCTGGCGACATCATTTGCAGATATGGGTAGATCGGGGCATGTTTCTATCTGCAAGGTGTTCATCGTCGGCCCCGGGTCTTCCTCTATATTCGGTAATGGTGCTCTGCTCAACGCGTCTGCATGGGAAATTTGTTTCCCGGGGCGATGTGTCAGAGTATACGAGTAGGCTGCTAGGAATTCTGACCATCTAGTCATTCGCGGGGACAAAATGTTCGGTGTCGGCTTGTTTCCCGCCAAAATTCCCAGTCGTGGTTTATGGTTAGTTACAATCAAAAATGTTCTTCCACATAGATATTCGTGGAAGCGTTTCACTCCAGCGACGATTGCCAGGGCCTCTCTGTCCAATTGGCTATAATTACGCTCGGTTTTAGACGGAGTCTTTGAATAGTATGCGATGGGTGCCTCTCTCCCATCTGGCAATTGGTGGCTCAGGATGGCATGGACTCTGAACGGTGAGGCGTCGCAGGTCACCGTCAATGGAAGTGTGTTACTAAACTGGATAAGAATGGTGTTTGATGTTAATAAGTTTTTTATTTTTTGGAAGGCTTCCTTTTCTCCATAACCCCAAGTCCAAATTGTTTTTTTATCCAGTAATCGGTGTAATGGTTCCGCTATTGTCGCTTTGTGGGGTAGGAACACGTTATAAAAATTTATTAGTCCCAAAAATGCCTGTAGTTCAGTTTTGTTCCTTGGTTCTGGTGCGTCTTTAATAGCTTTGACTTTTTTGTCAGTAGGGTGTATACCCTCTCCGTCTATTAAGTAGCCCAGGAATTCGACGCGATCAGTCATTAAACAGTATTTTTCTTTTTTTGCTTTTAGGCCAGATTCTCTGCATTTAGTTAGTACGTCTTTTAGTCTTTTTTTAAGTTGGGTTGCATCTTTGGCCGAAATTAGGACATCGTCGAAATATGGTACGACCCCTTTTATACCATTTAATAGGCGTTCCATGAGGCTCTGGAAAACGCCTGGGGCTACACTCACTCCAAATTGGAGTCTGTTGCACTTGAATGTCCCTTTGTGGGTCACTATAGTTTGTGCTTCAGCCGTTAATGGGTCTACTGGGAGCTGTTGGTAAGCTTGAGCTAGATCTAGTTTAGCGAAAACTTTTCCTCCCCCAAGAGAATGTAATAAGTGTTGTACGACTGGCACCGGGTATGCACTTTGTTGCAATGCGTGGTTCAGAGTAGCCTTGTAGTCACCACAAATTCGAACCGACCCGTGTGGTTTAATTGGTGTTACGATCAGCGTTTCCCACTTAGCATGGTCCACAGGTTCTAAAACCCCTTTGTCTATTAATTTATTTAGTTGTTCCTCTATTTTTGCTTTCAGAGCAAAAGGAACTCGTCTGGCCTTTAGTCTTCTAGGGGCTACCTGGGGGTCTAGACTAAAGGAAATTGGGGACCCCTGATACCTGCCTAGGGAGCCATCGAAAACGTCCTGGAACTCTTAGATCAGGCTTTCTTCCCAGTCGGTTGCGGCCACCCGGTCTACTCCGGTCATCCCGATGCCCAATGGTGCGAACCATTCGATGCCCAGGAGGCTTGGTCGGTCTCGGTCGACTATTGTCAATGGTAGTACTTCGACATGTTGTTTGTAGGCGACTCGGAAATGTCCTAGGCCTACTACAGGAATTCAGTTTCCTTGGTCGTCCTTCAGGGTTAATTTTTGTCTCTGGAGTTCTTTGAGTTTGATATCTGGGACCAGTTGTTTGATGGTGTCCCATGATACCATTGATAGGAAAGACCCAGAGTCTACCTCCATTTCGCAGGGGTTGCCTTCTATTTTTACGATTATTTTTACTTTCTTCCCACTTTCCGTCTGGCACTTCCGATAGTGAAAGTCTGATGTGCTTTCTCTCGGTTAGTGGCTCGCTTGTTCCGCTGCCACTTTCTCTCAATTTGTTTTGGCTCAGTTTGTGCGGGGGAGTTGCTGCGTCTGTTTGGGCTGTACTTTTTTTTGTTCCTGCAGACTTTCTCGATATGCCCTCTTTTCTTGCAAGCCCTGCAAATGGCATCGAGAAATCTGCAATCGGCCCGAGGATGGTTCCCTCCGCAGCCAGCGCATTCCCGCCAATTTTTTTTTCGCGCCCTTTCTTGTTGGCGTATAGGCGGTGGACTTCGTTGTCTTCCTCCCCGGATTCTGACATCTCGTCAATATCCTCGTGGTGAGTGGTGGTGGGAAATTGTTTCTTCCCTCTGTCCAGGCTCATTTCATCATTGTTCGTGTTCATCTGTTTCATTTTGATTGCCGATTTTTTCACGGCTTCAGCAGCTGTGGCTTCGGCGATGGCTTCGGCTACGGTTATGTTGGGTTTATTTAGCAGTTTGCTCTGTATATTAGAGTCTCTTAAACCCAGTATTACTCGATCCCGCATCGCCTCATCTAAATTTAGAAATTCGCACGCTCCCCCTATTTGTCGGAGGGCTGCCACAAAGTCAGCGATGGTCTCGCCTTCTTTCTGGTCTCTTCGGTAGAACTCGTGCCGCTTTATTAGGTTTGATACCACCAGTGCGTAGTGAGCCTTTAGTATTCTTTGGAGCTCTGGCCAAGTCAATTGCTTCACATCTTGGGGCTTCGCCAAAGCCTTGGCCATCTTGAAGATTGTGGGCCCGCAGTGTGTCAAGAAAACAGCTCTCTTACGCTGGTCTGAGATCTCTTCCATCTCGTTACTTTCCAAATACATCTAGAAACGGTCTACGTAAATCGGTCCTCTTCATTGGGATTGAAGGGTGCGGGCGGCGCCTTATTTCTTGCCATAGTTCTTTGTCTAGTTTTATTTGTTGCCGCGTGCTCAGTCTCGCATTTAGGACGATCCCATCCTCATCGCCAGTGTTCCGTCCGGAAAAACGCAAGGTAGACCGGGTTCCAACAACAAAGTCTTTATTATATACAGCAGTGGAAAAATGGAACATTGGCTCAAGCTGTGGCAGCCTTTTTATAGGGATTTGCCTGCCGGCTTGTAGCCAATGACAGGTATTTAGTTTTGCCGCCTTTTGAGCGGTTTCTTGGATTGGTTCCTATTGAACGAATCCCCATTCAGGTTTTTTAGCCAATCAGAATCCTGTGTTAGGAGTCTACTATTCTATATACAGAACAGTAGACAAGAAGTACAACCTGGTTTACAGGCTCTATTTTTATTGTAACGTTACATTTATACAATCTTGCATAAGTATTTCTGTCCTCTTTTTGTTCTCTGAAAAACTAGGGAGGGTCCCTTTTGTGGCTTGAAACTTCTTTTGCACATTAGTTGTCCTGTCTGCAGCTCGACCTCTTGTCTCCTCAGGTCATTCCCCATACCACGACAAACCATGACTTCTTTTCCCCTTCTTTTTGACCCAGGCATTCTTTTTCATGTATTTTATTCTTTTTCACGAGGCCACTAAACTATGTGGCAGACCCTGCTATAGAACTCCCAAAAAAGAGTCTTCTCTATTGTTGCCTCCACTGAACTATTCTGTCCCCTGGAGGTAGTCAGGCAACCCCCATTCTCTTGGCCTTCTGAAAAGGAGGTGTTCTGTATAACTTGGAAGGTTCCAAGTAGTCAATTCTGATTGGCCAAAAAGGCCAGTAGTGGATTGGTTCATTAGGAACCAATCCAAGAAGCCGCTCAAAGGCGGCAAGATTAAATTAATGTCATTGGATACAAGCTGGCAGACAAGCCTGTATAGAAAGGGCTGCCGCGGCTTGAGCCAATGTTCCGTTACTGTTGCTGATAACCAAATAAAGAGTTGTTAGTTGGAACCCGGTCTCACGCGCTTCTTTTTCCGGATGGAACACTGGCGACGAAGGTGGGATCGTCCTGAAGAGGAGACCGAGCATGCGGCAAGAGAAAAAACTATGCTAGATGAGATGGCTGGTAATAACGCGCCACCCGCACCATTCAATCCCAATGAAGAAGATTGGGAGTCTTATACTGATTGTTTCCTGATGTTTCTGGAGAGTAACAAAATGGAAGAAATTTCCGATCAGTGAAAGAGGGCTGTCTTTCTAACACATTGTGGGCCAGCCGTATTTAAGATGGCAAAGGCATTGGCAAAGCCCAGAGACGTGAAACAGATGACCTGGTCTGAGCTTAACTGAATGCTGAAAGCTCACTATGTGCCGGTTGTCTCAAACCTCATCAAGAGACATGAATTTTATAAGAGAGACCAGAGGGAAGACGAAACCATTGCTGATTTCATGGCAGCTATGCGCCATATTGGAGGAGCCTGTGAATTCCAAAATATGGATGAGGCAATGCGAGATCATGTCGTGTTAGGTCTTAGGGACTCTACCCTTCAAAGCAAACTCTTAAACAGACCTAACATAACGGTGGCAGAGGCAATTGCGGAAGCAACCGCCGCGGAAGCTGCAAAGAAATCAGTGGTCAAAATGAAGTTGATGAACGCCAGTGCTGACACGATAACCCCTCCAAAAGAAAAAGTCTCAGGCGGAGGGAGAAAGCAAGCTGCAACAAACACACACCACGAAGACTTAGATGAGTCATCAGACACTGATGAAGATGACGATGAGGTCCACCGCCTTTACACAAACCAGAAAAGGCGCAAAAGGAAGAAAAATTGGCGGGAATGCGCTGGTTGCGGAGGAAACCACCCCTGAGCTGAGTGCAGGTTCCTTGATGCCATCTGTCGGGCTTGCAAAAAGAGGGGACATATCAAAAGAGTCTGCCGAAATCGAAGAAACAGCAGCCCTAGCAGACACGGTAATTCCCTACCAAGAACTGACCCGAGGCAAGCCGAAAGAAAATGGGAGCGCAGCAAAGGAACCAGCAACCAAGAAAACACACATCAGACTGTCACTATAGGAAGCGCATAGACAGAAAGCGGAAAAAAAGTCAGAATTGTAGTGTCCATTGAAGGAAGCCCTTGTGAGATGGAGGTCGACTCAGGATCTTTTCTATCAATGGTGTCTTGGAACACAATTAGACGTCTGATTCCAAACATCAGACAAAATGAACTCAAAAAACAAAAATTAATTCTCAAAGACTACCAGGGAAATAGGATTCCCGTGGTTGGTCTGGGGCACTTCAAAGAAATTTACAAACAACACGCTGAAGTCCTGCCATTGACTATAGTCGACTGAGACTGTCCCAGCCTTCTGGGCATCGAATGGTTCATGCCATTGGGCATCGGGATGACCGGAGTGAGCCGAATAGTTGCGAGCGATTGGGAAGAGAACCTGCTACATGAATTCCAGGACGTCTTCGACGGAACTCTAGGCAGGTACCGGGGAACCCCAATATCCTTTAGCCTAGATCCCCAAATAGCACTGAGAAGACTAAATGCCAGACAGGTCCCCTTTGCATTAAAACCCAAAATAGATGAGCAATTAAATAAACTGATTGCACAAGGGGTCATAGAACCAATTGACCACGCCAGGTGGGAGACACCAATAGTAACACCTGTAAAACCAGATGGGTCTGAGTGCATCTGTGGAGACTACAAGGCTACCCTGAACCATGTGCTACAGCAAAGCGCATACCTGGTACCAGTCGTGCAGCACTTACTGCACTCACTTGGGGGAGGAAAACTTTTTGCGAAACTCGATTTGGCCCAGGCATATCAGCAACTTCCAGTAGACCCCACAATGGCTGAGGCACAAACAATAGTAACACATAGAGGGGTGTTCAAATGTAACAGACTTCAATTCGGAGTGAGCGTTGCCCCAGGCATCTTCCAAAGCCTCATGGAACGCCTATTAAATGGAATAAAAGGAGTCATTCCATACTTTGATGATGTCCTAATTTCAGCGAAAAACACGACCCAATTAGAAGCTAGACTAAGGGAAGTGCTAACGAAATTCAGAGAATCTGGCCTGAAAGTTAAAAAAGAAAAATGCTGCCTGGCCACTGACCACATCGAATTTTTAGGGTATTTGATTGACAAACAAGGTATTCACCCAACAGAAAAAAAAGTCAAAGCAATTAAAGACACACCCAGACCTAGAAATAAAATGGACTTACAGGCATTCTTAGGTCTGGTCAATTTTTATAATGTATTCCTCCCCCACAAAGCAATGATAGCAGAACCATTGCACCGTTTGCTAGATAAAAAAACTGTCTAGACTTGGGGTCACAAAGAACAGAAAACCTTTCAAAATATAAAAGACTTGTTAACCTCAGACACCGTTCTTATTCAGTTTAGCAATACTCTACCCTTGATGGTCACCTGCGATGCCTCACCATTCGGAGTTGGTGCTATCCTGAGCCACCAATTACCTGACGGGAGAGAGGCACCCATCGCTTTTTATTTGAAAATGCTCCCCAAAGTGGAATGCAACTATAGCCAACTAGACAGAGAAGCCCTGGCAATCGTCGCCAGAGTAAAATGCTTTCATGAATACCTATACGGTAGAACATTCTCCATTGTTACTGACCAAAAACCATTACTTGTGATTTTGGCTGGGAATAAACCCACACCAAACATTCTATCCCCACGGATGACTAGGTGGTCAGAATTACTGGCCGCCTATTCATATACATTGCTGCATCGACCTGGGAAACAAATCACCCATGCAGACGCATTAAGCTGAACACCATTACTGATCTCAGAGGACGACCCGGCTCCAGCCACCGCCACCCTACAACTAGAAACCTGCCCTGAACTTCCATTGACTGCGGATGATGTCGCCAGAGCCATGGCAAAAGACTCACTGACTGCCCGCGTTTTGACTTGGGTAGGTAAAGGCTGGCCGGAAGGCCAAAAGACTGAAAACTTTAAAACTTTCCAGACTAGACAAACTGAACTGTCAATACAAAAGGGGTGTTTGTTGTGGGGAGATCGGGTGGTGATTCCATCCAAACTACAAGAAGAAGTGTTAGGCATGTTACATGAGGGCCACCCAGGCATAGCTAAAATGAAAAGCCTGGCCAGGAGCTCTGTCTGGTGGCCTGGTTTAGACAAGGACATTGAACGCTGGGTTGCAACATGCCACAAGTGTCAGAGAGCTAGACCCACACCACCACAAGCTCCCATATGGGATCGGGAGACTCCATGAGGCCCTTGGTCTCGAATCCATATTGATTTTGCGGGACGAACTAGGGCCAACTAGGTTTTTAATAGTTGTGGATGCATATTCGAATTGGCTTGAAGTCATCTTAATGTCATCCACAACAACCGATGCTGTTATAAAACAGCTAAACAAATTATTTGCAACTCATGGTTTACCTGATTTGTTGGTATCTGACAATGGTCCACAACTAACAGCAATACAATTCGAACAATACTTAGCCTCTTTGGGTATACGCCATGCACTAACCGTGCCGGCCCACCCAGCGGCGAATGGTAGGACCGAGTGAATGGTCCAGTTCACAAAATGGACCATGAGAAAATGGCCCATGGGGATATCCAAGACAAGCTAAACCGCTTACTTACACTACAACACATCACTCCCAGTAGCACAACAAACAAGAGCCCGGCAGAATTATTAAAGGGAAGAAAACTCAGATCCCATTTAGATAGTTTGCACCCCAATTATACTTGCGAGAACCCCCCCGACTCTTCCAGCCGATACCGTACTTTCGAAATCGGCGATCTAGTCTATGCAAAGAATTTTACTGGGGACCCTCTTTGGCTTCCAGCCACGATCACACAAGTAACAGGCCGCCGGTCCTACCGACTAACTGTGGACGATGGAAGAGAGTGGAAGCGGCACATAGACCAGCTTCGTTCCCACAACATCGAGCACAAAACAACCGTGCAACCTCAAATAATAAATTTCAACGAAAACAAAACCAAGGAGGGGGGGAAAATACAAATAAATATAAAAGGGTGTGAAAATGAACCATTAAAATCACAACCAGAAAATCTAACCAACCAAAAAGAGCACTTACGGTTAGATGAGACCATCAGAAGAAGTCCTGGTGAAAGGGAAGCCAACCTGGAAGGTGCCAGCCAGGCCACCTCAACCAGCCCGGTTGAACCGGGAGGGAGCAGCAGAATCACTTCGACCGGCCTGAGAAACTCAGGCAGGAGCAGCAGTGCTGACTCATCCTTCCAGGTGGTTCCATGGAGAAAAGCCGGAGAGACAACGATCCCTACCGAACCACTTGAAGTCCTACACGGGAATGAGCCACGCAGGTCATCTGGGATCAGAAAAAGCCCCACCTACCTGTGCAACTGCATCACTCACGTAGGACTGAACTAAAGGGGGAGGGGTGTTCTGTATAACTTGAAAGGTTCCAAGTAGTCAGCTCTGATTGGCCAAAAAGGCCAGTAGTGGATTGGTTCCTAATGAACCAATCCAAGAAGCCGCTCAAAGGCGGCAAGATTAAATTAATGTCATTGGCTACAAGCCGGCAGGTAAGCCTCTGTAGAAAGGGCTGCTGGGGCTTGAGCCAATGTTCCATTACTGTTGCTGTTAACCGAATAAAGAGTTGTTAGTTGGAACCCGGTCTCACATGCTTCTTTTTCCGGATGGAACAGGAGTCAAAACATGGCTCTGGGGCCTTGCATGGGGAGCCCAGAGAAGCACACAACCCAGTGGTGATATTCAGCAGGTTCTGACCAGTTCTGGAGAAGTGGCAGCAGAAATTTTGAGTAATGTGGAGAACCGGCAAATACCACCTCTGACTGGAGAGTTTACAGTATCCTTTCCCTGCCATGCCCACCAAGCCATGACCAGTAGTAAAAATTTTTTGAATCCCTTCACAATTATAGGGCTGGCTGGTGCCCTGGGAGTCCCCCCCTTGCCTTTTAATTAATTGTAACAGCATTTAATCATTCTTGACTCTTTCAAAATTCATTTAATTTTTATATACTGTTTTTATGTCTTAAAATTTTATTATATGCTACCCAGATGCTAACCATCTCTGAGGGAGATGCATGGTTCAAAAATGTGATGAGTAAATAAATAATCTGTTTTGCAATTCAGTACTTATTTATTCTTTTTATATGGGTGTGTATGTGTGCATGTCACTGTATGGCTTAGTGAAGCAAAGCCAGCACTACTAGTTCTACATTTCTTCTTCCTTTTTTAACCTCCATTCAAAAAGTATCTGGAGCATATTTCTCCACTATATCTCCTTTGTGAGGTCCAAGGTGGCTGCTTCTCCCTGACCCATCAGTCCAGCTAGTTTTACATCTTTTAGTACAAGAGACTTGGTTTGGATGGTACATTATATGGTCACCCTATCTCATTATGACCCAACCAGTATTCTTCTTGGGTAACGGTAATTGAGTTTTTATACCTAATTCATTCTTATATACTACCATTAATTCTTAAACCTTATTTTACTAGACACGTTTCTTAATTCCCCTTTTCTATGACATTCCATTTTTATTGACTTATCCTACTTCCGTATCTTCTATTGTGACCTATCTTACATCCTATCTTCTAGTCCCATGATGCGAACCTATGGCACATGTGACACAGGTGTCACGCAGAGCCATTTTTGCAGGCACATGAACCCCAGCCAAACTTACCTGCACTGCACATGTGCACCCTCTGAGCTGATTTTTGGCCCATTTAAGGCCTTTTTCAGCCTCCCAGAGGCTCGAGGGGAGCCTCTGCAGCCTTTGGAGGCCAAAAAAACAGGCCCATTTTATCACTTCCAGTATTTCCGGAAGTACCAGAAGTGACAAAACAGACCCATTTTTTTGTCCTTCAAAGGCTGCAGAGGCTACCCTCAAGCCTCTGGGAGGCCAAAAGAGGCCTCAAACAGACCAAAAATCAGCTCAGAGGTGTGTGCATGTGCCGTGCAGGTAAGGGGGCAGCCAGGGGGATTGCACATCATGCTCATGGGGGCCTCCATGCGCATTGCCTTCTGGGTGCTTGCACGCAAGCGCTCGCATGCAAGCGCGTGCATTATTTTTGGCAGAGGAGCCCAAAAAGGTTAGCCACCACTGTTCTAGTCCAATCCCCTGCTCAAGGCAGGAGATCTTATACCATCCTGGCGAAGTGATTGTCCAGTCTATTTTTGAAAACCTCCAGTGATGGAATACCCACAACTCCAGGAGGCAAGCTATTCCATTGATTACTTGTTCTAATTATATAATCTATATATTATATAACTTACACAATTAATGTAATAATTAATATAACTATAAAATATAAATAATTATGTTATAATTATACTTATATTTTATTGAGGACATGACCCAGCTGGGAAAGGATTCATGATTTGGGAGAAAGAAGAAAGCTGGATAGAAAGGTCTGGAAGTCTTCATTTGGTTGTAGATGAGAGTTTTTCCAATTTCTATGAGTTTTCTATAGCTAGAGACATAAAAGAATTCTGAGGTTGAATAATATAGAATTCAGTAACTTGCAAGTTCATAACTAATGACTTTACCCAATATTTTAAGGCTTTATAAACCTTATAAGGATAGAAAGAAGCAACAAGCATGCTATCCATTAATGAAATAGGAAATGGAAATAAAATAGACAAAGGAAAAATATTCAGTGTATTTTGTTAGCCATTTAAGAGGCACCTTTATGATGGTTTTCAATTTTTATGTACACTTTGATGTGTATATGGAACATTCTTTTAACTGACTGATCTTCTCAAGAAGATAAATCAGATACATTTTATGCACATCTGATTTTATTAAAAGGACTTCACCAGAACCTATCTTTGTTCACAAAGGATGTAAGTTTAACTTTTCCCCTCTTCTTAAAAAACAGAAAGAAAATCACCTGATACCAATTAGAATTCCTTTACTGCTAAACTGATTTATAGTACTGTAATACAGCACTGAAAATATGAAAGCAGAGAAGCAATATTTCAAATTCAGCATAAAATCAACAATAAAAATGTATATTTATAACCTGAAAAGCATGATTTCATCTTGGAGAATTACCAAGCTAATAACTGTAATAAGCAAGATTTTTTGGTTGTCCCATATTGCATCTATTAAACACTTCAAGTGGAGTGGGAATAAATCAAATCACAAAATTATTTCTGGATATTCAGACATATTTTGAAATATTGTAAAAATGTGAATGACTATCACAACTGGTTATCATTTATTCATATATTTCAAGCAGGTTTGAATCATGAGCTTTATTGTTACATCTTCCAAACTGCTGGATGGATGCCTTTAAGTCTGAAAAGAAATTTCATTAAATAAAGATTTACTAGCCTTAAAAATTAAATTAAAAAAACCTGAAACAAAATACATGGGATAATGTAGATTCTAAACACTACCGATGAAACATTTTAGATGCAGAAATGATGTTTAGGAGAAACAAAATGGTTACTAAAAATGGCTTAAACCCAATATCCTTGAAGCAAAATGATTTCAAGCTGACCTCTTCCACATCAATTATTGGATTCATAGTTTTATTCTACTTCCAGGATCATCTCAAAACACGTGTCATGAAATTGTTCCCTGTGGCCTCAAAACCCTCTCTTATTCCTCTGTAATCAAACCTCATGTAATAGTCCAGAGGGTCTACATAACCTTCTGGAGAAGATTTGCAGAGAACTCAAGGGAGCAGAAAGAAAAAGAGAAAATGGCAAATAATCTATTTCCCCCTCTTCCAGAAAAATTATGATTGGATGAAAAAAAATCCCACTGACAAGAATTTCTTTTAGCAGATTTATTTAGCCTCAGTTCCAATCATTAAACCCTAATGTGATGAAATTAAAACACTGTAAACTAGGCATGTCCAAACTGCAATCCATGGGCCGCATGTGGCCCTGGACATAAAATGCGACCCCACAAGTTCACTAACTTTTAATATTATTATGTGATTTATATGCATTAATTGTATTTTGTATGTAGTCCAAGATAATTCCTCTTCACTCAATGTGGCCCTTGCAAGTCACAAGGCTGGACAACCATGCATTAAAGAAAGGAAAGTGAGGTTCCCAGGAAATTTATAAAATAAACTTTGGATGCCTCGAAACTCATGAAGGAAGGGGACTGAGAGAAACATTGGCCTCTTTCCATAATATTGTTATCAAAGTCAACTATTCAAATGGCTCGTGTTCAGGAGTGACCAAAAACAACAAAAAAAGCAATGTTCATAATGTATACTGAATGTAGGAAATTTAATGTACAGAGATATGAGAGCTACCAGTTTAGGCAGCCATTAAAAGGGATGGCAACTTCCTGGAGAATAAGTCTGTGATGTTTACTACAATGGTTCAATTGAACTGGATGGTGGAGATGGGGTGTCTGCGGTCTTCAGAGATTGTTGACTTTTGTTATTCAACATACTTTCCCATTATTAAGTTGCTTGAGGAGTTGCCTCGGTTTATCAAAAGTTGAAGGATCATAGGTTCCTGCCTTGATCATGCAGAAGCTCAGTGAGGAAAACTTCAAGTACCACGATGGCAAACAAGGGAAAGGAAAAACAAAAGGAAAAAGTCTAGAACCTTTCCAGTGGCTTATCAAACTCTGCCTTATAAAATAAGGACATCAATTTCCTCATCAATGTATTGTCTCATTGGTACATTTCCACCATGTACATGTTACTGATTATTTTTCCCTGCAGAAATATTGGCTGTTTTCACAAAACTAATTTGACTGGATCAAGTAGAAGGGAGAAGCATGTTTTGTGAACATGATAATGGGTCCTTAGATGAGTGAGTACAGTTTCCTTTGATCAATAGTGTTAGGCAAACAGAAGTGAACAGAGAGTTAAGTTTCTCTTCCAGCTGCCAGGAGAGAAATTATTGTCTAGAGCAGCCTCTCCAAAACAGGACTTGTCTAGGAATTCCCTGGCTTTCTCTCTGCTTATAGGGATGTACCCAGAGATAACAGGCATTGACCAACTGTGTTCTCAGTTATTGTGATTGTTCGTGAGGTATCTTTATTTTGTTCATTGACTAGAATCAAATAGCATTAAGTAATGAAATTGATAAGAATCCCATGATGGCAGTCTGACCTACAGACTGCTGGGACTTTTTTCGGAGTGCAACTGACCATTACTGACCATTGATACTACTGTGGCTAGAATGTAAAGTCTCAGGACACTAAGCCTAAATGTGGAATTTATACCAATAGAGATTACATAGTTGTCCATGTTTCATTTCTCAGATAATTGCTTTTCAAGTTTGATACACGTATTATAATATTTTTGACAAATGTTGATAATGTTCTCTTAGAAAGGGGAGGGAAAATCAACATCCATTGCTGCTCTCTGTTTTTTCTGACCATGTTGTGATACTTGAAGCTAAGCTATCACTTGCATGGGGAAGAGTTCGACAAATTGCAGTTTAAAACAACTGAAGGAGCTTGTTGTTTAAAATGTCGCTTGCTTCTGTTTTATTGCCTAATAGATCTGAACTCTTGGTTTTCCTCTATAGAAGCCTGCAACAATTTGTACCAAATGTTTCACATTATTCAGTGTGAAAAGCCTCCTATTCTTTCAGATTTTTACAAGTGTATACTTCCATGGAAACCTGATATTTCATATTTCATTCTACTTTGTGAATGTCATTGTGAAGGAGGCTGGTTCACATGCAACCCGCCCAGTCTGTCTTTGATCAGCTTGACCGCAGCTAATTGTAAATGGAGAACAAATGAAAGAAATATTTATAAATTTCATGGGAATTCAGGCAGGGCTTAAGCCTTTCCTAATACCTCCATTCACAGAAAATGTTTGTTGAATAGCTTTAGTCTACTATGTATTTATACAGTGTTAGATTAAGCTTGTTCAAAGAAGATACACAAAGTTAGTATTCTAAAGAACCTGAACTTACTTTCTTACTTTTTCTTTTTCTTTCTCTCTCTCTCTCTCTCCTTGTTTCTTTCTCTTTCTCTTTCTCTTTCTCTCTTTCCTTCTTCTTTCTTTCCTTCTTCTCTCCTTCTCTCCTTTCTGTTATATTTTGCCTTCTGCTTTTTACAGAACATGTTCATTGAGGAAAAAGTAACACCACAGTTAGACTCCAAGGAATACAGCTGTACCAAAGACAAGTAAGAGACAGGAAGAACCCACCGTAAAATCTAAAACAAATTTCAAAGTGCAAAACTGAATTGGGAAAAATGAAAATGTTAAAGATTTGTCCAAAATAAAGTCATAAATACTTTGAGCCAAGGGAAACAGCTGCTGGTTCATGACACTAAGGCTCGACAGAGACAACACCACAAAACATTTAATACAATGAAACAAACCAGCACTTGCTGGCAATATATACTGTACATCCCCTTGGACTGCGAATCCTCTCACATTATGCCTTTTTTATGTTCAATTTTACAACTCTGCAATTGAAGCTAAGGCCCACAGTCTGAAACTCTTTCCTCAGTTGTTTCTGAGACACTATTTTGTCTAGAGAGCCAGATTTAATGCAGGGTTCTTTTACTCTTTAGTCCTAGTAATATCTTTGCATTGTACTCATTGTTACTGCTGTCAAATAATGACATTTTGCTCATTTAATATTGCATTTTTTACTTGTTCATTTGAGTTGGCTTTCTGCTTATCATTTTCCAAAATTAAGAGATCTGTTTACTGAATATCATTTTTACAAAAGGCTTTTAGAATATTTGTTTCGGAAATATAAACTTATTATTCTTATCACTGTTTCTGACTGACAAGGGTAATTTAGTTCTAATAGAAGCGAATATTTGTATCTCATGGTTGAACTGTGGGGTCCTTGGTGATCTCTGAGCTTGGCTGTTTTCATTACTTAACTGGGTAACATCATCAGTGCTAGTTATCTAGTTGGGAAATGAAATGTCCGCAAGAAATCAACCAAGATCAGGGAGCACCAAGGACCCCATAATTTAGTTCTATTAGATCTGGCCTATGATTTTGGGGGATATATATATATATATATATGCTGTTTAGCTTCCTTCGGGTATTATCCCACGTCATTGTAGTTCTGTTAAAGTTGTAGCAACGTTTCAGCAGAATCTCATCTGCCATC
>BLBF01000004.1:48612955-48623724 GCA_015471245.1 Laticauda colubrina | reverse complement strand
GTCTGTATTTATAGGTTTGTATGTGGAGTCTTGGAGTAGGTCTGTCAATTTGGTTTCATAGTCATATATATATAGGAAGTTAGGTCCTAAAAATAACAGAATCTGTTGAAAATAACAAAATATGATGCTTATCTATGAACAACAACTGAACATGCTTTCAACAATAGAAGAATGTTTCCCATTTCCAGAAAGACCATGATAATAATAGGAACTCATTTTCATTCGCTATAGAGAAATGGAATGGATAAATAAATAAACTTGGATAATGTATTGAACTGAGTCAGAGAACTTTGCCTCAGAGTGGTAATTGGAGTGTTATTTATCTGTCTGGACTTTGCAAAGTATTTGTCTGGGCTTGTCACAAACACAGTAACTAAAACTCTTACCTAGCCTGTAATGTGAGCTATGAAAATTGTGTTACATTTAAGTGGTTTGAAAGCCATGGGCTTTTAACCACAATTGCAGAATGAAAGAAAAAGTAGTAAAGGAATATAGTTTACAAATCACTTTTATGGAAGTTGCTGAAGCAACAGAATCAAACACCCAAAAAGGATTTTCAAACAGATTAATTTAAAAATACTCATCCATTCAGACTCTGCTTAAGGTTGAACACTTACTCAGAAGCCAGTATTATGGAAGAAAATTCAGTTTATTTCTTCAACATTTATAGGATTGAATTACAATTGCTAAAAGGAGTCTCTATGGAACATTTGATTTAATTCATCCTATAATAATTGATGGTGCAGACAAAGAAATAATGGAATACTTTTTTCCCAATTTTTTTACAGTCTTTGAGTGATTCAAGATGGAGAAAAAGGGGCCATGACATCCCTGAAATCCTTGTTACAGCCTAAAAGACAATCCCAGTTGCTATTTATATATAACAGGGTCTCCCAACCTTGGCAATTTTAAGACATGTGGACTTCAACTCCCAGAATTCCTCAGTCAACATGTTTCAGGTTCTGGAAATTGAAATTCAGTAATGCAACAGGTGACATTCCCAGCTCTTGAATGCAATTTCAAATGTGTTGTTACATCAGCAATGACACAGAAAGATTCTATGAAAAATGGAGGTAACAGCTACAATGACATTATTCAATATGGAAACAGCAAGAGCGAGGATGTCAAACTTGCAGTGTCACATTGTCATCACGTGATGTATTGTGACTTTTCCCCCCTTCGCTAAATTGGTGGTAGGCATGGCCAGCATGTGATGCATCTGGCCTAAGGACTGCGAGTTTGACACCCCTGAACAACAGGAATAGACAAGAGGACTTCTGATTATACTTCCTTAATTATGATAGAATATAATAAAATTGTTATTAAGTAAGAATAATATCTAATCTAATAACACAAGACATATTCAACAGTTATATTCCCTTTTGGGTTAAACAAAGCATGCAATGTATCGCAAAATAATAAGAAAAAATAATTACAGATTAGATAAAAGGAAACAAATTTCCTATCCTTACAAACTGTTCTTATTTTAAATATATCCATAGATCAGTTCCTGATTGATGTTTTTTTTTAAAATGTCTTTCTTTCTAAGGGCTATGTACAATAGTACAATACAACTTTCACAGGGGTGGGCTTCAAAAATTTTACTGAAGGGTTCTCTGCCCAGATGCTGGGTGGGTGTGGCCTAGTGGCTTAGTGGCCTAGTCATCCGCCTGCACCATGGCAGGAGGGCATTTTTGCCTTCCCTGGGCTCCGGATGCTCTCTGGAAGCCAGAAATAGGCCCATTACCAGCCTGGGTAAACTTCTGGAAGGCCTGATTTTCATCCTCCCCAAGCGTCTGCGCACACCTTGCACATACCTGCCTCCAAAATGGGCCAGCCCTGGGAGACTCCTGGGAGGGGTGGGGTGGGGTGGGCAGGGCCAGCCAGGAATGGGATTTGGGGGTTCTCCTAATTGCACTAGAATCTTAGCTAGGTGTTTGACCAAGGCTTCCTGAGACATTAACAAATGCACATTAGTCCCCAAAATCTTTTATTTTATTTCAACGGCTGTGAATTATAGTCATTCACAGTCCGTAATGAGTCTCAAACAGTTTGTAAATAGTCCCACAGAAGTCTGCCAAAGTCCTTTGGGATAAATCTGACAAGCACGTATCTTCATCTTTCTTGAAATGCTGCCAATTACCAATTAGTTGTATAAGGCCAAATGAAGCACAAATTCAACACGGAGTTTCAGGTTTCAAACCGATCAGTACGAACAAAGTTGCTTCCTGCAAAGGTTCCTGTCCCTTTGCTCCTCATTTATGCCTTATGGGAGGGCCAATGAACTCCAAGCCTTACTCCTGAGTTGCCCCTTTTGTCTTAACTGTTGCCTTCTGGCAGTTCTGTGCATACGTGCACTGGTAATAGGCTCCCCCTGTTCCTCTGCCTCGCTGCTGTCAGATAATGGAGGCTCTGGAGTCATAACTCCCAGATGGTCCTGGCCCCATCTCTGTATTGGATGCAGAACCCTCGTCTGAATCCACCCCAGACTCCGGGCTGGCCCATGTTCTTCCCCACTGTCTGACTCTGCTGTCATCTCCACAGGCTGCCGGTGGATCATAACAGCTAGGGGCTCTCCTGAATCCTTGCAAACCTCCAGCAGCCCACCCTTGAACTTTCCATGATGTAATGCCAGGGTGCTGCTTAAGTGGTTGTGAACATAACCCCATTCATCTGTCAAGACATAATTATTATTTTTTTGAGTGTGCTGAGGCTGGAGCAAAGAGGAAGTGCAGATCTTATTCTTTCAACTGGTTTGAAAAATTTTGGGAGATGAAAAAGTTCATTTGAGCCGCAAATGGGAGGCATGTGTGAGGCATGTCTTATGATCTTGCATGACCCAGTTCAGGCCAGACAGTGGATGCAAAAGCCCTTCCTGAACCTTTACAGTGCATGTGTCAGGACTTGAACATGGAGCTCTCTGCATCCAGAATAGGGATTCTTATCATGAATTATTCTCCTTCCCCTGTGGAAGAAGATTTCAATAGGTGCAGATTTTCTCTTCTATATATATTTATTATTTATTTATTATTTTATTTGTTTGTCAAACATGTACAAGATAACAAGTATAGGTATGAACATACACATGAACAAAGGAAGTAAATACAGGTAAATGGAGACAGTAAGACAGGAACTGTAGGCATGCTGATGCGCTTATCCACGCTCCCTTTAAGGATCTCTTAGGAATGGGATGAGGTCCACGGTAGACAGCTTGAGGTTGGAGCTGTGAGGAGTTGAAACTGTAACAACAGAGTTGGATAGAGCATTCCAAGGGTTGACCACTCTATTGTTGAAGTTGTATTTTCTGCCATCGAGTTTGCAGCGGTTTACCTTGAGTTTGTATTGGTTGTTTGCCCCTGTATTATAGTGGTTGAAGCTGAAGAAGTTGTTAAAAGGCAAGATGTTGTGGCAGAGAATTTTGTGTACTATGTTTAAATCAGACCTCAAGTGGTGCATTCCAGATTGTCTAGGTCCAAAATTTCAAGCCTGGAGGCAGAGAAAATTCTATTGTGAGAAGCAATTTTCTCTTTGTGTAAGAGTGGATTTATTTATGGAAGGCCCAAAGGTGCTTTTTCAAGAAGCAACTGGACTGAAACAGCACCTTTGGGATAACCATGACCTGGATGACTGAGAATTTCTATAGACATATTTATGGAAGGGCAGTAAAACAAGTAGTAAAGTAATATATATTATTTATTTTACTTTATTATTCCATAAATAAATCCGCTCTTATACAAGGAGAAAATCTAATCTGATCCATAGTTTAGAGAATTAAACAGATCTTAAGTTTTGGAAAGCTAGTTGTATTTCCTAATAATTTACGTTCTATATTAGTATTATTAATCCATGGTGATACAGAACACACTTATCATCTCAAAGGGATTTCCTAACATCTTTCGGGAACATTACAGATGTGTGGTGTGATTATATACTTGCATACAATTGTATATTTAATCAAGAAAGGTTATCCCTAGGAAGGTAGGAAGTTTCTAAATGTTTGTGTATAGAATTCCTCTCTGAAAAATTAGAGCCAACGGTAGTAGCTTTTTTTTTCCACCAACAACTTTTTTTTCCAATAGTCATAGGTTAAAAACAAACCCGGCTGTAATTCCCACTCCTAATCCCACTTTTTGATTATTTTGCTCTATGTACAATTAAGGGTTGGTATCTTGGTTTTGTGATGTTCAAACATCTGTTGTTTCATAGTGTGTGAAAAGGTCAGAAGGAAAAAAAAAACTTTCCTCAACTGTTCTGCATTTCCCCCACCACCACCACCACCAAATTGGTTCACAGGCATTCTTTCACCTCCATCTGTTGCTGTTTCAGTAAAAGGGTTTTTTTTTTTACTTGAAAGGATATTATATAGCTCACCTTTCCCCACCCCCAGACTCATTTTGTGAGCGGCTCATATCCGAAAGCATATTAAACGGATCATATCCAGCCTCACACAAGGAAATTGTCTTCTCCTGGTTCTCTGCTGTTCGCTCTGCCTTGAAGAGATATTTTGAGACTCAACAAATATTTTATTTGGAACCTTCTGCTTTAGATATCAATGGGGTCTCTACCTGTTCACTTGTTTTTCATCCCGATCTACAAAAGAAGGGCTGATACTTTATATCAAGCATTACTTTCTGGCCAATCTATCAAAAAATTAGCAAAAAGTATTTTAAAATTATTTATTTTTTCTTTGAAAAAAGTACTAGTGAAGAAGAATCAATAATACTTTTTTTTTTCCAGATGGTTGGAACTGGTTTGCTCCAAGTCTGAACCTGAATTTTCAGAAATGCCAAATCCCGTCTTTTATATTGACTGTAATTAGAATGTTCTCCCATTTTTTTCATCCCCACACTTCAAAATATTCCATTTAGTTCATTCAGAAACAGACACAAGAGGAGCACCAAGCAAGTGTGAGCAAAGTATAACATGAAATTCCACATTTTCCCCACCAAGCACAATAATTGGACCGTCCTGACAAATTATAATGCCACAGATTAGAATGTAGATGATGTATACAACTTCTCTCTTAACCCTTTTGGCCTCGTGCTAGCTTTTTCATAACCTGTTCAAGGAACTTTAGGATAGCTCTCACTAAGAACAATGGAAGAAACAAACCAAAAACAAGCAAATAGGCCCAAGGTACAAATGACTGCATGCAGCACTGCTGACTCATAAAAATTAGCTGGAAAATTAGCAGGTGCTTTGGACAAGCTACTTGGCTAAAGCCCCTGTCACACAGCACCAATGGATGCAAAGAGGATGTAAAATGGAGAGAAACACTCGCCATCCGTTGGTTAACGCGATGCTTTCATACTGTACTCACTGCATCCGTTTTTCATCCTCTCTATCTGTCCAGCATCCGTTGACTGACATTTCAACCGCTCAAAAAGTTTTGAGCTGCACAAAACTTTTTGAGTGGAAAATGTATCCAACGCGTCCGTTAGACATCCCCTACGCATACGGCGAACATCCGTTAGACGTCCGTCGTCATCTGTTACACATCCGCTCTATCCGCTAGGCATCCGCTGCACAGCTGTGAAACTCGCATCCGCTCCAGTGGAAAATGGACACAGGAAGGAAGTGAATCGGACGTGGAACAGACACGCAGCGTTAGTAGCACGGAGGGAGAAAGGATGAAAGCGGATGCAGCTGGCATAGAAAGCATTAAAACAGAAAAAACGTTCGCATAGGGGACGTATCTCGGATATTTAGGATGTCTACAGGATGTCTAGAGGATGCAAAAGGACACCTAGCGGAAAACCTATATTTCCTATAAAAAGGGGGAGGAACTCACCTGGATCTCACTTTCAGTCCAGCAGCCCTGCTGTGCAGACCTCTTCAGCCTTCATCTGGGTCTTGCTCTTCCATAGCATCCAGTCATCACCACCATGGATCATCACACACTCCTTTTGATAGCCACCATCGTTCTACAACAGTGCGAAGCCATCTACAGGCTCTTTCACCTGTTCTACGCAAAGAAAAGGAGGCGGCCAAGAAGTGTCTGGGTCCGAAGATGGATAGGGAGAAGAGCAGAGTACGGACTGTACAACAAGCTGATGGTGGAGCTGAGGAACGTAGACACTCGTGCATTCCAGAATTTCATGAGGATGCCGCCAGCCATGTTTGATGAAGTTGTGGAGCGGCTGAGACCCAGGTTGACCAAGCAGAGCACCAACTTCCGGCCCAGCCTGGACCCTGGGCTCAAGGTGGCACTCACTCTGCGCCACCTGGCCTCAGGGACCACCTACAGGAGCATGCAGTACGGCTGGAGGGTGCCACACAACACCATCAGCATTGTGGTCAGAGAAGTGGTGCAGGCCATCATCGAAGAATACGTGGAGGAGCTCCTCCAGTGCCCCTCCACTGAAGAAGAATGGAAGAAAGTTGCAGAGCAGTGGTATCAGAAGTGGAACTTACCACACACCGTTGGAGCCATAGATGGCAAGCACGTGGCCTGCAAAGCTCCAGCCAAGTCAGGGTCCACTTATTTCAACTACAAGGGCTTCTTCAGCATCATCCTCTTTGCCATGGTTGATGCTGACTACAAGTTCATGTACATTGATGCTTCAGGAAACGGGTCAGCTTCAGATGCCCAGGTATACAACGCCAGGCACCTCAAGGAGGGGCTGGAACGCAACCTCATCATGGGCTTCCCAGATCTAGACCCCCCTACCCAATGACACACAAGATGTGCCCTACTTCATCGTGGGGCATGACGCCTTCTCCCTCAGAACCTACCTCATGAAGCCCTACACTTGCAGATGCCTCACCCGTGAAGAGAGGATCTTCAACTACAGGCTGTCCAGGGCAAGGTGGGTGGTGGAGAACGCCTTTGGCATCCTGGCCAACAGGTTCCAGGTATTTTTCACCACCATGCAGCATCGCCCACAGACCATGAGGAGGATCGTGGAAGCTTGCTGCATCCTGCACAATCTCATGCGCACCCGCTACCCAGTCTTGCAGAACAGGCTCGTGGACCTCCAACAAGGCAATGGGGATATGGAGCCTGGGGAATGGAGGCAAGGGCAAAACCTGATAGACACTGAGGATGTGCAAGGCCCCAACAGAGCTTCACGTGAAGGGAAGAAGCAGAGCAACCTCCTGAAACACTGGTGCAACTCCCCAGCTGGAGCAGTGGAGTGGCAAGACAGGATGATAGATGCTTAATGAATGCTTCCTTCAGCCTGTCTCATCACATTGATGAGATTGTGCCATGTATGTTGGATGGCCCAACAATAAAAGGGCATTTAATAAAGAGTTGTGTTTATGTTGAAATGTGTGTATCAATGATTACATTGTTATTGATAATAAAGGGCTAAAGGTATGGCACCTGGGAGGGTGGCCCGTACAGTCCCACTATGCTTGCACTGGAGGTTTATCTATCCCACAGCTATTACCCATTCCACAGGTATCCTAACCCATCCCACAGCTATTACCCATCCAACAGGTATCCCTGCCCATCCCACAGCTATTACCCATACCAAAGGTATCCCTGACCATCCCACAGTTATTACCCATCCCAAAGGTATCCCTGCACATCCCACTGCTATCTTAACCCATCCTACAAGCATGCAAAGGCTTAAACCATTTCTAAAAGTTTCCACCAAGACTTTATTTACTAAAAGAACTGAAGCAAGTGTGTGAAGCAAAGATAATCTTCATTAATAACAAACTGTAAAAGAAAATGACCCAAGTGTCCCAAGCAAAGATAGTCATCAGGTAGCAACCCAGTCTCTGGCACTCTTCTCAGTCACTCTGAGGCGTGCCCATAGTCTCAGGGGTGAAAGGTCCAGGTACTGTGGAGGTGGCTGCTGCTGGAGTGCTGGTCTGAGGTGCCATTGGGGTGCCTGGCCCCGAGAGGACAACAGGGGATGGTGTGTTGAGGAAGCTCTCAGAGAGCTGGCTCTGTCCTGTGATGTTGAGAGCCCCTTCCTCCAGGACATGGGGTGTCAGTCCCAAGACCGATGACAGATGTTCTGAGGCCAGGCTTGGCTGTGGGATGGAGGAAGGAGGAGTGTTGTGGGGATGTCTGGTCTGCAGATGAGCGAGGTGAGGCATCGGTGGCATCTGTGGTGTGGGTGGCATCTGTGGCATGGGTGGCATCTGTGGCATGGGTGGCATCTGTGGCGTCGGTGGCATCAATGGCATCCGTGGAACCGGTGGCGTACAATGTACCTGTGCCTGGACTGGGAAGGGCTGCCTGTGCTGCTGGAGCTCCTGGTAGCCGTAGCCTTGGTAGGTGAGGGCCTGTGGAAAGCCTTGGAAGGGCAGTGACATCACCTGGGGTGGAGGAGCATACCTGGACTGGGTGGGAGCAGGTTCAGCTGGGTCTAGAGGGTTGTGCAGAAGACCGGTGTTCCTGTCCTTGATCACCTGGTACTGTGATTCGGACATGTCCAGGAGGGTCTGGTTGACGTAGGTGAGGAAGAGCTTGCGGTTTGAGGATGGTATGTCGGTGTGTACCAGCTGAGAGAGGAGATCTACACTGCTTTTGATGGTGTCCCTGATCTCCAGCAGGACAGTGTGGCTTTGTCCCTCCGGTCTGGCTCTCTGCCTGCTTTCTGTGGAGGTGGAGCTGGGGGTGGATGTGGGTTGGTCTCTGGTGGCAATGCCCTCTCCTTGCTCCCACTGTGTCAGGGGGTCCTCCACGCGCTCTGCCATGGGGAGTGCAACTGTCGGAAGGGTCTCTGTCGTGGGACGCTCCACAGATACCTGCCTGGACACAGGAGCTGACTCTTGGCCAGAAGAGGACTGGCTCTCTGCAGGCTGCCTGAGAGAGAGGGTTGTCAGAGGGGCTGCTCCTCGGTGGCGGATCTCACTCTCCAAGAAGTTGCACTTGGCCATCACGTAGGTCTCCTGGTCCATCAGCTTGACCGTGGCCTGATCATATTTCTTGAAGTGCAGCTTCCCGTACCAGATGTGCATGTGCTTCCACCAGCCGAGGAGGACCTCTGAAGTGTAGCCCAGGCTCTCCGCCTTCTCTCTCCAAGCAGCCTGCTTCCTTTTGGTGTCTCAATAGAGCCTGTGTCCCTTCCGCCATAGATACTCGTTCTCCTTCAGCCATTCCAGCACCTCATCCTCATGTTCCTCTTCTATGGAGTATTGCCTCCTCTCCTGTTCACGCGTATGCCTCTTCCTCCCTCTAGCAGGGCCATCTGGGCCCTCATCAGAGGGGCTTCGAGGTTCTAGGGGCTGCTCCACCACACTACCACCACCACCAGCAACAACAACAACAGTAGCAGCAAAGGCAGGACCAGCAGGACCAGCAGGACCAGCAGGACCAGCAGCACCAGCAGCACCAGCAGGACCAGGATCAGCAGCAGCAGAGTAAGCACCAGCAGCACCAGCAGGACCAGCAGGACCAGGAGCAGCGCCAGCAGAGTAAGCACCAGCAGAAGCACCAGCACCAGGAGCAGCGCCAGCAGAGTAAGCACCAGCAGAAGCCCCAGCACCAGGAGCAGCTCCAGCAGAACCTCCAGCACCAGAAGAGTCAGCCCGAGCAGCAGAAGCACCAGCAGAAGCAGAGTCAGGGCCAGGGGGTGGGATGGTGACCCTGTCCTTCTTGCCAGTGTTGGCAGCAGATGGCACAGGCTTCCTCTTCTTCCCCATGGTTGTTGGCTGGAGCTGTGTCTGGCAGCAGGTCTTTCCTCTGAATGGTGACCTGCTTGCGAGCTGCTTCCTTTTATATCCGCGAGGCTGATGCAATACATCCTCCCCGCATGCCCAGTGAACGCTTTGCATCCGCTAGGCATCCGCTAGGCATCCGCTAGGCGTCCATGATGCATCTGCTTCATCTGCTCGGCATCTGCTCTGCATCCGTTCCTTCCGTTGCGCGTCTGCTTCGCTGTTGTCTCCCAGAAGCCCCGCGGATGTGCCATCCGCTTCCATCTGCTTCCATCTGCTAGGCTTCCATGGAGCATCCACTTTACATCCTGGCTACATCCTCCCCCCGTCCGTTCCTTTCCCTTGTTGTCCGCTCTGCTTATGCAAATTCGGGGCACTTTTGAGAGCGGATAACAACGGATGGAACATTTTCTCGTCCGTTGTGTCCTTTTTACATACGTTTTGCATTCGTCGGCCTATGTGACAGGCCCTTAATTTTAGACCTTTTGATAGTGCCTAAATACTGCTTCTCTCTCTAAATTCTTTCTTTCCACATTTAGCTCCTTCTTCCCTTTTGCCCACCTCACCTTCTAGTTTTATTCTCCACCCCTAGATAGCCTTTCTTTCAATTCCCTAGGACACTATCACTTTCACTTTTCCTACTAACTTTTTTCTGCTTCATTTTGTTGCTTCTGCTGGAAAGAGAGAAGGAAAAGTACTCGTGTGTATATTACTGTGCTTCCCTCAAAGACAGATTGTTAAGCCTGGGTTCCCCAACCAGGGTTAGGTAGACAAGCTAAACAGAATGTGCAGCGTTAGTCAGATAGGCACACAGATAAATGAGTGAGCTAAGCTTGTATGTTTATTAACATACAGTAAAAATAACAGATACGCTTGTGCTATCAAGAATATATTCCAGTATAAGTTTATAGCATAGTCAAAAACAGTCCAATATTCATTTACCATGTAGTCAGTCCATTCAGGGATATTCAGTTAGCAAAGTCCATGTAGAATATCCTATTGTCAGTTCACATAAATCAGTCCGTTGTTGTCTCTCCCGTTCGAGCAATGCAGTCTTGCTTCCAAGCAGTAATCAGGGATCATCAAAGCCAGAGAGAGAGAGAGCAAGCTGTAGCCTTGCTACTTTTATATGGTTTTCATAACCACAC
>BLBF01000004.1:48550907-48570963 GCA_015471245.1 Laticauda colubrina | reverse complement strand
TGCTGGGAGTATTATTATGCTATTATCATTTTTCAGGGTTTGTAACGTTCACAGTAAAAGATTCCAATTATATATATACGTATTCTCAATATACTCTCTCTCTCTCTCTCTGTGTATGTATATATTATACAATATGTAATACAATACAGCCACAAAATATACTCTCTCTCTCTCTGTCTCTGTCTATGAATATGTATATGAATATGTATATGAATATGTATATGTGCACGTGCAACATAGCACAACATTTTGAACTCAGGTGTTTTTAGCCTTAGTTTCACCTTGACTCATAGTACAGAAGTTTGTATGTGTGTGTGTGCTCCACATAACTTTGTTACTAATGGCATCCTTATCTCCCCCATCTTGAGAACTGTTTTTTTTTTTTTGTTGACTATTTATGCACAAGTTAAAAGAGGCAACTGAAGACATAAATTTCAGGTATGTTATAATATTGACTAAATATTCAAAGGACTATGTGAGGAGAAAAATTACTGTGTATTCAAACCAGTTTAAAATACCTGTTTTGCAGTTCTAGTTTGGCTACTCTACTCTACTCTATCATATTTGGTAAACAGAGTTAAACCCTTCTTTATTACGTGATCTGTATCTTCACACCAAGTTAAGTGCTTCCTTTAGTTGCCATTGCAGAGAATGTCATAGTCAGGCAAGTAACACAAAAGTGCACATATATATGATAGTGTTCAATATTTTCTGTGCCTGGGAGGCCTGCTAGGAATCTATATTTACAACAGGACTGTGGCCAGCCTGGGCTGGGCTTCATTTAAATTTTTTTTTTTTAAATGGCCCTGTTATGGGCTATATATATTTTTAAATACAGGTAACCCTCAACATACGACCACAAATTGAGCCCAAAATTTCTGTTGCTAAGTGAAACATTTGTTAAGTGAGTTTTTCCCCATTTTATGACCTTTTGTTGCCAACATTGTTAACTGAAACATTGCAGATGTTATGTTAGAACCCTGTTAAGTCAATTGGGTTTCCATTGACTTTGCTTGTCAGAAGGTTGTAGAAAATGATCATATGACCACAGGACATTGCAACTGTCATAAATAGGAGTCAGTTGTCAAGCATCTGAATTTTGATCATGTGACCATGGGGATACTGCAACAATTGTAAGTGTGAAAAACAGACATAAGTCACTTTTTTCAGTGTTGTTGTAACTTTGAATGGTTACTAAACTTTGGTAAGTCAAAGACTACCTGTAACTGATTTTAAGACAATTGCTTTCTTATATGGTGCAAAACAGCTTCCACCGACTTAGTGTCATTTAAATATGTTGGACTATAATGCCCAGAATTCACAACATTTGTGTACAGGTGCTGGGAATTGTGAGAGTCATAGTTCACAAAATTGGGAAAGCACAACAAATGTAGAAACCCAGTCTGGTGTAGTGGTAAAGACTTCAGGTTAAAAATCAAGAGACCAGGAGCTCTAGTTACTTCTCAGGCAGGAAGCCAGCTGGATGACTTTGGCCCAGTTCCTTTGGAAAGAAGACCATTGCAAAGTATTTCCAAAATCTTGTCAAGAAAATTACAGGGACTTGCCCAGATGCTCAGTCTTGTCCAAGAGTCAAAACGGGCAAATTGGAAATTCTACCGTGTGGTAGTCATGAACATATTATTGCTAAGGTTTATAAATTGTTATTGAATTTGGATTTGGAGAATGAACATGTAAAGCACTGCATGATTCAGTGGGCAAGGAATTTTGGATATGATGTCATGCTTGAACAATGGGAAAATATGTGGATGAACAGTTTAAAATTTACATTAAATTATAACTTAAAAGAAAAATTTTATAAGATGATATCTCATTTGTATTCATTCTTGACAAAACACCAGATAAGTTGTCAAGAACATATAAAGGTATTTCAAATGAATGTTGGAAATGTAAAAGTCAAGAAGGGACCTTTTAGCACTTATGGTGCTAAAATGTGATAAAGCAAAGAAATATTGGAGTAGGATTCATATCTTAATACAGAAGATCCTCAAAGTGAATATAAAGATAAAACCAGAATTTTTTCTTTAGATTTAATGGAAAAAGACTTGGAAAAATTTTTTTTGGGAACTTTGATGCTATATAGGGTGACAGCAACAAGATTATTCTATGCACAAAAATGTAAGGACACTTAGCATTTTTTCAAAAATCAAAACTGTTTTAAAAATAAGCTCAAAGAAGCTAGAATGCTTGTTGAGTGGCGGCAAAAGGCCAAGAAAGCAACTGCAAATGAAGAGACATATGGTCAAAGCAGCAGGGCTACAAATGACACAATTATGATGGCCATGTTGGCCCATTGTTCCCCCACCTCACCCCACCCAAATAGATTCCCTGGTTGGCGTAGTTCATTGGATTAATAGTCCCTCAATCCTTGCCATGTTTAGAAATCAAGATGTAATTATGTTGAAAATTGCAAAAACCAGAAAGTGCCAAAAAGTTTGTCGGCTCTCCAAATGGACCATGAAATTCTCAGGGTGCTTCAAAAATCCCTTGCTTGATTCCACACTTCAAAACTACTTGAAGAGTGTTTTGAAATCAATCACCTTTCAGAGCTTCACATGGGAACATACTAGTTTTGGATGCATAAATACCATCAGGAATGTAGCCAAAAAAGCTGAGACTAAATAAGAAACATATTCAGTTTCATATAATTTTGTCTGACTTTTTCCTCCGCTGAAGTACGAATGTATGCATTTCCTTATTTTGGCTGTGAAATAAAATGCCAAATGCCACAAGAAAAGCTGTTTTTGTGGTTTTACAGACCTGCCTGATAAAAATAAATTAACTGTCCTGGAATAAACCTAACCCATCTTTCTAACTGGATGTGCTTTTTCAGCCTTCATGCCTAGACCAGATCTTGGCAACTATAAGACTTGGAATTACAACTCAACTTTCAGAATGGAATCTGAATCAGAATAGAAGTGGAAGGGACCTTGGAGGTCTTCTAGTCCAGCCCCCTGCTCAAGTAGGAGACCCTATACCATTTCAGACAAGGGACTGTCCAGTCTCTTCTTAAAAACCTCCAGTGTTGAAGCACCCACAACTTCTGAAGGCAAGCTGTTCCATTGGTTGATTATCCTCACTGTTAGAAAGTTTCTCCTCAGTTCCAGGTTGATTCTCTCCTGGATTATTTTCCATCCATTGTTTCTTGTCCTGCCTTCAGGTGCTTTGGAAGTTAAGTTGACCCCTTCTTCTTTGTGGCAGCCTCTCAAATACTGGAATATTGCTATCATGTCCACCCAGTTCTTCTTTTGTCTAGATTAGTCAAACCCCAATCCTCCAACCATTCTTCATATGCTTTAGTCTCCAGGCCTTTAAATCATCTTAGTTGCTCTTCTTTGCACATTTTCCAAAGTCTCAACATCTTGTAACATGGTGACCAAAACTGGATGCAGCATTCCAGGTGTGGCCTCAGCATAAATGGCTGGGAGATTCTAGGACTGAAGTCCACAGGTCTTAAAGTTGCCTGAGTTACCTCTAAACTAGATTAAAAGCATGTTTTATTGTTACTGTACATCCAAATAGAAATCTGAAAAAAATGCCCAGTACGGCTAGTTGAAGATCAATATATAAATGTTACAATATCACAGTCTTCAAAAGACATGCAGTGAATGGAAGTTAGCTGGCAGCAGGTGTGGACAGCTGAGGAGAGTGAGAACTCAGATGAGTGGCCAAGACCATTAGGGAGTGGACTGCTGCCTTCGGAGATTGTGGGGGCTGGCAGCAGTGATGAGGAGGTTCCTGAGGAGCTTGTGGCAAGTCCGCATGTGTGCAGGGCTGCTTGCAGGAAAGAGCAGCTGCAACAGCACAGGCAACTCAGGAGAAAGGTAATGGCCCCTCCTTCAAGAAGATAAAAGCCAGTTGTGAAGCGAACGTTCTTTGCAGGAAGCAAAAACGTTTTGAAACTCCAGCCTCTTGGACATTGCAGTATCTTAAGTTGGTATTTGAAGACTCTTGTGTTGTAAAATATTCCTTATCTGTTATTCTTGGGACCCTCACACAGCTTTGGTGAGGCTTGTGCTTATCAAAGTTAATTAGTTTGCAGCAGCCTTGTAACTGGGGATTCGTAAGAATCATTAAAAGGTTTCTGTTTCCTTTGGTTCGTGTTTATTTTATTGGAAAAGGGTTTGGGTCAGAACAGGAAGAGGTTACTGTGATACAAAGATGAAAATTAATGTTGACATATGAGAGACAGCAGAATCTATATGTGACTATATCCCTTTATATAACAAAAATAATTTCTTTTTAAAAAAAGAACAAAATAAAACAAGTGTTTATGGAGACCGTTTCATACAGATGGTCCTCACCTTACAATTGTTCATTTAGTGGACATTCAAAGTGACAATGGAACTGAAAAAAGGGACTCATGACTAGTCCTCATACTTACAACCGGTCTTCACACTTACAACCATCACAGCATACCCACACCTACAGCCATATACTGGTATGTATTTATGACAGCTTCATGTGATTGCCATTTGCCACCTTTCCAGCCAGCTTCCAACAACATGGTCAATGGGGAAAGCTGATTCGTTTAACAACCATGTGATCCACTTAACAACTGCAGTGATTCATTCAACCACCATGGCAAAAAAAAAAAGTTATAAAATCAAGGGCAATTCACTTAACCACTGCCTTTCTCAGGAATGGAAATTCTGGTCCCAGCTGAAGTCTAACGCAGTGATCGCCAACCAGTGGGCTGGGGACCACTGATGGCCCATGAGAAAATTTTGCTGGTCCACAGAGAAATGTCACTCCCAAAGCAATTAATCCAGGCTGTGCAGGAACACAAGGCTGTGCTACCCACACAGCCTACGGGAACACAAGGCTTGCATTGCAAACAACATGAGGTAGTGAGGAGAAGGGGGAAAGGGTGGAGTAATTTCCCCACTCACCGCACATGCCTGGCCTGGCGATCAGACTGCTTCTTTCCACTTCTTTCTTCTTCTGCTTTTGGCTGCACACAAGGAAAGCAGCAAAAGTCTTTCTTTCTCCCCCCAAACTCTGCCAGAAATGAATCTTTGGGACCCTGCAAGGCTGCGCCAGTGTGACAAGTCTCACAAAGACTCATTTCTGGTGGAGTTTGGGGGAGAGAAAGAAAGACTTCTGCTGCTTTCCTTGCATGAATTCAAAAATCCCCCCCTCTCTCCCCCACCCTGAGAATGGAGCGGGAGATGGTGTCCTGCGATCCCAAATAAAGAATGATCTATCAGTAGGACAATCAGTGGGGAATTTTCCTGCAGACTTTTTTGGGGATTTTCCCAGGGTGTCTGGTCCATGAGATTTAAAATTATAAGTTTGGTGGTCCCTGAGGTCCAAAAGGTTGGCGACCCCGGTCTTACGGATCAGCTGAATGATCGCCTGCCCCCAAATTTATTCCATTGTAACTGTGGATCAGTAACCATGTTCAAATGACAGCAAGTTGTTAATAGAGACATAACTCCTGGAGTGATAACCAAAATTGAGCCCAAGATTTCTGTCATTAGGTGAAACAATTGTTGAGTGAATTTTGCTCCATTTTACAACTTTCCTTGCCACCTTGGTTAAGGGAATTGTTGTAGTTGTTTCATTAGAAACATGGTCATTGAGTGAATCTGGCTTCTCCATTGACATTGCTTGTCAGAAGGTTGTACAAGGGGATCCCATGACTCCCTGGGGCCACTGCAATCATCATAAAGGCGAGCCAGTTGTCGAGCTTCTCAATGTAAACCACTGTGGGGATGCTGCCATGGTCATAAGTGTGAGAAAAGGCCACAAGTCACCTTTTTCAGTGCCGTTGTAATTCTGAATGGTCACTAAGTGAATTGTTGTAAGTGAAGGACCACCTGTAGTTTGAACCAGAGTTACTGGGCTAAAGGCTAAGGGCAGAGCAACTTGGCTTTGTTGCTCTTTCATCCCATCAGTTTGCTAAATGTGGACAGAATCAAGATTTCATCCTTCTCCAACAATTTTGATCAAGGTGTGTGTGTTTTTATACATGTGTGTGTGTGTGTGTGTATGTGTGTGTGTGTGTGTGTGTGTGTGTGTATTGGGCGGGACAAGTATGTGAGTGGGACATGTGTGAATAATGTAATGTAACTCTTGAGACTAATGTGTTTCTCTTCCTGCTTTGCAGTTCATTGATCAGTCATTTCCTATATTAGCAGCAAAAAGTTGTACAAATATTTATATTTGAATTCTTCCTTTAATTTATTCCATATAATATCATAAAGGAAATCAAGATCGAGTGGTATATATTATATATGTGATGTATGCACGCATGTGTGTATATCTCTCAACCCCCCCTCTTATCTATCTATATATAGAGAGATGCACATACATACACACACATATACATAACTTTAACATATAGAGAGAGGGGGGAGAGAGAGGGAGGAAAGGAGGGAGAAAGGGAGAGAGAGAGAGGATGGATAGATAGATTAATTAACAGAATTGCAGAGTTGGAAGGGACCTTGGAGGTCTTCTAGTCTAACCCCTGATCAGATAGATAGATAGATAGATAGATAGATAGATAGATAGATAGATAGGTAGGTAGGTAGGTAGGTAGGTAGGTAGGTAGGTAGGTAGGGGAAAATTGCTTTTTCTTCCCAATAGCATTACTGTTCTTATCACCTGAGAACTTTAATATTGTTTTGTTGCCCTTTCTTTGATTGAATATTACAGTGTTCTCTTTCACTAAGTTGCACACATTTCTGTGAACACAATCATTTCAGAGTGAGGAAGCATTTATCAAATTATTTCATGGCCTCTGTTCACAGCTGTAGATGAATGAGGAGACTAACTAACACACTAACAAGAAAGGATAGGGCTAGTGAGCATGATCTCTTAGTCCCTACTCACATACAAGAAGATGATGTGAAGTTGGAAACCTAGATAGATAGACTTTCCTACTGATCAGCCAGATTTTCCAACCTGGCACTCTAAAGATATGTCCAACTACAATATTCCTTGCCAGTAGAAAACCATGCTAAAAGAGAATGTTGGGTATTGTAATCCAGAAGGTTTAGAAAAGACAGATGCAGTTTCAATAAGGCAGATCTGAAGTCTAAAGTAAACATTTATATTATATTTACAAACATTTACATTTACAACCTCATCCTGAAACTATTTCTTCCCTCTGAGTCTTATATTGTTTTATTTGAGTGGTTTTTCTTATGACTTTTGTTTCCCTCATTTTCCTTATTCATTTCTCCTTGATGCATGGCTTCTTTTCAATAATGTTACGATATTTGACTTCCCCTGTTGGAATTTGTTCCAGAGAAAATGTTATTGCTCTGCATTTTTACACATTCCCTGAGTGAAAGCACCCAGAGTCCTGCTAAGGGCAACTGACTTACACCATATCTAAAATAGCAAGAGCAACAGCACTTATATACCGCTTCACAACCCTCTCTAAGCGGTTTACAGAGTCAGCCTATTGCCTCCAACAATCTGGGGCCTCAAGAAAAAAGAACTTCAGCTGACTGGTAAATTCTTCTCTGCATCCAAAGTTTGAAACATAAGCATCAGGTCTAATATTTCGTTTTTTAAACTATGAATATTTACTGCCATCTGTGGGTCAGAAAGAGAAGCAGCTGTTGAGTAGCAGCATCTGAGAACCTGTCAGAAATCAATGTCTGGCACTGCTCATCCAAGGAAACTTCTGCCACACCAAGAGCCAAGGTCCAGGTGCCAAACACCTGTAAACATATGTACTTGTCATTAACTGAACTCTTCAAACACAATTGCTTGAGGAATTCTGTAACAGAAGTGCTCAGTAGGTGGGAAAAGTATTGAAATAGAGATTAGTCTAGGTTTCTTAAGCACAACACAAACCTAACGTGAACCATAATTGTAACCCTACATCCATTTTCATTGCCAAAATGATTGGCCAATGAATTTTATTCTGTGTGTCTAAGAATATATTCCTTATGTCATTCCTCATTGCAGGGGTGTCAAACTCCTGGCCCGTATGTCGGATGCATCACATGTTGCCCCCACCCCGCCCTGGTTTATCAAAGGGGAAAAAAGTCCCACTATGTCATGTGACAACCCCACAATGACACAAGTTTGACACGCCTGCCTTACTAGAAGGAGAGCTAACCCACAACCTAATCCCAAAACAAACTCGAGCTTAATTTTGACTGTGATTAGGATTCTCCTACATATTTTACTGTGCTCACAAAAGAAGTTCTAACAAATCTGTCACATTCTCTTTCTTTATAATACCAAAGTATATCCATACTTAACTCCAATTTGTGGGCCAGACAGCAAAGGCACTTAATTTTAACCCTAAACCCATAATGCAAGTTAAATTTTCATTGTCAAAGGGATTTTCCCATGTATTCTACTGTGCTCCAAAAAGAACTCAGAATGAAAAGCTATCACATTCCATTATCTTCTAAAACCATTAAGAATCTATTCCTAACATAAGAGATTGGCCAAAACCCCAAAAAGACCTAACCCTAGTTTTATTTTCATTCTGAGTGTGATTTTTCCATGTAATTTAATGTACTTCAAAAAGAAGTCTGAATGAAAAGCTGACACATTCCCTTTTCTTATAACACTACTCAGAATATATCCCAAACTTCAAGTTTTGTCCCAAATCCCAAGGAGACTTAAGTCTAATCCCAATGCTAACCATTGTATTAAATTGTGAAAGTCCAAATGGAAAGCTGTCACTTTCTCTTTCCTTGTGATAGCTCTAAAAATCTGTCCATAAGGTTAGTTTTCTGGCCAGACCCCAAGCAGACTCCTAACCCTAACCCTAACCCCAAGTCTAACCCTAGTTTTAATTTGTAAATGGGACTTTCCAACGTATTTTACCATGCTCCAAAAAGAAGTCCAAATGAAATGCTGCCATATTCTCTTTCCATATAATGCCACTAAAAATTTGTGCTTGATATAAGTTTTCAAGCTACACCCCAATGAGACCTAACCCTAATCCTAACTTCAGTTGTGGGATTCAATCAGAGGTGGTATTCAGCAGGTTTTGACCAGTTCTGGAGATTTTGTAGTGGGTATTTTGAGTAGTTCAGAGAACCAGTAAATACCAGCTCAGACTGGTCCTGCCCCCATCTATTTTCTGCCGCCCAAATACCAGCTGATCAGCTGGGTCTTCTTTTGTTGCCCTGCATGGGAGAACAGACCTGGAAAGCAGGTTAGTGGGGTGGGGATGGAATGAGATTTTTGCAGTTACCTTCCCCCAGAAGTGGGGAGGGAATGGGGAATTTGCGGTATCTTTTCTCTGTCACACCCACCAAGCCATAGCCCACCACTGATTCAAATAATTTAACAACTGGTTCTCTGCCCCAATGACCAGCAGGGTAGGCATGGCTGGCTGGTCATGTGACTGGGTAGGCATGGCCAACTTGATGTCACTAACGTTGAGTGATGTCTGCATGTGTGTGTGTGTGTGTGGGGGGGTGATAAGAGAAAAAAAAGAAATTTCTTAAGCCATAATGAACTAGTGAGAACATTATATGGGAGACACTCTTAATTCGGGGTCCTTTTATGCACTGAAGGTGCTGTACATATAAACCTACTTTAGTCCTTGTGATGCTAAAGAAGCTGCAGCCCCCTTGACACACCAGTGTTTTACATAAGATGCTTTTAAGATCAAATAAAATGTAATAAACTAAAATATAAATAAAGGAACTCTGGTTGAGATGACACCGCTGCTTCTTGGTGTTTTTCCCTTCAGAGGGAATGTTCAGGGGGAGGCAACTTTTAACATCCTGTCTCAACTACCACATGTTTTAGTTACCCTAAAGGAGGAAAGTGCATCCAACCAGAATTAAGCGAGCTTGTGTGAAACCAAGGGAAGGCCAGGGGAAAGAGGGGGAGGAGGGGGAGGACAAAGGGCACAATCAGCATGCATGTGCGCATGTGTCACCTGCCTCGCCAGACCATCTTACACAAACCAGCCCTCACGGCTGACATTTAAAGAAAATGATGTTTTTATTTAAAGAAAGGGAAGTTCTTGGCATGCTGAGATGTAATCATTGGGAGGGTGAACTACCCACAGAAATAACTACAATACTGCAAGATGCCTGGGGGCGAGGGGCGGGGCCTCCTGGGCTCCAAACAAGATTTCTTTTAAACCAAAGCTCCTTTTCCTCAATTGTTGCTTCCCAAGCTTCTCTTTCCTACAATCCCACACACCTCTCAGGCTCGCTCATCCTCAAGTGCCTGTTGCTCCCAGTACTGTTGTTGGGGCATCCCACTTCCTCATTGTCTCTGTTGGAGTGCTCCATGGTGCTCCGAAGCCAGCCGCCATTGCCTCCTCCTTCACAGAGAGGCCGAGATGTGGTGGGTGTTCCCCTCCCCCTATGCCATGGGTAGACCAGGAAATTCCTGAAGCCTGGACTGGTAGGGATGGGTGGGAGAAGCATGGAACGCAGTTGGGATCCTCACTGATCATGAGTGGCAGTTTGATAGGGATGGTTTTAATGACCGAGATCACAACACGCTTCAGGAACCTTCGTCAGTCGAAGATTCTTGCTTTTAGATCCATGGTCACTCTGCTCACTGCAGCTACCTGTGAAGATAAGACAAATGGCAGGGAAGGTCTGCTCTGGGCCTGCTGTGCTAGGAAAAAGGGTGCAGGTTGCCTCGAGGGGTGGTGGTGTAGTTCACCAATCTTTTGGGACCGGCTCTCGGCTTCCACAGGGCCTCCGGGCAGGGGGCCTGAGAGAAATTGCCTGGCCCAGGCACACAGCGCTCCAGTCTGGTATTCTCCCATGAAGGCTACTTGCTCACCCTCCCCTCCCCTCTACCTCAAGTCCCACATCCAGACGCACCACTTCTGGGCCAGCCTGGCTGGTGGATGGGTGAGCAAGCAGCCCTCGTGGGAGAGAGCTATTCTGGGATGCTGGGGTGCTGTGTGTCCGGACAAGTCACTTTCTCTCAGGCCTCCCACCCGGAGGCTCATGGAAACTGAGATTTGGGCCCAAAAGGCAACTGAGCCTCGCTGTCCCCTCCAAGGTGGCCTGTGCCCTTCAGTCAAACCTTCCTATATTATTTACTGTGCTCCCAAAAGATGTCTGAGTGAAAAGATGTCACTTTCTCTATTCTTCTAATATCTGAAACAATCTGTCTCTTACATTAGTTTCCAGCCTAGACCCCAAGCAGATCTAACCCTAACCCTAAACCCAAGCCTAAACCTAAATTCAATTTTCTAAATGGAATTTCTCCATATAATTTACTGTGCTCCCAAAAGATGTCCGAATGAAAAGCCATCACTTTCTCTTTCCCTACAATACCTCTAAGAGTCTGTCCATAAGGTTAGTTTCCAGGAAAAACTGCAAGGATACCTAACTCTGACCCTAAACCATGTAATATATAGCAATATGGTCACAGTATATCCCTAAGAACCTGTCTATAAGGTTAATTTTCTGGCCAGATCCCAAGGAGACTTAACCCTAATTATAAACCTAACCCAACTCTAATTTTGTGAATGGGATTTTCCCATGAAATTAACTGTGCAATCTGAAATAAATCCAAACAAAAACTGTCACTTTTCTCTTGGTGTCTGGCTAGAAAAATAACCTTCTGGACAGATTATAAGTGCTATTATAAGGAAAGAGAAAGTTAGAGCTTTTCATTTGGATTTAGGTCTCCTTGGGGTCTGGTCAGAAAATTAATTTAAGATTTGTTTTCTGGCAATGCCGCATGCACACCTTACAGTAAATCATAATCCCAAACCTAACCCTAGTTTAATTTTGTTAACGGGATTTTCCCATGTAACTTACTTTGCTCCAATACAAAACATGTATGAATGAAAAGCTGTAAAGTTCTTTTTCCTTATAATAGCTCTAAGGATCTGTCTATGAGGTTAATTTTTGGGCCAGATCCAGATGAGATTTAAACCTAATCCTAATTCCAACCCTAATCCTAGTTTAGTTTCGTCAAAGCAATTTTCCATGTAATTTACAGTTCACCCAAAAGAAGTCTGAAATAAAACTAGGGATATGGTTGGACTTAGAGTTAGAGTTAAGTCTCACTGGGGTCTGCCAGAAAATTAACTTTATGGACAGATTCTTAGAGCTAATATAAGGAAAGAGAACATGATAGCTTTTCGTTTGGTTTTATTGTGGGTGAACTGTAAAATCCCATTTACAAAATAAAACTTGGGTTGGGGGTTGGACTTAGGGTTAGGTCTCCTTGGGGAGTGGCCAGAAAATTAACTTTACTGATATATTTTTAGAGCTATTATAAGGAAAGAGAAAGTGAAAACTTTTCATTTGGACTTATTTTGGGAGCACAGTAAATTACATGGGAAAATCCCATTCACAAAATAAAAATAGGGTTAGGCTTGGACTTAGGGTTAGGGTTATGTCTCCTTGAGGTCTGGCCAGAAAATTAACAGCACAGACAGATTCTTAGAGGTATTATAAGGAAAGAGAAAGTGACAGTTTTCCATTTGGACATCTTTTGGGAGAACAGTAAATTACATGGGAATATCCCTCTCCCAATTTAATCCTATTGTTAGGGTTCGGGTTAGGTCTCCTTGTGGTTTTGCCTGTAAAGTCATGTTAGTGACAGAGTCTTAGTGGTATTATATGAAAATGGAATATGACAACATTTCATTTGGACTCCTTTTTGGAGTACAATAAATTACATGTGAAAGTCCCATTCACAAATTAATACTAAATTGAGGTTTGGGGTGAGGGTTAGGGTCAGTGGTTAGAATCAGCCAGTTCGGACTGATTTAGGCAAACCAGTAATTCACTCTTTGTGCAGTTCAGTGAAGTGGCTGAATCTGGCCCCTCACCCCTCCTCTTCCAGCCACTTCTCACATGGCCTTAGAAGGTAAGGCGGACGGCAGGGGCGGGAGATCACTCTGGGTGAAGAGCCGTCCTGGGAGGGACACAGTGAAGTTCAGCCACCTTTCGAGGATGGATCTCAGCTTCTGTGGTGCCTCCGGACAGGAGGCCTGAAAGAAAGCACCTGGTCCAGGGACACAATCCTCCACGACAGAATCATTCCCGGGGAGCAAAACCTTGGACAACTTGATCTGTCTCGAAAGCTTTGAGGGTTCTTGAGTTTCCACGCACCTCCACCGGGCCAAGCATCCTCCCCTTCAACACTCCTAGCTGGCGGGCAGATGGATGTTCTGGGGTTGCATGCATGTACATTTCGACAACGCAGCAGAGCAGCGGCCTCTACCCCAGTGCAGCACTCTCCCCCAAGGTCTGTTTGTGCACCTGCTTGCCCACCCACCTGCCAGTCAGCCTGGCCCAAATGCAGCATGTCCCCCCATTGCAAGTTGTTTGCAGGACCCGAGGCAGCAGGGAGAGTAAGCATGCGCCTGCTTCCTGGAGGCCACGCAGAAGCCAAGAACTAGGCTTGAAAGGTGGCTGATCCTCACCATGTTCCCCTTGAGGCAGCTCTTTGTCTAAGCGCAGCAGGCCTGGAGCAGGTCTTCCTCCCCCGCTGTCTGCCTTACCTTTGCGGGTAGCCATAGTGAGCTGGTGAATACTAGGAGTCATCTAGAAGCCCTAAACTTCTAGATGACTCCTAGAATTCCATATTGGAAAGTTGAAAAAAATATCTTGGCATAAGATAGTGACAGCAATTCTTGCCAAGCAAACAACATGGAGGTGAGTTGAATTGGATCTGGAAAAAATGGAATGCCCACCAGATGGCATCAGACAGTCACAATATAATCAAACTCTGGTGCCAGCTGGTGGCTTTCTAGCATTTTCAACCAGGATCTGGTAGGCCTAGTTTTCGATAATCATCTGCATATCAAACAGATCATTTTGGAATGATCTATCTCCATGCCACTTGTCAAGAACTGTTCATGAATTAAATGAATGCAAGTGTACATACCACAATTTTGAAGAAGCAATACATTTGAATGAATATCAATTTTCTAATAATAGTAAATTATTCAGAATCACTGTTCCCAAAGTGTCAGTATATCTACTACGAATATTTTCTCAAATGCTGATTAAAAAAAAATGTTTTTAAATTTATTTTAAGAGAATCTTTTAAGAATTCCTGAAACCAGTAGAAAACTAGTTACAGAAGTTCAGTGAGATTTTCAACATACAGTACATTCCAGACTTAGTGTCATTTTTCTGGGAACAAGTTTTTTTTTAAAAAAATTATCAGCTAGATTGATACGTGGGTGTGAAGTTACATAGTGAACCCTGATCTGTGCTATGAAATGATTAGACACCTGTTTAATGTCTTTCCCCCCTGTGGCTCTAGACCAACAGCAATTAAGGCCCTGTGTAAATCATGAAAAATAAGAAACAGATTAGATACATTGGATTATGGTCAGAGAAAATGAGATTTCATGCCTTGTCACAAAGAAAGAGAACGATCACATGATGGTAACACTGTATGGATAATTTTGACTTCTCAAATAATTGCCTCCCTTTAGGCTTCTGTCATTACCAAGACAAACTGTGTCTGTGGAGAAAGATTTGGAGTCAACTGAGCCAAAATGCAACAGGATTTGCAAGGCTAAAAATCCCCATGTAATGTGTATAGATAGAATTCCAGGCCATCCGTTGTCACGCTTCCCCACAATAGATATAACAAATTGCCTTTCTCCAATTGGAAGCATTTGTCTATTAACCTCAATTAGATGGACCATATCTGGATTGCAAATGAAGTACGATATGCGTACAGCAGCGCCCACAAAAACCACAGGGACACCCAAATGATACATAAGCATATCAGGGGTGGGATTCAAAGAATTTTACCACCGGTTTGGTGGGCGTGGCTTGCTGGGCATACTTTGCATACATGCACACACTTTGCATGCACATGCCAAATGCCCACTTTGCGCAGGCACAGAGGCGTTCCAACTCACCTCCTGCAAGCCTGCACTCTCCCTGTTGCTTCAACAGCTGCCGCGTGGCACTCTGCTGTGCTGCGCAAAGCAGCTGCGCTTCAAAAGCAGAGAATAAAAGTGAGTATGGGAGCCCAGGCGTTGGGTGGGCTCCACACCAGAGCAGTGCAGAGAATGGGTCTCTGCTGCTCATCAGCATTACTGGCTCGGTAGAACCACCACTGAAGCAAAGACATCACCATGCAACTGCAACCACTAAGCAAGGGCATTCTGACATCCGAAGGGAGTCTATAAGTCACAGGATTTCTATGACGGTTTTGCCATCCTTTTCTGGTCCTGTGCTTCTTCTTGTCTTCCCCTTGTGGAGACCTGTAATGACATGATCTGCTATTGACTTACTGCTACCTCTCTGCCACTGGCTCCAAACAGCTCCAGAGTTTCATTCAAGGATTTTTCCAAAAGCTACAGAAAGGCCACATGTTTAACCTGAGATTTACTGCATGCTAAGCAGGTACACTTTTATAGCCTTCAACTAAAGGTTTGAAAATTCAACCCTCTGCTGTTTATAATTCTTCAAAGCTACATTAACATCCACCCTCCAGGCCTTGAGTCAGTATGTTGACATGATTGCAATGCCTCCATGGCCAAGCTTCAGCACTGAGACCACTGAGTGGTTTGTACTTACAGATTTAGTGTAGGACAATTTCAGGGTAGCAACTGATGGATTCTCCAATTCCTTTCCCCTCCTACTCAATGTCACTTGCTGAGAGGAAAAACAACCACCAAGTTGTACATCTTTAAATATCCTAGCTGACAGTTTGCTGGAGCAAAAGAAGATGCGGGCCAAGCAGGAGATGGGATTTCCTTATAGAATCTAGGTGCTCTTTTATGGGAGACGATTGGTGTTTTCATCATTATCTTGAACTTTTAAGAGAAGATTTTATGAACTATAAAGACAGAAAGAATGATCTGGGTATATTCAATTTTGTGAAAGAGATTTCAGATAGCACCAGTGAAATCCCTCAATGAATGTCACACACCCCAAAAATAGATCAAGACTATTTTTTTTGTCACTCCAGAATGAAGAATGTGAATTAATAAATTTAAATGTCATACAGTAAAATGTTAATAAAACTAGGGCTTTGGTTCATGTCAGAAAAGTGTTTTTGTGCACACAGGAGCATGAATGAAGCTATGTCTGTAACTCATCAAAGCAGCCAGATCTGTTTCCAGGATCATATAAAGGCAATATAAGCTTCTCTTTCAGAGCCACTATGTGATCCTGAGTTGCAGGCAGCCATTTGTTCATGCTCCTGCACGCCCCTAAGGACGTCTCCAGAGAGGTTGTGGGCAGAATAAAGAAAGCGGCATTGAACCCTTATAACACAAGCCCTGTCCCTTTCATACGTGAGTCATGACATCTCACACATGTCCACACTGGTGGAGCCTGCAGCGTGATGCCTTAAGGGTGACGAACAAGCTTTTTTTTTTTTTTTTAATGCCAAGCTACTACAAGGTAAAGTTCTGAGTTCTGAACATGATTATAAAAGTGGAGGAGACTAAAACATTAAATCTCTTTCTGGTTTTAGAAGAAGCAAAGTCAGAGAGGTGTTGTGGTCTTGTTATAGATGTTGAAACAGTAACAAGCAAATCTCATCCCAGCCATATTATGAAGGGACTCACCAGCATCTTCAACTGGGCAACTGCGTAGTTGAAAAAATGTGTCTTGGCCTCTTGAGAGAGGTTTTGGCCTCTTGAGAGAGAGCCTGTAGGGAACACGGAGCAAAAGAGAGAGAAAAGCTGTTTGCTCTATACCAGGAGTCCCCAAACTTGGCGACTTGAAGACTTGTGGACTTCAACTCCCAGAATTCTCCAGCCAGCCATGTGCTAAAGAGTTAAAGTCCATAAGTCTTAAAGTTACCCAGTTTGGAGACCTCTGCTCTATACCAGTGGAGGAATTCAATTTTTTTTACTACCGGTTCTGTGGGCGTGGCTTGGTGTGTGTGGCTGGGTAGGCATGGCAGGGGAAGGGTACTGCAAAATCCCATTCCCCACCTTCATCCCACTAACCTGCTTTCCAGCTCCGTTCTCCTGTGCAGGGCAACAAAAGAAGACCCAGCCGATCAGCTGGGACTCAGGAGGCAGAGAAAAGATGGGGGCGAGGCCAGCCAGAGGTGGCATTTCCCAGTTCTCCGAACTCCTCAAAATTTCCGCGACCAGTTCTCCAGAACCTGCTGAGTACCACCTCTGCTCTATACTTTCCTGGCACTGCTCATGACCAGGCTAGAGAAACAGCTCTGGGGGGGGGGGGGAGATGAAATAAGAAAAACATATACACGCTTCCTGAAATCATTCATCAAGAGCTTTAGTAGCTAACTGTCCCCCCTCCTGAAATAAGATCCGTCTTTTTGCTCAGTTCCAGTATTAGTCACAGCAGTGTGGTCACAGCTTTTCTCTTTCTCCTTCTCCTTCTCCTCACTTTCTCATCTCTAAGAAATGTTATTTTATGGGGTGCCTCCAGAGTCAGGCCAGTCGTTCCCCCCCCCCCTCGCAGGTGGCCAGAGGAACCAAGTTATTGATGGGCCATGCAGGTGGCAGGGGAATGAAGTCAACCTGATGGATGCAGCATTTTTTTTTTTTTTTAAAGGAGAAAGGTCGCTCGGCTGCAGAGTGGAGAGGAGATTTCAACACCTCTGGTGAGGAAACATATGAGAAAGAAGATCTGGCATAGGAAGGTTAGCGGCAAGTTGCTTACACAGTCTCACTCGGTCGCCATCAAACAAGCCTGCCTGTATGAGCTTGTTAGCTGCAAGGAACCCATCTGATGGCCACGTCATTTCAAGATGATTAATACTAAGTGGCTCTGACAGGATAAACTTTGCTTCATTTCACATATCCTGGGCATTCGATAGCATCTGCTCCGGTACAATGAAGGGTTATCTGGAGATCTATCGCACTTTCCTTTGGCAAGCCGAATAGCCATTTAGCATGGCTGAGAAAGAGCCAAGATTGCAGAAGGATAAGCGTGTCTCCATTTAGAAAAGGGGCGGAGGGTTTGGAATTAAAAAAGAAGCTATTGAGTGGGTTTTCATACTATGGTCTCCAATTTTCACCCAGCTGGAAGAAGCCTTTCACGGTGTCCAAGATAATGTCAATTGGTATAGCTGCTCTGGTTTTTTTTTTATTTTTTTAATGGAGCTGGATATGCAGTCAGGCTCCTGAGCAGATTTGGGGCAGAGGATGGGAAGTGCCAAACATTCTCACATTCAAGGAAGTGTGCCCTGCTGGGCGGCAAAGATGAGATGGCAGGAATTTCATGTTATTATTAAAGTCCATCATACATGTTATTAAAGCATCCAGGATGTTCTAATCTAGTCATTTGCAGCCCTTCTAAGTGGGATAATGATATTGGACTAGTAAAGTAAGCAGTAGGCAATGATGAACTAAACATTATTTTTAAACAAGAGTGTTGTTTTTAAAATGGTTTGTTAAAGACCAATTTCATGACACTGTACAGACGTAATTTATTTTATTTTATTTATTAAATTTATTTGCCACCCATCTTGCGTTGAAACAACTTTGGGTGGGAATCAGGTACCAAACAATAAATTTAAGAGGGTGTCTGTTCTATAAGATTTGAAGCATGGAGATGGGCAGGCTTACACTGGAATTAAAAGATAGAGGTGAATCCAGAGGTGGTGTTCAGCAGGTTCTGACCAATTCTGGAGAAATGGTAGCAGAAATTTTGAATAGTTCGTAATACCACCTCTGACTGGCCCTGCCCCCATCTATTCTCTGCCTCCCAAATCCCAGCTGATTGGCTAGATCTTTTTTTTGTTGCCCTGCATAGGAGAAGGGAGCTGGAAAGTAGGTTAGAGGGGTAGGGAGGGAATGGAGATTTCCCCTGCCATGCCCACCAAGCTATGCCCCCAAGCCACACCATGCTCTCCAAGACATGCCCACAGAACCAGTGGTAAAAAAAAATTTGAATCCCACCACTGGGTGAATTGGAATACTATCTGGTTTAGGATGCTTGGGTACAAATAAAAAATTAAAGATTAATAATGTAATTTCTATGTATATATGAGTATCTACGATGCTATAAAGAGTGTATATATGTTTTAAACTGTTGAAAAATGTTCAATAAAAATAATTTTTAAAAAAAGAGTTGAAGCTCTTGAGATAATGGTTTTCCAGGAATAGAGAATAGCTGTGTCATGGGGCATGAACTCAGAATGTATTTGGATTTTGCTTAATGTTAATATATAAATATAAATGGCAAGTACAGGCCCGCAAAACAGCTGCCAAACTGAATGGTTTCTAGTTTTCAGGAATCCTGCCATTGTTTTAGAAAACAATGGCTCATTCTGGTTCCTCGTAAGATGTGCTGAAATCACCAGATCATCCTTTGTGATATTTTTGCAAAAATGATAGAAGATGGGAGTGTAAATATTGGACTACACTGGTTACCCAGCTCTCTGTCTATTCTGTCATTTGATTTACCTGAATTCAATGAGAGAAATATATAAACACAAACATCATGTATATGCCTGGATGTGTATATGTGTGTACAATACAGAGTTAGTTTGAGGAACTTTAAATTCCAAATGGCTGGGGTTTTTTTGGGGGAGGGGGGGAAATAATGATTTTTTTAATTGACATACTAGTAACACATCTTTGTTCCTGATATTATATCTGTAGAATGCAACATTTTTCATAATGTATATAGCATTAATTGGCTAATATTTACCTCATTCGATTGAAAAATCAATGGTAATATTTATGTTTTGGGGTTTGTAAAAGACATCTCAGCATTCCTCAATTTCTAAGTCATCCTGGTCATTCTTATTTCGAACTGTTACCACCTGGGAGATGCTCTAGGTGTCTTAAAATGAGCACTAATAGATTGAGAAACAGTTTCTTTTCCAAGGTAATGATTATCTTGAATCAAACAATGCATATGTGATTTAGTCCTAGGATATAATGACATTTGTAAACTATTTTTTAATAATAATAATAATAATAATAATAATAATAATAATAATAATAATACACAAAAATGACAGTATACACAGCAAATGAGATAACTATGCTGGGTTTCGTATCACAAAACACAAGTTGAACACTTCCCAAGTATTTAGGACTGTGTGATGTATCGGTGGATTATGCGAGCAGATCCCAGTAAGGTGGCCTTCTGCAGCTGAACATTATTATTATTATTATTATTATTATTATTATTATTATTATTATTAT
>BLBF01000004.1:48469148-48550632 GCA_015471245.1 Laticauda colubrina | reverse complement strand
TTCTATTCTATTCTATTCTATTCTATTCTATTCTATTCTATTCTATTCTATTCTATTCTATTCTATTCACCTTCCAAGGCATCAATGTAGAATCTTGTCACTTGCAAGGCTTCATTATGATTTCCAAAGCAAAGTTTCTTAAGTTATAATACATTTTGGGATCTTTCCTGCTGATAAATTGACCTTGACTTGAAGTTGAGCCTGAATCAGCTAAAAGATGATTCAGGCTCAAATTTCAAGGTTAAGGTCAATTTATCAGTTCCTTGGTTTGACCATCCAAAAGCTATTGGTCTGAAATTTGTTGTCCCATGGTCAACCCCAACTGTTGCCTCTATCCCCAGGTCGTCCAGTCACCAGGCTTTTCTTCAATTACTGATAGTCAAACTGATTGGTTTACTTTGGGGGGGGGGGTGGTGAGAGGAACTACAAAAGATATGCATTAAGAATAAATTTGATCCATATCCCGAAGGCGCTTTTTAAAAAGGCAACTGAATTTTGTTTTTCCTTTGAAGACTTTTTGTTTCTCATCTAAGAAGCTTTTTCAGTTCGGACTGAATGGTGGAGAATGGAAGGATTTATATTCATTGCAGTCCTGTGGTCATGAGCACTCTTTTTGAGAGTTGCTGAGGTAACTTGGAGATTTATCTGTGCCCTCAAGGTCACCTGAATAGTGTGAATGGGTGTGGAACATCTTGAAATTGCTGAAAGGACTGCATTGTAAGTCTTTCAGCAGTTCCAAGAAGGTTCCACACCCATACATTTAATTTTGTTCATCAATCAAGCCCTCCAACCAAAAGTATCTATTTGGATGGAGAACAGCACCTTAAAAATATATTTAGAACACAGCCTTACATGTATACGTATTATTTATTTAAGATGAAACCATTTAAAAGGGCAAAATGACAATGTGAGAAGGTTTAAGTGACCCTTCCCCAGATTTCACCTGCAAAGAGCACTGTGGCCTTGCCTGAATTGCTAAATCTGTTTACAATTGTCATCAGCAGATTTATTTTACCTCAAAGCTTGGAAGGGGAACCACTTCACGTTACTACAGGCACAACCCGCTCCCTTCCCCGCGGCAGGAAAGTGTGTGTGGGGCTGAGAAGACATTTTCCCACAAGCCTGTCTTCGATGACAAATACAATTTAATCTCCCGTCTTGCAGTATAATTGTCAGAAAGCTTTCAAAATGATGTACTTTTATTTAGGCGATAATTCTGAGTGAATCAGCATGCCGGACTAGCTGTCAGCTTTTCACTGCCGGAACTAAAATGAAAAGAAAAAGATGGCGGCAGGTGGGGATGCAGGCAAGGGTGGGGTGTGTGCGTGAATTATCTTGTAGGCCTTGCATTAAACTTAAGGAAGTGATTTCTTAGTAAAGACAGCTTTGGGGTGGCATAACAGCAACTGTTAAAAGATGGATTTACATGGAAACGGAACAAAGCAAGAAGTATCAAGTTAAATTAAATCTCAACGAGGCAATGACAAGTCAACAGTTTAAAATGCCTTCACCTCAGCAACTGGAAGAAAACGTCCAGGTGCAAGGATAAAAGGGAAGTATTAAAACAAAATTATCTTGGAAAATATGATTACCATCATTGACAATGGTTTCAAAAAATGGGTGACATTAACTGACAGGTGGAATAAAAAGTAAACTAATGCAGAGAACTGTTGAGCTTGGAGGATATATTTAAGAAGCAGTGGTGGTGGTGTGTAATTAGTGATTTAAGTATCTTTTTTTCTTTCTCCTCCCCAGGAATCTGTACAACATAGGCTGACACCTTTTCATCTATTTGGCAGCCAGGAGCTGTGAGGGGGTGAGGTAGGGATTATTTTTTTGATATTGCAGCTATTCAGCTGCAGCTATTCAGTTTTGTATTCCTCCTTTTATTCTGTCACATTCAAAATGTTTTTTGAATATATGGACTTCCTCTCTTTGGTTGCTTTTATGTAATCATTTCAACCTCTGATTTCATCCTCCATAGTCTGCTTCATTTGCAACAAATCACAGCCACTAATTTTCTTTTTGTATTACCACAATTCAGTTTTGATTTTAAAACTTGTACATATTTGGTTCTGGTTTCTTTTCCACTTAAGCATGCAGAATATTATTTGTTTCTAAAGCACACAAATATTTCTTCCACTGTCAATACTTAGTGTCATTCTATAGTTCAATTCCACCTAAATGTCCTATTCTGTCATTGTTATTTCACTCATATGCAATCCAGATTTCATTTTGATGTCATCACTGAAAATTTGAACGGACTATAAAAGTTACTGCATTCCTCTAATCTAGATGATTCTGAATGTAGTTTTTAAATGAACCAAGCTACAGTACTTAAGATGAGCAGCAAAACATTTCAAACCACAAAAGAAGTCTAGTTGCCATGGCTCATCTTCCAGTATCTTGTCCATCTACACCAGGGGTCTCCAACCTTGGCAACTTGTGGACTTCAACTCCCAGAATTCCTCAGCCAGCTTTGCTTGGAATTCTGGGAGTTGAAGTCCACAAATCTTAAAGTTGCCAAGGTTGGAGAGCCCTGATCTATATCCTGCTAAACGATTTTATGCAACTCTTTTTTTGCAGAGGATCATATAAGTTTTCATACTGATTTTTTTTAGATTGCATCAAATTGTCTTGTTCCATACACTGATAGGAATTTTGAATCTCCATACATTATATCTATTACAAAGTGACCATTTGAAGATATAATAGCACTGAACAAGACTTATAACTGAAGCTGTCACAGTGTCCTTTAGGTCACATGATGGTAATTTGGGCACCATCTCACGATTAGGAAGTAGCAGTGTCCCTGTGTCCAGATGTGCTGGAACAACTGTTTTTGTTGTTGCTGCTGTTGTTGGATTGGTGATTATGCTATTTGATTTAGTTTCAGCTAAATGGACTTTATTTTTTTTCATTATTATTATTGTTTTACCTTATTTTTAATTTTCTTCACCACCCAGAGTCACCCAGCTGAAATGGGAGGTCATTCAAATTGGATTAATGGATGGATGAATAAACCTAACAAGTACAGCTAGAATGGCCTTGCCTGGCCCAACATAACTGGAAAAATTAAGGCTGCTGATCTGACCTAAAAGGCTATATTTTAAACAAGAGAGAAGAGACGGGGAGATAGGTCCACAAAACACATTGAATGTGCATCTAAGTATCCCTGGCATACCAGATCTTGAAAGACACAAAGCTGATCCTTATCCCTTCAGTGACAACAATGGCCCCACCTATCTAGAGGATTGCATGTGAGCCAAGCCAGTTCCTTTTTGTTCTTTCAGGGCCCTCTCTGAAAATAAATTGCTGGGTGGGTCGGATGACAAGCTTTCCAGACAAAAGCAGCGGGTTTATTTCTGACCATTAATTTGATATTCCTCCCTTTAACATGCAATATGATATGTCACTTTAGCTTGTTAACAATGGCTTCCACAATCACTGCTGGAGCTGTCTAAGAGGGGCCTGTCAGAAAGGGTTCCCCCCCACCCGTCCAATTTGCTACTTTGGAAAGACTGCATTCTTGGGCATAATTGATAAGAACATTTCCAACTCACCCTCTCCAAAAGTGTGTAAACCACTAGCGTCCTCCCTTCAGCCAGTTATGCCAGCCGATAGAGGAGAATATTTCTAGCTCAGGCTTGAAATGAGGGGTCCTTGATGCTCTCTGAGCTTGGTTGTTTTCTTGCAGAACTTTCATTACCCAAACTAGGTGCTCAAACATTGTGTTACCTAGTTTGGGTAGCGAAGCATCTTCAAGAAAACAACCAAGCTCCTACAGCATCAAGGACCCCTCAGTTAAGCCAAGGCTGCATAGGATTTACATCAGAGGAAGGATGTAAACTTGGCAACTTTAAGACTTGTGGACTTCAACTCCTAGAATTCTAGGAGTTGAAATCTGCAAGTCTTAAAGTTGCCAAATTTGAGGACCTGTGATTTACATACTTGAAAGAGGGTACTGTTGTGTTCACTGGCAGCCTGTGTGAATGGTAGCAGAATTGAACAGTGGGGAAGAACAGGGACCAGTCCAGGAGTCTGGAGAGGACTTGGACGAGGGTCCTGTGCCTGACACAGAGATGGGGCCAGGACCATATTGAAGTTAATATTGACTCCAGAGCCTCCAGAATCTGGCTGTAGTGAGGCAGAGGAACAAGGGGAGCCTGTTCCCAATGCACATGTATGCAGAGCTGCCAGAAGGCAAGAGCAGCTGACAAAAGGGATGACTTGGGAGTAAGGCTTGGAGGTGATTGCCCCTTGCATAAGGTATAAAGGAAGTGCAAAAATAGGAAAACCTTTGCAGGAAGCAACGTTGTTCACTCTGATCAGTTTGGAGCTCCGTTGTGAATGTGTTCTCCATTTGGTTTTAAAAGATTAATTGGGACATTACTCGTTGGCAGCATTTCAAGTCAGATAAGGTGCATTTTTATCTCTCGAAGAACATCCCTGGGACTAATTATAACCAGTTAAGGCTCATTCTAGGCTGTGAATGAAGATAATTCACAGCCATTTAACTAAAATAAAAGAGTTTTGGATTTTATATGTGTTTGTTGAACAGGAAGCCATGGTCAGGACAGGTGCCCTCTTCTTATCCATGGGGAGGTTTGTTGAGGAAGACCACAATATCAGTCTGCAAATCATGATTCCCCACCAGGGAGCTATCTTGCTTTGGTTTTCTTATATTCCATTGCAGTCGATGCATTGCAACCAGTATCCTGCCCAGGAAATGGCATGAGAAGAATTTAGAATTTTGTGGCCAGAAACAAATCTGAAAAAGGAAAGGACAAGAAAGTGGTTGCAGAAGAGATAAATCCAAGGTCTTTCTTGAAAGTCTTGTCCAGACATGGCCACTTCCCCACTTGCATCAATCCTAGTATATCCATGCTTTGGCAACATCCTTTTGCTGAACTGTCCCCATGTTGTTGGCAGTGTTTTATCCCCAATCTATCAGCCAGGCAAGCATAGGTCATTCTTAGCTGAACTGCCATAAAAGTAGTATTCTCGCCATTGCCCTTATTGTGACCCTCTCCAATAGCAGTCTTCAGGGAGGTAAAATCTATTAAGCGTTGAAACTTTCATGTCCCCATGATGTTGCCTTCACTTTGCCCACAGTCCATGATAGAAACAGGCCTAGATTATGTATAGCTGTACCAACAGAGGAATTGTTTTCTTTCCTCTGGTTCTGACACCCTCCAAGGACAGCCTCAAGGTATACAACATGTATTAGGCTTTACCACCTTCTACCTTGGAGGGACTCAGGTGATTGCTGTGACAGAGAACAGAAGCAATAGATAAGGATCAACAATGGGAACAACTTTACAGTTGGTATTGTTTTGGCAGGGGTGAAAAGTAGTTCAGCTCAGCAATGGGGAAAGGCCCTTGCTCTGTTTTGCTTTCATATATTCACTGAAATAACCTATACTGTAACCTATGCTACACTGTTCAAAAAAATAAAGGGAACAATTAAACAACACAATGTAACTCCAAGTCAATCACACTTCTGTGAAATCAAACTGTCCACTTAGGTAGCAACACTGATTGACAATCAATTTCACATGCTGTTGTGCAAATGGAATAGACAACAGGTGGAAAGCATAGACAGTTGACAAGACATCCCTAATAAAGGAGTGGTTCTGCAGGTGGTGACCACAGACCACTTCTCAGTTCCTATGCTTTCTGGCTGATGGTTTGGTCACTTTTGAATGCTAGCGGTGCTTTCACTCTAGTGGCAGCATGAGACGGAGTCTACAACCCACACAAGTGGCTCAGGTAGTGCAGCTCATCCAGGATGGCACATCAATGCGAGTTGTGGCAAGAAGGTTTGCTGTGTCTGTCAGCGTAGCGTCCAGAGCATGGAGGTGCTACCAGGAGACAGGCCAATACATAAGGAGATTTGGAGGAGGCCGTAGGAGGGTAACAACCCAGCATCAGGACCGCTACCTCCGCCTTTGTGCAAGGAGGGACAGGAGGAGCACTGCCAGAATCCTGCAAAATAAGCTCCAGCAGGCCACAAATGTGCATGTGGCTGCTCAAACAGTCAGAAACAGACTCCATGAGGGCCCGACATCCACAGGTGGGGGTTGTGCTTACAGCCCAACACCGTGCAGGATGTTTGCATTTGCCAGGGAACACCAAGATTGGCAAATTTGCCACTGGCTCCCTGTGCTTTTCACAGATGAAAGCAGGTTCACACTGAGCACATGTGACAGATGTGACAGGGTCTGGAGACACCCTGCAGAACATTCTGCTGCCTACAACTTCCTCCAGCATGACCGGTTTGGCAGTGGGTCAGCAATGGTGTGGGGTGGCATTTCTTTAGGGGCCGCACAGCCCTCCATGTGCTCGCCAGAGGTAGCCTGACTGCCATTAAGTATCGAGATAAGATCCTCAGTCCCCTTGTGAGACCATATGCTGGTGTTGTTGGCCCTGGGTTCCTCCTAATGCACGACAATGCTAGACCTCATGTGGCTGGAGTGTGTCAGCAGTTCCTGCAAGATGAAGGCATTGATGCTATGGACTGGCCCACCCGTTCCCCAGACCTGAATCCAATTGAGCACATCTGGGACATCATGTCTTGCTCCATCCACCAACACCACGTTGCACCACAGACTGTCCAGGAGTTGGAGGATGTTTTAGTCCAGGTGCGGGAGGAGATCCCTCAGGAGACCATCTGCCACCTCATCAGGAGCATGCCCAGGCATTGTAGAGAGGTCATACAGGCACGTGGAGGCCACACACACTACTGAGCCTCATTTTGACTTGTTTGAAGGACATTACATCAAAGTTGGATCAGCCTGTAGTGTTTTTTCCCACTTTAATTTTGAATGTTACTCCAAATCCAGACCTCCACGGTTTGCTAAATTTGATTCCCATTGATAATTTTTGTGTGATTTTGTTGTCAGCACATTCAACTATGCTATGAATGAAGTATTTAATAAGAATATTTCATTCAGATCTAGGATGCCTTATTTTTGTGTTCCCTTTATTTTTTTGAGCAGTGTATATCAATATACTCTATTCTAATGTGTGCAGCAGTGGTGGGATTCAATTTTTTTTACTACCAGTTCCATGGGCGTGGCTTGGTGGGTATGGCAGGGGAAGGGTACTGCAATATCCCCATTCCCTCCCTACCCCGTAACCTGCTTTCTAGCTCCATTTTCCTGCACAGGGCAACAAAAGAGTCCCAATTAGCTGGGACTCAGGAGGCAGATAATAGATGGGGGCAGGGCCAGTCAGAGGTGGCATTTGCTGGTTCTCTGAATTACTCAAAATTTCCACTACCGGTTCCAGAACTGGTTAGAACTAGGTGAATACCACCTCTGGTGTGCAGGCAATTCCCAATATTTCAGTTTATTTTCAGTGCCATTTAGCAACAGCACTTAGACTTATATACTGCTTCATAGTGCTTTACAGCACTCTCTAATCCGAGGGTGTCAAACTTGATTTCATTGAGAGCCAATCAGGGTTGTATTTGACCTCGGGGTGGGAGGCTGGGGAGAGGCATGACCAGGGGGGAGTGGCCAGCTCAATGTCACTCATCGACACTCTATTTTTGGCCACATCAACCCTCCCAAGCTCCATGTTTGGCTGAGACGTCCTCCTGCAGTCCTCTGCCAGTGAAAACAGAGCTCAGGGAGCCCCCAACCCCCGAGCTGTGGTGGATCCTTTGCTATTTCCCGGGTGGGCCCATGGGCCAGATCTAAGCACTCCTGCTCTAAGTGATGGACAGAGTCAGCATATTGCTCCTAACAATCTGAGTCCTCATTTTACTGACCTTGGAAGGATGGAAAGGTGAATTAACCTTGGGCCAGTGAGAATCAAACTCCTGGCAGTGAGCTGAATTAGCCTGCAATACTGCATTCTAACCACCACACCACCATGGCTCCTTTATCTTTGTTCTTAGCTGATCAAGAACAAAATGTCAGTGTTGTAGATTTCCTTATATTCGCCCCGTCCCCTTTCACAACATTTGTTGTCTTTGTAAACTTGCCTGATATGAGCAGTTTTATAAGCAGTTTTCTCAAATGTATGCAACAGATTAAGTTGATTTTTTTTTCAGCAGCAAATAAGGAATTTTAAGGGATTCTATGCTTTGTTCCTGTCCATGAGACAATTGCCAAGAATGTGCCATTTCATTCCGAGGGAAATCTGTGGAGATTTCTTTTAAATCTATACTAAATAAGCATAACATTCTTTGGAACACTGGCTCTAGTTTTTAGGCTAAGGATGATCCCAACTTTGCAATTTGCCTTACAGAGAGCCACATATGCATGCCTCAAATTATTCGTATTTCCAAATATCATTTTCCCCGTGAGACATATTGTTGAGTTGTTCTAGCATTTCTTGCTCTGTGTGCTCCCACAAAAAAATGTGTTGCTCGCCTTTATTGTCATGATGTATTCATTTCTTCATTTCTGTCACATAAAGAAAAATAATTTTTTGATTTATAGGCTCCATGTGGAAATTCAGTACTCTAGTGGATCTGCTTAGTCTTGCTCTCTCTCTGTTCATGCATATTGTTGGCTGTCCAACTTAATACAATAATTGCTCATCGTATTAATTTATGCTTTATAAAATAAGAAATAAGAAGATTATAAAAAATAAGAAGAAATGATAAATTGGAACTGCATTGGGAGACAAGTAATGCCTTGGTCAAGAATATCTTCCCTGGTTTTTCTCTCAGCACCCCAAATTTGTAGAATCCCCTTTATTTTTTATTCTCCTTTATTTTCTTTCCCATACCTCCTCACCCCTTGTTCTCCTCCTCCTTCTCCTTAAAAATACATGACTATATGAAACAGCCAACACTTTTGCCACGCATAAAGAAGGCATTTCTCCCTCACCTAACAGTTTATTTAAGCTCCAGTCCTAAACAAAAATAGCAGGAAGTAAGTGCAATTAGAGAGAATGCACAGTTGGAAACATTTAGAATCGATCACAATTTAAATCATTTTTAGTCTTTCCCAAATATCCCTTTGTTGAATTGAGAAACATACAGATAGTCCTCAAGATATGGCAGTAATGAAGCTTGCCTATTATGATCGCATGTTGCGATGGCTGTTAAGTGAAGCCTCTCAGTTAATGATGATCCAGAAATGGCTACATTCCTTGAAGTTTTACATGGTAGAACCAGATTATATCCTGAGAAACTGGAGATAAATACATATCATTAAATATTCTACTGAAAAATAAATGGAAAGATATCATACCACAAGACTCTAAAAAAAGCAATTATTTCAACTGTTTTCTAAAAAACTGGTAAAAAATCAACTTTTCATTGCGTTTATTATGAGACCTGTTAATTTTTAACAGCCCCCTCTGAATATTTTGAAATGTTCAAAAATAGAGCGAATTACATTCAGAACAGATATTGCAACACTACAAATATGTGACATGATTTGGTTATTCCAGACAATTTTCTAGACAATAGGGTTTCCTGCCTAAGCAAGGGGTTGGACTAGAAGACCTCCAATATCCCTTCTGTTCCAAAATAACATACTCCAAATAGGCTATTCCTATTGGACAAGATACCCGACACTGATTGGTTACTTTTCTCGACACTGATTGGCCAATAATAGCTAGCCTATGATTGGCCAATTCAAGCAGCGGGAAAAATAAGTAGCCGTCATTGGACACTAGCCGCGAGCAGCTTCTCTATAAAAAGAACTGCCGAGGCTCCTGGTTCAGACGGACTTCTGCACTAAATAAAAAGAGCTGAAGTTACGCTGGTCTCCGAGTCTCATTCTTCCGCGAACACAACAGTGGCGAGGGTGGGATTCTGAGAGAGGAGACCAGTCAGGCATGTGGCATCGAGAACCGAGCAGATGAAACGGCCGGAACCAACTTGCCACCTGCACCATTCAACCCAACAATAGAGGATTTGGAATCCTACATCGATACCTCATGTTCCTGGAAAGTAACGATCTACAAGGAATCTCAGACAACCGAAAAAGAGCTGTGTTCCTGATGCCCTGCGGGCCCACAGTGTTCAAGATGGCCAAGGCACTAGTGAAACCAGACGATGTGAAACAGATGGCCTGGCCAGATCTAGAAAAGCTACTGAAGGCTCGCTACGCACTGACCGTCTCCAGCCTCATCCGGAGACACGAATTTTACAAACAAGACCAAAGAGAAGGTGAGAGCATCACAGATGTTGTAGCAGCTCTCCAGGACATTTGAGGGGCATGCGAATTCCTAAACATGGACGAAGCCATGAGGGATCACGTGGTCCTCGACTAAGAGATCTTACCCTACAAAGCTGGCTGCTAACCCAGCCAAAAATCACAGTTACCAAGGTTATTGATGAAGCCACGGCAGCAGAAGCAACCAAAAAAATCAGCAGCAAAGATGCAACAGATGAATGCCAATTCATCCAAGACACCAACCGAAATGAATCAGAGCACCGAGAAAAAGGCAGAGAGCGCACACAAAACCACCGCACACTACGCAGACAGTGGATCATCAGGAATCGACGATGACGAGGGAAAGGAGATCCACAGACTCCAGGCTGAGCAAGAGCGACGACTGAAGAACGGTCGTAAGTTGGGGTTTCAGTGTGCCGGGTGCGGAGGAGACCACCCCCATTCTGAGTGCCAGTTCTTAGATGCCGTGTTCCAGTACTGCGAGAGACAGGATCACATCACATGAGTACGCCGAAACCCAAAAAGCTACAACCTCAGAGGTAGGGACAACACACCACCAAGAAATAAAGAGAGGCAAACGTGGAGCCGCAAGAGTCGCAGAAGCAAGGGCAAGCAGCTAAACGAGAACTACAGGAAAGAGAAAACACATCAAACCATCACCATCGGTCACTCTAACACAACAAATGGCCGAAAAGTACATGTGGCAGTCTGGAGTGAGGGCCAAGAATGCAAAATGGAGGTCAATTCCGGATCGTACCGATCGATGGTACCATGGGATACCATCATAAGACTAGTACCACATATTGGCAGAGATGAACTAGAACACCAATCACTAATCTTAAAAGACTACCAAAGAAACAGAATACCAGTAGTCAGACTTGGACACTTCTAAATAACTTTCAAAGAACACCAGAAGATCTTGCCTCTAACCATCGTAGACCAAAACCGACCAAGCCTACTGGGACTCGAGTGGTTCGAACCTCTAGGAATCAGAGTGACCGGCATTAAGCGCATCGCTGACACAGACTGGGAGGAGAAGCTGATGAGAGAGTTCCAGGACGTCTTCGATAGAAAGTTAGGCAAGTACTGAGGGTCCCCTATTTCATTTAATTTAGACCCAACAATAGCTCCAATTAGGCTGAAGGCGAGGCGAGTCCCCTTCGCACTAAAACCCAAAATTAACAAAGAATTAAATAAACTAATAGCACAAGTCATTTTGGAACTGATTGATCACGCAAAATGGGAGACCCCAATCATGGCCCCAATTAAGCCAGATGGGTCCATGAGAATCTGTGGGGGTTACAAGGCTACCCTAAACCATGCGCTACAAGAAAGTGCGTATCCTGTTCCGGTAGTGCAACATCTACTACACTCACTGGGGAGAGGAAAGGTCTTCGTAAAGCTCGACCTTGCCCAAGCTTACCAAAAATTGCCAGTAGACCCTGAAACAGCAGAGGCGCAAACGATCGTGACTCATAGAAGAGCCTTCAAATGCGAAAGGCTACAATTTGGAGTCAGCATAGCCCCTGGGATGTTCCAAAGCCTAATGGAGCGGTTATTACAAGGGATAAAAGGAGTAGTCCCATATTTTGACAACGTGCTAGTCTCAGCTAACGACGAGAGACAATTAGAAGCCCATCTCAGAGTGGTTTTACAAAGGTTCCAAAAGGGGACTCAAGGTAAAAAAAGAAAAGTGTAAATTGGCCACATCGAAAGTCAAATTCCTGGGGTACCAAATCGATAAAGAGGGCATCCACCCCACAGAGAAAAAAATTAAGGCAATCAAAGAAGTGCCTAGACCTAAAAACAGAGTAGAGTTGCAAGCATTCTTGGGACTTATAAATTTTTACCACATTTTTCTGCCACAGAAGGCAAAAACGGCGGAACCACTACATAGGCTATTGGACAAATCAGCAGAGGATAAAAGACCTCATCACCTCCGACTCGGTATTTATGCAATACAGCGAGATATTACCGTTAACAGTCACCTGCAACACATCACCGTTCGGCATCGGAGCTGTACTTAGCCACATCCTGTCTGATGGGAGAGAAGCACCCTTCACCTTTTATTCCAAGACACTTTCAAAAACTGAATGGAACTATAGTCAATTGGACAGAGAAGCATTAGCGGCAATATCCAGCGTAAAACAGTTCCACGAATACCTTTACTGTAGGACTTTTACCCTTGTTACAGATCACAAACCCCTATTGGGAATACTAGCTGGAAACAGAGCTACCCCAAATATACTATCCCCGAGAATGACAAGGTGGTCCGAGTTCCTTGCAGCCTACAACTGTAGACTGATCCACCGACCCAGTAAAGACATTTCCCATGCCGATGCATTGAGCCGCACTCCCCTACCAGACATAAAGACTGATCCGGCACCAACCACATCCGCCCTACAGATTGAGACTCTGTCAAACCTACCAATAACCGCGGATGACATTGCAAGAATGACCGCAAGAGACAAAACCTTGTCACAAGTGTGCAACTGGGTAGGAAAAGGGTGGCCAGAAAACAAGACAGACGTTACTTTTAAACCTTTCAAGAATAGGCAAACTGAACTGTCATTGCTAAAAGGTTGCATTCTATGGGGTGATCGGCTGATAATACCAGAACCATTATAAGAACAGGTACTGTGCATGTTCCATGAAGCCACCCGGGCATTGTGCGAATGAAATCCCTGGCCAGGAGCTACGTATGGTGGCTGGGGATGGACAAAGATATTGGGAAATGGGTTGAAACCTGTGGGAAATGCCAAAACTCCTGGCCTGCACCCCCTTCAGCACCTATCCTAGACTGGGAAACACCAAGGGGCCCCTGGTCACGAATCCACATAGATTTCACGGGGCCAACAAAAGGACATACATTTTTAATCACAGTAGATGCTTACTCCAATTGGTTGGAAGTAAGCCTCATGAACTCCACTACCACAGAAGCGGTCATTGAACAACTGCGAAAACTATTCACTACACACGGGTTACCGGATGTGCTCGTCTCAGATAACGGCCCACAGTTTACTGCATTACCATTCAAAAAATTCCTCGCTGAACATGGCATACGACATGCCTTGACAGCACCGGGCCGACCGGCTACGAACGGAAGGGCGGAACGCATGGTCTGATATACCAAAGAAACTTTAGATAAATTAGACACAGGGGACATTCAGGAAAGAATTTTAAAAATGCTCACCATACAACATATAATACCAAACTCCACCACAAATAAAAGCCCAGCAGAATTACTAATGGGCAGAAAACTATGATCACAATTAGATAGGTTACACCCAACATACGCCGCTGAAAAACCAACCGACTCCTCCAGCAAATACCGCAAATTCGAACCAGGAAACTTAGTCTATGCAAAAAATCTCACTGGGCATCTACTGTGGGTACCGGCAAAAATAACACAAATAACAGGACCTCGGTCGGATAGACTAGACACAGATGATCACCGAACCTGGCGGAGACATATCGACCAGTTACGGTCACGAACACTAGAATGCACCACTGACACACCCAGACATGAAGAACAACGCCACACACACCAGCAACACCACAAACATTACCAAAAAATATCAACAGACCAACCAGAGAAGGGGGAAACCCCTCAATAACAAATAAGGGGGGGGAACCCTCCGATAGAAAAAGAAAACCCTCCGGTAGAAAAAGAAACCCCACAATATCAAAATACATACAATAAAAAACATTTGCAAATAAAATACAAGTAAAAACAACGACCTACCCGCAGAAGTCTTCGGCGAAGAAGAGCAGGAGGCACAAGAAGACCTACATGCCTTGTCGGAAAGGAGCAGCTGAGCCGACTCTACCAGCCCGAGTAGGCCGGGCGGGAGCAGCATGGCTGACCCTACCTTCCAGGAGGTTCCACAGAGGAGGACAGGAGAAACAGCGATCCCATCTGAACCCGCTGAAGACGATGACACAACTAAACTGCGCAGGTCAACTAGGCAACCTAAAAGCCCTGCCTACTTATGTGACTATGTACAGTAGGACCATAACAAGAGGGGAGGGGTGTTCCATATGAACATACTCCAAATAGGCTATTCCTATTGGACAAGATACCCGACACTGATTGGTTACTTTTCTCGACACTGATTGGCCAATAATAGCTAGCCTATGATTGGCCAATTCAAGCAGCGGGAAAAATAAGTAGCCGTCATTGGACACTAGCCGCGAGCAGCTTCTCTATAAAAAGAGCTGCCGCGGCTCCTGATTCAGACAGACTTCTGCACTAAATAAAAAGAGCTGAAGTTATGCTGGTCTCCGAGTCTCATTCTTCTGTGAACACAACACCTTCCAGCTCTATTATTTTGTTTTATTTGCATCTTAGCCTCAGTTCAATTCAAATGAAAATAGACCAACTTTTGCTAATATAGTAATAGAATTTGATAACAATGACAAGTGTATTGATTTCAGGGGGGATCAACATGGTTAAAGTTGAATAGCTACCTAGAAGTGGTGCTGTGATATAATGCCACTAACCAACTACTCATAGTTAATTTGTGCCTTTTGCTGTTTAGGAAAAGAAAAGTAAGGAAAAGCACTATCACCATAACTTTTTGGGTGGCTGAACATTTTCTTGTGGGAAGCTAGGCCTTTGAACTTTTTCCTTTTCTGAATTTTTTTTCAGATTAACCTATTAGAGCTGTAAGGAAAGCTATTATTAAGTGTTGTAGCTTATGATTCTTGACTCTTGATGAATGTATATTTTCTTTTATGCACACTGAGATCATATGCACCAAGACAAATTCCTTGTGTGTCCAATCACACGTGGCCAATAAAGAATTCTATTCTATTCTATTCTCATCTCTTCCTTTAAGTCTTTATTGGGATACAAAATTGTTGCCAACTGTGATGCAATGTGTGTAGTTAAAGTGCTAAAGATTTTTGGAGCCTTTTGGGCTGACTGGTCGGTTGTCACCAAGGAGGATAAAGATGTGGCAGACTTGCTGAGTGATTTCCAATTGTCCATGTTAGATGTGTTGTAACCTATGGGCTCAAAATTATCAATGCAGCATTTTACAGGATGTTTTTTTATGTGTTGTATCCAGTGCAGTCATGCTGGTAGAAGGACATTCACTGCTAAAAAGGACCTGCCAATTCAAACTTCTCTTCCACATGCTTTGATTTTGAAATCGAAGAGGAAAGAAACATCAACTTAGATGATGGAAGACATTAATTTTTTTGTTTGCTTTATGACTTTTTAAGACTCTGCTACATTGTTTGTAATAAAAACAGTGCGAGATGTTTTGCCTTATTAAAAAGAACAAGGAAAGAAACAAATAAATCAGGAGTAGGGTTTTTTGGTCAAACACTTGGCCTGGAAAAACGGCAAATGTTTTGGACAAGCAAAGCAGAAAGGAGAGCAATTACCACTGAATAAGCACAGTAAGTCTCATCTATTAGAGTGTGGTGTAATTTCTTTAGCAGAAAGTCTATTACCAATAGCCAAAAACCTTGATCTGCTGGAATAAAACTTTTTTTTGGCTATGAATGTGGAAACCTCATTAAAAAGAAGGAGCAGAGGGGGGAAAAATATAAGTGTGATTACAACTGTATAAGAAAAATCTGATTGAGTTATTTGGTGTGAAAGGAAAAGGGTTGGTGAAGAGAACAGATTTATTTCTGTATTATAAAAGTCACAGCATTTTTGAGGTTTGAATTCCTTTTTGTGGGCAACAGCTGCTTCCAGGTCAGATACCAAAGACTCTTGGCAACCAGCCTGAGTATGGTGTTTCTCTGAGTGAAATGGAGACCCTATTAGTATTCATGAAATTTTCATGCTTTTGGAACTTAATGGGCAAATACATGGCCTGTAAAACCATCTTCAAACAGCATCCATTAACATTAACAGATCCTTTTGAGTAGTATCTATGGATGGGCGGTGATAGAAATGTATTGTACTGCTCTGGCCAGTCTTTGGAAGGAAGCATTTAATCTAATCTACCCTTTTAATTTAATGCGTATTTGTCAAGAGGGTTAAACCAGAAACAGACAACAGCAGTAGGATCTGCCACAGAGGACAGAAAAATCAAAATAGCATTCATGACTGGGCAATCACTGCTCCACCCTTTTTTTGTGTGCATTGTGGGTTCTCTGACACCACCTTGCCCCAATGCTCCTGGCTTATTGACTATGTTCCATATCACGAACTGTTGTGACTTGATTCAAAATAAATCCTAGCTTAATTCAACACAGTTTAAATCCAAGTACACATGACCAGGAGCAAAGTTTTTAAACAGGATTCACTTGATTTTTCATGCCGGCTCTGGAATTCTGGGAGTTGAAGTTCACATGTCTTAAAGTTGCCTAAGTTGAAAAATACTGGGCTAACCACTTATATTACATATAAATTATCAGTCCTTGCTACTTTTGTTTCTGAACCACTTCAATTATATTCACTGCACTCTTGTATTTCAATGTACTTCTCATCCTCATCCTCTGAGGGGTGGGGATTGGGAGGGGGAGAGAATAAGTGAAACAATTAGAAATGGAAGTGTTTTTCCATAAGAGATATACTAGATTTACAACTGTGTGATAAAGGTATACAGCACCATCTTGTGGCTTTTCAACAATTATGCTCTTCAAATGAAAAGCATAGATTTTATTTGAGGCTAGTTAATACAAACAGAAAAAAATTGCATCTGATTTGAATGTAACAGTTAGAATTGAAAGTAAAACAAGAATATTAATTAATGGTAACAGTTTCATTATTGATTATACACAAGTGTCTAGTGCTTAGGTCTATAAACACAATTAGTCTGTGTGCAACTAAAGAGAAACATTACTTAAAGGCCCTGTCCCACTGCCCGACGGACGCAAAATGTATGCATAAAGGACACAGCGGATGAGCAAAATTTCGGGGGTGGCTCCATCCATTGTCATCCGCTCCAAAAAGTGGTGAAAATTTGCATAAACAGAACAGAAAAGAACGGAAAAGAACGGATGTGGGTAGGATGTAGCGGGGATGTTAAACGGATGTTCATAGGAAGACTAGCGGATGTATATCGGATGCAAACTGTTCACTGCACATCCTTTCTATTTCCGTGCTACTAACGCTGTGTAGACGTTCCGTGTACCTTTTGTTTCCTCCCTCTTTCCGTTTTCAGCTGCTACGGATGTGAGTTGCGAGGATGCCCAGAGGATGCAGAGAGGATACAGCGGACGTTTAATGGATGATAAACGGACATAGAACATTTGTTGCTCGGATGTCACGGTGGAAAGTTCATCCGTTCACAAAGTTTTGTGCAGCTCAAAACTTCTTGCACGGATGAAATCGCAATGGACGGGTGCTTGACGGATAGAGCGTATGAAACACGTATGCAGTAAGTACACAATGGGTGCATCGCGTTTTCCAACGGATGGCAAGTTTTTTTTAATGTTTGACATCCTCTTTGCATCCGTTGGTGTAGTGGGACATGGGCTTTAGATGCTGCTTTTTATGGGCCCTGGAAAAGAACTAGAAAAGGATTATGGCTCCATCCAATTTGGAGTTTGTCCTGCTCAAAACTGGTCTGCCATCATGGTCACTAATGTATTAATCCTCTAGAAACAAAGCCTTTGAATGCAACAACAAGCTGTCCGCCTTTCATTTATAAAAATATTCTCCATTCTCCTGATAAAATGCAACCAAGGCAGAATCAAAAAACAACACACACACACACACACTCACACACACACATGTTGCTGAGGAGGAAGCAAGAATGCAGGCTCTTCTTCTGATTTTTGTAAATTAATCTTAACGATTAATTTACAAAAAAAGTGCTTGCAGAGTATACAAATCAATGCATTGTACAGTAAAAAAAAAGTCATGGGCAGTTGGAGTTTCCCACTCTTGGGGGGGGGGGTTCTGTCCATGCTGGTAGGTGCCATTTTCAGACTTGTGTAAGAATAGTGAAAAGAATAGAAGAAGATTCTGCCCTCCACTTAGCTGGGGGAAGCTTGCATGTGTGACATGATATTGTGTGTGAGAGTCCCTGCAGTTTCCTTGGTAAGCAAGTAGCTTACCAATGCTTCCTTCCGAGGACTGAGAAAGGATGAGTAGTCAAGGTTGCCCAGCTGGCTTTGTGCTTAAAGTGAACTAGAACTCACAGTTACCAGGTTTCTAGCCTGGTGCCTTCATACTACACCAAACTGTCTCTTTGATACGATATGGCTTATGTATCAATCATTGCTCAGAAGAAATTCTCACAAATGTTAGAGAACTTGGAGTTTTTTCCCTACTGGTGCAAAAATAAGAACATGTTTTTTTATAAATATTATTCAGGAGAGGGATACACAATGAAGTAGATATCTGGCGATAAAGCAAAGCCCAGAACAGCAAAGGACTACATCACGGGTGTCAAACTTGCCATGTCACATTGCCATCACACGACATTTCGCGATTTTTTTTCCCCATTCGCGGAGCTGGGATAGGTGGTATTCAGCAGGTTCTGACCAGTTCTGGAAAACCAGTAGTGGAAATTTTGAGTCGCTTGGAGAACTGGAAAATGCCATCTCTGACTGGAGATTTTACAATATCCTTCCCCTGCCACACACCCCAAGCCACGCCCACAGAACCGGTAGTAAAAAAAATGAATCCCACCATTGGGCATGGCCTGCGTGTGATGCATCCAGTTTGACTACAGGAAACCCACTGAAGCAAACACTGAGCCTGCTTTTCTGGAAGTCACTCTGTGGAGCAGTGTCTGTTTTGGGACAGTAGGTTTTTTTTTTGTGTGTGGTGGTTTACTGTTCATTTTTTATTTTTACTGCTGGGTAGCTGGAAGAGTCCAATAAATAAATACATCTAAAATAACAATATTCATTGTTATATTTTGATTGCAATGGAGCCTAAAATTTATGCCGCTAAATGAGACATTTGTTAAATGATTTTTGTCCCATTTTATGACCTTTCTTGCCACATTTGTTAAGTGAATCACTGCAATTGTTAAGTTAGCAACACAATTGTTAAGTGAATCTTTATTTCCCATTGACTTTGCTTGTCAGAGGGTTGCAAAAAGGGATCACACATGACCCCAGGATACTGCAACCATCATAAATACATGCCAGTTGCCAAGTATCTGAATTTTGATCATATGACCATGGGGATGCTGCAAATGGTCGTAAGTGTGAAAAATGGTCATAGGTCACTATTGTGCCATTGAGATTTCAAACAGTCACTAAAGGAACTGTTGTAAATTGAGGACTACCTTTCCACATTCTTCCTGAAGCTTGAAGGCCAATAGTTTGCACTATCTTCCTCTCAATTGCTTTGCATCAAAATGGACTATGGTGGCATAAAACCAGCAAAAGCTGGAGAAAGAGGATAATTTACGGAGAGGGTTTGTTTCTTGTGGGATTTGCTTCTGCTGCACATCCTCCTGCCTTCTGGTGAAATGGGTTTTTGAGTTTTTTTGTTTTTTTTAAAAAGAAGTCAAAGCAAATCTCTTAATCAGTGGGAAGATTGAACATGCCATCAGGGACTCTTAAGCACTTTCCCCATCAAAAGCTGGTGCATAACTGGAGGGAGCTTTTCTTTCATTCCACAGTCCATGAAGCTTTTAAAATGGGATTGGAAGAACTTTGGAGGGCTGCCTTGAATCCAGTCTTGCTTAGACCATGGTTCTGTCTCATCCATTATGATAGCACTTCCAGGGTTGGCAGTCCCTAGAAGGGAACTTTGATTAGACGTCTAATGTTCTTGGCCTGACTGTGCCAGAAGGGGAGGGAAAATATTAACTCTTGTGACACAGTGTTAATGCTTACCTTCAAAAAGTGAAGGGCAGAAATCTGCTGACGTTTGAGATGCTCTACAATCAGCTAAAAGGAGAATCTTCAGATTCAGACTCTACTAAAAGAAAAAGAAAGAAAGTGGGAGCCAGTTTGATGTAGTGATTAAAGCATCAAGCTAGAAACTGGGTGTTGTAGTTCCACTTTAGGCACAAAGCCAGCTGGGTGACCTTGGGTCAGTCACTCTCCTCAGTCCTAGGAAGCAGGCATTGGCAAAGCATTTCTGAAAAACCTTGCCAGGAAAACTGCAGGGTCTTGTCCCAAGAAGTGGACATGACTAAATGGAAGGAAGAAAAAAAAAACCTTAACATATGGGAATAACACAACCTAAATAAACCATTTGGAGTCCTCTTGGCCGAATGGTGCATCCTCCAGAACATTTAAATGAATTCAGTGATGAAATCATTAATTAGGGTGGCATAATTTTTGTCCTGTCCCTTTTAAACCCAAGAGGAGCAAAAGGTGCATCATATTCATGCAAGATCTACACAATCCATCCACCTGCTTTGAACTCCAGGAAATCTTCTAGTCCTTCAAAAGCAAGAACAATACAGAAGACAAAATGACCGAGTTGGAAGGGACCTTGGAGGTCTTCTAGTCCAATCTCCTGCTCAAGTAGGAAACCCGGGGGGTGGGATTCAATCAGTGTTATTACCGGTTCAATGACTCCGCTTTGTGTGCACATGTGTGCATGTGCATGTAAAAAAAACATCAGCTGTGCCACCCGGACAGCTGAAAAGCGCTGTGTGCAGATGTGCAGCATTTGAAAAGCCTCTTTTTTTTCCTGCTTTTTTAACCTCAGCTGTGCTGCGCAAAGCAGCTGAGGTTGAAAAAGCAGGAAATACAAGGCAGGTAAGAGCCAGGGCGGGTGGATGGGCCAAAGAGCAGAAAGCACAGAACTGATTCGGTGTCTGCTGCTCTTCAGAGCTACCGGCTCTATAGAGCTGGGCAGAACCAGTAGCATCTCACCCCTGGGAAAGCCTATATTGTTTCAGACAAATGGCTGTCCAATCCGTTCATGAAATTCTCCAGTGATGGAGCACCCACAGCTTCTGAAGGGAAGTCGTTCCACTGATGAATAGTTCTCAGTGTCAGAAAATTTTTCCTTAGTTCTAGATTGGTTCTCTCCTTGAATTAGTTTCCATCTATTGTTTCTTGTCCTGCCTTCAGGTAATTTGGAGAATAGGTTGGCCCCTTCTTCTTTGTGGCAGCCCCTCAGATATTGGAACATGACTATCATGTCACCCTCGTCCTTCTTTTCATCAGACGAGACATACCCAGTTCCAGCAACTGTTCTTCATATGTTTTAGTCTCCAGCCCCCTAATCATCTTTATTGCTTGCTCTTCTCTGCACTCTTTCCAGAGTCTCAACATCTTTTTTTATATCACAGTAACCAAACTGGATATTGTTTGTATTGAAATATTGCAATATTTCAATACAGACTGGAAAATTATACATAATCTTCCCACTGATATCATTGTCTTACTAGACCTGTCCCTTGTGGTCCTGACATGCATAATAAATAAAATGGAGCAAGAAAAATCTCTTACTTCTGTTCTACAGAGTTTTGCAGAAACCTATTCCCAGCGGACAAATTTTAAAGACTGAGACAAATTTTCAAATATATTCTCACAAAAGCTGGAAATTATGAGAACTGAAACCCATATCTGAAGTTCATAAGTTTAGAGATCCAGACAGCTGAGAAATATTCCCTAGCTGCTTATATTTAATAAAATTACATCTCGTGCTTTATCCATGAAATTCAAAGCAGTACGTGAAGTTCTTTCTTCTACCTAATATTTGATTTCCTCCCACAGGTCTATAATGTAGGTTTATGCAGAGAATGTGTGACCAAACAAGAATATGAGCCTCAGGTCTTCCCACTTCTGGTCAGATACACTAATGCAGTTGCATCCTTTTCCATTAGAGCTCTTGAGAAACCTTTCATGCTTTACCTGCAGCCATCTTTCTATCAGGCAGTGCCAGAGGCAAAGACTAGGAATTATAGAATATGAATTGATCCCCAATTGCTTTCATAAGAGCCATGGTGGCGCAGTGGTTAGAGTGCAGTAGTGCAGGCTACTTCTACTGATCACTGGCTTCCAGCAGTTGGGCAGTTCAGGTCTCCCCAGGCTCAAGGTTGACTCAGATTTCTATCCTTGCAAGGTTGGTAAAATGAGGACCCAGGTTGTTGGGGGCAATAGGCTGACTCTGTAAACTGCTTAGAGGGCTGTAAAGCACTGTGAAGTGGTATATAAGTCTAAGTGCTATTGCTATATTTTCTCTTTGCATCATGAGTTCTTAGAATCTTAGGAAGAGGGAAGGAACTGGGGTGAAATTCAATCATCTCATACCCCCTCAGGAGAGATGGTAGAGACAATTTGAATCAGTTGGCCCTGCTCATGCCCACCCACCTTCTTCCTTTTAGAGACTGAGTCCCACCAAGCCACGCCCACAGAGCCAGTAAAGAAAATTTTTCAGTTTCATCCCTGGCAGGAACAGTCCTATTTTATTTATCTGTAAACCACTCTGGGTACCTGCTGTACATAAATAATATGAATAGGGAACCTATTGTTGTATTTCCCAAAGTCATAGCCTTGTGTTTAGCTCCGACCTTGTTTTCCTTTTAGAAGATCAGTACAGACATTTTTCTTTTTCTTATATGTATCCATTTCATGTATTCATAACGATGTTTACATTTATACCTGTTATCGTATAATCACTTGACAAAATAAATAAATAAATAAAAAATAAGACATAACTCTCAACTAAGTTATTAATTGTTAATTATTTTTATTATTTGTGGCATAATGTTGTTGTTTTTTGCTTTTTTTCTTGAAAGATGAAAGCCATTTGAGTTTCAGTTTGAACAGAAACCTTCCTATATCCAGTCCCACCATTCCATTCTATCCTCTTACAATATTCCTACACTATCTACAACAACCTTTTGAAACAGCTTACATTTATAAAAGAGACACAAACTTAAAAAAGCAACCCAACATGAACAAATTACACAACCAGTATCATTCACTTTGCAACAGCAACAAAATATAGTTGATGCTGCTAAGGGCAGATTATCTGGCACAGATCTTAAGACCTCACATCCTAAAGGACTTTCAAGTTCATGGCAATTTTACTTGGATAAAATACAAGAATTTTTATCTGGTGACACACATTTATGAATGTCTGTTAAGAAGGTAGGACTCTGTAATTTGGCCATTTTATTTTCTTCTTAAAAACATTAAAACCTGTGATGATATACTAATTAATGAAAGCCTCGAACTTTCTTGGGTTGGAAAAGATCCACTTGGATTTAAACTGATAATGTTTTAGTCCTTTGATAGAATTAGATACATTACAGTAGGATGCCCCAGAACAAAGCAACCTCTCCTAAACAATGTGCAAAATTGTAATAAAGCAATCAGATAAAAGGAATCCATGGTAGGTAGCCACTAAATGTTGAAAAAGCACTATGCAATCAAAAACCATCTCTATCTATTAGACCGGACGGAATATGTGCCTACTTCTTTAAAAAGCTACCCACTGCCAGAGCCGAACCTCTAAGCATAATCTTTGAAAAATCTTTCAGGACCAGCTCCTTGCCAAAACTATGGTCACAAGCCATGGTCATCCCCATCTTCAAAAAGGGAGACCCCAGACTAGTTGAAAATTATAGACCAATCTCCTTATGCTGCGTCACCTGTAAAGTCATGGAATCAATTATTAACCAATCCATTATCCTTCACTTAGAGACAAACAACCTTCTCTCTAATAAACAATTTGGTTTCAGAAAAAACTATCCTGTAATCTGCAACTCTTACACTGCAAAAACATATGGACTACACAACTCGATCAGGGCAAAGCAATAGACGCAATCTACATAGACTTCTGTAAAGCCTTTGATTCAGTGGTGCATGACAAACTACTCCTAAAATTAAAATCTTATGGTATCTCTGGACAACTGCATAACTGAATAGAAGCATTCCTATTAAACAGACAACAAATAGTCAAAATTGGGAGCGTCCTATCAAATTCTGTACCTGTCAACAGTGGTGTCCCCCAAGGCAATGGTCTTGGACCAACTCTCTTCATACTCTACATAAATAACCTCTGTGATCATATTAAGAGCAACTGCATTCTCTTTGCTGATGATATAAAGCTATTCAACACCACAGACAATACTGCTACCCTTCAAAAAGATCTTGACTATGTATCAGAATGGTCAAACAAATGGCAACTTCAAATCTCAACAAATAAATGCTCTGTCTTACATATTGGCAAAAAAAAAATAAGAAAATGAAATACAAGCTGAATAGTCAAGATTTTATTGATGATCCAAGCTCTGTAAAGGACCTTGGAGTCCTCATCTGTAATGATCTAAGTGCTAGAGCCTACTGTAAAAAGGCATTAAGAGTTGTTAACCTTATCCTACGTAGTTTTTCCTCTGGTAATATCACACTACTAACTAGAGCATACAAAACATTTGCTAGACCAATACTTGAATACAGCTCATCAGTCTGGAACCCACATTAGGTATCTGATATTAGCACAGTTGAGAAAGTTGAGAAATATTTCACAAGAAGAGTTTTCCACTCCTCTACTCATTGTAGAATATCTTATGCCACCAGACTTGAAATTCTAGACCTAGAAAACCTTGAATTACGCTGTCTTAGGTCTGATCTAAGTATGGTATATAAAATCATACATTGCAATGAGTTACCTATCGATGAATACTTCAGCTTCAACCATAACAACACAAGAGCACACAATAGATACAAATTCAAGGTTAACTGCACCAAACTTGATTGCGGGAAATACGATTTCAGCAACAGAGTGGTCAATGTCTGGAATACTCTACCTGACTTTGTAGTTTCTTCCCCAAACCTCAAAAACGTTAACATTAGACTTTCTACTATTGACCTCACCCCTTTTCTAAAAGGTCTGTAGGGGGCGTGCATAAGAGCGCCAAGGTGCCTATTGTCCCTGTCCTATTATTTCTTTTATTTTTCTTGTATGTACCCATTTCATGTATTCATAACTATGTATATACTTATACCTATTATCTTGTAAGCAATTGACAAATCAAATAAATAAATAAAAAATAAAATAAAATATCATGGACTCAGACAATGGCAAAGGTACCGAAAATTAGAGTTAGAAGTCCTGAAAAAATTTAAAAAATTAACTGACACTGGACAATAACCTAATAGATTCCAAGCACCCTTTTCTTTAACTTTGGAGAAGTTAAAACATAATCTCCAAAAATGCCTTAATTCCTATCAAAAAGCTAACATAGGATTTCTTGAGATCCTTTGGTTCCAAACTGTAAAAGGCTTTATAAATCTATGCTAGTATTTCAAACTGGACATCGACACAATCTGTGAGACCATTATGTTAATGTGAAACCTAGGAGCTAAATTTATTACTGCGCTATGATCACAACAGTATCTAGCAGAACTTTTGCTGCCCTATTGATGTTTTCTTCAAGGACCATCCCACATTCCATGCCCTGCAGTAATTAAAATGAGACATTAAAGGGAATTATTTATTTACATTTGCTTTTATTAAATGATGAACAACACTCTGCCTCTCCCTGCTGAAGGCAGGCAATGGATATATTTATGAAAAAGTTATCTTCTTAGAGCAGTTCCTGTGAGCTCAGTGAGCTTTCAACCAAACTGTTTATTCAACCCCAGACAGCCACAGAATTCAAGTATTTAAGAAAAGGAAACAAACAGGAATCAGAATAGCTCAACATCCTCCTTTGTCCCAGATACAACACAGTTTGATATCACAACATTCATGTCTGATCTGGTTTGAATAACATTTCCTTCACATGTTGGTCCCCATGAAAATGTAAACAGCTGTTGGGAGCTAGTGTTACACTTGAAGAAAAATCTATTCAAATAACATGCCCATGCTTGTTGCAGCTTGGCTAAAATAACCTTAGCTGGAATAACATGAAAACTCTTCCTCTTGTTGAAGGCCATTTTATGAGGCTCAGAGACAGGAACAAAGGTGGTATTCTGTAGGATCGAACCGGTCTGAGTTTACCAGTAGCGGAAATTTTGACTGGTTCGGAGAACTGGCAAATACCACCTCTGGCTGGCCCCACCCACCCACTATTGCATCGACTATATTCCCTTGTTTTTTAGCTCACCTGATTTATGTGGCAATCTGCGGATTGCTACGCCTCAGCTAAGCTAAAAAAACAACTCAAAAACACCAGTGTTGACACAGAGGGCAGTCTTTTGAGCCCTGCATACACACATGCGAAGCAGTAGGAAAAAAATGTGGAAACCCATCACTGGACAGGAAGTTTGGGTGATATCAATCTGAATGACAGATAATCAGAGTTGAAAAGGACCTTATAGGTCATCTAGTCCAACCCCCCGCCCAAGCGGGAGACTCTACACCATTTCTGATAAATGGCAGTCCAATCTCTTATTGGAAGTCTCAATTGATGGCGCTCCCACAACTTCTGAGGGCAAGCTGTTCCATTGGTTGATTGTTCTCACTGTCAGAAAGTTTCTCCTTATTTCCAGGTTAAATCTCTCCTTGTTCAGTTTCCATCCATTATTCCTTGTTTGGCCTAAGGTGCTTTAGAAAATAGCCTGACCTCTTCCTCTCTGTGGCAGCCCTTCAAACACTGGAAGACTGCTATCATGTCACCCTGGTCCTTCTCTTCACTAGACTAGCCAAGCCCAGTTCCTGTAACCGTTCTTCATATGTTTTAGTCTCCAGTCCCCTAATCATCCTGGTTGCTCTTCTCTGTACTTTTTCTAGAGTCTCAACATCCTATTTACAATGTGGTGACCAAAACTGGATGTAGTGCTCATGATGTGGTCTTACTAAGGCTTTATAGCACTCTATAAAGTCCAACCCTTTATGGACTTTATATAAAGTCCAGCATTAGGACCTCACTTGATCTTGATTGTATCCCTCTGTTAATACAATTTAGGACTGCATTAGCTTTTTTGGCTGCTGCTGTGCACTGCTGGCTCATATTTAGCTGGTTGTCCACTAAGACTCCAAGATCCCTCTCACAGTTACTGCTATTGAGCCTGGTTTCACCCAGTGTATATGTGTACTTTTGGTTTTTCTTATCGAAGTGTGGGATTTTACTTTTCTCTACACTGAATTTCATTTTGTTAGATATGACCCAGTGTTCTAGTCTGTCAAGATCCATCTGGAACTTGAGCCTATCTTCTTGGGTGTTAGCTATTCCTGCCAGCTTAGTATCATCTGCAGATCTGGTAAGTCCCCCTTCTATTCCCTCATCTAAGTCGTTAATGAAGATTTTGAAAAGTAGGCCTAAGACAGAACCTTGTGGCATCTCACTGCTTAATTCTCTCCATGTAGACTTAGACTCATTAAGGACTACTTGTTGAGTACGGTTTGTCAGCCAGTTGCAAGTCCATCTAGTGATATATATAGCAATACCACTCTACAACGAGCAGAGATCATCTGACATTGTTGCAGTCCTCTGAGCAGCAACGACATCGTGCGTGGTGAAATGAATATCATGGGTCAGGACTAGAGAGACCGAGGTTCTTGTCCACCCTCAACCAGCAAACTTCACTGGATGACTTTTTGCCAGTCACTCTGTGAGTCCAACCTATCTCAAATGATTATGGGGAAAATGGGAAGAGAAGGTGCTATAAGAGAAGGTACCTTGAGCTCTCACACAGCAAACAGGATATAAATAGAACAAAAAGAAAACAAGAAAATTGATCACTGGGGCTCTCTGAATGGCTGTAGGAAGAACTGGAAAGGTGTTGTATGAATGGGCATCGTGGTAAGAGCCATGGCATGCCTTTTATCATGTCATGCTGGACTTTGTAAATGAAGGGTAATGTGGTGTCAAAAAGGTTAGGTGAATCTCTCCAAAGCAGAGGTGGTATTCAGCAGGTTCTGCCTAGTTCTGGAGAACCAGTAGTGGAAATTTTTAGTAGTTTGGAGAACCAGCAAATACCACCTCTGACTGGCCCCGGCCCCATCTATTCTCCGCCTCCCGAGTCCCAACTGATTGGCTGGGTCTTTTTTTGTTGCCCTGCACTGGAGAACAGAGCTGGAAAGCAGGTTAGTGGGGTGGGGAAGAAATGGGATTTTGCAGTAACCTTTCCCCAGGAGTTGGGAGGGAATGGAGATTTTACAGTATTCTTCCCCTGGAGTGGGGTGGGAATGGAGCTTTTGCAGTATCCTTCCTCTGCCATGCCGCCACACCACACCCACCAAGCCACACCACACCCACCAAGCCATACCCACAGAACCAGTAGTAAAAAAATTTGAATCCCACCACTGCTCCAAAGGTGGTATGAGGAAATTAGATTAATCTTTCCAAAGATGCCTCAGATCAGGGCTGTCCAACCTTGGCACTTTTAAGATTTGTGGACTTCAACTCCCAGAAACCACAGGTCTTAAAGATGCCAAGATTGGACATCCCTGTTTTAAATCTTGAAGTGCAGCTTCTAGAATGCTAATCCTATTGGCCATTTTTCACTTTCCTGAGCCATTTGCACCCAAGACATCGGTAATCCATTTCTCTTAAGCAGCCCAGGGACTTATTACCTGAGATTCATTCATTGGAGCATTACTGCACATTTTCAGCCAATCTCACACATGGAAATCTTTACCAGTTAGCAGCCTCTCTTCCTGCTGTTGTGTTAGATCGGAGATTTATCTCCTTCATATTGTTGCGTTGCTCAGCTTAAACTGGAGTTTTGACAAGCTGCGCTCTTTTTCATGTGCACAGAACCATCAGACCATAAGGCCATAAAAATACATTTCTCTCTCTGCCATATGCTCAAGAGAAAACACATTTATGTGAGATTTGCTTCTCTTCTGAAATACAGCTCCATTCTAAAGTATTTGAGCACTTTTGGTATGGGGGAAAAAAGGTGGTTCTTCATCTGAAAGGGTTCAGAAATAAATGCTGAATTCCAAGGAACTCTTTTTGTGAAAAGAGTTTAGATCTCATTGCTCTAATTCATAATGAACAAATATAGGCTGGTCTGACCTGTCGAAATGCCAGGGGAATCTTTAAGGATCAGACCATTAATCTCCTTTAAAAAAAAAAAAAAAAATCACAGTGAGAGCAAGAAACCCCCTTGAAAGCTGGCTTTTTTAAAAAAAGTATCTCTGCAGGCTTGAGTTCACACTCTCAAATTCTCTTTACGTGCTAATGAGCCTTCTGCCACAGAACACTTTCTCTGGTTCACACATGATATGTCATTCTTAGCCTTGTCCCCAGCAAATTTCCCTTGGCCCATTTCTTTCTCATTTGAAATATTTTAGAATTGCTACATAAATGAAATTATTGTACGGTCTTAAGTTTTAGCGGTGCATTCATTGATTGTAAACATTATTTTTAGTTAAATCTTCTTTGCAGACTGCAGAAAAACTGCTGAAGAAGCCATGACAGAAAAAGGATGAAACATTTCCTGCTTGAGCTGTTTTTCTGTGCTAAACAGTCTCCTCCTAAAGTTACTTTTCTTTTCTTACTGAAATACAGGAAGTTGTTGACTTACAATCACAACGGAACCCAAATTTCCCATTGCTAAACAAGACAGTTGTTAAGGGAGGTTTGTCCCATTTTATGACCCTTCTTGCCACAGTTGTTAAATGAATCACAGCAACACCACCGACAATGCTACTGCTCTTCAAAGTGATCTTGATTATGTGTCTGAATGGTCAAACAATTGGCAACTCCAAATTTCAACCAACAAATGCTCTGTCCTACACATTGGTAAAAATAAATCAGTACATCAAATACAAACTAGGCAGATATTACCTCATTGATGACCTTCACTCTGTCAAGGACCTAAGAGTACTCATGTCTAAGTGCCAGAGCTCACTGTAACTGCATTGCCAAAAAGGTATTAAGTGTTGTAAATCTAATCTTATGAAGCTTCTCTTCTGGAAATATTGAATTGCTAACTCGGGCATACAAAACCTTTGCTGGACCAATACTTGAATACAGATCATTTGTCTGGAATCCACACTGTATATCGGACATTAATACAATTGAGCGAGTCCAGAAGTATTTCACAAGAAGTATTTCACTCCTCTGCTCGCAACAGAATACCCTATATCACAAAGCTTGAAATTTTGGGTTTGGACAATTTTGAACTACGCCGCCTACGGTTGGACAATACAAGAGCACACAATACAAGAGCACACAACGGATACAAATTCTGTGTAAACTGCGCCAAACTTGATTGCAGAAAGTACGACTTCAGCAACAAAGTGGTCAATGCCTGGAATGTACTACCCGACTCTGTTGTTACATCCTCAAACCCCCACTGCTTTAACCTCAAACTATCCACTATTGACCTCACCCTATTCCTAAGAGGTCTGTAAGGAGCATGCATAAGTACACCATTGTGCATTCCATCCCTGTCCTATTGCCCCCATTTAATCGTATCTATTTTCTGTATTCTTACTCATGTTTATACTTATACCTACTATCTTGTAAGTGATTGACAAATCAAATAAATAAATAAATAAAATGTTAAGTTAGTAACAGGATTGTTAAGTGAATCTGGCTTCCCCATTGAATTTGCTTGTCAGAACGTCACAAATGGTGATCACTTGACCCCGGAAAAGTACACGCCATTTGCCAAGGGTTCAACCATGGGAATGCTTCAGCAATCATAAGTGTGAAAAATGGTCCTACGTCATTTTTTTCAGTGTTGTTATAGCTTTGAACAGTCACTAAATGAATGGTTGTAAGTCAAGGATTACCTGTATGTACAAGTGTCCTTTAGATCAGGGCTCTCCAACCTTAGCAACCTTAAAACTTGTGGACTTCAACTCCCAGAATTCCTCAGCCAGCAAAGCTGGGAATTGAATTCTGGGAGTTGAAGTCCACAAGTCTTAAAGTTACCAAGGTTGGAGACTCCTGCTTTAGATACACTAGGTTTTCAGATTTAACACCCTGCAAAGGGACAGAGAAAACTAATTAGAAACATTATTCTCCAACTATAACCACTTATTCTTGCATCTTGGTTTCAGAATGCTAACATTTTAAAAAATGGATCTTTTGGGGAAGTACTTTGGCAAAGAGGTGTTGGAAGTTAAAACCCACCCCTCTCCTAGAGAAATGAAATATTTTAGTATATATTAAAAAGGCAGATTATTTCCCCAAAAAGAGAAGTAGAAACTCAAGAGAGGCAGAAACTCAGCCCCCCTCAATCTTACTAATGGGCCATTAAGGCCTGGGCCAGTCTAGTCAACATAACAAAGACCTACCTCTTCAGGCAAACCCATAATAGGAATCCCAAAGCCCTATCATCACCCAGCAAGGCTCAACCAAGCCTGGGACTCAAAAGACAACCTACAAAGTTACCCCTTAATGGCCCCATGGGAGTCTGGAAACCAATCAGAACACAAGCTCAAATTCAAACCCCAACAGAGGGCATAAAACCCAGGCACTCTCAACATCTCTTCCCTTTTCTGCCCAGGAACCCATCCTGTTAATCAATAAACCATCTTTCCAAGCAGTCACCATGTTTCCAGTGTCTTTCTTCCCCACTTGGAACTGAACTGTTAGGAATGTAAGTCACCTAATAGTTATTTGGGTTGGAAATATGCAAACTAGGATAGACATTTTAATACTATGTCTTTAAGAGAATACTAAAACTGTAATTGGGTGTGGTTCCTCAAATGGATATAAGATGGAGCCAGAAACTCAGGTTGTTTAGTCTCAGAAAAAGTCTGTGAGTCTCTGTTTCTTCTGTTGGAAAGAGTTGCCGTTCTTCCTAATGACTGTTACTGATCGTTGATGTAAGTCTGTTACTGAACTGTTTTTTGATACTGGATTTTGATATTTGGACTATCCCTGAACTGAACACTGATTGCTTTACCTGTGAATGATTTGGACTGCTTATCTTGGACTGTGCTTAAGCGTTTATTGGAAGTAAAAACGTACATTTACTGTACAGTGTATCTGTTTGCTGTGTGTGTGTTATTCTTCACTTCTCTCACTACATCTCCCTGTATGCGCTCATTCTCCTAATGGGGAATTACCTCAACATGAACCCAGACAGATATTTCTTCCAACAGAGGCTTACTAAAAAATTCATGCTCTATCGCTATTCAATTATCATTAGGGAATAATCCTGTATTAAATTGGAAGGTAACAGTAAAATTAACAGTTTGTGGTTGAGAATGCAAGTGGAGGTCTTCCAATTCAATCTCTTGCCCAGGGCAGGAATTTTCAGACCAATGCAGAAAAGGCATTGTCCAACCTGTGTTTGAAAGCAGGGCACCAATGATCTCAGACGCAGGCAATTTCACTGCTTGATAATTCTTATGGTCAAGAAATTCTTCCTTATTTTGTGTGTACATGTCTCTCTGCAAAGCTTCCATCCATTGGTCTTGTCCTACTCTTGACACTAGAGAAAATACATCCATGTACTTTTTCTTGTGACTCCCCTTCAGGTGTTGAAAGGCTACTTTTTCTCTCCCCCTAGTCTTCTCTTCTTGTCTTCAAATCTTTCAACTGCTCTTTGTAAGACTTCATTGCCAAGGTCCTTACCATCTATGTTGCTTTTTGTAGCCTTCTTTTCAAATTTGCGGGGTCCTTCTCACTCTTGTCACCTTTCTGTATCATCAGGCAGTAAAATCACCAGTAAAATATACAGATATTTTTCAACCTGCCAGAAATTGAGAGGACTCATAGATAATAACAATCTCAGCAAGGCAATCCACAGCCCCTACAATCAAATTTACTTTTGACAACTAGGTTTCCTGAGTTGCCTTACCTGAAGGGAGGGGAAAAACGAGCCATTCTCTCCTGAAATTCTCTTGTTCAGTGCAGTCAACTTAGAAGCAACAGGATTAGTCTCAGTGGGGAACTCAATAAAAGTCCTGTCCTGGCATGGGGTGAGCACCAGAATGAAAGGACAAAATCTTGATTGCACCTCTTGAATCTGGATGGAAGCTCCCATTTCAAGGCAATTGAGTCCATCCAGAACTGATAAACCATGAATAATAAACAAAAATAGCAAACTGGCTCTCTGCAGGGCAGATTATCTACTGCTGAAAATAAGTACTTACTCTGCAAGTACAACAGCAAAAGACAAGTTTCTCTCTCTCTCTCTCCTCTCCCCCCCCCAAAAAAAAAAACTTGGTCAAATAACCTTGGAAGAAAAGGCCTGTTTTCAGGCTTGTTTGAGATAAACCCAGCCAGATTTTGGCTAAGTCATTCTGTCCAATTTCCCCCCTGCTCACTTCAACTTGGCTGCTGTATGCGAAGAAGAACTGCAAGAACAGGAATTAAAAATACAGCCATGGCCGAAAGAACCTGGATTCATCTTGGACACATTTAACACTGAAATCAGAAGAATTGGAAGGCAGAAAAGCCATTTGGGAGAATCCTTACTTTACACTGGATGAAAAGGGCAGCAGCAGAATTCGAATGTAATGAATAGAGTGCTATACCTGTTGTGTTAAAATGGAAGTGCAAGGTGCACACCATACAAGAAGTAGTAAGAGCTATGTTTCTTTTAGATCTATTCACTATTGGTGCAGAAATGAAATTTCCATCTGTGGAGAAATGAAATATTAATTTCCTGTATCCTTGTTCATAAGTGCAAGCTTTCATTGCTGCTAATTTTGGACACGCTACTTGTTTTTTTGAAAACCTTCTAGGGAAGCCCTCTCCCTATTCTCAAACCCAGCAAACAACTTGTTAGCAATGCTTCATTCTTACGTTAACCCTTCACCAGCATTAATAATGCTAAGTGAGATTGCAGGAAGAAGTGTAAAGCTCTAACCTCTATAAATACCTCTCTCTCAAAACCTAAACATCAACAAGAAGAAGCTTTCAGAACTCAAACAACACTCAGATGAGCATAGATTTACACCAAGATTAATATCAGACCAACAATCAAGAAGTAAACTGTACCCCCAAGCCAATAATAAACAGTCCACCAAAGAATATCCCAAGACCATTCCCACAACATTACTAACAAGGCAAGCCCTTGAATTGGAAGCAACCCCCTCTGATGATATCAGTTTGGGAAATGAAACATCTGCAAAAAAAAAACCCAACCAAGTTCAGAGAGCACCAAGGACCTCCCTTCAATTCTATTTGGAACTTTATTGCATTAATACAGTGCTTAAGCCCATGTCACACTGCACCAACAGATGCAAAGAGGATGTAAAACGGACAAAAAACCTTGCCATCCGTTGGAAAACGCGATGTACTCACTGCCTTCATTTTGCTTCCTCTCTATCCGTCCAGCATCCGTTTATTGACGTTTCATCCGCTCCAAAAGTTTTGGGCTGCCTAAAACTTTTGCGCGGAAAATGTATCCAATTTGTCCATTCTGCATCCGCTAGGCATCCGTTACGCATCCGTTACCCATCCGCTATATCCGCTAGGTATCCGCTGCGTATCCACACAACTCCATCCGCCCGGACGCAGGGCGGAAGCTGAACGGATGCAGAACGGATGCAGAACGGATGCCTAGCGGATGCAGAATGGAAACAAAGCGTTTAAAACGGAAAAAACGTCCGCAGAGGGGACCTATCTCGGATATTAAGGATGCCTAGAGGATGCCTAGAGGATGTCTAGAGGATGCCTAGAGGATACCTAGAGGATGCCTAGAGGATGCAAAGGGACACCTATACTGCCTATAAAAAGGGGGAGCAACTCGTCTGCATCTCACTTTCAGCCCAGCAGCCCAGCTGTGCAGACCTCTGCAGCCTTCATCTGACTCTTCCTCTTCCACAGCATCCAGTCATGTCCACCGTGGATTGTAACAAAGTCCTTTCGGCAGCCAACATCCTTCTGCAACACTGCGAAACCATCTACAGTCTCTGTGAACAGTACTACGGGAAAAAAAGGAGGCATCCAAAAAAAGTCTGGCTCTGAAGATGGTTTGCCAGAAGAGCACAGTACGTACTTTATGACAAGCTGATGGTGGAGCTCAGGAACGAAGACACTCGGGCATTCCAGAACTTCATGAGGATGCCTCCAGCCATGTTTGACGAAGTTGTGCAGCGCCTGACACCCAGGTTGACCAAGACAAACACCAACTTCCCGCCCAGCCTGGACCCTGGGCTCAAGGTGGCACTCACTCTGCGCCACCTGGCCTCAGGGACCACCTACAGGAGCATGCAGTACGACTGGACGGTGCCACCCAGCACCATCAGCTTTGTTGTCAGAGAAGTGGTGCAGGCCATCATCGAAGAATACAAGGAAGAGCTCCTCCAGTGCTCATCCACTGAAGAAGGATGGAAGAAAGTTGCAGAGCAGTGGTATCAGAAGTGGAACTTCCCACACACTGTTGGAGCCATCGATGGCAAGCACGTGGCCTGCAAAGCTCCAGCCAACTTAGGGTCCACTTATCACAACTACAAGGGCTTCTTCAGCATCATCCTCTTCGCCATGGTCGATGCTGACTACAAGTTCATGTACATTGATGTTTCAGGCAATGACTCATCTTCAGATGCCCAGGTATACAACGACAGTCACCTCAAGGAGGGGCTGGAAAGCAACCTCATTGTGGGCTTCCCAGATCCAGACCCACTGCCCAACGACACGCAAGATGTGCCCTACTTCATCGTGGGGGATGACGCCTTCTCCCTCACAACCTCCCTCATGAAGCCCTACACCTCCAAATACCTCACCCGTGAAGAGAGGATCTTCAACTACAGGCTGTCCAGGGCAAAGCGGGTGGTGGACAACGTCTTTGGCGTCCTGGCCAACAGGTTCCAGGTACTTCTCACCAACATGCAGAATCGCCCAGAGACCATGAGGAGGATCGTGGAAGCTTGCTGCATCCTGCACAATCTCATGCGCACCTGCTACCCAGTGTTGCAGAACAGGCTCGTGGACCTCCAGCAAGGCAATGGGGACATGGAGCCTGGGGAATGGAGGCAAGGGCAAAACCTGATCAACACTGAGGATGTGCAAGGGCCCAACAGAGCCTCACGTGAGGCGAAGAAGCAGCGCAACCTCCTGAAACACTGGTGCAATTCCCCAGCTGGAGCGGTGGAGTGGCAAGACAGGATGGTAGATGCTTAATGGATGCTTCCTTCAGCCTGTCTCATCACACTGATGAGATTGGCCCATGTATGTTGGGTGTGCCTACAATGAACAGGGCATTTAATAAAGAGTTGTGTTTATGTTGACATGTGTGGATCAATGCTTACATTGTAATTTACAATAAAGGGCCATAGTGGTGGCACCTGGGAGGGTGGACCACACAGTCCCACTATGCTTGCACTGGAGGTTTATCTGTCCCACAGCTATTACCCATCCCATAGGTATCCCTGCCCATCCCACAGGTATCCCTTCCCATCCCACAGGTATCCCTTCCCACCCCACAGCTATCTTAACCCATCCCAAAGGTATCACTGCCCATCCCATTGCTATCTTAACCCATCCCACAAGCATGCAAAGGCTAAACCATTTCTAAAAGTTTCCACCCAGACTTTATAGAAAAAAATTAATGAAGCAAGTGTATGAAACAAAGATAAACTTTATAAATAACAAGCTGTAAAATAAACATGACCCAAGTCAAGTGTCCAAATAAAGTCCACAAATATCCAGGCAGCCAGTCTCTGGCACTCCTCTTGGTCACTCGGAGGTGTGTGCCCAGTCTAAGGTGTTAGGGTGCAGGTGCTGTGGAGCTGGGTGCTGCTGCAGTGCTGGTCTGAGGTGTTGTTGGAGTGCCTGGCCCCAAGAGGACAACAGGGGACGGTGTGTTGAGGAAGGTGTCGGACAGCTGGCTCAGCCCCGTGATGCTGAGAGGTCCTTCCTCCATGCCATGGGGTGTCAGCCCCAGTACTGAGGACAGATGTACTGAGGCCGGGCTTGGCTGTGGGATGGAGGAAGGAGCAGTGTAGTGGGGCTGCCTGGTCTGCAGCGGGGTGAGGACTGGCGTGGCTGGCATCATTGGCATGGCTGGCATCGCTGTCGTGGGTGGCATTATTGTCGTGATTGGCATTGGTGGCATCATTGGAACCGGTGGCAACGGTGTCGCCCGATGACTCTGTGCCTGCATTTGGAAGGGCTGCTGTCTGTGCTGCTGGACCTCCGGGTAGCTGTAGCCCTGGTAGGTGAGGGGCTGTGGGAAGCCTTGGTATGGGAGGGACATCACCTGGGGTGGAGGAGCAGACCTGGACTGGGTGGGAGCAGGTTCCTCTGGGTCTGGAGGGTTGTTAAGTAGTGTGGTGATCCTCTCCTTCACCACCTGGTACTGGGGATCCGCCATCTCCTTGAGGGTCTGGTTTACATAATTGAGGAAAGGCTTGCGGTTGGAGGAGGAGGAGTCGATGGGGACCAGCTGAGAGAGGAGACCTATGCTGGTGCGTATGGTGTCCCTGATCTCCACCAGGACCTTGTGGCTCTGCCCCTCCTGCGGTCTGGCTCTCTGCCTTGCTGTGGAGGCGGAGGTGTGGGTGGATGTGGCTTCGGCAGTGGTGGACTCGATGTCTCCTTTCTCCCACCGCACCAGGGAGTCCTCCTCGCTCTCCACCACGCTTTCAACACCTGCCCGGGGGTTCTCCACCGTGGCACACTCCACAGATACCTGCATGGAGACAGGGACTGACTCTCGGCCGCCAGAGGACTGGCTCCCAGCAGGCTGCCGGAGAGAGAGGGTAGAGATTTGGGCTCCTGGTGCTCCTCGGTGGCGGATCTCACCCTCCAGGAAGCTGCACCTGGCCATGACATAGTTCTCTCTGTCCGTCAGCTTAACCGTGGCCTGGCCAGATTTTTTGAGGTGCAGCTTCCCGTACCAGGTGTGCATGTGCTTCCACCAGCCGAGGAGCACATCCAATGTGTAGCCCAGACTCTCCGCCCTCTCTCTCCAAGGAGCCTGCTTCCGCTTGGTGTCCCTGTACAGCCGGTGTCCCTTCTGCCACAGATAGTCATTCTCTCTCAGGCACTCCAGCACCTCATCCTCGTGCGCTTCCTCAATGTAGTACTGCCTCCTCTCCCGTTGTTGCATACACCTCTTCCTCCCTTTGGCAGGACCAGATGGGCCCTCATCAGAGGGGCTTCCAGGTTGTAGGGGCTGCTCCTCCACACTAACAGCAGCAGCAGCAGCATCACCAGCAGGATCATAATCAGCAGCAGCAGCAGCAGCAGCAGCAGCAGCAGCAGCATAATCACCAGCAGGATCATAATCAGCAGCAGCAGCAGCAGCAGCAGCAGGATCAGCAGCAGCAGCAGCAGCAGCAAGACCAGGATCAGCAGCAGCAGAGTAAGCACCAGCAGCAGGGTCAGCAAGACCAGGAGCACGAGCAGAACGAGCAGGACCAGCAGGACCAGCAGGACCAGGAGCAGCTTCAGCAGAGTACACAGCAGAAGCATCACTGCCAGGAGCAGCTACAGCAGAAGCTCCAGCAACAGAAGAGCGAGCCCAAGCAGCAGAAGCCCCAGCAGAAGATGAGTCAGGGACATGGGGCAGGAGGGTGGCCCTGTCCCTCTTGCCAGGGATGGCGGCAGGTTGCTGAGACTTTTGCTTCTTCCCCATGGTTGTGGGGTTGCTGGCTGGCAGGAAGGCTTGCAGGAAGGCTGGCAGGCACCAAGGCTGGCAGGAAGCCTGTTAGGAAGCCTGGCAGGAAGGCAGGCACCAAGGCTGGCAGACAGACTGGCTGGAAGGGAGGCTAGAAGGCAGGCTGGCAGCAAGGCTGGCAGGGAGGCTGGAAGGCAGGCTGGCAGCAAGGCTGGCAGGGAGGCTGGAAGGCAGGTTGGCAGCAAGGCTGGAAGGCAGGCTGGAAGGCAGGCTGCCAACAAGGCTGGAAGGGAGGCTGGAAGGCAGGCTGGCAGCAAGGCTGGCAGGGAGGCTGCCCAGGAGGCTGGGAGGCAGGCTGGGAGGCAGGCTTGGAGGCAGGCTGGCAGCAAGGCTTGCAGGCAGACATGCAGGCAAGAACTCGAGGTATCCAGCAGCAGGTCTTTCCTCCAAATGCTGGCCACATGCAAGCTGCTTCCCTTTATATCCGGGGGGCTTGCGCAATGCATCCCCCCCGCATGCGCAATTAACGCCAGGCATCCGTTAGGCTTCCGCTGTGCATCCACTAGGCTTCCGCTGTGCATCTGCTTCATCCGCTGTGCATCCGTTCTGCATCTGTTGTTTCCGTTCCGCGTCTGTTTTGCTGAGGCCCCCCGGAAGCCTAGCGGACGCGCCATCCGCTTCCATCCGCTGGGCTTCCGTTCCGCATCCGCTTTGCATGTGCCCTGCGTCCTCCCCACGTCCGTGTTATCTGCTCCAATTATGCAAATTTTCGCCCCTTTTGAGCGCGGATACAATGGATGAAACATTTTTCTCTTCCGTTGTGTCCTTTTTGCATCCGTTGGGCAGTGTGACACGGCCTTTAACATACATGTTTGGAGGAAACGAGAAAGGAAAGGAAAGGAGAAGAAAAAGGAGAGGGCACTGTTTGACTTCAAACGGAAAACTAACCTTTATTAAATTATTGTATTAAATTAAGCAGGCTGCTTAAAAAGTTCCCTGAAAAAAAAGAGAAGTTATCAAAAGCAGGTATTCCAAAACCTTGGCAGCTGACTTGGAATTCGTTCCAAGCAAGTACTAGACCACATATACCTTTGGCAGACATCTACAGATCATTTTGAGACAGGGGGGCAATTTGTGATGATTCATCATCTCCTCTGGAGCATACCTATTTCACAAAGACCACATGAACCAAACTAGGTCAAAGCAAATACTTCTGACAAAAATTGGAGATCCTACTGCTACTCTTGAAAAAATCCTGGGCAATTTGCTGTGAGTTGCATGTTGCTCTCCATGAACCTAATTATTTTTTCCAGCAGTGGTGGAAAATTGGATTGAGCATAGGAGGTCAGCTCTAAGGACAATGCTCTGTAATTCAGGTGGGGAAAACTCATGGGAATCTTTTAATGAGGAATTGATTTTTGTGTGTTGTTTGATTTGAATTATAGCCTTATCCTGATTTTTTTCCCAACCCCCACGCAGGACCAACCATGGCACTGTCTCCTCTGCCTTATTACATTCATGCACCAATTCTGGCAGGGGTGGAATTCTACCAGTTTGCACCTATTCAGTTGTTAACATTCTAAGCAGTTCAGAGAACCGGTTGTTAGAAGAAATTACTGGCCTAATCCTGTAAGGAAGGCAGGAAGGAAACATTCTGGTGTTGCTTACAGAAACTGCCTCTCCATTAATCCTTATTACATTCTTGGCAGGATTAGACTTCCTGTCTCTGGAACTTCTCTGGAGTTTTTTTTTCCTCCTTTGCTGGGACTTTGCTTGTGTGGAGTGACCAAAGTTACAGTGGCACTGAAAAAAGTGACTTATGACCATTTTTCACACTTACGACTGTTCCAGCATCCCCACAGTCATGAGAGGCCAGGTGAGGAGATATGTGCTTCAATGTGAGTGATATTGAGTTGGCCACGCCCAGCCAATAACATGATCACCAAGCCACGTCCACCCAGACACATGACCACCAAGCCACGCCCACCAACTAAGCCATGCCCACATAACCGGTTGTTAAAAAATTTGAATCCCAACCCTGAATTCTGGGAGATATGAGATAAGATGATAATTTTGGGCTTCTTGCTCTTGAGAATTACTTCATCCAATCAATTGTTTTATCTTGATAACCAGAGATGAACAAAAATTTCCTCCCAAGTTTGTTCAAGGATTAAGAATGTCGGAGAATATTTGAGCTTCGTCACACTTCTGTTATTATGGTGGTTGGCAGTAAAGAGTCTATTGACCAGATCTACATAATTGAGTAAACTATCAAAACTTTGGCCTCAGTCTTGTGATTTTTCATAATAATTTCATGAAGTATTATAGAGTGAGGAAAATAATAGCACTGGGTTTTTTTTAGCCTGATAAATGATGCTAATCTTTCACATCTCTGCTACAAACGTACATCCTAAACCATTGCACAATTACTGTAGAGTTGCAGTTGGCTCTTCATATAGTTCCCACTGGATTCCCTTTGTGAAGGAAATTGCTGTTTGTATCTTTGTTGCCTAATTAAAGGCTCAAGCTTGATAACCCTTAAACATGTAATAACCAGAAATTAATGGTCAAACATGTTAAATCCCTGATGGCAAGGACTGTGCACTCTGCCTCTTAGCTGATAAAATTTGAGCCATGAAATGGAAGGGGTGTATATCTATGTGGCAGGAAAGGAGACATAGGGCAAAGTAAACACTCAGGTCATAGGACTAGAATCCAGCTCATGAATCCAAAGTCATAGGGTTGGAATCCAACTTCTGAACAAGTCCCACTCCAGACCTGCTGCTATGGTGGCTACTGTGATATGGTGTACTTAGACATAAGTAGCCACACTGAAACCATGAGGTTGAGTTAGAGTAGGGCTGTCAAACTCCCAGCCCACAGGCTGGACGTGTCACATGCTGGCCACACCCAGGCCCAGTTTAGCAAAGGGAGGGGGAAGTCCCAATACATCACATGATGCTACCATGGTGATGTGAGTTTGACACCTCTGAGTTAGAGGGAGATGCATTTGCAGAGTTTTCATTTACAGGTAGTCCTCAACTTACAATTTATTTAGTGACTGTTTGAAGTTACAATGGCATTGAAAAAAGTGACTTTTGACTGCTTTTCACACTTAAGACCATTGTGGAGTCCCCATGGTCACATGATCAAAATTCAGACACTTGGCAACCAATTCATATTTATGATCTTGCAGTGTCCTTGTCATGCCTTTGGTAGAGTCGGACTGTGAGGGAGAGGAGGAACAGCCAACAGGGAATGGAGGTGTGGCTCCGGAGGTTGTGGAGGAGGCTGGGGAAGGGCAGAGGCCAGCTGAGCAGTCAGAGGAGGACCCAGGACCATCACCTCTGCATCTTAGGACATGCAGGGAGGAACGGAGGAGGCAACAGCTTGGCTTATGGGAGAGGAAGTGGCCATGATCCCCCTCATTGGTGGCAGTTGCCAGAAGCAAAGCATGTGCTATTTTGGGCTGAAGTTATCTTGGATGGCAACAGACTGTGCCTTGTTATCTCCTTGAAGTTAGTAATTACTTATCCTGGTCTGTTGTGGAAATTCTTTCATTGTAGTTTGTTTTAGTTTTTTATTTCACCTCTATCTGCTCATTAAGTTCAGACTGTATTGCTTTCTTTTGAAGACTATTTTTGAGTACGTTTTGTCTCCAACTGAGTATTATTGAACAATGGGGCCAAGTTGGAGGCATTAAAGGACATTTCTTCATGTTTTGGATTTTGTTATATTTGTGTTACACTCCGGGTCATTACAGTCCTAGGATCATGTGATCAGCTTTTGTGCCCTTCTGACAAGCAAAGTCCAGAGGGAAGCCAGATTCACTTAACAACAGCATTCCTAACTTAACAACTGCAGCGAGTGACCTAACAACTGTGCCAAGTAAGGTCATAAAATGGGGCAAAACTCACTAAACAAATGTCTCACTTAACAACAGAAATGCTGGTTGTAAGTCTACCTGTATAGGCTCTTTATTCTAATTTTTTTTTCATCCTTGGTACATATTAGTATTATGCAGTTCCAGTTGTTGTTTTTCACTTATGTTATGAGTCCTGCTTTTCAGAATATTTTGCACTGGGGATGATGAAAATTTGGTCCAATGTTTCTGGAAGGGGGGCACCAGCTTGGAGGTGGCTGGGCTTGGAAATTCCACAGCTATGGAAATGAAATCCTTTCGTTAAAGCACAATTCCCCCTTGAGAGCTAGAAGGCTGCTTTGGGAATACCTCACCCGCCTGCCTCCCTGCTGTTCTACAAATGGTTTATCCCTCTTCATAGGAGCTCAGGTATATCAACTGCCTTGAAACCAGTCAGAATTACCCGCACTTTTCTCTCAATGTCTTTGACTCTCTTTCCGAGACCATTTTAAGGTATATTAGTTTTAATTGCTAGAGGTGTCCCATTGCTCTGCAGATGTGTGTTGCGTTAAAGCAAATAACAATAAAATGCCTGTTTGTTTCCTAAGCAGAGCTCTGAAATGGGATCTCTGTGAATTCAAAGGCAGAATGACAAACACAGCTACATCTCCAGATGGCAGTAAAGTTCATTCACTGTGAGCACCTGAGGCAGAAAATCAAGCTAAGAAAATTGTAGCATTAAAAGTGTTTAGCACATGGCTGCAATTACGGCGCCGAGACAAATGCAAAATGGCATCATCAGAGGTAAAAGGACTGAGGCAAGACGAATAAAAAATAAGCCAGAAATGTAAAGCATGATTAAAATGAAATTATTCTGCTTGTAATAAATAAATGGGAATAAGAAAATAGTGATGTTTGAGGACTGAGGAAGTGATAAATGCATCACAAATTCAAAGAAAGGCTTCTAATACAGATAGGAAATTCTCTGCTGCTCCAAGCTGACAGCACAGAGGCAGGAGGAGTGGATGGAGGTTTTGGCAGAAGAGAAGATATCCAGACAAGAGGAAAAAAATGATCTGCCTTCTGCTCCTAACTGGGAACTGCCTATCATTATTTATTTTTATTTTATTTATTTTATTTGTCAAGCAAGTATTAGACAACAGATATAAGTATAAGCATGGTTATGTATACATGAAATGGATACGAATATAAAAAACCCAATAGGACAAGGACAGTAGGCACATTGGTGCGCTTATTCACGCCCCCTACAGACCTCTTAGGAAAGGGGTGAGGTCAATAGTAGACAGTTTAAGATTAAAGTTTTTGGGGTTTGGGGAAGAAACCACAGAGTCAGGGGGAGTATTCCAGACACTGATCACTCTATTGCTGAAGTCCCATTTCCTGCAATCAAATCTGGTGCGATTAACTGTGAGTTTGTATCTATTGTATGCTCTTATATTGTTGTGATTGAGGCTGAAGTATTCATTGACAGGTAGGACATTGCAGTATATAATTTTATGTACTATACTTAGATCGGACTGAAGGTGGTGTAGTTCTTGGTTGCCTAAACATTGTTGACCTCTGTCTAGGTCTAAAATTTCAAGTCTGGTGGCATCTTCTACAATGAAGGAAAACAGGAATTCTGCCAGCCAGGAAAGTTCTTCTGGGAGGCAAAGGTATTTGGATTTATTAAAGGGGTGAAAAGGAGTCTTCTCTGGACTGTTTATTAAAGCATCCAGAGAAGAACAACAAAAATTATTAGGGGGCCTGGAAGCTAAAACATGAAGAACGATTGCAGCAACTAGGTATACTGTCCCTGACCTAGTGAAAAGTACCAGAGGTGACATGAAAATAGTCTTCCAATACTTGAAAGCAATGGTGGGATTCAAATAATTTAACAATAATTTTCTCCGTTCTAATGATTTCTTTCAACAACCCATTCGCCAAACTGCTCAGAAAATTAATAACCGGTTCTCCCAAAGTGGTGCAACCTAGCTGAATCCCATCATTGCTTGAAGGGCTGTCCCAAGAAAGAGGGGGATGATTTATTTACCAAAGCACCTGTAGGCAGGATAAGAAACGATGGACAGAAGCTAACCAAAGATATAAGCAACCTGGAACTAATTCCTAACAGTGAAAAACAATTAACCAGTGGAACAAATTGCCTTCGGAATGGTGGGTGCCCCACCATAGGGGCACCATAGGGGCTTTTAAGAAGAGACTGGAAATAGGTCTCCTGTGGGAGTAGGGGGTAGGACTAGATGTCCTCCAAAGTCCCTTCCAATTCTGTTACTGTTACTAAAAATATGTGTAATCAGCAGTCATACCATACCCTCGTGATGTTTTTTGCCATTCGTCTTAAGGCTGATAAATGGTATAGGATGCCCATGGATAAGGCACACTATTGCAGGTGGATTGGAAGAAAATATTTCACGCTGAAATATTGACCTCCATAATAAAGCTGGTGTGTATGTGGGTCCTATTGTCTGTCATAGTGAACCAAGTATAATTGCTCGTTCTGACTTGCTTCTGTGCCAACACCATAGAGCACTGCACACCAGAGCAACTAGACACAAGGACTGTTTTTTCCCTAACGCCATCACTCTACTAAACAAATAATTCCCTCAACACTGTCCAGCTATTTACAAAGTCTGCACTACTATTACTATTAATTTTCTCATCACTCCTTATCACCCATCCCCTCCCACTTGTGACTGTATGACTGTAACTTTGTCACTTTATATTGATTTATATTGACTGTTTCCTACTATGATGTGATTGCTTATTGTACCCTATGACTATTATTAAGTGTTGTACCTTATAATTCTTGATGAATGTATCTTTTCTTTTATGTACACTGAGAGCACTTGCACCAAGATAAATTCCTTGTGTGTCTAATCACACTTGGCCAATATTCTAAATGCAATGTTCCATTGGGTGGGAGAGAAGGAGCTTATCCAACTGTCGGGCCATTTCTCCATAACTGACATTCAACAGAAATATGCTCTATTCTGACATCCAGCAGCTTAATGCTTTGCAATGGTTACTTCTGTCCATTTCGTCAGTCAAGGACATTATCTGGAGCAGCCTGACAACTAATCAGCCATCCTGTATACCGGTGTGATCCTATATCAACAACGGGTATGTGTCTGTGTGTCTTTAATGGGAATTCACTGAATAGCCCACAATCAACTGTGGAGCACTATAACACATATACGAACTCCATGTGTTTATGCAAAGATTCAGATTTATCTGACAGCTTTACACCCAGAGGCATGATGTGCAGTAATTATAATTAAAAATGTTTTGACAGCTTAAACAAATGGCTATATAAATTTCAAAGTTGCTTTAAAAAAAAAAAAAGCCACAGCACTGAAGTAAAGATCTCCAGACAAATAAATCAGAACATTATACAGAGGTGTTATGAAAACATACATATACAGTTATGGGCAAGCAGTTCTCAAAAATCACCTTTAGTTCTGTCTGAAAAAAATTAAAAGAAAAATGACATTTTAAAACTCCGCAATAATCCTCTGAGAAGAAGCCGAAGGAATTCAGCACGGTTCATAACTGGGTTTGGGCAATTTTCATTGAACAGATTTTCCTTTATTTTTATCCTTTATTTCAGGGGTCCCCAACCACCGGGCCCCGGACCGGTACCGGTCCGTGGCTCATTTTGTACCGGGCCGCAAAGAATGAATAATCATGATTAATATATATATAAAAATATGTTTTTAGTAAAGAAATACTTTACTTTACTGTTTACTTTACTTTAATACTTTACCCTTTACTGTTGGGGAAGAATTGATTTTGCCAGTCTTTGAAAAAGTGTTTCTGTGTGAAACTGGTCCCTGGTACAAAAAAGGTTGGGGACCACTGCTTTATTTAATCCCCAACCCTTCGTCCTTCTCTCTTTATTGGTGGGAGACATAAACTTTCCCAGATTTCCAGGGATAGATCTTTTTTCTTGAGCTATTAAGAGCACTATATTTGTCTATGTAGATTTTCAATTATCCATGGCTGTTCCAAAAGTGCTTTTTTCAAAAGGCAACTGGACTTTTTTTTTTTGTTCATTGAAGATGGTTAACTTCTCATCCATCACAGCTGAAGAAGCTTCTTCCATGTGAAACAAAATGTCTTCATGGAAAAAAACAAAGTCCAGTTGCCTTTTGGAAAAAAAATAAACACTTTTGAGAACACTATACGTGATTCACAGAAGAGCAGCCCTAAACCTTAAAAATTCTGAGCTAAACACTTTTCTATATTTTCACTATTTTTTCAATCACTAGAAAGATAACAATAATGCATATTTGCCAGGCCAAACTTAACTAGCATTGAAAAAGGGAACTGATGGCAGGTTTTTCACACTTATGACCGTTGCAGCCTTTCCATGGTCACATGATCAATATTCAGCAGCTTGGCAACTGGCTTGTATTTCTGACAGTTGCTGTGTCTTGGGGTCACGTGACCTACATAGAGGATATGCAAAGTTAATAAGGGAAACAAGCCAGATTCACTTACCAACTGCAGTGAATCACTTAATGGTGGCAAGAAAGTTCTTAAACTCACTTAACTGTCTTGCTTAGAAGCAGAAGTTTTGGGCTCAACTGTGGTTGAGGACTAGCTCAACTGGGATGATCAATGGTAGATCAAAAGAATTGATATACAGTCACTGCAACAACACGGTGGCTCAGTAGCTAAGATGTTAAGCTTGTTGATCAGAAAGATCAGCTGGTCAGCGGTTCGAATCCCTAGCACTGCATAACAGAGTGAGCTCCCATTACTTGTTCCAACTGTTAACAACCTAGCAGTTTGAAAGCATGTAAAAATGCAAGTAGAAAAATAGGGACCATCTTTGGTGGGAAGGAAAAAGCATTCTGTGCACTTTCGGCATTTAGTCATGCCAGCCACATGACCACAGAGACATCTTAGGACAGTGCTGGCTCTTCGGCTTTGCAACGGAGATAAGCACCGCTCCCTAGAGCCGGAAACGACTAGCATGTATGTGAGAGGGAAACCTTTACCTTTACCTTTTACACTGCAACAAGGGGATGGAGGCGGGAGATGGCTATATGAGAAGGGACAGTGAAGTTTCCCTTCTGGTTACATCTTACAAGCAGAGATGAATGATGGGTAGGGATCACAAATTCAAAAAAAGAATTGGGAGGAATCTCAGGAGCTGCAAACTGTTTGCTGAGGCAGGGCAAGGGTTTCCACCAAGGTCAATTAAACCTTCTGCAGCTCCAGAGGAGATCCTGCAAAATTGTCTTTATGCTGATTCCTCAAGACACGTATATAGTAGATCCCACTTGGGACAGTACAGTAGATCCTTAGCTTGGAACAGTACAGAAGGGGTGCCACCAGCCTTAAAGGGCTGCAACCTCTATATTGTGAAGGGAGTCTGTGCTTGATAAAGAGAAGGGGAGTCTGTGCTTGATAAAGCAGACCAGGAGCCCCTAAACTTGACAACTTTAAGACTTGTGGACTTCAACTCCCAGAATTCCTCAGCCAGCTGTGCTGAATTCTGGGAGTTGAAGTTCACAAGTCTTAAAGCTGCCAAGTTTGGGGACCTCTGTCTTAAACTGTAGCAGAAGGCTGAAAACACACACACACACACACACACACACACACACACACTCACTTAGATATTGAGGACAATTGCAGGTTTTACTCTGGGTTTTCTAACTTATTTGCTGGTAGGAAATAAGATAGTTTTAAAACTTAGGAAGTTGCCGAGAGAATAGGGGAAACTGACCGAGGAGGAAAAAAATTATGTCAATTTCTTATAGTGAAATAGAGCAGGGGTCCCCAACTACCGGGCCCCAGATCAGTACCGGTCTGTGGCTCATTTTGTACCTGTCAGGCGGAGCTCCATTCAAAATCCAGGAAAGAAATACTTAGACTCTTTAGTTTAGAGAAAAGATATCTTTTACTGAAAGTGACGTGGTAGCAACCAAAGAATTCTGAATCTGAGAATTTAGGCGCGCAATTCACATATAGAAAGTGATGGAAATGTTCCCACCCCCAATAGTTCAAATGACACTTCCAATTAGAAGTTGTGGATATGATCATGTGGGTATTTTCAGGTGATGATGAGGCCTCTGTCCGTTGACCTTGGCATAGTTTGATAACGGGTTGCAATTGCGCAGAGAGAAGAAAGCTAAGCGAGAAATAGAAACCTAACTCTATTTTATGCTCCCCCCTTCCATTTATACATCAGACGAATGTAACACCTCCAGCTCACTTCCCCAACTATTCCTACCTCCCTTTTCCATCCCCCGTTACTTATGGCAGTCGAAAAGATGCAAAGCAATAGCAGAAGATCTTGAAGACTGACATTCGGCCCTCCTAGAAAAAAGGAAACCATCAGTCCTAGAAGTCCTAGAAGAGAGAGAGGAGAAAATATAAAGACAATTATTAATCATTAAACAATTTCAAAACAATACACTCCTAAGACTTATCAGGATACTTGGAACGAAATGCTTTGATCAACTTAGGGGCTTTAACATCGGTTTCATTAACCCATTCGGCTTGTGAAGAAGGGAAATATTTCCATGCTACAAGATACTGGAGTCGACCCCTCCATTTGCGAAAATCCAGAATTTATTTAACTTCAAAATGTTGTTCCCCTTCAATCAATATTGGTATGGGAGAGTCAGTCTGGATGGGCCTTAGGTCAGAAGTACGCTCAGGTTTTAGCAAACTAACATGGAAAACCGGATGAATTTGTCGAAGAGTTTTGGGTAAGTTCAGCTGGATCGTTACAGGATTTATAATCCGTTCAATTGTGAATGGACCAACGTATTTAGGACCAAGCTTCTTTGACTTTTGAGTGGTCTGCAGGTATCTGGTGGACAGGAAAACCTTGTCTCCCACTCTATATTCTTTCTGTGGGGATCTTTTCTTGTCTGCAAATTTCTTATGAGCTTGATGGGCCTCATCTAATGCTTTGCGTGTTACTGGCCAGTTAAGTTGGAGTTGAGTTATCCATTCATCCAACGAATGGATGTTGGGCTTTTCACGAGGAAGTTCAGGTATGGGAACGAAATCTTGTCCCGAAGCCACTTTAAATGGAGTAAATCCAGTACTGCTGTGTACGGAGTTGTTGTATGCCACTTCAGCAAATGGTAGTAATTCGGACCAGTTATCTTGTTGATAATTTATGTAACATCTGAGATATTGTTCTAACACTGCATTAGTCCTCTCACAGGCCCCTGGTTTGGGGGGGTGGGCGGAGCTTAGCCCCTGGGAGGAGCCTTTTAACTTCAGGAACTCTTTCCAAAAAATTGAGGTAAATTGGACCCCTCTGTCAGAGATTATGCATTCCAGGACGCCATGTAACCTATAGATATGTGATATAAATAGTTTAGCCAGCGTCTTAGCAGAGGGAATCTTGGAACAAGGTATGCAATGTACTTGTTTGGAAAACAAATCAGTCACTACCCAGATGACCGTGTTTCCACCACTTTCGGGTAATTCTACTATAAAGTCCATAGAGATTTCCTTCCAAGGAGTTGTTGGTCTAGCTACATTTTGTAACAATCCTACTGGCTTACCACAAATCGGACAGCTAGCTACATAAGCTTCAATGTCCTTCTTTAAAGAAGGCCACCAGAATTGCCGCTTAACCAGATGTAAGGTCTTCACAAATCCGAAATGGCCAGCTGCTTTAGAATCATGAGCCTGTTGTAGTATTTGGCTCCTCAGTACCTGTGGCACATACAACTTGGCCCCCACCCAAGCCAAACCATCTCTAATTGTATAGTCACTTGAATGAGCCAGGAACCATTCGTCCAATTTTAAAGCTTCTTTTAATTGTTCGGTAAGGTCATTCGATAAAACCACTTCTTGGTTCTTCCTTTGGGCTCTGGTGACCACTGGGGCAGCTAGGTGTTTGGCTGAGACAATTGGGCTTATCACCTCCTGACGCATACTATTATATTGAGGTAGTCTAGAGAGAGCATCCGCCATGAAGTTCTTCCCACCTGGAATGTACTTCAATGAGAAATTGAATCGCTTGAAGTACTGTGCCCAGCGAACTTGTTTAGGAGACAGTTTCCTGGGTGTTTTTAAGGCTTCCAGATTCTTATGATCAGTCCATACCTCAAACAGGTGTTTTGCTCCTTCCAGGAAATGTCTCCAGGTCAGCAAGGCCCAACGAACTGCAAAAGCTTCTTTCTCCCAGACAGCCCATCTTCTCTCTGTTTCAGACAGTTTACGGGAGGTATACGCACAAGGCTGTAAGGTCCCTTTCTCATTGATTTGAAGTAATACCGCTCCAATAGCTACATCACTTGCATCAGCTTGAATCACGAAAGGAGTGTCCATATCCGGGTGTCTCAGCACTGGTTCTGCAGCAAACAGTCGTTTTAGCTTTTCAAAAGCGGCTTGGCACTCCATGGACCACTCCAGCGGCTTTCCTGGCCTCGGCTTCACCTCCCCTTTTGTTTTCAAGAGATTTGTGATGGGCATTGCTATCTTAGCAAACGTCGGGATGAATTGCCGATAAAAATTTGCAAATCCCAAAAAGCTTTGAAGTTGTTTTCTGGTGTGTGGTGGAGCCCACTCCAGAATGGCACGCACCTTCTCTGGATCCATCTCTATGCCTTCGGATGAAATGCGATATCCCAAATAGTCAATTTTGTCTTGGTGGAATTCACACTTTGACAATTTAGCATACAACTTAGCGGCACACAGTTTCTGTAAAACCGACCGCACTAACTTCACATGTTCATCCAGGGTCTCTGTGTAGATAAGGATATCATCAAGATAAACCAAAAACCCTCTGTATAAATGTTCATGTAACACTTGATTGATCATTTGCATGAATACAGCTGGGGCCCCTTGTAAACCAAAAGGAAGAACGTTGATTTGGAAACATCCCATCGGGCAGTTAAAAGTGGTCTTCCACTCATCCCCTTCCTTAATTCGAATCCGGTAGTATGCTTCTCTCAAATCCAACTTCGTGAAGATCTTTCCCTTCGCTAAATGGGCCAACATGTCCTTCATCAAAGGAAGGGGGTACACGTTTTCCACAGAAATAGCGTTCAAATTTCTGTAATCCACCACCAAGCGTTTGGAGCCATCTTTCTTTTCACGGAACAACACTGGGGCCGCTACCCGGGGTCTAGCAGGTTGAATGAAACCACGTTCCAAATTTTTATCAATAAACAATCTTAGCTCTTCCAATTCCCGTGGGGTCATTGAGTACAACTTTGGTTTCGGGAGCTTCACCCCAGGCAAAATCTCAATAGCACAGTCTGTTGGTTGGTGAGGCGGAAGCTCATCCGAGGCCTTCTCACTGAACACTTCTTTTAAATCCCAATACTCTTTAGGAATTTTCTCCTCATCTTTTACGGGCTCAGTACTTGTGGAAGCTATTTCAATTAGGCCCCCAGGCTTCGGCTGAGATCTGGCCCCTCCTCCCGGTCGCTGCTTTGTGCGTATGCGCAACAACCCCTTTCTCCAGTTAACCTGGGGGTTCCATTTCCGGAGCCAGGGCAATCCCAGTATTAATGGTTGCTCCATCCCAGAGACCACAATAAAACGCAGGGTTTCATCATGCTCTCCCATGACCATTTCTATAGGTTCCGTGACAAAACGTGCAGGGCAACCTCCAGCCACTGATCCATCTAGTTGGCAAAAGGAAATGGGCATCTTCAAAGGTTTTAACTTTAGGCCCATTTTCTTCACTACTTCCGTGTTTATTATACACCTGGTGCACCCAGAATCTAACAGGGCTAGCATTTCCCCTTCAACCCCTGAATTGGGTACCCTCAACTTCACCGGAATGGTCATAGGGCCCATGCTTGGACTTACCAGGAAGTTGTCTTCCGAGTCAGAATCCTCCTCCTCAGGGGTCACTGGGGCTTCTGATTCCTCTCCTGCGGGACGGGCGACCTCTGTTGTCTCTTTCGACTTTAGTGCTGTTTCGCGAGGCTTCGCTGGGGACTTTTCAGGTTTCTTTCCTTCCTTTGGTGCCCCCTTTGGCTCCAACTTGACTCTGCAGTTCACAGCCCGGTGACCTTCTTTCCCGCATCGAAAGCAGGCCGAGGGGTTGGGTCTTGCCACCACTCCTTCCTTCTGAGGTTTAGGAGTCTCTTGAGAGCGCGAGGGGGAAAACTTGCTCCACCCATAACCTCCCCGCCGTTTACTTCGGATTAAATCAATTTCCACTTCTTCTGCCAACAGGTACCACATCTGCAAGTCATTGTGGTCTCTTCTAGCAGTGCATCTCTGGTACACATCTTCATTTAAACCATCTTTAAACAGTTCTATCAGGGCTTCTTGGGGCCAGCCTCGGAAATGGCCTGCTAACTGCCTAAATTCTTGAGTGTAATCAGCCACAGACCTCCGCCCCTGTTTTATGGTTTTCATCCTAATTCGGGCCTTGCGCTCCACCAGTGGTTCCTCAAACCTAGCCTGCAGTGCAGCCATAAATAGGTTATAATTCAGCAACTGAGGAGCATTATCATTATGCAAAGTCACCATCCACTCTGCCGCTATTCCCTCCAGAGCCCTGGTAACACACCTCACTTTGGCTGCTTCTGAGGGAAAATCCTCCCCATACTCCTCCATATGGCTCCATACTTGAGCTAAGAAAAATCCCAAGGCTTTGGGATCCCCTCCGTATTTTACTTCTAATGGAGGCAGCCTAGGAGCTCTACGCCTTCTAGGAATCACATCTCCTGCCGAAGGCCCCGGGGCTGCTGCTGGATTGGGTTGATTTATGGGAGAGGGAGTTGCTCTGCTTCTTCTGGCTGGGGCTACTTCCCCTCCCCCTTCATACCTTTGTGGAGCTTGAGGTTGTTCAAAGGCTTCATTCAGGAGTTTCCTGGCTTGATCCAGCAAGAGTTCCCTCTTTTCCTTCTCTTGCCAAGGCTCCTCTTTTCCATGCCGGCGGGTAGTTGTGACCCCGGGGGGGGGGTCCTTCTCCGGATCTTTCCAACCAACTCCCACCGACCATCTAGGCTTCACAGCTGGATCCTCTCCCAGACTGAGCTCTGCTAGCGATTGGGCTTCCTGCACCAGCAAAGAATCTTGGCCTCCAATGGCTCCCAGATCCTCCTGGTCACTATTTGAAGATGACATGATGTCCAGGCCCCCTCAGAAGAAAATTGGGTATTCTCTCCGGGTGGGCAGGTGGAGGAGATTCAGAATAATGTCAGGCGGAGCTCCATTCAAAATCCAGGAAAGAAATACTTAGTTTAGAGAAAAGATATCTTTTACTGAAAGTGACGTGGTAGCAACCAAAGAATTCTGAATCTGAGAATTTAGGCGCGCAATTCACATATAGAAAGTGATGGAAATGTTCCCACCCCCAATAGTTCAAATGACACTTCCAATTAGAAGTTGTGGATATGATCATGTGGGCATTTTCAGGTGATGATGAGGCCTCTGTCCGTTGACCTTGGCATAGTTTGATAACGGGTTGCAGTTGTGCAGAGAGAAGAAAGCTAAGCGAGAAATAGAAACCTAACTCTATTTTATGCTCCCCCCTTCCATTTATACATCAGATGAATGTAACACCTCCAGCTCACTTCCCCAACTATTCCTACCTCCCTTTTCCACCCCCCGTTACTTATGGCAGTCGAAAAGATGCAAAGCAATAGCAGAAGATCTTGAAGACTGACAGTACCGGGCCACAAATAATGAATAATCGTGATTAAAATATATATAAAAATATGTTTTTAATAAAGAAATAGTAAAGAAGCCCTTTACTATTGGGGAAGAATTGATTTTGCCCGTTCTTAAAAAAGTGTTTCTGCGTGAAACTGGTCCCTGGTACAAAAATGGTTGGGGATCACTGCAATAGAGAACCAGTGTGCCAGTTCAGCATTTGGATTTGAATAATCACAGTATTCATTTCTTTGGGGAAAAGAGCAGTGTCAGGGTTTGTTTTGTTATTTTTTTAGTTGTATCTGAAACTATAACTAAGCTATCTATTCTGGATTGTTGTTGCTATTGTTTACCATTTAGCATTTTATTGAGTGACAAGATAAAATAAGATACAAAATACAAAAGTAAATAGGAAAGTAATGGGAGGGAAAAGGAGGGAAAGAAAAGTGAGGAAGAGTTGGGAAAAGGAAAAAGAAGTATTGACTTCTGACTCCCTCTGTTGCAGTAAAATAAAGCATTAACATCAAACCACAACTTTTTATTTTTTCAAAATCACAAAAAACTAGCCATTTTGATAAGTATCTATCAATCTAATTGTTAAAACCCAAAATCAAAGTTTCATTCTTTTCCACTTCAAGCAAAAAGTTCAGAAGCAATCTCCATGTGGAAACAAAAGGACTTATATTCTTTTCTTTCATCAAAAGAGCAAAAATGGAGGGACACTTTGATTCCTGCCATGGATGAATGGTTGCCAGAGCTGATGGGGTTGGCTGAAATGGGAAAACTGATTATTTTGATTAAAGAAAAGGTTATCTGTTCTAGTTTTGCACTGTTGGGAACTCATGCCTACCTATGCCTGGAGTATGCTGGCCTGTTTCTTGGGGTGGGGCAGGGAAGAGGGAACAAGCAGTGCTTCAGTTGACTATTTTATCCTAATTTTGGATAAAATTGGGATAAATTCCTGCAAAAATTCCCTGCTGTAAATTCCTGCAAAAATTCTCAAGCATTGGGTAAGTTCTAAAATGGAATTCCTGGGTCCCGATAGCCTTGCTTAGATTTTGGCCTCCCGTTGCAACCTCTATAGCAGTATGCGATGGTTACAGAATCAGGGAAAGGATCCATTTTAATGGGCAACATGTGCACGCTTTTAGATGTGACCTGATGATGGTGGCAACATAGTGTGTGGAAGTTTTGCTTTTTTAACATGGGCACAGGAAGAGGGTCGTAAATGTTCCATATTAACATACTTCAAATAGTCTATTCCTATTGGTCAAGAAATACTAGAAGCTCATTGGTTCCTGTCTCGACACTGATTGGCCAATAATAGCTAACCTATGATTGGTCAACTCAGCAGCGGGAAAAACAAGTAGCCGTCATTGGCCATTAGCCACTAGCAGCCTCTCTATAAAAAGAGCTGCCATGGCTCCTGGTTTAGACCACTTCTTTGGTGGGACTCAAGGTAAAAAAAGAAAAGTGCCAATTAGCCACTTCAAAAGTCGAATTCTGGGGGTATCAAATCGACAAAGAGGGCATCCATCCCACATAGAAAAAAATTAAGGCAATCAAAGAAGCTCCTAGACCAAAAAACAAGGTAGAGTTGCAAGCATTCTTGGGACTTATAAATTTTTATAACATTTTTCTGCCACAGAAGGCAATGACAGCGGAACCACTACATAGGCTTTTGGACAAGGCAGCCACCTGGACCTGGGGACGACGTGAAGAGACAGTGTTCCAGAGGGTAAAAGACCTAATCACTTCCGACTTGGTATTAATGCAATACAACGAGACACTACCATTAACAGTCCCCTGTGATGCATCACCATTCAGCATCGGAGCCGTACTTAGCCACATCCTGATGGAAGAGAAGCACCGATTGCGTTCTACTCCAAAACACTATCAAAAACTGAACATAACTACAGTCAATTGGACAGAGAGCCATTAGCTACAATATCTGGTGTCAAACGGTTCCACGAATACCTTTACGGTAGGACTTTTACCCTTGTTACCGACCACAAACCTCTATTGGGAATACTAGCTGGGAACAGAGCCACCCCAAATATACTGTCCCCTAGAATGACAAGGTGGTCCGAGTCCCTAGTAGCCTATAACTATAAACTGATTCACCGACCGGACAAAGACATTTACCACGCCGATGCGTTGAGCCTTACTCCCCTACCAGAACTAGGAAAAAGTACTCAGCATGTTGCATGAAGGCCACCCAGGCATTGTACGAATGAAATCCCTGGCCAGGAGCTATGTATGGTGGCCAGGAATGGACAAGGATATTGGAAAATGGGTTGAAACCTGCGTAAAATGCCAAAAATCCTGACTTGCACCCCTTCAGCACCTATACTAGACTGGGAAACGCCAAGGGGCCCCTCGTCACGAATCCACATAGATTTGAAATTGAAAAAATGATCACCATACAACACATAACACCGAGCGCTACTACAAATAAAAGCCTGGCAGAATTACTAATGGGCAGAAAATTAAGATCACAATTAGATAGGTTACACCCAACATACACCTCTGAAAGACCAACCGACTCCTCCAGCAGATACTGCGCATTCGAACCAGGAAACTTAGCATATGCAAAAAAATCTCACCAAACACCCACTGTGGGTACCGGCGAAAATAACTCAAATAACAGGACCTCGGTCCTATAGACTAGACACAGATGATGGCAGAACCTGGAGGAGACACATTGATCAGTTACAATCACAAACACTGGAACGCACCACTGACACACCCAGACACAAAGACCAACACACACACACACTAGAAACAGCACAAACACTACACAAAAATATTAATAGACCAACCAGAGAGGGGGAGACCCCTTAAACACAAATCAGGGGGGAGGGGGAAACCCTCCGGCAGTTCAAGAAACCCCACAAAATCAAAATATACACAATAAACAACATTTGCAAATAAATTCAGACAAAACAACGACCTACCCGCAGAAGTCTTCGGCGAAGAGGAACAGGAGGCACAAGAAGACCTAGATGCTGCTCCAGAAGGGAGCAGCCGAGCCGACTCTACCAGCCCGAGTAGGCCAGGCGGGAGCGACATGGCTGACTCCACCTTCCAGGAGGTTCCACAGAGAAGGACATGAGAAACAGCGATCCTATCCGAACCCGTTGAAGATGACGACACAACTAAACTGCGCAGGTCAACTAGGCAACCTAAAAGCCCCGCCTACTTATGTGACTACGTACGGTAGGACTGTACCAAGAGGGGAGGGTTGTTCCATATCAACATACTTCTAATAGTCTATTCCTATTGGTCAAGAAATACTAGAAGCTCCTTGGTTCCTGTCTCGATGCTGATTGGCCAATGATAGCTAACCTATGATTGGCCAACTCAGCGGTGGGAAAAACAAGTAGCCGTCATTGGCCACTAGCTGCGAGCAGCCTCTCTATAAAAAGAGCTGCCGCGGCTCCTGGTTCAGACGGACTTTCTGCACTAAATAAAAGAGCTGAAGTTACAATGGTCTCCTGTCTCATTCTTCACGAACACAACAGTAAAAATCTGCTTTTCAGCATGAAGAGCCTGTAATAGTTCAGGAAGCAGGATGTTGATTTTTGCAGTTTTGTACAGGTCTGCTGGAGGGAACACTTATTTCTTTATTATGATCTCAGCATGGTCCCCAATGTTTTGAAGCTTACAGCAGCAAAAAAAAACCCCGCAGGTTGGCCTCAAACCGCTTTGGAGAGTTGCAGAAAGAAAATGGAGATGGTTTGGAAGTGCCTTTTGTCTCTGATCGTTCATGGCACAACTCAAAGAGTGCCCTCTAGAAACAAAAGCTCATCCTTGTTGCCATCAAACATGGAGTCGGGAACACAATCACAGCCTGCTTAATGGAAACACACTTAATTAAAGAGTTCTAAATCCACGACCAAGTTAGGCCGTTGCAAGGAAACTTATCTAATGAGCCTTCAGTTGCATATCCTTAGGAAGCCTTTTCCTTTTGACCAGGGGGCCGTGTCATTCCAGCTCAGGGGATAAAATTAATACAGCTGAAGAGCAGCGAGATTATTTGCAAGGAGACGGGAAGGCAGCTCGTGGCCAGCCTGGTGTCAACAATTGTAATCCTTAGATAGCTAATTAGTCTCATACCTCGGCGAGGACCCATGATGTCGGCCCTGTTCTGCGCTCCCCTTATCAGGTGTTTGGGGAAGTGAACCTCCATTTTAAACTGTTCACATTGTCCCAGGGTGGAAAAATAGCAGGAGAAGCTTAATAGCAGCATGCCCTATTTTCCTATTGCAGACCCTCGCCTTTGCTGGGAAGCTGCCAATGGCGAAAAATCCTGTTGTGCAACAAGCTGGTCCTATTTCTGCACTTAGGTCTCACTGCTTCTACTGAGGCTCAGAATGAGCGAAACAGCAGTCCTGCAATAAGGCATCTCCCACCCTGAGCTAATAAAAATGAAATGAAGAAAATCAATGTTCTCGCTGCTCAGTGAAGATGTCAGAATGGAGGAGAGGGGAGGAGGAGGAAAAAGGGGAAGAGGAAGGAGGAGGAGAAGAAGGGGGAGAAGCATCTACAGAGGGTTACACTTGCCTTCTGGAATGAATCTTCCTCCCTCAGATTCACATGGCCTTCACTCTACTGGTATTTCAAAAGGCCTTGAAGACCTGGCTCTTTGCCCAAGCCTCTGGCAAGGGAGGTTGGAACCCTTTTTCCTTTTTTTTCTTGGTTCCCATCCCTGTTTGTTATCTGGCTGGCATCTTTGTGTTGCTTCCAGGTTTTTAAATGTTTTTTGGCAATTTGTAAAGTGCCCAGAGTCACGTGGAGGTAAGCAGCATATAAATTTAATGGAGTATTTTTACTATTACTATTATATTAGTTTCATGACGATACTGTGAACCACAAATGAAAGAGTTGTGAATGAAGACTGACTCTAATAGAAATATAAACATAAACTACCTTTCTCCCCCCCTTTCTTTCTTTTTTCCTTCCTTCCTTCCTTCCTTCCCCCTCCTTCTTTCTTCTCCTTCCTTCTTTCCCTCCTCCTCCTCCTTCTTCTCTGTCTCTGTCTCTGTCCGTCTGTCTGTCTGTCTCTCTCTCTTTCTCTCTGTCTCTGTCTCAAACAAACAAATCTCAAAGGCCAAACAAATTGTGTTTTAGAATATTGACAAAGCTTGCTAATGATTGGGGCTGAATCACTTTGAGAAATCCCTGAGAATGGGTGAAGGGTTTGATGTTTGGATATAGGACCCATGTTCTCTTTCTGATAACAGATTAAATTTAGTTCTAAGTCATTTCCATGATACATATATCCAGCAACATCATAAAGAATTCCATTTTTACATTTGCAAGGATGACGTTTTTGCAAAGTTTGTCGTCTGATCATTTTCTCATTGGTGGAAACTTGTGCCATCCTGTCTTGCAATTTATTTGTTATTTCTCTTGTGTTTAGAATGAGGGTTTCAGATAGAATATAGAACATGGAATAATAGAGGGACCTTAGAGGTCTTGTAGTCCAGCTCCCTGCTCACGCAGGAGACCTTATACCATTTAACACAAATGGTTGTTCAGCCTCCAGTGATGGAGCACGCACAACTTCTGAAGGCAAGCCATTCCATTAATTGATTGCTCCAGTAAGTTAGGAGACAGGAAAGTTATTGATAATGTTCTTAACCCTCTCCTATAAATCATCTGGAGATGAGTTTATAAAGTTTTCTGAGTGTTCCCAGAAATTTGAGGTTGGCACAAGCAAAGACCTTAAGTCAGTTTCAAATTGCTTCACAAGGGATGAAAGTTGGGGGTATGAAAGTTCCCTGAGTAAAAGCTCATCTTGATGGCACAAAAGGTTAATGTCTGAAAAATCTTTTTCAATGGTTTTCCACTGAAGTTGAATGAAATAGCAAATACAGTGCCCCTAATTTTGTTGCTAAATTCTATCTTCTTCTAAGTTTTATTAACAGTTTGGAAGATGAGCTGAAAAGAATACTTATTAGAGTTGCAAGTGATATAAAAAGTGCTGGATAGCTAAAGCCTTAGAACTAATAATGTTTCTCAACCCCAGCAACCTTAGAATGAATGTGTGAACTTCAATGTCCAGAATTCCCAATCCAGCATGCTGAGATTGAGAAACAGTGTCTAGAACAGGGGTCCCCAACCCCTGGGCTGCAGCCCACTACCAGGCTGTGACCTATTTGGAATTGGGCCACATGCGTGGTGGGCTGGAGCACACGTGTGAACACACCTCAACATGCACGTGCGGGGGGCCAGTACATGTGTATGCAGTCTTTGTGCAAACAGTGGGCCAGTGCAATTACCCGCCAGGCCACCACTCATGCAAGCAATACATGTGCAAGCTGGTCCACCACTTTTGCAAGGGATGTGTGTGCATGTGCAATTGTTCAGGTATAAGATTTAATCGGTGCCAGCTGCTGTAAGCCTGATGTAAGGCTGGTGCAATTGAGGATGAATCAGCATAGCATGGGTATTGCCCTTTTAAGACAAAGAATGAGTCCACAGAAGTTTATATAAGGCAGCCATTAGAGGGCATGTTCTCTCTCCTTGTGTCTGATATTCATTGCACAGTTCTCCGTCTAGAAAAGAAGATTGATTGTTTCTAAGGTATTTTGCCTTCCATGTATATTTCTGTATTTAACTGTCGTATATAAACCACCGTAAAATGTCTATGTCTCTGTTTGCTGTGTTTTGCTCCTGGGTTGTCTCATAATGATAGTCACATTGCAAACGCTCTGACACCAATTCCCTTCTCTCTCCCCCAGCAGGGCCACTAAGCTGCAAAGGTTGGGGACTGCTAGTCTAGAAGACAGACATTCAAAACAATCTTTAGAAGGTTCAGAAAATAGCTGAACACAACTGAATGAAAAAACTGTGAATATAAACCGGATTTAACTCAGCAGTGTAAAGTGGATGCAAAGAAGGCCAACGAAGAATTTGGTGATATTCACATCTCAAAAATTTCTATTCTGCATAGATAGGTGAGCTCCCATTTCAAAAATCTACTTTTGGGGCACTATCAGGGGTGGGATTCGAATTTCTTAACAACCGGTTCTGTGGGCATGGTATAATTTGTGGGTGTGGCTTGGTGGTCATGTGACTGGCAAATTCATTTAGATATGTATCTATCTGCAATCTGCTACCTGAGTCTGTCCCATAAAATTTGCTAGCAAGCAAACTCACAACATTAACTGACAACACACCATGTATATAAATATTGGATTTTTTTTATATAAAAAAAGAGTAACTTTTGCCCCAAATCAGGCAAAGCAGGCAGATTGAGTTGCTCATGAAATCACAGATTCACTTGGAGATCTATCTATCTGCAATCTGCAATCTGCTACCTGAGTCTCCACTGAAAAATAGAAACTTCAGTCCTAAGGAAGGTTCACCTCTACTTTTAGATGAGCGAAAAAGCAAGAAATCCAACAATTTCCTGCTTTCTAGCTAATCTAAATCTCCTGGCTCAGCCAAACAACTGATGATCGGTGGGGGGAGGAATAGCAATTTAGCAGGCAAGTTTGATGGTGCGTATACCAGGTAAAGAGTGAGTGGATGGGACGGGATGAGCCAGTGGTGCAATTTGCTGGTTCTCTGAACTGGGCAGAATCATAACAACTGGTTTTATAAAACTGGTCCGACCAGGTAGAATCTCACCCCTGGGCACTATCCTTGAGGAAGGTTTCAAACAAAGTAAGACAAATTTAGAGACAGGAAGATCTGGGGATTTGGAGCAATGTCCTGTAAGGGAAAGGGAGGGAACTGATCTCCCTAGCTTTGATAGGCATTAAAGGTAGTCCTCAACTTACAAGTATAATGGCACTGTTGGTATGCTACTGGTTCAGACAAATTCTTGCAAACCGGTCGTTTAAAAAAAGCCTCTGACAGCTGAGAGGAGAAAATCAGCTGAGAGGAGAAAGAAGAGAAAAGCGCAGGATCAGCCCTCTTATCTGCCCCTGTGCTTTTCTCTTCTTTATCCTCTCAGCTGATTGGCGCTGCAGGCCTCAGCTGGTATGTGGAAAGCTGCATGTGTGTGTTAAGTGCATGTGCATTAGGTTGACGTGCACGTGCATGTGGTCACTGAACCAGTAGTGGAACAGGTAGGATCCCACTGATATATAATGGGGCCCATAATTTTGGTCATAAGTCCTGATGGTTGTACGTTGGGGCACCCTCGTGACCAACCCGATTTTAGGACCTTTTTTGCAGCAGCCATAAAGTGAATGCTGCAGTTGTCAAGGAAACATGGCAGTCATTAAGCAAGGACTACTTTTGTTCAGTCCCTGGAGGGATGTCATGTGGAAGAAGGCCAAGATCTGTTTCATTGTCACTTTGAAATGCAGGACAAGAAATAATGAATTTAAGATGCCAGAAAGCAAATTGTGGCTGGGTCTTAGAAAAACTGAATAGCGGGAAAAAGTTCACAACAAAACTTTTGACAACAAAAATAATCATTTAAAGATGTTGTGGGGTCCCTTTCACTGCATATGTTGAAGCAAAAGTTACTTTAGTTGATATTTCAAATTTGATTCTTTCACAGAGAAGAGAGATTGATTAAGATGTCTCTTTCCAACCCTGTGATGGTTTCAGCAGCTGTATGAATAATTACAGACATATTTCTTGTTCTTCTTCAAGATACTTCTTTTCTTAATCAAGAGAAATGATAGCCATAATAATAAAGGCCCGACCGCATTCTATATTACTGGATTACCTCTAATAGGTTTAGGGTCCATTATTTAAAGCAATATTCAAATTATTTCAAGACTAAATTCCAGGCAGTACATTAAAATGCATAATCTTCCACCTGCGTAATATCTTTGAAGATCAGTCTCCCTGCTTATGAACTGCTTCTATTTAGTAAAAGGGGTGGGGGGAACTGTTTTTAATTCTCCAGACAGGAGCTGCTGAATAAATGTACATCACAAAACAAAAGAAATAGAGTGGTAGCGTTTTTTTTAAAGATTGCATAAAAGTTAATAATGCTGTACCGATACACTTGACATTAATCAATGTTTATTTTAAAGAAACCAAAATGATTGAAAATGTTAAAAGTATCAAGAGGTAAATTATAGGGAATAGACACATTGAAAAATGAAATGATATAAGCCAGAAAGTAATAATGCAAATCCAATACCCCACATACCTCAGTCTGCCTGATTAATATTTCTTGTGGAAGGCTTTTATGCTTTAAAGTATAATGAGATTTGCATGATTCTGAAGTTGGATTTCTCATATATAAAACATCCCAATAACTGAATACATAATTCTAAGAGCATCTTCTTATCTGAAGCATAATTATAATCATACTAATAAACCCAGCCCTGACAATGCTGCAACATGGCTTAGCTTTATCTTGGTTCATGTCAAAGCAATAAATTGTGATAATGCTTGAGGGAGAGGGCATGTCTTTGGTAAAGAGGATCCTAACTACATTATCAGAAAACATGACAATAACTTTGAACACTCTCGTCCAAATGAGATTTTAAAAATGCAAAATTTCCCAAACAGATAATACTGGGTTAGGTGGAAATATACTACTGGTGTACACTTCCATTTAATGTGTGATGATTGACTGCACTATATTCAGAGACACATTCAGAGGTAAGGATTATTTTTTTTAAAGGCAATTTGGCATTTGTGATTGCGCAAGGCCTACCTCTTTTTTTTTTTACATGCTACACATGTAATACATGGAAACAGGACCATTGATCGTGTGGATCATGTGAGGCTTAGGCACCATCTTTTCCAGTCTCCTAAATCAACCCTGAACAAATTAGAAGCAAATAATCCAGACGTTATATTCAGCCGGTTCTGACCAGTTATGGAGAACCGGTAGCTGACATTTTGAATCATTTAGAGAACCGGCAAATACTACCTCTGACTGGCCCCGCCCCCATCTATTCTCTGCCTCCTGAGTCCCGGCTCATTGGCTGGGTCTTCTTTTGTTGCCCTGACCCAGAGAACGGAGCTGGAAAGCAGGTTAGTGGGATGGGGAGGGAATGGGGATTTTGCAGTATCCTTCCTCTGCTACACCCATCAAGCCACACCAACCAAGCCACGTCCACAGAACCAGGAGTACAAAAATTTGAGTCCCACCACAATCTATTCTCCTCTTTACTCTATGCTAGGAGAGCTGATTTGGTGGAGTGGCTAAGGCACCAAGCTAGGAATACCATGAGTTCTAGTCCCACCTCAAAGCTGACAGGGTGACTTTGGACTAAATACATTCAGCCCTAGACTGCGAGAACCTACCAGAATCTTGGGAGCTGCCAGAAGTCATCACTGACTCATAGTCACAGACAAAAAATTATACACCAGTATCCGTGGTCTTGGAACTGCAGTGACCCTCTTTCAAAGCACTGAGTGCATGACACACCGGCCTCCAAAGTCTGTCCCTGAACTATCATTTTCGATGTGACAGAAGATAATGCCATCAAATATGAGAAAGGAACCGATCAACCCTCTCTCATTTAAAACTAAATTAATTCAGGCTATAGTATTATCCTGTCCGCTTCCTTGTCCCCTATTTTGTCCTCCTTTCAGGGAGCCCCAAAACAAGCTTCTCTTTGGAGGTTCCCAATCCTCCACTTTAAGGCCAGGAGCAAGTCTTGTCCTTGGAATTTTTCTCATGGGCTTAACCATTTTCCCTTCTGCCATGTTAAAATGTGAGCCATTCTGTGACTACTTTTTGAGGGAGCTGCTGCTTTTTGATATGCAGATTAACACTCCATACTTTATCACTGCACCCATGTTGGGAGACAGGTTTTACGAGTGTGGTTCTAGACATTACTTTTGCTTTTAATTTCTAATATTGTTATTCATTGAAAAGAAAAGAAATTGCTCTTCAGAGTTTTCTAAGTAAATTTTTTTGGAAGGACTGTGACTCCATGAAGCGACCCTATGAAGTGCAAAGCCAGCCATTTACCTGGCTTCAGAATTTATGGATGCCTAACTTCCCATATTCCTATCAAATCTCAAGAGAAAATATCCTAAGGAACTTGGTCGAACTATGGAGCCCTATTGATGATGTGTGGATTGGGAATTATACAGGGGTGGGCTGCTGGGGGTTCGTAGGAGTTCAGAAGAGCCCCTAGCCAAGATTCTGTGCAGTTCAGAGAACCCCTAAATCCCACTGCTGGCTGCCCCCCCACCCCCCTGCCCCTCCCAGGAGTCCCCATGTGGCCTGTTTTGGATGCAGGTAAGTGCAGGGCATGTGCGGAGGTTGGGGGGGGCAAAAAATAGGCCTCACAGAAGTTCAAGAAGGCCAGAAATGGGCCCATTTCTGGCTTCCAGAGAGCCTCCAAAGCCTAGGGAGGCTGATTTCGCCCTTCTGGAAGCTCAAGAAAAGCCTCTGGAACCAGGGGAGGGCAAAAACGCCCCTCTCCACTATGGTGCAGGAGGCCGACTAGGCCATGCCCACAATGGCCACACCAACCCAGGAACTGGGCAGAGAATCCTTTGCTGGGGTGGGATTCTACAAGTTCACACCTATTCGCTAGAACCGGTTGTTAACATTCTAAGCAGTTTGGAGAACCGGCTGTTCGAAGAAATTACTGGCCTAATCCTGTAAGGAAGGCAGGAAGGAAACATTCTGGTGTTGCTTACAGAAATTGCCTCTCCGTTAAACCTTATTACATTCTTGGCAAGACTAGACTTCCTGTCTCAGGAACATCTCTGGAGTTTTTTTCCCCCTTCTCTGCTGGTATTTTGCTTGTGTGGAGTGACCATTCAAGGTTACAATGGCACTGAAAAAAGTGATTTATGACTGTTTTTCACACTTACGACTGTTGCAGCATCCCTACAGTCATGAGAGGCCAGGTGAAGAGATGCATGTCTTGATGTGAGTGATATTGAGTTGGCCACACCCAGCGAATAACATGCCTACCAACCCATGTCCACCCAGTCACATGACCACTAAGCCACACCCAACACCTGAGCCATGCCCACAGAACCGGTTGTTAAAATTTTTGAATCCCACCCCTGGAATTATACCATACTGCATATAACTTCTGAGAAGTCATGTCAAGAGCTAATTCTACATCGTAAAGCCAAAGCTGACAATGAAACCAACTGAAAACAGTTCCAGCATCGGAGGATAAAAATCAAATTTTTGTGTCCAATATGCCATTATTTTGTAACACTCTTCCTGCTTAGATTGGTGTTTTTCAACCTTGGCAACTCTAGAAAACATGAACTTCAACTCTCAGAACTTCCCATCCAGCCAAGGCCAAAATCAGGGCATAGTGCAGTCTTGCCCTTAAAGGGACAGCATGCCCTTGCCTTGTAGGGAATACTTGACTCATGCATCTCTCAGCTCCTAGCAATGTGGTGGCTCAGTGAATGCTCTGAGAGGTATTCAATACTTATTATAGACAATAGGCATGAAGGATCATTTACAATTTATTTCCTTCCATTCTTGTTAAAGGGAAAATTGATCGGTGTTTAGGCACAGAACTGAAAGAAAACAACCTAATCTCACGTGTATTTTAAATGAGATTCTGAAGGTTGTGAGATGGAGCGGTTGGTCACCTGGAAGAAGAGAATGGGAGAAGAGAATGATTAGGAAGCAGCAGCAAGCTTATTTTGACAAGGGCGAGATAGATATGAGAAACTAGGGCTGCAGTTAACTCTATGGAGAGCCTTTGAATCACCAAGAGGACCAGATCCTGTAGATGTCAGAGTCTGAAGCTTAATTTCAGAAGACAGAATTTCTAGAGAGTAGGCTGGAAATGATTCACAACAACCACGATTGCCAGAACAGAGAGTCTATGCTGGCTGGAATGATAGGACTTGTTTGGTGGAAGTCATATAGAGAGGAGGGATTGTCCTGGGTGGTACGTGCTTCTAAGAGATTCTACGGATCCTGTCGGGAGTTTGCGGTGCATAAATTTATAATCGATTTGAAAAATGGAGTACTGTACTGCCAGAGTTCTGTATTCTGGCATCCTAGGGTTCTTTTGTTGTTGTTGTTCTTTGTGTGTGGGTGTGTGGGTGTATGTGTAGAATAGATGACTATTTCATCTCCTCCATTTTGTGTGAAAATAGTGAAGCTGCTAAAATTAATTGTGGGGTGGTGGGAGCAGCAGGATTTAATTGTTAGCAAATACTTGCCACTGTTTGTGTTGGAAGCATTCAAGACTCCGTAGGGCCCCCTTTTTTTTATATCTCCTACATCTGTTATGCTTTTGTCTTTGTTTCTAAATACACTCTGTATCCTGATGCCTGGCAGTGTCTGTTGCTGCTCATGGTGGAAATTAAAGGTACAGTCTACAAAGCAGTTGTTGTGAATCTCATTCCTGATTTTCTATGTCTTAGGACAGGAGTCTCCCACCTTGGCTACTTCAAGACTTGTGGATTTCAACTCCCAGAATTCCTCAGCCAACTTTAAGTCTACAAGTCTTAAAGTTGACCCCTGGCTTAGGAAAGTGCTGGTTTTTAGGGAGTGATCTTCAGCAATCAAAAACAAGTTTTTCTGGCCTTGGCTTATCTCGCCCCCCTCCCATGAATAGCTATTTCATCCATTAATCAATAATTTGATAATAATTCTAATAATTTTTTGAGTGATAGCCTAAATAATCATTTAATGCTCCACGAATAGTTTACTCAGTGTGTTTTCAGGAACTTCCTAGAACTGCCACGGAATGACATGATTGTGCTACTAATGATCCCATTGCTTATCATGGATGATTAAACAATTAGCACATGCTGGGCACTTGACATCATTTTCTATTACTTCTCTTACCCAACTAGTAGCGACTCCGACTCCTCTCCCATGTCATTGCTTGCCCTTATGAGGCTCAGTTTACTGAAACAAGTCGTGATCAAATTTCTGTCCAATTAAAAACAGTCCCACAATTTTAAGTAACCCTTTGGATACAAGGAGCAACTCTGGTTTATTTAAGATTGCAGGCTTAGATAGTTTGCCTTGTGACTACCTCAGAGTAAGGGTGGCCAGAAGCTTAGCACAAGGTTTAGTATACTTTATAAGTGTATAAGAAAGGGACAAGCTGGTGGTATCTCTCCAGTTCACATGTAGAAAAACCAAACAGATTGGCAGTTTTATTTATAAAGGAGGATCCATTAAATTTGATATCACCAGGTTAATTTAAGGATATATATTAATTAAGATAACATATTAATTAAAGATATAGCTGCCCATGAAGTGGCAACTGCCCACTTCATCAAGACAAAAGACTGGCCAGGATCCTCAGAAACTATATCTAGAGTCTAGAGTCCTCTATCTTCAATATCTGCCATGTGAGGTCACTGCCTGCTAATTAATTATTGGCTAGTTCTGCCAAGCTGTATTCACACAGTATTGAACAGTGGCTTCATTTAAATCCAAACTGGATGATCAAGGAATATTGCATCTTTGAAACCTGGTGCTACTAATAGAGATGAGAATGGACAGTGGGGAGAAGACTATGTCAAGACAAGGGAACTAGGAGGAGGATCATTTAAAATCTCCCCAGCATATACCTTTCTCAAGAATTCCCTTATAAAAGGCAATAATGACAGGCTGTCATCAATCCAAGTGATTGCCCATTATGATTCCTAGATCTCGCTCGCAGTTAGTGCTGTTGAGCCTATACCTATTCTATACCTGAGTATTTTATTTTTCTTCCCAATGTATAAGACCTTATTTTTCACACCAGTGAATTGAATTTGTTGGACAGGATCCAATATCAAGATCCTTCTGAATCTATCTTCTAAATTGTTGGCTATTCCCTCCAGCTTGGTGTTATCTGCTAATTCCCCTTCTATCCCCTCATCTAAATCATTTATGAAGATATTGAAGAGTACTGGGCCCAAAACAGAACCTTGCGGTAGTCCATTGCATATTTCCCTCCAAGTAAATGTAGTTCCAATGAGAACTACACATTGGGTGCAGTTGGTCAACCAGTTACAAATCCAACTAGATGGTGGTGATGCTCTCTATCCCATATTGTTCTATATCACCAAGTAGGCTGTGGTCTACTTTGTCAAATGCCTTACAGAAGTCTAAGTAAACTATGCCCACAGCATTTCCATAAGCCACTAATTTAATCACTTTGCCAAAGAATGCAATAAGATTTGTCTGGTATGGTATGGTTTTGACAAACTATGTTGGCTTCTTTTAAAAAATGCACCAATTATCACATTAAACAAGAGGAAAACCTTCTACGCACCAATTCCACCTGCGCTTTTTACAATTTTGTAAACAACAAACTAAAAGACTCAAGGTCCATCCCACTCCTGAAAGGACCTAATGGCAAATAACGACACTATTAAGGTCAACAAAAAGCAATGGATCATGTCCAGTATTTCCTAGCCGAACCACAGAAAACTACAATGATCTAATACATATCGATTTTACAGAAGACAATGTTGAAAAAGCACTATGCAATCTAAAACCATCTCTATCTATTGGACCGGATGGAATATGTGCCTACTTCTTAAAAAAGCTACCCACTGCCAGAGCCGAACCTCTAAGCATAATCTTTGAAAAATCTTTCAGGACCAGCTCCTTACCAAATCTATGATCACAAGCCACGGTCATCTCCAACTTCAAAAAGGGAGACCCCAGCCTAGTTGAAAATTACAGACCAATCTCCTTATGCTGCGTCACCTGTAAAATCATGGAATTAATTATTAACCAATCCATTATCTTCCACTTAGAGACAAACAACCTACTCTCTAATAAACAATTTGGTTCAGTAAAAAACTATCCTGTAATCTGCAAGTCTTACACTGCAAAAACATATGGACTATACAACCCAATGAGGGCAAAACAATACACGCAATCTACATAGACTTCTGTAAAGTCTTTGATTAAGTGGTACATGACAAACTTCTAAAACTAAAATCTTACGGTATCTCTGGACACCTGCATTACTGGATAGAAGCATTCCTGTCAAATAGACAACAAATGGTCAAAATTGGGAGGGTCCTATCAAATTCTGTACCTGTCAACAGTGGTGTCCCCCAAGGCAATGGTCTCGGACCAACTCTCTTCATACTCTACATAAATGACCTCTGTGATCATATCAAGAGCAACTGCGTTCTCTTCGTCGATGATGTAAAGCTGTTCAATACCACAGACAATACTGCTACCCTTCAAAAAGATCTTGACTATGTATCAGAATGGTCAAACAAATGGCAATTTCAAATCTCAATAAATAAATGCTCTGTCCTACATATTGGCAAAAAGAATCAGAAAATGAAATACAAGCTGAATAGTCAAGATCTTATTGATGATCCAAGCTCTGTAAAGGACCTTGGAGTCCTCATCTGTAATGATCTAAGTGCTAGAGCCTACTGTAAAAAGGCATTAAGAGTCGTTTACCTAATCCTACGTAGTTTTTCCTCTGGTAATATCACACTACTAACTAGAGCATACAAAACATTTGCTAGACCAATATTCGAATACAGCTCATCAGTCTGGAACCCACATTACGTATCTGATATTAGCACAGTTGAGAAAGTTGAGAAATATTTCACAAGAAGAGTTCTCCACTCCTCTACTCATTGTAGAATACCTTATGCCACCAGACTTGAAATTCTAGACCTAGAAAACCTTGAATTACGCTGTCTTCAGTCTGATCTAGGTATGGTATATAAAATCATACATTGCAATGAGTTACCTATCAATGAATGCTTCAGCTTCAACCATAACAACACAAGAGCACACAATAGATACAAACTCAAGATTAACCGCACCAAACTTGATTGCAGGAAATATGACTTTAGCAACTGAGTGGTCAATGTCTGGAATACTCGACCTGACTCTGTGGTTTCTTCCCCAAACCCCAAAAACTTTAACCTTAGACTGTCTACTATTGACCTCACCCCTTTCCTAAGAGGTCTGTAGGGGGGTATGCATAAGCGCACCAATGTGCCTACTGTCCCTGTTGTTTCTTTTATTTTTCTTATATGTACCCATTTCATGTATTCATAACTATGTATATACTTATACGTATTATCTTGTAAGCAATTGACAAGTCAAAATCAATCAATCAATCAATCAATACTGTAAATAAAATTATGTTTGTTTCTAGGTGTTCACAGATCACGCCTAGTGTTTTATTTGGAAAACACACGAGGTAGACCGGGTTCCAACAACAAATACTTTTATTGTTAACTGTTAGTAACGGAACGCCGGCTGAAGCCGGGGCCAGCCCTTTTATATAGGCTGGCTTGCCTGCTTGCAGCCAATGGCAGCTATTTAGATTTGCCGCCTTTTTGGTATCTCTTTGGATTGGTTCCTAGTGAACCAATCCACTTGTTTTTTCCTTAGCCAATCAGAATGGTAGGTTTGGAGTCATCCACTTTACATACAGAACACCTAGAATTTAGGATGAAAGAAACAATATAATCTACAAAATCAACTGTAGCCATTGCAACCAATTCTATGTGGGACAAACATCATATCAATTAAAAACCAGGATCTACAAACATCAGCTGGCTGTGAAATGCCATGATCCCAAATCATTAATCTCTAACCACACTGATACCAAGCAGCACCAGTTTGTACCAGCAACACAAAAATCATCAGCAATGCTATCACCTGCCATGTCAGTGGTGCGTTTCAAAAAAGTTTATCACCAGTTTGGTGGGTGTGTCTTGGTGAGCATGCTTTATGCGTGCGCACACACTTTCCAACTCACTTCCTGCAATCTCCCTGTCGCTTCAGCAGCTGATGTACAGCAATCTGCTATGCTGTGCAAAGCAGCTGCGCTTCAAAATCAAGGATTAAAGGTCAGTATGGGAGCTCGGACAGGCAGGTAGGCCCAACAGCAGAGTGTTGGAGAGAACTAGTTTGGTCTCCACTGCTCATCGGCACTATTGGTACACCAGAACCAGGCCAAACTGGTAGAATACCACCACTGCACCACGCTCATGAGTTCATCGAAGCTGGTAATCTATAAGTATTTCCATCAACAAACACATTGACTTACAACCAGCCAATGAATCCTTCAGAATCCAAATCAACTTCCAGAGAAAGCATCGACATATGCAACTTCCACACCAGCAGTTCACCTCCCAATGACCCTGACCTGAAGTGACTTCCCTATCCAAAGACCAATCACAAGACTCCCACTAATGACTCATACCTGACCCATCACAAGATCCTCACTTGACACACTCACACCTGAAGCTGTTATAAACAGAAGAATAGGTCTATTGAGGAATTTATGGCTCCTTAAATCCCAGGATATGGAAAAGCGAGCCTGACAATGAATCAAAAGGAGATGCTGGGCTTAAGCTGGAAAGCAAAGGCCAGCTAATAAGAAGCCATACTGTTCTCTCTCCAAGAGTTAAAGAATTGGCACAAATAGGAACTTAAGCAGAACAATTGATATGGAAAATTACTGAAAGGGAGAAGTTCCAGACTAAAAGAGGGAAATGACTTCTTTTAATACAAGATGGAGATTGTAGTTTGAGATTTTGTTTTTTGCAGGTTTCTAGTCATGATAGACATGGAGTAATACATCTCAGTGTGAAGTTTCTTTTGTTTTATACTGTTATTCTTCCATTTTTCATTTGGTTGTGCAACTAAACCCTACATAAAATATTTCTGTTCTGTGTTTTCTTTCAAAGAAACATTTTGAGACTAGTAGGCAGCTCACAATGGGACATATTTGGTTTTATATACGTTCATCTGATCAACTGCACTCTTTTGTCTTTGGCCATTGTCTGCAATACAGTGGCCATGTGTGTGCTTATGTGTGTGTGCTTGTGTGTGTGTGCGCAATTGTTTTATGCTGAATGCTTTCATAACAGTCAAAGCCATAAAAGTGCCTGCAGAATCGCTTACGTTATCAGCTACTAAAAGCATGCAGCAATTTATTTTTGAACACATACATACACATACACATAGACTAACAACTTTTGCAACACATTAGTCATTTGTTTTCAAGGGAAGATTATAAATAGTGAGGGGGGATTGGCGGGCCAGTATGTATTTAGTAAATGAGCACAGATGGAAAACCAACAGATGGTTCTCTACTTTATTTTGTATGTTCAGCCCTACATTTAAATTAAAAAATGTTCATAATTAAGATGAAGGTCTTGCAACACTAGTGAGTTTTCCTAGGCTGGCATCATATATCACGGGCATCATTAAACATTCTCATACCATGGCTTATAAATCTATACAAATTGTTTGTTACAAACAACAGAAAAAGGAAGATAATGGGGTTCAAGGAGAGCAGTGGTGGAGGGAAATACGCAAGACTATTTACTGGATAAATTAAAGACATTCCCACACTATCTGGTCCTTACGTCTGTATAATGCAATAATCTACTATTGACATGTAAAAGAAGAAACACATTGAATTTACTTTGAATAGGCAGTTCATAGACTCTTCTTATTCTATCACTTTATTTATTTAGCATCACATATTTTGTTGTGACGAGCTTAAGGAAACCAACCTATGTTAAATGGACCTTTTTCACAGTTATCAAAATGCCCTTAATTATAAAAGGGTATACTGTATGTATGTATCCATGGGAATACATATTTGGGGGTAGTACAGGAATGCAGAACCTGTACACCTCAAAACCTTGGGTGTGTCCCAGAAAATCCCCCAACATTTTCATCAGATTGGAATCTGTAACAATGGGAAATCATTAAACAAGTGAAAATAATTTACAATATTTAGTTCAGTTTAGCTGTCATTACAACTAATATAAGTTTAATCAATTTTAGTCTGGGATTTGTCCAATCTATTTTTGGGAAGTCTGGTTCTTGTTATGCCAGGGAAAGGCCAACTATAGTGTTGGGCCTCCCTAAAGCAGAGGAAGTTGAAAGGAGCCCAGTTGGACGCAGTGAGTTTCATGACCAGGTGCATGTTCCACTTTTTGTGAGACCTCTGTCAAGGAGTGGTTCCAGAATTTTGTGGACCATTTTAACCTGACATTTATTTAAGGTAGCATTTGTCAGGCATGAACAACTAGATTCACAGAGTTTAAGCTAAGTACTTTATTTTTTTCTGCCTATAATACAGGGATCTTTCCAGTCTGGCAGCCTTCCTTGAAGAACAATTAAATAAAGCACCAACGAACTTTGGGCAGGGATTGGCCCTAGTCCTTTTGCAGTTGCACAATTACTCCAGACTAACTCTGTGCTTGATCCCTCTTTGCTGCCAGATTGGGTGCTTCCCAACACTAGGAGGCCCCCTCCAGTGGTGGGATTCAAATTTTTTTACTACCGGTTCTGTGGGTGTGGCTTGGTGGCACAGCAAGGGAAGGATACTGTAAAATCTCCAGTCAGAGGTGGTATTTGCCGGTAAATAAACAAAGTGGGATGTGGCCATCGTTTTGGAGAGATTGGGTTCCTATGTCTATACTGCCATTTATCTACAGCAGTGCTTTTCAAACTTAGCAACTTTAAGATGTCTGGACTTCAACTTCTAGAATTCATGCTGTCTGAGGAATTCTGGAAGTTGAAATCCAGATATTTTAAAGCTTTGAAGGTTCAGAAACACTGGTATATAATGTTTGAAAACGCCTTCTTATTGTATTCCTTCGTATAATTCACAGATCTTAATCTCCTGTCTCATGGCAGAACAAAATATCTGTATTTATAGCAACTTTCTTTTTGTCCTTTTCCCCTAATGTTGAGTTATTATTTCAGCCTTTTGGGATTTTGTCAACTTCAGTGTCTAATCTTTGCTAAGATTTTTTCTCGACTTTTGATCTGGGATAGCTTTGTTGTAATTATATTCTGTGCACATGGGAGAAAAATAATCTTGCAAAAGTATTAAAAAATGAAAGATGGCAAATTTTTTTGTGATTTGGGGGGGAAAGTTAATAAACTTTAAAGATTTAAAATATATTACATTTAAATTGTTTTTTTCTAGTAGTCATTATTGTTATTTTTTTAAGTACATTTATATGTTCTCAAAATGTACTGTGGAAGATCACCTGAAAAAAAATCATATTTCTTAATTTATAAGTTAGTTTATTGACAAAAACATGAAACTGAATAGTAGACTGTCAAATCTGCACTAACCTCTTTGTGAGCGTGATAGAGGGAAACCTATTTAAAGCACATAAAAAGTGGAAAAGTAGAAACCAGTTCTAATAATATAGAATTAAATTTGTGCAGGGTAAAATATCAATAGCAAATTCAAATTCCATTATATTCATATGCTCCTATTTTCAATTAACTATGATTTATTGTACATGTGGAGAATGTAATCTTGATTCCCAGGAGAGAGGGGCTGCATTCAAGAGGATTAAGAGACTGCAAAGTTTAGAAAGCTTGTGGGAGAAGAAGAGTGTTAAAACAGCTACTAGAAGCAAACTGCTTAAGGCCCTGTCCCACTGGCCGACGGACGCAAAACGTATGCATAAAGGACACAGCGGATGAGCAAAATTTCAGGGGTGGCTCCATCTGTTGTCATCCGCTCCAAAAAGTGGCGAAAATTTGCATAAACAGAATGGAAAAGAACGGAAAAGAACGGACGTGGGTAGGATGCAGCAGGGATGTTAAAGGGATGTTCATAGGAAGCCTAGAGGATGTATATAGGATGCAAACCGTTCACTGAGCATCCTTTCTATTTCCGTGCTACTAACGCTGTGTAGACATTCCATGTACATTTTGTTTCCTCCCTCTTTCCGTTTTCAGCTGCAACAGATGTGAGTTGCGAGGATGCCCAGAGGATGCAGAGAGGATACAGCGGACGTTTAATGGATGATAAACGGCCATAGAACATTTGTTGCTCGCATGTCACGGATTTACATCGTACACAGCGGAAAGTTCATCCGTTCACAAAGTTTTGTGCATCTCAAAACTTCTTGGGCAGATGAAATCTCAGTGGACGGATGCTGGAGGTATAGAGCATATGAAACACGTATGCAGGGAGTACACAATGGATGCATCGCATTTTCCAACGGATGGCAAGCTTTTTTTTAACGTTTTACATCCTCTTTGCATCCCTTGGTGCAGTGGGACATGGGCTTTAGAAGAAACTCAGGGTGATTCTCTTGGTTTTTGTAGCCTGGCAATAGTGAAACACAATTCTAGGGAAGATAAATTATAGATTGGAATCAGGGGTGTTCATGGTTTGGTTTTTTTTTAAAAAAAGCAAAATGGTGGCCATGACAATCTGATTGAAGATCTACCTGGTTTTTATAGGCGTTACACTATTTAATTCAGGATATGGTTTTTAAAAGACCCAATCCTGTCTTCTCTTAATCATATCCTATGGAGTTCCCTGATTAGGATACTGTTGTGATCCTGAAAGATACAGTTTGCAGCTTTATCTTTGGATCACAATTTTCTTATCCTAGATTTAAGAAAAGATATACAGTTGCTGTATGATGTCTTGCAGAGATATATAATATCTCTGTCTCTTTTTTTTTCACATCAAACACAGGATGCTTTTAAAAGGAGGAGGGAACTGGGTAGACCTCTCCCTTTGGTTTAGCATTATAAAAGAATGAGTGATCAGTGATTCAAGTTATGTCTGGCAATATCATCCAACTCAATTTTGGATTCTTAGGCTCATTAAAATAAGGTCAGGTAATTATATGCCCTTTTACCAGGTCTTCAAAGTCTTTGCTGCTAAACTTGTTTTAAAAGTTCAAGATAAGGTCTTTAGGTAACTTTATGTAATTTCCATTGCACAGGTGGTCCAAATTCATGTGTTCTTTTTTGTAAAAGAAGATTAGCTTGATAGTCAAACACATTCTCCATGTTGAGCTTTCAAGGCAAGAAAATTTGACTATAAATCATGCTTCTGTCCAGAGGTTTGTATTTTCTGTTCTTAATTCCATCTGTGCAAATCGACATTTTTTTTAGATGCCTAAAATGTTGTGTAGGTTATTTGCATTCCCAGATGGCACATTTCCATGGGGATCAATATTATAGTGTAGAGAATGGTTCTGGGTATTCAGACAAATGAACTAAATTAAAACAACTAAACCTAGTGAAAATGACTTGATTTATTTTTCTTTGGGAATACAATATGATATTCAAACAAATAACATACAATATATCTACAACCCTAGCAACAATCAAACCAACGTGGTTGGGAGTCTTGGTCTGTGTTTATTGGTCTTGGAGTTTGTTGTGTTCTGCTTGATTGGTGTTTCTAATATCTTCTGTCTGTTTTGTAGGTTTTTTTGTGTCTTGATTGGCTGGCAACATTGCGTTCCTGTACTGAAGGCTTTTAGTGCGACTTGGCTCCGAGTAAATAGACGGCTATTATTTGTTAGGAAGCTAGGTTTCATCTGGGCGCCTGGTTGGGGTGTGTTTGATCTGGAGGTATCAGGGGGGAGGGTCTGTTTGTGCCCAGATGTTTGCTTGGCTTGTGGTGTGGAGATTTTTTTGTTTGTGAGTGCAGTCTGATGGAGTCATCTCTTCTATTCATGCTTTCAGGTCTTTTTTCAATCTCTATGTCTTCTCTGATCATTCTGTAGCTGAGGTTTTCTATAGTGGCTAGGGTTTTGGTACTTTTGAAGTCAGTGTTATGACCTGTGGCTTTCATGCGTTGGACAAGCGAGGAAGTGTGTTCCAGCTTTTTTACTGCATTTTTGTGTTCATCCAGGCGGGTACTTATTCTTCTATTGGTCTGTCCGATGTATGTGGCAGGACATGATGCACAGGGGACTTCATATATGCCTTGGTTTTCCAGGTCAATTTTATCTTTGGGGTTTCTTAGGGTGGCTGCTATTTTTCTGTCTGTTTTGAAGGCAGTCTTGATGTGATGCCTGTGTAGTATCTTACTGATTTTGTCTGTAGTACCTCTTATGTAGGGCAGGACAGCTGTTCCATAGGTCTGTTCATCTTTTAGATCCCCATTATGTGTCAGTATGTTTTTGTGGATCAGGCCAGTGATCAGTGATCAGGCCAACCACATATCTGAAAAAATTAACCAAGAAGAAAATCATAACCAGCAACATGAGCAAAGAGATACAACAGATGATCATCCCAAGACAAAAATCTTCCAGATGCCCCAAACTATATGGCCTCCCCAAAATAAACAAAGAAGGCATACCCCTCAGACCCATAGTTAGTTCCAGAGGAGCACCACTACAAAACCTAGCCAAATACCTAGCAAAGCAGCTACAGCCCCATGCTGAAGCAGAAGCTTCACATGTACAAAACTCCTGCCACCTCTTGGAAATGATCAAAGATCTACACATGGAACAAAAAGATCTGCTTGTAAGTTTCAACCTGGTTTCACTATTCACTCAAGTCCCAATTAAAGAAACTCTCGGAATCATTTATATAGATTTATATAGATGTGTCCATTTATATAGATGTCTGATCGGTGGGAGGTATCATCCCTGGTAGTTGAAGTCCACAAGTCTTAAAGTTGCCAAGTTTGGGGACCCCTGTTATAGACCCTGTTCATAGTACCTCCTTCCTTCTCCTAGTAGGTTTCCTTCAGCAGCTGCCACTGCGAGATTCAACATGGGTTCTTTTGGGATAGTTGGTGTTCCCTTTCTTTTTCCTACAGCCTTTTTTCTAATGCTGGTGTTTCTACAAGTTTCCAACTACAGGATTGTCACCAGTAACTCCTCAGATGGCAGCAGCATGTTGCCTCTGGGCATGTTGCTTTTGGGCAGCTAACCCTACGCCTAACCCTTGTTGCCTTTAAATTTTTAAATATTTTTACTGTGTCACCATTCAGGGAGTTGCTATGTTCTGATTTCAGCAGATCTAAACCAATAAAGAGAATATTTGTGGCTCAGAGTTGAAGTGAGGGGTCCTTGGTGCTCTTTGAACTTAGCTGTTTTCTTGCAGACATTTCATTACCCAAACTAGGTAACATCATCAGTGCTAATAATGAAATGTCTGCAAGAAAACAACCAAGCTCAGAGAGCACCAAAGACCCCTTAAGCCTAAATTTGAAATATTATCTCTTAGAGTGGGGAGACAACCACTTGTGAACTATCCCCCCCCCCCCATTATTCTGGGCTCTGCTTTAGCTGCTTAAGAACACTTTTGCTATTTAGGAAGGTATGAGATTCTTTCCCCCGAATTCCTGGAGGATATTCATTCATTCTTCAACATGCCCTTTCATCTTTTCAGAAAGTGTTAGTAATAATAAATGCAATCACCTTGTCGGGCTTTTGTTCAGCCTTTGGTTCAAAAACTGTACACAAAGGGTAAATAAGTTACAGATCACTTGAACTTCTACAAACCCAACACTTTCAAGATTTACAAGCATTGAGGCCTATGAATGATTTGTACTGCGTATTCAAAATATCTCATGTACTAGTTTACACTTGTCATGCTTCCCCCTCAAAAAGTTTAGCATGAATTTTTTCCCATCACCTCCTTACCAGCCAGTCAGTATGCTCATATTGTAACTACACATGGATAGAACAAAACAAAAAGTGTCATTCATGATTGATGATTGATGGATTGGTAATTTTTATAGATTTTATCACTCGAGAGTTCCAGTCCTTTTCTCACTTCTCCTCCCTCCAAAAGTTGATTGCATAATTCTGGGACACTGCAACCATCAAAAATGCATGCCAGCTGCCAAGCATCTGAATTTTGATCATGTGACCTTGAGGAAGCTGTAATGGTTGTAAGTGTAAAAAAAAGAGGTCATGTCACTTTTTTTTAGTGCCATTCTAACTCTGAACAATCATTAAATGAATGGTTGTAAGTCAAAGACTTGTATAAGCAAACATCTGCCTTCAATGCACAAGCTATTTTTGTTGGTAATGACTTTGTGCTTGTTATAGCCAACACCGCTATTGGTACTACAGTTTAAAGAAGTCCCAAAAGATATTTTCTTTCCTAAGACTATCACAGCTAGGCTGCAAAGATCTGTATGACTCCTGAGATGGCAGCAAATAAGGTTTTTGATTTGATTTGCTTCCCTCTTGTGTTCATCTAGAAGTTCTCATCCCAGATATATTTTCCTTGTTGCCAGTGTTTTCTCAAAATTTCGTTTCGTATCACTATTTCTCTGTGCTAGAGAAAAAGCATAAGTATTACTTCTGCAGAAAGTTAAAAAGAGATAAGGGGAGAGAGAGAGCCTTCAACCAAGCAGCCTTAATAGCAATACTGTATAAAAGTAAACAAGCCTCTAAAAAAGTTATGGATAACATGCAGCCTTGCCCTAAGTGGCAGTGTTGTAATGTCCTTTCTCCATGATAGAATCCACTGTTCACTTCTTGCAGAAATTATTTCTCCCTTTGTGGGACAGAACAAGATATTTGAGGCAAGAGATAAGGAAGGAGAAATGAAAAGATATGCTGCAATTGCTCTTACTTTTTCTGTCTGCAAAAGCACACTGGCATACAGGAGAAATGTAGGTTACTTAATGAACCACAAAGGAGGCTGTGTGATGGATGTGCACCTCTGTGTTCCTAGTCTGACTATGGGAACCACTTACTCAGAGGATCCATGGCTCCCTCTGTCAAATGATAAGTTGGCCTTGGGGAAGGATAGCATAGTGCCAGAAGAGCTAACTAGTATCATTCAATGTTGCTCCCCAGATAAGAAATACAGTGAACCTGAAATGTGAGGAACTGGGGGTTTATCAAAGTTTGTGTCTCCTCTTAGAATGTTCTGCCTTTTCAAGTCTCTTCTCAGGATATTTTGCCTTTTCAACTGGTTCCCCTTCACAATTTTCCTACACCAGTGAATATGTTTCTTGCTGCACCAACTGAGATATTAACTGGAAACAAGAAGAATACAAATAGAATACACACCAAAAGAGAATTCTGCCTATGAGAACTCACCCCCCAAATGCATGGATATGTATGTATGACCTATGCTGTTTTGATTGAGATGAAGGAAATTACTCATGGGCAGAAGCTGTATGAGGCAAACTTTGCCGTTGTTGTAAAAATGATTTCTATGAATATTTTGAAGCTGAAGGTGAGAAAAATCTAGGTTGCTAGAGGTGACTTGGAGCATCTTTTACCTTCATGAAACTCCATGTTAGTTTTAATGTGAAAGATTCACAAATCTTATTCTGCAGATATTTGTTCAGTGATGTCCTTCCTTTTCATGAAACATCATAGACCCAATCCATTATACGCACTGCATCTCCACCAGCAACATATCAAAAAGAATATATGACCAATAACCAATATAGGATCATTAACCAGACAAGTGGAGACAAAGTGGCACCAAATAGAAAAAGGAATCACAAGGAGGAAATGAAAATTGTGGCATGCCACAGTTTAACACAGCAGGTCATAGAAAATATGCTGCTTACAGAAGACCATAGGAGGCGTCCTACCCATTGATCTGGTGTCCTTCAAATGCCCTCTAGTGGCTGAAATTCTACATAAAAGCTCTAGTTTGCACTCCCCCACCATACCCCAAAGGGAACTAAACACTCACACAACTGAGGCATCTAAGTGGATGAGCAAATTGTTCTTTGAAAAGTTGTTTTAGAAAATTGTCCATGCATGCTGAAAAGCCCTCCACCTGCCTCCTCATAGCTGTGATTTACGTCATGTAATAGACAACAGTGCAGCTTTCTGCTTCACAGAGCAGAACACAGAGGGATGCCTGCATACCAATGGAAGTGGATGCAAAGATGGCACCTTACTGGGTTTCCCTAATAGAAATTATCCTGCTAAAAAGATCCTTCCTTCCTTCCTTCCTTCCTTCCTTCCTTCCTTCCTTCCTTCC
>BLBF01000004.1:48427450-48469138 GCA_015471245.1 Laticauda colubrina | reverse complement strand
TCCTTCCTTCCTTCCTTCCTTCCTTCCTTCCTTCCTTCCTTCCTTCCTTCCTGCCTGCCTGCCTGCCTGCCTGCCTGCCTTCCTGCCTTCCTGCCTTCCTGCCTTCTTCCCTCCCACCCTTTCACGTTTAACCAGAACTTGGTATATTTACAAAGAGATTTAATTACAGTTTGGTAGGATGAAAAATACTGCTGTACTATGAAGCAGAAGACTAGCAAATTGTAAACAAATTATATTATGTAGACTGCCACCTTACCAAATGAAATTGACATCAAAACTGGGATAATATAAATCACTGAGATCCGGAAGGGAATTGTAGATAATTTATCAATAAAGAATTTAACGTTATTTATCAGATTAGCCCATGGTATGTTGCTGCTAGGTATGTGCTATCTATGCTTGCTTAACAAGGTGCAGAAAGGCAAATATTTTGTGTAGCGTACATGCATGACTCAAGTGCAGAATGGGACAGCTTGTCACTGCCAACTTACCATGGCCAACTTGTCACAGAACAAATCAACATGGGGTAATTCAATAATTCAATCTAATTATTTATAATAATTTTAAAATTATTTTAATTTTTGTCATTCACTTTTCATTTGGTCCATTCTTTCTTTAATGATTCTGTTCTAACATTTCTTTGATCTTCGTGTAACTCTTGTCCTGCAGCGAGTTGTCCAATAGCAAGTTGCCCTAGCAAGTTGTCCCCACAGTGAGGTGGTCAGGGCGAGTTGGTGTGGCAAGTTGGCTGCAGCGAGTTGTTCTAGACCCACTTTGCCATATCCGTAGCGACTGATCAGGCTCTCTATTAAAATGAGCAGTTAGGAGCTTAAAATAAGGATGGGAAACGAAACACATGCCAGCTAAACCTCTATGGATGATAAGTGCATCAGAATAATGATGATTATATTTGTAAGAGATGCAGTTAACTATTCAGAGAAAAAAAGTGTTCACTTTTTCTGTGCTTCCCATTCTCTGAATTCAAAATACTATTTTATGCATTGCGGTATGAATCTTCCTCTAACCTTACTTAGTCTCAGACATAAATGGCTTCAAATATTTCAGTAAATTATCGTTCAAACTCTTCTTGTACAAATTGATGTGCCCATTGGAAGACCAGGTTGACTAAGAATGATTTTTTTCTTAAATATGGCAATATTCAAATCTAAGTGAAGATAAGACTAGATAACTGGACATATTGCAACCCCTTGGCTCTGATTACAATATTGGTTTCTGTCTTGCCCTAAATACATTTTGCTGCTTCAGCATGGCCATAACCTACTCAATTTCATCACTACACAGCATTCAAATTGGGAATGAAACAGTTGGGAAAAAGATTAGTTTTGGTTATGTACAAAGTAAAAATATAAACTCTTATTCACACTCAGATAATATTGTCTGTGATACCTGCATATGTTTCAATGATCAACAAGTAGCCAAATGTGGTTGTTTTTTTTTCTGGAGAAGTACTGAAAAAGAAAGATGTTTGCATTTAAGAGAATCATCTTAATTTTCCAGATAATGTACAGTATTATGCATTATCTGAATTTTTCCCAAAGCATTTGTCTCAGGCTGAAATTCAAGGGACTAAGTTCTTACACACACACTTATCACGAAGAAGGCAAAACTACCTTGATATGTTAGGATATCTTTCAGCACTGAATGAGACTGTATACATTAATTCTAGCTATGCCCTTATAGTTATTGGTTTTTATAAATAAGAATGTCAACTTTTAAATTGCTACTGTGGATCTTAATTCTCTTGGAATGTGTTGCAAGTGTGTTACAAAAGGAAATTGTTATTAAAAATCTGTAGCAGACATCTAATTTTATCAGTAACAAATAAAGAGGATCCTTGTTTACCCCTCCCTCCACCCACTGTAACTTATTGTCAAATGCTCTTAGGAAACACAGTTAATGAGAAAGTTGTGTCATTTAACATTGCTGAAAAGAATGTAAGCCTAGACAGCCCTATTTGTGAAGCTGGATCTCAGAAATGCTGAAGGAGAAGAGAAAAAAAAAGGCTTTGAATTATACTCCCAAAGAAAATAGTTGAGACCACAGGAAAAATAAACAATGTTAAATATCTTGCATACCTAATGTGAATGCAAGAATCACTGCATTTCAAACACCCTAAGGGTTGAAAAAATGGAAAGCAATCAAAAAGGTTGACAGAAGATAAGGCAAATATGTGCTTTTATAGATGACAAATGTACAACCTTAAGAATGCTCAGAAGAATAGAGAGAGAGAGAGAGAGACACTCTGAGTAAAGTCATATCTATCAGGTCATGAACAACTGAAAATGACCAGCCAGTAACAACACATTCTACTGACATAAGCTTTGTTATCTAAAGCTCATGCAATCAAATGAATGCTCATTTGGCTAATGAAAAAATGGTGTCACAAAGTCTTTGCAGTTCTGTTTGGAGTAACACAAGATTTCAGCAAGAGCATTGGAGGAACAGGTGGCAGCATAGCAGAGGAGAAAGGACATCTTGGCTACAGCCTCTTCAAATCTGTCAGTTTGCATAGGAGAACAAAAAGATCTCTACAAGTTTAGGCAGGGGTCCCCAACCCTTGGGCAGCAACACACCACCAGGCTGTGGCCTGTTTGGAACCAGAGGCAGGGATGGGTTTCTACCAGTTCTGTCCACCTCTGTAGAACCGGTAGCTCTGAAGAGCAGCAGACATAGAACTGGTTCTTTATCTGCTTATGTTTTTGCCCACCTGCCCACCCAGGCTCTTACCTGATGTTTATTTCCTGATTTTTCAACTTCAGCTGCTGAATGAGGCACAGCTGCAGTTTAAAAAGCAGGAAAAGAGGGCTGTTTCAAAGGCTGCTTCTCTGCACATGCTGATGACTATTTACAGGCGTGCGCTCCCAATGTGCAGGGAAGCACATCATAAATCACCGAACCTTGTAAATTTCGAATCGGTAGTTAACCCTGTCGTATTCTACCCCTGGAACCAGGTCACGTGAGTGGCTGGCCATTGCATATATGTACAGCTTGACTTGCACAAGCAGGCCACTTCCCCTCTCCCCCACCCCCCGCAACCAGGCTGCCAAGCTGTAAGGAGGACTGCTGAGTTAAGGTGTAAGATAGATGAAAGAGAAGGAGATGGACAGATAGACAACAGCACACACTGAGTGGCACAAACAAGTATCTAGTTTTGTGTGCAGGAACATCTGCACAAAATAAGGGCTAGAGCAGGAGTGTCAAACTCGCATCATCATGGCGTCGTTATGTGACATATAGTGACTTTTCCCCCCTTTGTTAAGACAGGTGTGGGCGTGGCCAGCACATGACGCATCTGGCCCATGAGCCATGAGTTTGACACCCCTGGGCTACAGCCTCCTAAATCCAGATTAGAAATATCACAGCAGGTTGTGGAGAATAAGCAATACTAATAATCCTGTGGGCCTTCCAGATCCAGACAAATAGGTAGGTACCAGGCAGTCAATCAGATATTATGAAACTAGACAAGGACCAGAAGATAGAGGTGGTGATACCTTTAGTGCTGCCAAGTGAGAGCACTATCAGGAAGAACCAGTATGAGAAACTGGAGAAGTACCAAGACCTGAAAGAAGAACTGGAGAAGATGTGGAAAGTAAAGGCCAAAGTGATCCCAGTGCTGGTAGGAGCACTTGTAGGTTTGCATAAACACATATAGGCATGCATTCAAGGAGATAATCCATGGGGAGAACAAATATGATGTAACCATATATGGGGAGAAGCTCAGATTCACACTATATCTATAGGTAAAAGATAAAGAAGGTTCTGGACTGTAGGGAAAAAATGACCAGCAAAAGCTCATGCAGGTTTATAATCTGGGAATAAGGAACGCAGCCCCAAATGTTCATTAGTCTGAGACACAAATAATCTTTTCAATACTTGGTCAGTAACTAAATCAGGAATGTCAAATTCAAGGCCCACAGAATGCTCAGATCTGGCCCACAGGGCTGCCCTTGAAACAGCAAAGGACCAGCCTGCAGTGCCTCTGCCAGCAAAAACAGAGCTCAGGAGGGCTGTGTATGGTCCCCCCTGGGCCCCATTTTTAACTGCGACAGCCTCCTGCAGCTCTCCACCAGTAAAAATGGAGCTCAGGAGGACCGCGGAGCTACCCTGGCCCCCATTTTCAGCCATGATGGCCTTCTGCAGCCCTCTGCCAGCAAAAACAGACCTTGGGGGAGTGCCCCTCCTGAGCTCCGTTTTTGCTGGCAGAGGACTGCAAGAGCTGTCAAAGCCAAAAACGGGGCCAGGGGGCTATGCAGGGCTAGCAAATCAAACTAAAAACAACACCAAAGGAGAAGTGTTTCCTCTTTTGCATTGAGTATGCTAGAAGGGACAGGAAAGAAGAAACGGAAAGAGGAAAGACAAACAAAAAAAAATGGAAGATGGGAAGACGGCAAGGAAGGAGAAATAAGGAAAGAGAGGAAGGAAGAAGAAAGGAGAAGGAAGAGAGAAGGAAAAAAGAAAAAGAAGGAAGGAAAGAGGAGAAGGAAGAATAAAGGACAAGAGAAGGAGGGAGAGAGATTATAATGAGAGTGAGGGAGAGTCTGAGGAAAGTCCTACTTTAGCACTTGGCCAGCACAGGTGCTCCCCACATAAGGAATGTTGAGCTGGCCATGCCCCACCCACCCACCCCAAGATCAAACACAACCTGATGATTGAGCTTAACACCCCTGAACAAAATATTGCTCTACCAAATACTCAAAATTTGAAAGATGTTTTTAACACCTGAACAAAAGTAGCATTAACTACACTACATTAGAAAAGTTCCATAACACTAAGTGTCATGAACAGCTATCCCATTGATCCAGGAAGAAGGCAAGTTGATAGAAATTTCTCCAAAGACTGTAGAAACAATTTAATCATACAATGTTGAAACAATGGGTAAGGTAAAATTTAAAAAAAAGGTTATTTAAGACATTTTAAGTGTCCAGAATGCACTGATAGTTCCACTATCAACAAGAAAAGCAACCTGAGTATGCAGAAGTGATTAGACTAAATATAATTTAAACATCTATACCAGGGGTGGGATTCAAATTTTTTAACAATTTTTAACAAACAGTTCTGTGGGTGTGGCTTAGTTGGTAGGCATGGTTTGGTGATCATGAGACTGGGTGCATGTGGCCAACTCAATATCACTCACATCGAGGCATGCATCTCCTCGCCTGGCCTCTCATGACTATGGAGATGCTGCAACAGTTGTAAGTGTGAAAAATGGTTAAAAGTCACTTTTTTCAGTGCCATTGTAACTTTGAATGGTCACTCCACACAAGCAAAGTACCAGCAAAGGAGGGGGAAAAAATTCCAGAGACTTTCCTGAGACAGGAAGTCTAGTCCTGTCAAGAATGTAATAAGGATTAATGGAGAGGCAGTTTCTGTAAGCAACACCAGAATGTTTCCTTCCTGCCTTCCTTACAGGATTAGGCCAGTAATTTCTTCTAACAACCAGTTCTCCGAACTGCTTAGAATGTTAACAACTGGTTCTAGCAAATAGGTGCGAACCTGTACAATCCCACCCCTGATCTATACATATCCATCTAGATCAGGGGTGTTCCATGGCAGAATTCCATGCTCAGGAATTCTGGGAGTTGAAATCCACAGGTCATAAAGGGCCTATAGTTGACCCACACCTGATATAGGGCTCCGGTGATTTGTAACCAATAACTCTGATTCCAACTAAACCCCACAGAAGCACAAAAACTAATATGTGCATTAAATTTGCACATAACTTTTGGCAAAGAAATGATGCATGTAAGTTCAAATTTTAGTCCATTTTTTAAAATAGATGTTGAAAGAGGGGAAACAGAACAGGGAAGAGATGCCTGCAAATCTCTTTTCTTCCCTAATGCACTCTCTTTCTTGTCCTGGAATGCAAAGTACATTGTGCACTGTACTGAGCAGTAACCACTGTGAATGGTCCGTGAATTAAAATTGTCTCAGCAAGCCCCATGCTGCTATCTTTTTGCTGCCTCAGCCTTGACAAGGTTTCTGTGGAGAGAAATAATAGACCATCAGAGGAGAAAAATCCAGCACCCCGGAGTCCTGCGGGAAAGTTGTTCTAACGCACTACACCACTGTCATCTCGGACAACCTATTTGAAGATTTGAACTTGCTTTATCTGGACTCGTTAGAATAACTCCGTAGGTTCATACCACAGTCAGACTAACATAGATTGCCTCATATTCTCATCTGGTGTTCCTTTTTACATACAGAGTTGAATATGATATTGCATTCAAGAAATCCACAATGGCTACTGCAGATGAATCCCTTGCTTTAGATCATGTCTCCTTTGTTCTGTACATAACACAGAAATTGTTACATTTGTAGATATAAAATGTTTGGAGCAAAAAAAAAAAAACTTTAGAGTATCTGTAGAGACATATGTACATTATACAGTTCCAAAGTAGTTATATCCTATTATTCCTATATTCACTTTACTTCAGTAACACTGTAAAAGATCCGTATTTTGAAGAAATTCTTTTATTGCTGTTCTAACTTGTTACTGAGTTTATTTACAAATCATTGCTATAGTGTAGTTGTACTGCCTGATTATAACAACAAACTCAATATTATCAACGACTGTGAGAATGTCAAGATAATCACATATTCTTTTACTTCTGATATTTCTCGAGTAAATCTTTATTGCACTTGCATTATTCACATAATTTTACACAATATTATCTTCAGTCTCCAGAACTCTCCTGTCTCTCCTTCCCATTCCTCCCTTCTTCAGCTGCTAAATGTTTTCAGATATGTAGAAGCATTCCTATTAAATACAATAAGCAACTTACAAATATAATCCATTTGAAATGCAACTGTTAAAGTCCTCTTGAATTATTTAGTAAAGTTAAATTCAACTGAGAAAATGGGCCATTGAAACATGATTTTGTGAGGTCAAGTTCCTATAAATTGGTGGTTTTACTTCTTTGTAGTTCTTAGGCAAAAAAGAAGAGGCAAAGGAGGAGGAGGAGGAGGAGGAGGAGGAGGATAATTAACCTAGAATAAAAAAACCCAACACTTTTCAGGATTCCTTAAGGCTATGTCTCACTGGCCGACGGATGCAAAACATATGCAAAAAGGGCACAGTGGATGAGCAAAATTTCGGGGGTGGCTCCATCCGTTGTTATCCACTCCAAAAAGTGCCCCAAATTTGCATAAACAGAATGGAAAAGAATGGAAAGGAACGGACAGGGGTAGTATGTAGCGGGGATGTTAAACGGATATTCATAGGAAGCCTAGCGGATGACAGCAGATGGAAGCGGATGACACATCTGAAGGGCTTCCGGGGGAGAATTGTGAAGTGGACGCATAGCGAAAGGAGCAGATGCATAGCGGATGACGTGGATGCATCACGGACACCTATAGGAAGCAAAGCGGATGCATAGCGGATGCAAAGCATTCACTGCGCATGCGGGGAGTATGAATTGTGTCAGCTCCGCGAATATAAAAGGATGCAGCTCGCATGTAGTCAGCATTCAGAGGAAAGACGTGCTGCCACATACATCTTCAAAGAACACCATGGTTTGTCAGTCAGGGAAGAAGAGAAAGCCTGTGCCTACTCCTGCCAGCCCTGGCAAGAAGGACAGAACCACCATCCCACCCCCTGGCACTGACTCTGAAGCTGCTGGTGCTTCTCCTGCTGGTGCTGCTGCTGGTGCTGCTGGTGTTGCTGGTGCTGCTGCTGCTGGTGGTGTTGCTGCTGGTGGTGGTTCTCCTGCTGCTGCTGCTGGTGTTGATGCTGCTGGTGCTTCTCCTGCTGCTGCTGGTGGTGGTGTTGCTGCTGCTGGTGCTTCTCCTGCTGCTTGTGCTGCTGCTGTGGTGAACCAGCCCCAAGGCCCTCACAGCCCTGCTGCTCAAGCCACTGAAGGCCCTGCTGCTGAAGCCCCTGCCAGAGGGAGGAAGAGGCAAGGGAAGGAGAAGGGAGAGAGGAAACAGTACACCCTTTCCAAGGAGCATGAGGAGGAGGTGCTGGAATGGCTGAGGGAGAATGAGTACCTCTGGAGAAAGGGCCACAGACTCTATCGCAACACCAAAAAGAAGCAGGCAGCTTGGAGAGACAAGGCAGAGAGCCTGGGGTACACTGAGGATGTCCTCCTGGGATGGTGGAAGCACATGCACACCTGGTATGGCAAGCTACACCTGAAGAAATCTGGGCAGGCCGCTGTCAAGCTCACTGACCGGGAGATGTACGTCATGGCCAAGTGCAGCTTCCTGGAGGGTGAGATCCGGCACTGAGGAGCAGCCCCTCTGACAACCCTCTCCCTCAGACAGACCACGGACAGCCAGTCCTCTTCCAGCCAGAGACAGCTACACTGTCCAGGCAGGTGTCTTCGGAGGGCGCCACAGCAGAGACCCTCCCCGACAGCTGCACTCCCCATGCCGGAGGACATGGAGGATCCCCTGTCACAAATGGAGCAAGAAGCGGCAGCCATCAGAGACCAACCCACACCCACACCCACACCCAGCTCCAGAGGATGCAGGCAGAGAGGCAGACTGGAGGGCCAGAGCCACACTGTCCTGTTGGAGATCAGGGACACCATCAAGACCAGCACAGATCTTCTCTCTCAGCTGGTCCACAGCAACATACCATCCTCGAAACGGAAGCCCTTCATCACCTACATGAGCCAGACCCTCATGGACCTGCCCGAGGCCCAGTACCAGGTGATGAAGCAGAAGATCACAGCACTTCTGCACAACCCTCAAGGCCCAGATGAACCTGCTCCTACCCAGTCCAGGTCTGCTCCTCCACCCCAGGCAATGTCACTGCCTTTCCACGGCTTTCAACAGCCCCTCACCTACCAAGGCTACGACTACCAGGACTTTCCACAGCAGAGGCAGACCTTCCCAGTCCAGGCCCAGGTTCATCGCACGCCACAGACGCCTCACCTCGCCCATCTGCAGACCAGACAGCCGCACTACACTCCTCCTTCCTCCACCCCACAACCAAGCCCATCAACGGACAATCTGTCATCAGTCTTGGGCCTGACATTCCAGGTCCTTGATGAAGGGCCTCTCAACCTCACGGGACTGAGTCAGCTCTTGGATAGCTTCCTGAACACACCATCCCCTGTTGTACTCTTGGGGCCAAGCACCCCAATGACACCTCAGACCAGCACTCCAGCCACAGCCGCCTCCACAGTCTCTGGCCGCTTGACAGCTGAGACCATGGACATGCCTCAGAGTGACTGAGAATCGTGCCAGAGACTGAGTTGTTACTTGTTCACTTTATCTTTGCTTAAGACACTTTACTTGGTTCATTTGCTTTTTTAATAAAGTCATACAGTTTACTTAAGACAGTTATTTATAAAGGTTATCTTTGCTTCACACACTGGGTTCATTTTTTTTACTTAATAAAGTGTTGGTGAAAACTTTGAAAAAATGCTTAAGCCTTTGCATGCTTCTGGGATGGGTAAGGATAGTTGTGGGATAGGTGAGGATAGCTGTGGGATAGATAAACCTGCAGCAAGCTTCCACAATGCTCCTCACAGTCTGTGGGTGATGCTGCATGGTGGTGAGAAGTACCTGGAACCTGTTGGCCAGGATGCCAAAGGCGTTCCCCACCACCCGTCTTGCCCTGGACAGCCTGTAGTTGAAGGCTCACTCTCTTCACGGGTGAGGTATCTTAAACTGTAGGGCTTCATGAGGTAGGTTCTGAGGGAGAAGGCCTTATCACCCACGATGAAGTAGGGCACATCTTGTGTGTCATTGGGTAGGGGGTCTGGATCTGGAAAACCCATGATGAGGTTGCGTTCCAGCCCATCCTTGAGGTCAATGGTGTTGTATACCTGGCTATCTGAAGCTGACCCATTGCCTGAAGCATCGATATACATGAACTTGTAGTCAGCATCAACCATGGCAAAGAGGATGATACTGAAGAAGCCCTTGTAGTTGTAATAAGAGGACCCTGAGTTGGGTGGAGCTTTGCAGGCCACTTGCTTCCCATCTATGGTTCCAACAGTGTGGGGAAAGTTCCACTTCTGATACCACTGTTCTGCAACTGTCCTCCAGCCTTCTTCAGTGGTGGGACACTGGAGGAGCTCCTCCACGTATTCTTCGATGATGGCCTGCACCACTTCTCTGACCACTTTGCTGATGGTGTTGTGTGGCACCCTCCAGGCATACTGCATGTTTCTGTATGTGGTTCCAGAGGCCAGGTGGTGCAAAGTCAGTGCCACCTTCAGTCCAGGGTCCAGGTTGGGATGGAAGTTGGTGCTCGGCTTGGTCAACCTGGGTCTCCGACGTTCTACAATTTCGTCAAACATGGCTTTTGGCATCCTCAGGAAGTGCTGGAATGCACGAGTGTCTTCATTCCTCAGTTCCACCATCAGCTTGTCATACAGTCCAAACTCCATTCTTCTCCCGATCCATCCTCGGACCCACACAGCTCTTGAACGTCTCCTTCTTCTCCTTGTGTAGAAAAAGTGAAACAGTCTGAAGAGTGCTTGGTTCTGGTGCTGAATGATCGCAGCTACCATAAGGACTGTGTTATGATCCATGGTGGAGAACAATGGATGATGTGGAGGAGGAAGACCAAGGGTGAAGAGGTCTGTACACCACGGCTGCTGGACTCATACTGAGATCCAGGTGATTTCCTCCCCCTTTTTATAGGAAATATTGGTTGTCCACTAGGTGTCCTTCCACATACTCTAGACATACTGTAGACATCCTAAATATCCGAGATACATCCTATATACAAACCTTTTGTCCGTTTTAATGCTTTATATACGAGATGCATCCGCTTACATCCTTTCTATTTCTGTGCAACTAACGCTGTGTGGACGTTCTGTGTACCTTTCGTTTCCTCCCTCTTTCCGTTTTCAGCTGCAGCGGATGTGAATTGAGGGGATGTCCAGAGGATGCCAAAAGGATACAGTGGACGTTTAACGGATGATTATGGACATAGAAAGTTTGTTGCCTGTATTTGTCGCGGATGTACATCGTAGGCGGCTGAAAGTTCATCCGTTCAAAAAGTTTTGTGCAGCTCAAAACTTCTTGCACGGATGAAATCTCAGTGGAAGGATGCTCAACGGATAGAGCGTATGAAACACATATGCAATGAGTACACAATGGATGCATCGCGTTTTCCAACGGATGGCAAGCTTTTTTGTCCATTTTACATCCTCTTTGCATCCGTTGCTGCAGTGGGGCATGGGCTTAAAGCAACCATTTTCAGGAAAACCAGATGTTGCAAATTAAGTTTTCATAGAGCAAGAGTTAGTTAAAGCTTTTTTACACCCGTAGTTTGCTTGGTTAAATCTAGTAAACATTTTGTTGCTGCAACTCTTAACATTCACTGTTGTATAGTGCTGAGACCAGGTTATTTACTGTAATCTTCTTTTAAACAAAAAACATCACTCAAAGCAGGAATAATATTGGTTTGCTGTAACAATGGAGCAGCTGGCATCACCTTATTTGCTGTTAAATTACCAGTATTTATTATTCATCTTTTTTGTACAAACCAAACTTGAAATAGATAGATATCACTGGATGTTTTTTATTCCTATTGAAATCTGTGGATAAGAGCTAGTTCGGTGTAGCTCCTGTGTTGGTCAAACTTGCCTAATTACTGTACTTGTTTGTTTCTCTGTTTTCAATCTCCCAGCTTACCAAAAGAAAAGCTTGCAAAACAGGCCAACCAACATTGGTCAGAAAAACTTTCACAGTGGCAGGACTTCCGGTTTGCAAGGCTTCAACGGCGGAAGGAATCCGTGATCATGCACGCTTCCAGCTACGCTCGCCGCTGGAGTGCCCCCGGTCCAGTTGGATTTGGGGGCTTTAGTTACCCCGTAGAGGTAACTGAAGACAGGGGAGACTCAGCAGGAGTCCAGGGGAATCGCAACCCCTCCTCCTCAGCTGGCTTAACTCCCTTTTTCAAAAGTGGTGGAGCGGCGGTCAGCAATGACCGCCACAAAGAAGCTTTCGTCCAGATAAGAATGTGCAGGAGGAAGCTGAGAAAGTGAAAGTTTTTGGCTAACCGGGATGACAAGTAATATCTAAATGCCCTGGACTTTAAGTTTTATTAAAGATACATCGTTCCCTATGAAGATGGAAGAAGTGGCGAATGAAAGTAAAAAGGGAAAGTTTGTTTTTTCTCAGTCTCCTTCCTTATGGTGATAGCAAATGAATGGAATTGGAAAAACCCATTTTGGCATCAGCAGGTAATTAAATTGAAAATTGAAGCTAAGGGGACAATAAAGATTTCTGAGCATTGAAAAAATAATTTCATTTTTTTTTCCTTTAAGTGGGAAGGGAGAGGAAAAGAACTAACATTAAGATTTTCTTGGAGGAGGCTGCTTGGAATTTATAAGATCAGAGCTAAACTGTAACAAGACTTCTAAAAGATATATTTCAACTGGAGCTTTATAACTGAACTTTAACCCCAGGAAGAGAAAATATCAAAAGAAGAAAGTGCTAAATGAAACAGTCTCTGTTTATTTGGATTGCTTGGTGACTTTGGGACTTTTTGGAAATTATTATTTGAAAGACTAAAAATATTTGGGTTGTTTAAAAAAACTTTTTACAATGGCACTACTTGTTGATGAACTGAAAATTGAATTTAAAAAGCTAAAAGAAGAGGACCAAGAAGGGAAGGGATCTTCTGGATCTGTTTTCCATTTTTTAGAAATGGCGATTTATACCGACCAGAAACTACAAGAACAAGAAGACTGGGATGAAGAAGAAGCCATCTTTAATGAACAAACAATTTTAGCCGGGGAAGAAAAGGGGAAGAGGGGAAAGAGAATGGAAAATTTAAGATTTAAAAAAACAACCAAAAAAGGGAAAAATAAGATGAAAAATCGATATAACGTTAGAAAGCAACAGAAAAGAGAAATACAGAAGAAGGTGGAGATCAAGAAGGTGGAGATTAAGAGACAAGGGGGGGAAAAGACAGGATTGCAGAAGAAAGGAAGGGAAAAAGGGAAGAGAAGTTACAAAGGTTTAAAACAAGATGCAAAGAAACAAGATCTATTCAGAATAGTGGGTAAAAATATGACTAAAAAAGAGATTCTGCAAAATACATAAGATTGTATTGTTGTATTTATATTTGAAATAATGTTAGAAAAATGGATTTAATAATAGAGCTTAATTTGTTATGGATTATTGTTTTAACTATAATAAACTTATTATTTTCTTTTATTTTATAAGTAAGTAGTTTCAGAATGTACTAAGCAGAACCAGAATGAAAAATATATATTATTTTTAGTGTTAAATTTAGGAGAAAGATTTATAGGTGTTATACTTTAATCTGTGATTACAGGAGAATTTTTGTGTTAATGAGAAAAGACAAATAGAAAATTGAAATAGAACAGACAAAAGATATACTAGGAGACAAGGGGGTAAAGGTAGGATTGGAGAGGAAAAGAAGGAACAAAGGAAGAGAAGTTACAAAGGTTTAAAACAAGATGTAAAGAAACAAGATTTATCTAGTGATACTGGGTAAACATATAATTAAAAAAGAAAAGTACACAAGATTTTATTGTTGTATTTATATTTGAAATAATGTTAGAAAATTGGATTTAATAATACAACTTAATTTGCTATGGATTATTGTTTCAATCATATTATAAATTTATTATTCTTTTCTATTTTATAATATAGTAAGCAACTTCAGAATGCACTAAGTAGAATCAGAATGAAAGGTATATAATTATTCTAAGTGTTAAATTTAGGGGAAAGGTTTAATGGTATTATATTTCAATCTGTGATCACAGGAGAAGCTTTGTGTTAATGAGAAAAGATAAATAGGAAACTGAAATATAACAGATAAAAGATATACTAAGAGACAAGGGGGTAAAGGTAGGATTAGAGAATAAAGGAAGGGAAAAAGGGAAGAGAAGTTATAAAGATTTATAAGATGTAAAGAAACAAGATTTATTCAGAAATAGTGGGTAAAAATATGATTAAAAAAGAGACTCTGCAAAAGTACATAAGATTATATTGTTGTATTTATACCTGGAATAATGTTGGAAAACTGGATTTGATAATAAAGTTTGATTTGCTATGGATTATTGTTGTAATTATATCATAAGCTTATTATTTTCTTATTTTATTTTATAATATAATATGTAGCTTTAGAATGTACTAAGTAGAATCAGAATGAAAAGTATATATTATTGTAAGTCTTAAATTTAAGGGAAAGATTCAAAGGTGCCATACTTCAATCAGTGATTACAGGAGAAATTTTGTGTTCATGAGAAAAGATAATAGAAAATTGAAATAGAACAGACAAAAGATATGCGCATACTGATTTAAATTGAAATGAAATAAATAAAATAGAATTAAGAGAGTGAAAAGAGGGGAGAAGCTATATAGAAAATAATAAGATATGAAATTGGATAAAAAGTGAGCATGAATTTTGAATTTATGTCTGTATAAAAAGATGTAACCCAGGATTAAGCTGCTTTCCAAAAAGAAGTTTTATGTTTTGATGTTTTGTGTTTTGTTTGTGTATGTTTGTTTACTGAAAACTAATAAAAATTTGGAAAAAAAAAAAGAAAAACTTTCACAATGGTGATCAGAATCTGTAGGTTTCAATTGTTTATATTGCCAGTGTTAGACAAACCAAATTTCTCTTGCAATAGCTCAAATCTATTAAAATTTATTAATCAATATTTTTGTCTGAAGTATTAATACTTCTATGGGTTTATGAATTTTACGAAATTACTTGCAATTTTGAGAAGGATTATCTGCCAATGTAAGTTTATCTTCTGAATAGAATTAAAAAGTTTTTTTTTTAATCTCAATAACTTTCTTAATAATGCCCACAGAGATTTTTTAACAAGTTCACTTGAAAATAAGCCCAATATTAAAACTAAAAATGGTGTTATCATCCTAACATCCTGGAGTTCACCTATAAAAGTTCTGAGCTATTCCTATTCTGTTAAGAAAGCAATATTTTAAGCAATATTCATATTTACAATATCTCTTGATTTCCTAATAAGACATGACAATGATTAAGTTGTGTATAAATGGAGATAATGGCCATTCTTGTTTAATTCCATAGAACATCTTAATAGGAAAAGAGATTGTTCCATCTGGAAATAAGATGCGCGAGACTGGGTTCCAACATACAACTCTTTATTCAACAGTAAAGTGACTTGTAACGGAACATTTGCCCAAGCCGCGGCAGCTCTTCTTACAACGGCTTGCTCGCGGCTTGTGGCCAATGACAGTTGTTTAAGTATTCCCGCCATCAGGCGGGCCAATCGGAATGCCACTGAAGTAACCAATCCGAGAACTGCCTTTTCGGCCAATCAGTTTAAGGTATTTGGAGTCTACCAAGTTCTATACACAACACCCCTCCCTCCTTGGTTTTGTCCAATATGCGTAACGCAGTCATGCAGGTAGGTGGGGCTTCTGCGGGTCCTATTTGACCTGCGCAGCTCAGTCTCAGCGTGGTCCTCAAGAAGTTCGTACGGGATCGCTTTGTCTCCGCATCTTCTCCATGGAACCTCCTGGAAGGGTAAGTCAGTCTTGCTGCTCCCACCTGAGTTTCTCGGGCTGGTTGAGGTGGCTCCGCTGCTCCCTCCTGGTTCATCCGGGCTGGTCGAGCTGGCCTGGCTGTCTCCTTCCAGGAAGGCCTCGCCTCACTCTCCTGCTCCCGGACTTCTTCTCTGGAAGTCGTCTATGGGTAAACGCTCTTTTTGTTTCATTTGAGTTTCTAGTTCGGGTTTGTGTAGTGATTGTTGTCTTTTTATTGGAGGTTGATCTCTCCCCTTTTTATTATTTTGTGTTTCCCCCCCTTCTTGGTTGTTTTTGGCTCGTTTATTGGAGTTTGCAGTGGTAGTGTAGTGTTGCGTTCTAATGCGCGAGAGCGAAGCTGGTCGATGTGCCACTTCCATGTTCTGCCGTCGTCTAGTGCAAGTCGGTATGACTGGGGCCCTGTGATTTGGGTAACTGTGGCTGGAAGCCATAATGGGTCCCTGGTAAGGTTTTTAGCGTAGACTAATTCACCAATTCCAAAAGAGAGATATCTACTGGAGGAGTCAGGGGGTTTGTCCCAGGTATAGATGGGGTGCAGTCTATCGAGGTAGGAACACAATTTCCTACCCATGAGGAGTTCAGCTGGGCTTTTGTTAGTGGTTGTGCTAGGGGTGATATGTTGAATGGTTAATAATCTGTTAAGTTTATCTTGCACATCCCCCGTGTCCATTTTTTCTAGGGCCTCCTTAGTATAACGAACCATGTGTTCAGCCCATCCATTTGAAGCTGGATGAGCCAGTGCTGTCAGGCCATGTCGGATGCCCTGTGCGGCCAAGTATTGCTCGAAAGCTAAAGCAGTAAACTGGGGCCCATTGTCCAAGACTATTATATCAGGAAGCCCATGCGTGGCAAAAAGGCTGTTTAACTGTTTCATGACTGCCTCGGTAGTAGTGGACGCCATGAGGATAACCTCTAACCAGTTTGAGTAGGCGTCCACGATTACAAAATAGGTGTTCCCTTTTGTTGGCCCAGCAAAGTCAATATGAAGTTGTAACCATGGACCTCTAGGCGTTTCCCATTCCATGACTAGTGCCAGTGGGGGGGGGGTAGGCCTTGATTTTTGGCAGTCATGGCATGTTGCCACCCATCATTCAATGTCCTTGTCCAGCCCGGGCCACCAAATGAAACTCCTGGTCAGGGCTTTCATTTTTACTATGCCTGGGTGTCCCTCATGCAACATGCACAACACTTCTTCCTGTAACTTTTCTAGGATTACCACCCTGTCCCCGCACAGTATACAGCCTTGTTCACTAGACAGTTCAGTCTGTCAGGTGTGAAAAGGTTTAAAAGTCTCACCTCTGTTCTCATCCGGCCAGCCCTTACCACCCCAATGCAGGATTCTAGCTGTCAGCGGGTCTTTCACGGTAGCTTTAGCGACGTCTGCTGCGGTTAGTGGCAGATTCGGCCAGGACTCGATTTGGAGAGTGGTGATGGTGGGAACTGGGTCGTCTTCCATGTTGGGCAGTGGGGAACGGCTCAAGGCATCCGCATGGGTGATGGTCTTTTCTGGGCGATGGATGAGTGTGTAGTTGTATGCAGCGAGGAATTCAGACCACTTTGACATTCTTGGTGATAGAATGTTCGGGGTTGGTTTGTTTCAGTTTGTGGTCAGTGATAATCAAAAATGTCCTACCATATAGGTATTCGTGGAATCTTTTGACGCCGGCGATGATTACGAGGGCTTCTCAGTCGAGTTGGCTGTAGTTCCTTTCCAATTTTGACATCATTTTGGAATAGAAGGCGATTGGTGCCTCTCTGCCATCTGGTAGTTTGTGGCTCAGGATGACGTCGATTCCAAAAGGTGATGCATCACAGGTGACCATCAAAGGCAGGGTGTTGCTGTACTGTATCAAAACGGTATTAGAAATTAATAAGTCCTTGATATTCTGGAATGCTGCTTGTTCCCGGTGGCCCCATTTCCATATAGTTTTTTTATCTAACAATCGATGTAAAGGTTCTGCTACAGTTGCTTTTTGGGGCAGGAAGACATTGTAGAAATTAATGAGACCTAAGAAAGCTTGTAAGTCAGTTTTGTTCTTAGGTCTGGGTGTGTCTTTTATCACTTTTATTTTTTTTTCAGTGGGGTGTATCCCTTGCTCATCTATCAGATAGCCAAAAATTTGAACTGGTTGGTGGCTAGTTTACATTTTTCTCTCTTGACTTTAAGCCCTGCTTCTCTGAATCTTCGCAAAACCTCTTTTAGTCTATGTTCTAATTGGTTTGCATTTTTTGCTGATACTAATACATCATCAAAATAGGGGACGACTCCTTTGATTCTGTTTAGAAGGCGCTCCATGAGGCTTTGGAAAATGCCCAAATGCTAATGCCAAATTGAAGTCGGTTGCACTTGAATGCCCCTCTGTGTGTGACTATAGTCTGTGCCTCTGCAGTTTCAGGGTCAACTGGTAGCTGTTGATATGCTTGTGCGAGATCAAGTTTCGCAAAAAAATTTCCTCCCCCTAGTGAGTGCAATAAGTGTTGCACTACCGGTACTGGGTATGCGCTTTGTTGGAGAGCATGATTTAGGGTTGCCTTATAGTCTCCACAGATGCACACTGACAGGAGTCACGATGGGTGTTTCCCACCTGGCATGGTCAATTGGCTCTAACACCCCTTGTGCGATAAGTTTGTTTAGCTGTTCGTCTATTTTTGGCTTTAAGGCAAAGGGAACATGTCTGGCTTTGAGCCTGATGGGAGCTATCTTTGGGTCTAGGCTGAAAGATATTGGGGTCCCCTTGTATTTGCCTAGGGTCCCGTCGAATACATCTTGGAACTCTTGCAGCAGTCTCTCTTCCCAGTTGGCCACAATGATGCTGTTGATCCCAATTCCCAGGGGCGCGAACCATTCAATTCCCAGCAGGCTAGGGCGATCACGGTCGATGATTGTTAGAGGCAGTATTTCAGCATGGTTTTTAAATTCTACTGGGAAATGTCCAAGGCCCACTACTGGGATTCGGTTTCCCTGGTAGTCCTTTAGTATCAATTTTTGTTGTTCCAGTTCTCTTTGCTTGATGTCTGGTATCAGGCTTCTGATAGTGTTCCATTGACAAGTATGATCCAGAGTCTACTTCACAGGGCTTTCCTTCTATTTTTACATTTATCCGGACCTTTTTTGCGTTTGCTGCCCTGGCATTTCCGATGGTTATTGTTTGGTGTGTTTCTTCTCTGTCGCTCGTTCACCAGTTCCTGCTCTCTCAGCTCCATCTGCTTCCAGCTTGTCTCTCTTCATTTTTGGGGGGTGGGGGGTGCTGCCTTATCTTTTTGGACTATAGCTCTTTTTGTTTTGGCAGGCCATTGCGATGTGCCCCCGTTTTTAACAAGATCTGCAAATGGCATCTAGGAACCTGCATTCTGAGCACGGGTGATTTCCTCCGCATCCAGCACACTGGAATTCTCGCCTGCTTCTTCTTTTTTCCCACCATTTTCTTTCCGACTGAAGCCTATGTATACCTTCATTATCGTCATCAGTGTCACTCAGGGAGTTGAGTTCTTCATGGTGGGCAGTTGCTGTGGGCTGTTTCTTGCTTCCTTCTTCCCTCTTTTCTCTGGGTTGATTTGGTGGATCTGGAATGGAGTTCATCTGGCGCATAGTGGCTGCGGATTTCTTGGCTGCTTCAGCGGTGGTGGCTTCTGCAATGGCCTCGGCCACTGTGATATTCAGTCTGTTTAGCAGCTTGCTTTGGAGTGTAGCGTCCTTCAATCCGAGGACCACGCGGTTCCTCATGGCCTCGTCCATGTTCTGGAACTCGCAGGCTCCTCCAATGTGTCTTAAGGCTGCTACAAAGTCTCCGATGCTCTCGTCTTCCCGTTGATCTCTTTTGTAAAACTCGTGTCTTTTGATCAGGTTGGAGACCACAGGCGTGTAATGGGCTTGAAGCATTCTGTTCAGTTTAGGCCATGCCATCTGCTTAACGTCCTTCGGTTTAGCTAGTGCCTTTGTCATTTTAAAAATGGCTGGCCCATAGTGCATGAGGAATACAGCCCTCTTCCTCTGGTCAGTTTTCTCCTGTAGCTTGTTGCTTTCTAAGAACATCAGAAAGTGATCAATGTATGACTCCCAATCTTCCTCATCTGGGTTGAACGGTGCAGACGGCGCATTGTTACTGGCCATCTCTGTTGCTCGGTTCTGGTTGCCACGTGCTTCGGTCTCACTCTTCTAGGATGATCCCATCCTCGTCGCCAGTGTTCTGTCTGGAAATAAAGTGCACGAGATCGGATTCCAACAAACAACTCTATTCAACAGTAAAGTGACTTGTAACAGAACATTTGCCCAAGCCGTGGCAGCCCTTCTTATAGTGGCTTGCTCACGGCTTGTGGCCAATGACAGTTGTTTAAGTATTCCCGCCATGAGGCGGGCCAATTGGAATGGTGCTTAAGTAACCAATCCGAGAACAGCCTTTTCGGCCAATCAGTTTAAGGTATTTGGAGTCTACCAAGTTCTATACACAACAGAGATAATCCATTTATACTTAATAGAGCTAAAGAATTAGAGACTCAGTTTGGAATGGTGATTAATGCATCAGGCTAGAAACCAGGAGACTGTGAATTCTAGTCCTGCCATGGACATGAACTAGCTGAGTGACCTTGAGCCAGTCATTTTCTTTCAGCCATAGAAAAGAGGCTACAGTAAACCACTTTTGAAAAACTTGCCAAGAAAACTGCAGGAACTAATCCAGGCAATCTCTCAAAGATTGGACATGATTGAACAGTATAAAACAAAAAAGCTGAAGCATTACAGTGTGGATAGCATAGATTTTAGGGATGATCTAACCAGATTGCTCATTATCCAGTGTGAAACACAGTCCCCACTGCCTAATAATATGAATAATGGATATGAAGTATGTGCATGATATTTTTTCCTGAGTAATGATTCTACAATAAGGCCTGCTTCCTCCCCCTTCATGGAATGGCAATGTAGAAACAGCTACTACTGGATTATAAGATCTGTCTCTGATCTGGACAAAATGTTAAAAGTCAAATCTTTTATTATCTTTTATTTCACCGGGGAGAGGGAAAATACAAGAGAGAGGAAAAGAGAAGCAAACATCATGCTTGTACTGTATCTAAGACCAGATGTGCTGAATTATCATTTGTTTGTTTAAAAAAGTTCCTTATAAAATCCATGTTTCAGAATGTTGCCTGTATAAATGGAGAATGATTTGATGCTGTTCAGTGGAGACATTCTTCTGCAGAAATATAGGAGGAAGAAAACAGGTAGGCAAAGTTATTTCTGAAATATGATCTGTGTGTCATTCATTCTTGCTCTGCATGACTGACAACAAATTTCAGTTCCTTCCCAGCTGTCATGACTGGCAAAGGAGTTGCTTTTATCTCTCCTTCCTTTTCTTCAAAGACCCCAGGAGTGCCTTTGCGTTTCTAACCAGGGATGCACTTTCATCGCTGTTCATCGCTCACAGAAAAACAGGGGAACCAAGGAAGGCCCCCTACGTTTTGTGAGAATATTTAGGAGAACTAATCTTTATATTCTAATCTCTTTCCCATCAAGAGGAAGGAAGTCAGATTCACTAGACCAATTCTAAAATTCTACAATTGCAGTGCATAAATGCACCATCGTGCCTGTCCTATTGTCCCCATTTATTCATACCTGTTTCCTGTATTCTTACTCATGTTTATACTTTCCCTATTATCTTGTAAGCAATTGACAAATCAAATAAATAAATAAATAAATAAAATAAAATAAATTCTACAGAGGAATTATTGAGTCTGTCATCTGCACCTCTATAACTGTCTGGTTTGGTTCTGCAACCCAGCAAGACAGACACAGATTTCAGAGGATAATTAGGACTGCAGGGAAAAAAAAATTACTACCAACCTGCCTTCCATTGAGAACCTGTATAGTGCACGAATCAAAAAGAGGGCTGTGAAAATATTTACAGACCCCTCACATCCTGGACATAAACTATTTCAACTCCTTCCCTCAAAATGATGCTATACAGCACTGCACACCAGAACAACTAGACATAAGAAAAAAAAAATCCCAAATGCCACCACTCTGCTAAACAAATAATTCCCTCAACACTGTCAAACTATTTACTATGTCTGCATTACTGTTACTATTACTATTAATTCTCCCATCCTTCCTTTCACCCATCTCCTCCCACTCATGACTGTATAACTGTAACCTTGTTGCTTGTATCCTAATGATTTTTATTGACTATTTCCTAGCATGATTTTTTTGCTTATTGTACCCTATGACTATAAGTGTTGTACCTTATGATTCTTGACTCTTGAAGAATGTATCTTTTCTTTTATGTACACTGAGAGCATTTGCACAAGACAAATTCCTTCTGCATCCAATCACACGTGGCCAATAAAGAATTCTATTTTATCCTATAAGTGTGAAATAAGTTGATATTTGAAGTGATCCAAAGAGAATTGACTGTGCAGTGATTTCTTTTAGCTGTTGCCCAACCCACAGTAGAAAGCTCAGACCACTGTCTAAACCTATTCTTGGCAAGTTTGAGAATGCTCTCAAATTGAACACATTATTGTTCAAATACTTGTCCACACTCGCATGTTTTATACTAAGCCACTTTAGAACAAATGAAAAATAAAGTAGCCATTCGTCTCAACAGGCTTAAGTTCACCACAAATGTAGCCTTGCTGCGGAATCATGACCCTAAACTGCACAAATGGTTACAGTGCAATATTTAAACTCAGCAAGTTAGTTGCAGAGGTGGGAATCTACCAGTTCTGTCCATCTCTATAGAACCAATTGTTCTGAAGAGCAGTAGACAGAGAGCATACATAGAACCGGTTCTATGTCTACTGATGTTTTGGTCCACCCACCCGCCCGGGCTCTTACCTGACCTTTATTTCCTGCTTTTTCAATCGCAGCTGCTTTACGTGACACAGCTGCGATTGAAAAAGAAGGAAAAAAGGGCTTTTCCAACCGCTGCGCATCTGTGCGCAGTGCTGCTCAGCTGTCCAGGCAGCTAGCTGATGACAATATACACATGTGCACAGTGCTTAAAACGTAGAATCATCAAACCGGTAGTTACACCGGTAGGATTCCAACCGTGGTTAGTTGTCTTGCTAATTAGCTAAAACCAGTATCAAAAATTTCAAAATACAAACAAAACAAAATGGGGGGGGGGGGTATCACATTCTTTTGGAAATTTAAAATAAATATTTTGGAAGGGCATGTATTTTTCAAAGAGCCTAGCTCCCATTCATATTTTAAAAGCTGTCTCTTTGATAAGTGAGGATAGCTCTTGAGAATGTATAAAACTGCTAACTCGCTAAATTCATTTTATTGTTTGCTCTTCAAATTTCCAAGAGAGGGGAGAGAATAAGGCCAAATCTCAAGCAAAAAAAAAACAGGCATCCAAGATGGATTGTTTGTTGCATTTTTATTACTCATTAATGTCCACTTAGGTGTGATTCATTATCAGGTTTAATAAACACAACTATATTTAGCTTTCTGGCAGGTCTTTGAATGTTAGACTGCAGTCAGATGCCTCTGAGTCCAAGGGAAGAAAAAGATGGAGAATATGGAGGCTGGATAGTGCTTAAGGGGATTTATACTAACACTCCTAAGGGATCCTTACCTGGGAATAGGGTCCATTAAACCTAGTGTAAATATGCAAAGACAACATTATTACTGTCCCTGAATATAACTCACAAAAGTGCTATATTACTTATAAAATAAAGTTGTGGAATGCAATTGGTCCTCACTCTACATCCAGCTTTAGACGAGCAGCTAAGACAGATTTTTTTTTTTGCAAGAATATAAATCTGAACATTCATTTTTTTTTCTGCATTTAACTGTCTTAGCCACTTTGAGTGCTCAGTTGAGCAGAAAGGCTAGATATACAAGAAATCAGCAAAATTAATAGTATAGAGATCAACACAAATCCTATGCAGTCACTGAGAATTGAGCACCAGGCTAGTTTAATGAATTATTATTGTTTTTGTTGTTATTGTTATATTTTAACCATGCTGAATTGTATTTGAGGTACAAGAAATCTGTATAAATGAATTCTTTTTTAATGTCAGAAACATTCCACGAAGCAAAAAAAAACAGGTTTAGATATTGATTGGAATTTGGATTCCAATATCTCACAGGATCCTCATCAAAAAGCTTTAGTCTCCAAATATTGGGATTTCGGCATCTTTTCTGGGAATTATGGGAGCTGGAGTCCAATACATATGGAGGGCACTGGTTGATAAAAGGAGCATTATGTGGATGAATATGTCTATAGTGTATGATCAGTCTAATTTCTTCTGGTCGCATCAGTGCCAAAAGAGAGTTGAATACTGCATTAAGAAAGGAAAGTTGTCCTCTCTGTATCAACCTACGATCTTTATTTATCTCAAGCAGGTTATGCAAAGCATTTAAAGAGTTGTTTTGCAAAACTGTTTAAATGAATGAAATATTTATTTCAAGTACTGCATCAAGTACTGCAACAATCCTATCTGTTGTTTCTGTGTACTAGCAATCAATGAATTAAAGAAGAAGTGGACAGCTACCCACATAAGGGGCAATATGGTGGCTCAGGAATTCTGGGAATCAAAGTCTATAGGTCATGAAGGGGCCATAGTTGCCCCCCCAAGCTTAAAGAATGTTAGATGTGTTTGTGGTGATCTTAAAATAAAACTAATTTAGTACCAGGTTCTTTTCCATGTACATTGGACATCCTAAAAAAGATTAGCTGTCAAATCTCATTACACTGGAAATTTAAGATGGGTGAAGGAAACATAGATTCATATGATCCGAATGCCTCCTACCTGTCCCCTCATTTTGATTTAAAAATCCTATGCATGTTAACATGGCACTATGCAGTTTTAAAACATGAATGTACCATTGCACCAAATTTAAAACTTGGAATTGATTACTACTGTTTATGCAGAATTACGGATTTATCAGACATGGAGATATGACTCTTCAAGTTTGGAAAAGCACCGTAACCCCGTATTTACAATCTCAAATCAATAATTGAAGTTCATTTTCTGTTATGAACCGTTTTCTCGATATTAATGAAAAATGTTCAATATTATTCAATGGGTCAAAATGTAATTATGTTTGTAAATATTAGGCTGAATAATTTTCTGTATGCAACATTATACTGTATGTTTCACTGTTTCCTTTTCACCTTTTCTTTTTCTGTTTTGCCTTTATGAGTTTTCCCTTGTTTTTCTTCTTTCCTTCTTCTTCCCTGCCTCGGTCCCTTTGTATATTCAACTTCAGGCAGTCCTAGACTTACAACCACATTTGAAACCAAAATTTCCATTGCTAAGCAAGGCAGTGGTTAAGTGAATTTTGCACCATTTTACAATCTTTCTTGCCCGAATTGTTAAGTGAATCTCTGCAGTTGTTAAATTAGTAACATGGCTGTTAAGTGAATCTGGCTTCCCCATTGACTTTGCTTGTCAGAAGGACACAAAATGTGATGTCATGACTATGGGACACTGCAACCATCAGAAATACATGCCAGTTGCCAAGCATCTGAATTTTAATTTAATTTTAATTTCAATTTTAATAATTGAATATGACCATGGGGATGCTGCCATGGTTGTAAGCATGAAAAATGGACATATGTATTTTTTTTCAATGCCATTGTAACTTCAAAAATGGGATTTATAATTTGCGAACCTATAGATCAAGGCTGTCAAATTCCTGGCCCATGAGCTGGATGCATCACACACCGGTCACGCCCCCGCCCAGTTTAGCAAAAGGAAGAGAAAGTCCCAGTACATAATGTGACACCGCTGTGACATGACTTTGAAATCCCTGTTATAGATACTGTTGCATTGCAACACCTTATAATCAGAATCAGCATAATCAATGGAGATTGATGATAGGAATTGCAATTTGGCACCACCTGCGATGTCCAATACCCTCTGCCTTTGTTTCCATTGTTTTTGTAGTCTGCTTAGGGTAGAACTGCCACTTTCCATTCCACATAGCATGGCTGATCAGCTGTTTTCCTATAGCAAAAGCTACAAGTTAACAAAAAGGGAGAGATCACAAAAATTGAGGCGTTCTGGGTAAAGGGGATAAAGGCAGGCATCGCTATTATTATTGTCTGGGGATGAACAGGAAGGACCATGAATCTTGCCTATGAAGAGTGGTATTCAAGGATTCTAGGACACAATGTGCTTACATAAAATCATGTGTACAGCTAGTAAATCATTTCAGAGAAGCCACTGACTATTTTTACAGAAATGCCTTGCAGAACATTAGATGCTTATTAATACCAAGGAATTGTGTGGAAATTCTGACCCACATGTTGTATCTTGCAGGGAGACACAATGGTAGACAAAAAGAGTTACTTAGACTATCATTTCTTGAATGGCAGTGGAAGAAGAAGAGACCCTGTTGTGACTAAAATGAGGCTGGAAGATTAGTCTGCATTTGTACTATCGCAGCATTTGAAAAGATTATAGACTTCAAGACACTCACATTTTTCCAAATCTACAATCAAGGACAACACTAATTGACATAATTATTTTCCTGGCTTGTCTGAATAAATCATAAAAATATGATCTAATCTCAGTGCTAGAAGCAGATGGCAAGCCCTGCCGATGGTGACTATAACAATAAGTGTAAATAGGCAGCAACACAGAGGATAGCAAAGAAATTTTGGCATGTACAAGGACCACTGAGTCTGTAAAGAGCAGATTTCATGAGTGAAGTGCAGGAGGATAAAATAGGATAGAAAAAGGTTCTGTGATGGCCAACAATCAGGTGAAATGAAATTTTGGAGCTTGCATCTCTAAGGAAGAAATATATTAATCCACGGAAGATTAAGCAAACACCAAAGTGTTCAGTTTAAGCAAACCCAAAAGAATCAGGAAATACTACATATTCTAAACTATTGATGCATAACACATATACATACACAAATACACCCTCTATTAAGAAATCCCTTCAAAGTTGGGTATTCTATTGAGACTAGGCATAAACCAAACCTACCTTTTTCATTACAGGTGGTCCTCAATATACCACCACAATTTCTGTTGCTAAGCAAAACAGTTAAGTGAGTTTTGCCTCATTTTACTACCTTTCTTGCTACAATTGTTTAGTGAATTTATGTTGTTAAGTTAGTAACACAGTTGTAAAGTGAATCTGGCTTCCTCAATGATTTTGCTTGTCAGAAAGTCCCAAACGTGGGCCCCAGGATGCTACAACCTTCATAAATATGAACCACTTGCCAAATGTCTGAATGTTGATTATGTGACTATAAGAAATGCTGCAATGGTCATTAAGTATGAAAAACATATACAAGCCACTTTTTTTCAATGCTGTTGTAACTTTGAACAGTCACTAAGCAAAAGGCTGTACGTTGAGGACTACCTGTATACTATCCAGTCCTTCTTTTATCAAGTTCCAACACAATGTCCAGGGCTCTTGTCCAGGCAAAGGGCACCATAAGAATAGCAAGCCATCCTTTTCTACTGGCTGGAAGTTGCAACATCTGCATTATGGAATCACATGGCTTCTCAAGACATCGTATGACTTTTTTTTTTTTTTTTTTAAATCCTTTTAGAAGCTTCCTTCTTCCATCTTCCTTCTTTTCTGCCTACCATGAAAGAGTTAAATGCCAGTACCAAAATCACAAAATACTTGCTACATCTTTTTTTCCTTTTCCTTCTTCTTTTTTTTTTTAAAAAAAACCCACCATACATCAAAGTAAAATACTGACATACAGTGCCCTGAAGCACTCTCCTGCATGCTTTTAGGTTTGGAAAATTTCATTTGCTACCTTGTGATGATTACATGAGAGGATGAAATGCTTGCTTTGAGATTCATTTTAGGCAGGGATGTAATAAATGGTGTGGCTTTCCTTTCTACTGCAATGGAACTCACTCTGTTTCTCACTCTCTCTCTCTCTCTCTGTCTCACTCTCTCACACACACACAGAGCTTAGTTTATATTCAAGCAATATGATGCAGGTGAGGATCTAGCTGCAATATTGGGAGGGGGCTGGAAGACAGTTAAGCAGACACTGGTGTACAAATGTGGTGTTTCCTAGAGTGAAAATGAGTTTCCTGGTCTCCATCCCTGCTGAATGGCAGTCCACCACCACAGACACATACAAAAAATATACACACACACTCCTTAAATCTCATCATAAATAATTCACTTAAGGTTGACACAGTTTACAGCTTCTCCTCCACCAGACCCAGGAGCAAGCCAGCACAGAGAGTGAATTATCTCTTGCCCCAACAAGAAGTCAATTCCTCCAGAGGGGCAAGACACAGGATAGAGTTCGTTTTAATCATGCCACACTGTGCAGAATTACACAGTTGCTTTTTTTTTTTCTTTTGTCTTTCAGACCCCATCCTAGATCCTCTTTGGATTGTGGGAAAGCTGAAAAGCTATATGACTCTTTGCAGCTGCTATTAAGAAAAAAGGAACAAATAGCTTCTTGGGTTCCTAAAAATAATAATAAATTTGAAAAAAAAATCAGCATGTGAATCCCATTGTTCAAGAAAGAGGAAGATTTTGTGGGAAACACTTGGCTCATTTTTGTTTTGCAAAGGATACATTGTATTTTCTGCACATATTTCTAGCTCTGTTTCTTCAAAACACAAGTGATGCTTAATAGTAATGTGCACCAAACACATGACAGAATCCAGTGCAGCTTTTTTTAAAAATACGCACCAAGACAACGCATTGCAAATCAGAGAGAAGCAGGAGATATTACATAAATCATGGACTGGTTTATAGCTTGCAATAATCTATTCCAGTTGCTATGTTGGTTATTTCACATTTGTAAACAGGTTTGCTGCTTTGTCTGACAGTTCAGTCCTTCATGACTTTAATAGCAATGGCACTTAGACTTATATACTGCTTCACAGTGCTTTACAGCCCTCTCAAAGTGGTTTACAGAGTCAGCATATTGTCCCCAATAATCTGGGTTTTCATTTTACCAACTTCGGAAGGATGGAAGGCTGAGTCAACCTTGAACTGATCAAAATCGAACTCTTGGCAATGGGCAGAGTTAGCCTGCAATACTCCACTCTAAGCACTGTGCCATCACAGCTCTTAATCATGACTGTAGTGGCAATGGCATTTTTTGGAACAGAGAGACAAATAGAAATTACCAATTTGGGGGATTGGTCCATTTTACCTGTCATTTTTTCTGTCATCACCTTCCAGCCTCCATCTAAAACACTTTTAGGTAGATATGTCTTCTTGTGCCCCTACTATATTTTTTTTAACTATGTAGCCTCTAGAAACTGCAACAACCAAAAATATCAGAAATGCCTTCTCTCAAAAAAATTGAGCTAGCGATGGAAAGAGCACTAAAAACACAGATGCAGGCACACACCATATAAATAATTATTGAACCAGATGTCACAGCAATGGCATAAAACGCTTGTTGCATTATAGTGATTAATTGTAGATTTTCCCTGAACATAGCCCCCCCCCCCAAAAAAAAGCTTAGTCTTCCGTCCGGAAAAACGCGAGGTAGACCGGGTTCCAACAACAAAGTCTTTATTTTATAACACAGTTGAAAAACGGAACATTGGCTCAAGCTGCGGCAGCCTTTTATAGGTTTTTCTCTGCCGGCTTGTAGCCAATGACAGGCATTTAATATTTGCCGCCTTTGAGCAGCTATGTGGATTGGTTCCTTTTGAACCAATCCCCATTCAAGTTCTTTAGCCAATCAGAATCCTTTATTAGGAGTCTACTATTCTTTATACAGAACACCCCTCCCCTCTTGGCTTAGTCCTACGTGGTGATGTAGTTGCGCAGGTAGGTGGGGCTTCTTTTGACTCGACTGGACTTGCGCGGTTCATTCCTGTTGAAGACTTTGACCGGTTCGGATGGGGTTGCTGTCTCTCTTGTTCTTTCCCATGGAACCGCCTGGAAAGGTGAGTCAGCCATTTTACTGCCGCCTAGATTTCTTAGGCCGGTGGTGTTGCCGCTCCCTCCTGGTTTCTCCGGGCAGGTCGAGCTGGCCTGGCTGGCCCCTTCGTCTGGACATTCCCCACGATTGTCTTCTAACTGTAAGTCTCTTTTATGCTCTTTTTGATTGCTATTGTATTCTGTATTTAATTTTAACGGTTCTTTATTATTTTCTCATATTTCCCCCCTCTCTTTGGTTTGGTTTTCGTCATTTTTTAATATTTGTGGTTTTGTGTTTGTACTTCTTTTGATGTTTCGGAAACGAAGCTGGTCTATGTGCTGCTTCCATTCCCTGCCATCATCTATGGTTAGTCGGTAGGACCGGAGGCCTGTAATTTGCGTGATTGTTCCTGGTAGCCATAATGGGTCCCTGGTAAAAATTTTTGCATAGACTAGGTCGCCTATTTCAAATGTCCTGAAATGAGTGGAGGAGTCAGGGAGGGGTTTCTGGTGTATAGTTTGGGTGCAATCTGTCTAGTTGCGACCTTAGTTTTCTCCCCATTAGTAGTTCCGCTGGACTTTTGTTTGTTATGGTACTGAGTGTGATATGCTGGAGGGGGAGCAGGCGATTTATTTTATCTTGGACATCCCCAATGTCCATTCTTTCTAACCCTTCTTTTGTAAATCTAACCATTCTCTCTGCCCTGCCATTCGCAGCCGGATGGGCCGGCTCATCTGGCCTTTAGTCTTTTAGGGGCTACCTGGGGGTCTAGACTAAAAGAAATTGGGGTCCCCCGATACCTGCCTAGGGAGCCATCAAAAACATCCTGGAATTCTTGGATGAGGTCTTCTTCCCATTCGGTTGCAGCCACCCAGTCTACTCCGGTCATCCCGATGCCCAATGGTGCAAACCATTCGATGCCCAGGAGGCTTGGTCAATCTCGGTCGACTATCGTTAATGGTAGTACTGCGACATGTTGTCTGTAGGTGACTCAGAAATGTCCTAGGCCTACTACAGGAATTCAGTTTCCTTGATAGTCCTTGAGGGTTAGTTTTTGTCTCTGGAGTTCCTTGATCTTGATGTCTGGAACCAGTTTTTTGATGGTGTCCCATGACACCATTGATAGGAAAGATCCAGAGTCAACCTCCATTTCGCAGGGGTTGTCTTCAATTTTTACAATTCTTTTTACTTTCTTCCCGCTTTCCGTCTGAGCGCTTCCGATAGTGAAAGTCTGGTATGCTTTCTCTCAGTTAGTGGCTTGCTTGTTTCGCTGCCACTTTCTCTCAGATAGTTTTGGCTCAGTCTTTGTTGGGGAGTCGCTGCGTCTTTTTGGGCTGTAATTCTTTTTGTTCCTGCAGACTCTCTCAATATGCCCTCTTTTCTTGCATGCTCTGCAAATGGCATCGAAGAATCTGCAATCAGCTTGAGGATGGTTTTCCCCGCAGCCAGCACATTCCCGCCAATTTCTGTTTTCGTGCCCTTTCTTATTGGCGTATAGGCGGTGGATTTCATCATCTTCCTCCCCAGATTCTGACGTCTCGTTGAATTCTTCGTAATGAGTGGTGGTGGGAGATTGTTTTTTCCCTCTGGCCGGGCTTGTTTCGTTGTTGTTCGCGTTCATTTGTTTCATTTTATCCGCCAATTTTTTCGCGGCTTCAGCGGCCGTGGCTTCTGCGATAGCTTCGGCTACTGATATGTTGGGTTTATTCAGTAGCTTGCTCTGTATATTAGAGTCTCTTAATCCCAATATTACTCGATCCCGCATCGCTTCATCTAAGTTCAGAAACTCGCACGCTCTGCCTATTTGTCGGAGGGCTGCCACAAAATCAGCGATGGTTTCGCCTTCTTTCTGGTCTCTCCGATAAAACTTGTGCCGCTTTATTAAATTTGACACTACCGGTGCATAGTGGGCCTTTAATGTTCTTTGGAGCTCTGTCCAAGTCAATTGTTTTACATCTCGGGGCTTCGCCAAAGCCCTGGCCATTTTGAAGATTGCGAGCCCACAGTGTGTCAAGAAAACAGCTCTCTTGCACTGGTCTGAGATTTCCTCCATCTCATTGCTCTCCAGGTACATCTGGAAACGGTTTACGTAGGATTCCCAATCCTCTTCATTGGGATTGAAGGGTGCGGGTGGCGCGTTGTTTCCAGCCATTGTTCTTCGTCTGGTTTTATCTGTCACCGCGTGCTCAGTCTTGCGTTTAGGACGATCCCACCTTCGTCGCCAGTGTTCCGTCCGGAAAAACGTGAGGTAGACCAGGTTCCAACAACAAAGTCTTTATTTTATAACACAGTTGAAAAACGGAACATTGGCTCAAGCTGTGTCAACTTTTTATAGGTTTTTCTCTGCCGGCTTGTAGCCAATGACAGGTATTTAATATTTGCTGCCTTTTTAGCAGCTATGTGGATTGGTTCCTTTTGAACCAATCCCCATTCAAGTTCTTTAGCCAATCAGAAACCTTTATTTAGGAGTCTACTATTCTTTATACAGAACACTTAGATTGTAAAACTCAGTGATCTTCTGTAATAGAAACTGAAGATAGGCCTAGTTAACTCTTACTGCTGCAACTGCTGAATGTTCTTTACCAAAGTCTTTGCTGATGATGGGATGACAGCTAGATGCAAACCCATAACCACTGGATGGTTTGCCCAGGATGATTCCTGGTCTCTTCTGAATGTTCATTAAAATCAGTGCTTTCATTAATGTACATAAGGTGTTGCATTGTAGGTATATAAAGGAAAGTACAGTATGAAGATAGCCTCCATCATAACCATCACTATGGAGGGAAAAGAGGGAAATAGTGCAGTTACAGTCTTGCAAAGAGAGCAGGGTAGCTCTCAGTCCTGCCTCTAAATTAAATTTTTAAAACCCTAGAAAAGTATCTTACAAAACAGGAACACAAGTTTGTGGAATAGCAGTGCAAGGAATGTGAACTTGCTAGCAGTCCTTAGTAGCAACAAAATATTATATGTGTTTTTTTAGGAAATGCTTTTTTATTAAGGTTTTGTCCAACAACAATAATGCTCCTTCATTAAGGTACAGCATACACACAAAACCAACAACATAACTACAAATCAAATAACATTAACTAAGAACCCAGTAAATAAATATTAACATGAAAACAAGCAAAAACAATACACTGAGAACGATGCCACAGGATAGACCAAGTATACAGATGTTAACTGCCAGATAAACAAGAATAAGGTGAAATAACCAAATCTTACACGAACGCACTGATCAAAAATAGTCCTTAATCCCTTTTAAATAAGAACAACTTTCCAGTGTGTTCACTTGAGCTTCCTACTGGATGTGCGTGCATAGGATAAAAATGTCAAACAGAGGTCCCCAATCCCCAGGCCGCAGCACACTACAGGCCATGGCCTGTTGAAAACCAGGCCGCAGGAGAAATGGGCAAGCACAAATGGGGGTGTGCATATGCATGTATGCAAGGCTTGGCTTGGTGGGCATGGCAAGGGAAGGATACTGTAAAATCTCCAAGTGGTATTTGCCAGTTCTCTGAACAACTCAAAATTTCCTGGTTCTACTACTGGTTCTCCAGAACTGGTCAAAACCTGCTGAATACCACCTCTGGTATGCCTGCCACTCACACACACACCCATCCCAGGCCACCAAGCTGGAAAAGTTGGAGACCACTGACTTAAAACTTCTAAACATATATTTGTTGTTGTGTCTAAGTTATAGTTACTGTAGTGTTCGCGAAGAATGAGACCAGAGACCAGCGTAACTTCAGCTCTTTTATTAAAGCTGTGCTGCAGAAGCCCCAGCAGAAGCAGAGTGAGGGCAAGGGGGCGGGAGGGTGGCCCTGTCCCTCTTGCCAGGGCTGGCAGCAGATGGCTGAGGCTTTCTCTTCTTCCCCATGGTTGTGAGGTTGCTGGCTGGCAGGGAGGCTGGCAGGGAGGCTGGCAGGGAGGCTGGCAGGCAGGTAGGCACCAAGGCTGGCAGGCAGGCTGGCAGGAAGGCTGGCAGGAAGGCTGGCAGGCAGGCAGGCAGGCAGACAGCAAGGCTGGCAGGGAGGCTGGCAGGATGGCAGGCAGCAAGACAGGCAGCAAGGCTGGCAGCAAGGCTGGCAGGCAGGCATGCAGGCAGGACAGGCTGGCAAGGCACTCGATGTGTCTGGATGCAGGTCTTTCCTCTGAATGGTGACCTTCTTCCGAGCTGCTTCCCTTTATATCCGTGGGGTTGACGCAATAAATCCCCCCCGCATGCACAGTGAACGCTCTGCATCTGCTAGGCTTCCGCTGTGCATCCGCTAGGCTTCCGCTCTGCATTCGCTTCATCCACTGTGCATCCGCTTCATCCGTTCGGCGTCCGCTCTGCATCCGCTGTATCTGTTCTGCGTCCACTTTGCTGAGGTCCCCTGGAAGCCTAGCGGATGTGCCATCCGCTCCCATCCGCTTCCATCCGCTAGGCTTCCGTTCCGCATCCGTTTTCCATCCGCTCTGCGTCCTCCCCCCGTCCGTTCCTTTCCGTGTTGTCCGCTCTGGTTATGCAAATTTTTGCCACTTTTGAGAGTGGATAACAACGGATGGAACATTTTTCTCGTCCGCTGTGTTCTTTTTACAAACGTTTTGCATCTGTTGGGCAGTATGACAGGGCCTTTAGTTCTGAAAATCCGTCTGAACCAGGAGCCGCGGCAGCTCTTTTTATAGAGAGGCTGCTCACGCTTAGTGACCAATGATGGCTTCTTGATTTTTCCATCGCTGAGCTGGCCAATCATAGGTTAGCTATGATTGGCCAATCAGTGTCGAGTAGGGAACCAATCAGCTTCCAGTATTTATTAACCAATAGGAATAGATTATTTGGAGTATGTTAATATGGAACAGTTACAGATAATAAATAGCCAACTACTCTAGAAGGACAAGAATACCCCTTTTCTTCAAATGCTTCTGCTGATAGGATCAAAACATGCATAACCTTTGCAATATGCAAAGCTGATTCTACCATGAGGCAATGTGGGGGTAATCACCTGAAGCTTGCAAGAAAAAGAGAAAAATATTCTAATAGTTTGCCTTACTTTTCTTCTCTACACTAACTCCTGCCATCCAATGAAGCAGAGGTATGACATACTTTGTTGAACATCTCTCTCCCAATCCAATTATGTCAGGCACAAAAAATCAGGACCATTTGTAAATTTGCAGCATAGAAGATTTATTAAAACCTATGCACACGAATCTAGTCAACTAATGGTCAGCACTAAATTGGTACTACATAAGGGTCAATGTAATTCATGAGGGGAGATGGCTGGACTTGGGTCTTTTGTTGCATTGCAAAGATTCCAAACTGATGATTCATTTAACTCTCTCACACACACACTGCCTCAGCCTGCTCTTCTATGCATTGGCTTTTATATGCGACATGGAATCTTACATACCTTATGCACTGCTTTCAGGCAGCTAAATATTTTTGGCTGCCCCTAGCAATGTGCTGCTTCCTTCTTTGAGCATCGTATGAGAAAAAAGAATAAACTTCTGTATTTTCTTTCCTCCAGTGGGCTAAAAGCAGTGGTAGTACTCAAATTTTTTTACCACTGGTTCTGTGGGTGTGGCCTGGTGGACATGGCAGGGGAAGGATACTGTAAAATCCCCATTCCCTCCCCACTCAAGGAGAAGGATACTGCAAAATCCCATTTCCTCCCCACCCCACTAACCTGCTTTCCAGCTCCGTTCCCCTGTGCAGGGCAACAAAATAAGACCCAGTTGGTCAGCTGGGACTCTGGAGGCAGAGAATAGATGGGGACGGAGCCAGTCAAAGGTAGTATTTGTCGGTTCTCCGAACTACTCAAAATTTCCGCTACTGATTCTCCAGAACCTGTGAGAACTGGCTGAATACCACCTCTGGCTAAAAGCAATAGTGGGGAATTACTCTGGAAGTGAAAAATTAGCATAGTGAATAGGCTCTTCTGTCACCATAGAATTCCCTTGAAGACTGTCATTTGGGCAGCTGATTTAGATTAAAAGGGAAAACATTGTGGGAAAGGAAAACTATGCATAATATTAAATGTGTCATTTAAATTATAGTTGCAATGATTGCCAAAATCAAGTGAAAGGTATGCAAGAGATAACAACAATGAAGCAGCAATGTGGTAAGGAGTCATATACAGAAAAATGATTTTTAAAAACTATATATTCTAATTTCTTTTTAAAATGGTATTTGATAACCAATAACAGTAAACCAAAAGATAAGTGAAAAATGTTCACAGATCGAGTACAGCCTTCAGCTTCCCTGGGTTTTTAAACTTGGTATGAAAGGATGTGAAAAATAATTTTAAAATGGAAAATAAGAGTAGTGTATTTTGAAATCTTAAAAACCACGAAATGTTCCAACAAGGTGTTTTAATGTTTGCAGCTCGTGTTCACTCAAAAACAGGTGCTAAGTATTTCTTCAAAATGAGCCATTTTTTCTCTTCAGAGCTTAGAGTGAATGTTAAAGAAGTTTTGTTGTAAAAATTAGTTGATTTATTGCTCAGCTATGCTGGCATATTTAACACATAAAATGAAATCTGGTTAGATTTTCTTCCCAGAAGGGAATATATGGAAAAGTTGAATGATCTTCTTTGAGTATCTTGACAGCTATCTCTGCATCATAATTATAGGTTATGAAACAAAAAAAGAGAGGCAAGAAATGTCTCTGGGTCTTTATTACCATTTTTCAGTTTTCTTCACTCCTTATAACACATAACTGATTCAGATTCAAATGCCTTGTTCAGCCACAATACAGAATCATAGAGATGAAATGACTCCAAAGATGAGATATCTATTAGTTCAAAAGACTTTGAAGAAGTATCAGATGAAACATAAAATGCCAGAAGATCCCAATGGAAATAAGATGGGTAGTAAATAACTGTGATGGTGGCTCTGCTGACATAACACTTTGTAAACATTTGTAAAGTGTTTTTTCCTGTCTGGTGCTTTTCATTCCAAGTTGTGAACTTCAACTCATAGAATCCCCAGCAAAAAATTGCTGATATTTAAGCATCCAAAGATGTGAATGGCCTCTAGCTGAGGAAGGCTGATAATATAATGCTTTCTAAGCATGGCATATGTATTACCTCATGCCCAGTTTATAATATGCATAAGGTATTTAAAGCCAGTTTAGTGTAGTGGTCAAGGTTAGTAACCAAGAGTCCATGAATTCTAATCCTGCCTTAGGCACAAAGCAATTTTTTTTTAATTTAATCTAATTTACTTTGGGGGAAAGGATGTGTTCTAACTTCTGAATCATCTTCCTTTCAGGTAAATATTGTATTTGTTTCTTGAAGTAAAGCATTTATATGTTGCCCATCTTTCAGCCAATTCTAAGAGGCTTCCAATCAAAAGTTTTTAAAATGAAAACACTTTTAAAAAACTATAAAACATAATCAGTTAAAACATAAAACATTAAAAACAACAAAAATCTGGCAACAATCCATGCTAGCATGCCATCATTTACACCCACAAGGACTTTGGGCCTCTTTCTCAAGTTATAATTCCATCCATATTTCATGTCTCTTAAGTAAACCAATTCAGAGAAAAGGTTTCCAAATCAGTTGCTGGAGCGCATTGTCCCCATGCAAATGTTCCCATTTTTGGCTGGAAAAAGTCCTTGATTGAAATAATTGGAAGCTGTTACCTGATAATATTAGCTCACAGAGATAGCTGTTTTGTTCGGAAAACACACGAGGTAGACTGGGTTCCAACAACAAATGCTTTATTCTTTAACTAGTCAGTAAATAGGAACACTTGGCTGAAGCCGAGGCCAGCCTTTTATACAGGCTGGCTTGCCTGCTTGTAGCCAATGGCAGTTGCTTAAATTTGCCGCCTTTCAGCAGCTCTTTGGATTGGTTCCTAGTGAACCAATCCAATGCTTAGTTTATTTGACCAATCAGGTTTGCAGATTTGGAGTCACCCAATTTACATATAGAACACCCCTCCCCTCTTAGTTCAGTCCTACGTGGTGACGTAGTCTCGCAGGTAGGTGGGGCTTTTCCGGACTCGACTTGACTTGCGCGGTTCATTCTTAGTGAAGTCTTTGACCGGTTCGGATGGGGCTGCTGTGTCATCCGTTCTTCTCCCTGGAACCGTCTGGAAGGGTGAGTTACTGCCACCTGAGTTTCTTAGGCTGGCGGTTTTGCCGCTCCCTCCCGTTTCCTCCGGGCAGGTCGAGCTGGCCTGGCTGGCCCCTTCCGATGGGCTCTTCACGCAAGTCTCTCCAAACAGTGAGTCTTTTATTTGCTCTTTTTGTTCATATGTTTCATTGGTTTTATTTTTTAATGGTTCTTTATTTAATTCTCGCGTTTCCCCCCCCCCACCTTAGTTGGCAATTCGTCAGTTTTTTCGACGAATGGTTGTATGTCTGTGGTTCTTTCTATATTTCGGGATCGAAGCTGGTCTATGTGCCGCTTCCATTCCCTGCCATCATCTACTGTTAACCGGTAGGATTTGGGGCCTGTTATTTGGGTAATTTGTCCTGGTAGCCATACTGGGTCCCCAGTGAAGTTTTTGGCGTAGACTAAATCGCCAATTACAAATTTTCTAAACCGTGTAGAGGAGTCGGGGGGGTTTTCTGGCGTGAATTCTGGGTGCAATCTATCAAGGTGTGACCTTAGTTTTCTCCCCATGAGTAGCTCTGCTGGGGACTTGTTGGTTGTGGTTCTGGGTGTTATGTGCTGGAGTGTGAGCAATCAGTTAATTTTTTGCTGTACATCTCCAGTGTCCATTTTTTCTAACTCTTCCTTTGTAAATCGGACCATTCTCTCTGCCCTACCGTTTGCAGCCGGATGGGCCGGCGCGGTTAGGGCATGTCTAATACCTAGGGAGGCTAGGTATTGTTCAAAGTGTAGGCTGGTTAGTTGTGGTCCATTATCGGACATGAGGACGTCCGGAATGCCATGGGTGGCAAAAAGGCTGTCCAGTTGTTTTATTACTAATTCAGTTGTTGTTGATGGCATAATTTTTACTTCTAACCAGTTAGAATAGGCGTCCACAACAATCAGAAAGGTATGTCCTTTAGTTGGACCAGCGAAATCGACGTGGATTCGTGACCAGGGGCCCCGTGGGATTTCCCAATCTCTAATGGGTGCTTTGGGTGGGGATGGTCTAATTGCTTGACATTTGTTACACGAGGTTACCCAGTATTCTATGTCCCTATCAATACCCGGCCACCAGACATAACTTCTAGCAAGGCTTTTCATTTTTACAATCCCCGGGTGACCTTCGTGTAGCATACTAAGTACCCTAGGTTGTAGTTTGTTAGGAATAACCACCCGATCACCCCACAGTAAACAACCTTTTTGAATAGAAAGTTCGGTTTGTCTGGTCCGGAAAGGTTTAAAGTTTTCAGTTTTTTTATTTTCTGGCCAGCCTTTACCTTCCCAGTTAAGAACACGGGCAGTCAAAGACTCTTTTGCGGTGGCTCTGGAGACATCATAAGTTGATATGGGTAGATCGGGGCAAGTCTCTATTTGTAATGCTGTCATCGCTGGTGAAATCTGCGTCCACATGTGAAATCTGTTTCCCCGGTTGGTGTGTCAGAGTGTATGAGTAGGCTGCGAGGAACTCTGACCATCTAGTCATTCTTGGGGAGAGGATATTTGGTGTCGGTTTGTTTCCCGCCAAAATTCCTATTAGCAGTTTGTGGTCTGTTATAATTTGAAAAGTCTGCCTGTATAGGTACTCGTGGAAACGTTTCACTCCTGCGACAATTGCTAATGCCTCTCTGTCCAATTGGCTGTAATTCTGCTCGGTTTTGGATAAAGTCCTTGAATAATATGCGACGGGCGCTTCTCTGCCATCAGGTAGATGGTGGCTTAGGATGGCACCTACTCCGAATGGGGAGGCGTCGCAGGTCACTCTTAAGGGCAGTGTGTTGCTAAATTGAATGAGAACGTTTGATGATGTCAGCAAGCTTTTAATTTTTTGGAAGGCTTGCTTTTCTCTGTAACCCCAAGTCCAAATTGCTTTCTTGTCTGAAAGACGGTGCAATGGTTCTGCTATAGTGGCCTTATTTGGAAGGAATACATTATAGAAGTTAATTAGTCCTAAAAAGGCTTGTAGTTTGGTCTTGTTTTTTGGTTCTGGTGCATCTTTAATCGCTTTAATCTTTTTGTCTGTAGGGTGTATACCTTCTCCGTCTATTAAATTGCCCAGGAATTCGACGCTATTCTTAATTAGGCAACACTTTTCTCTTTTCACTTTGAGGCCAGATTCTCTGAACTTAGTTAGTACTTCTTTGAGTCTTTTTTTAAATTGGGTTTCATCTTTGGCTGAGATCAGGACGTCGTCAAAATATGGTACGACTCCTTGTATGCCATTTAGGAGGCGTTCCATTAGACTCTGGAAAACGCCTGGGGCCACACTCACTCCAAATTGGAGTCGGTGACACTTGAATGCGCCCTTATGTGTGACTATAGTCTGGGCTTCAGCAGTTTTTGGGTTCACTGGGAGCTGTTGATAGGCTTGTGCTAGGTCACGTTTAGCAAAAACTTTTCCTTTTCCCAGGGAGTGAAGCAAATGCTGGACTACAGGCACCGGGTATGCGCTTGGTTGTAATGCGTGGTTCAGGGTAGCCTTATAGTCACCACAGATTCTAACGGACCCGTCAGGTTTGACAGGTGTGACTATAGGTGTTTCCCACTTGGCATGGTCCACAGGTTCTAACACCCCTTGGGCTATTAATTTGTCCAGCTGTTCCTCTATTTTTGCCTTTAGTGCAAAAGAAACTCACCTGGCTTTTATTCTTCGTGGGGCTATTTGGGGGTTTAGACTGAAAGAAATGGGATTTCCCCGATACTTGCCAAGTGAGCCGTCAAAAACGTCCTGGAATTCTCGGATGAGGCCGTCTTCCCAGCCGGTTGTAGTCACTCAATCGATCCCGGTCATCCCGATGCCCAATGGCGCGAACCATTCGATGCCCAGGAGGCTTGGTCTGTCTCGGTCGACTATGGTCAGCGGTAGCACCTTGACGTGTTGTTTGTAGGTGACTTGGAAATGTCCCATGCTGACTACAGGGATTTGGTTTCCCTGGTAGTCCTTGAGAGTTAGGTGCTGCTTCTGTAATTCTTTGGGTTTGATATCTGGGACTAGCTGTTTTAGTGTGTCCCACGATACCATGGAGAGGAAAGACCCCGAGTCCACTTCCATCTTGCAGTGCTTTCCTTCGATTTTTACAATGACTTTAACTTTCTTCCCGCTTTCCGTCTGAGCGCTCTTTATAGTGACAGTTTGGTGTGTATTGGCTCGCTTCTCTTGTTGCCACTTTCTGTCAGCTCATTTAGGCTCAGCTTGTGTTGGGGAATTTCTGCGTCTCGTTGGGCTGTAGCTTTTTTTGTTCCTGCAGAGTTTCTCGATGTGCCCTCGTTTCTTGCAATGCCTGCAGATGGCATCGAGAAATCTGCATTCGGCTCGGGAATGGTTTCCTCCGCAGCCAGCGCACTCCCGCCAATTCTTTCTTTCATGCTCTTTTCTGTTCACGAGCAAACGGTGGACCTCGTCATCTTCTTCGCTCGATTCAAATGTTTCGACAGACTCTTCGTAGTGGGTTGTGGTGGCAGGCTGCTTTCTGTCTTTGGTTGGGTTTGTTTCTTCGCTGTGTGTGTTCATCTTTTTCATTGCGACAGCCGATTTTTTCGCGGCTTCAGTGGCTGTGGCTTCCGCGATGGCTTCGGTCACGGTGATGTTGGGCTTGTTGAGTAATTTACTCTGTGCGGTCGAGTCTCTCAGACCCAACACCACGCGATCCCTCATCGCTTCGTCAATGTTCAGGAAATCACACTCACCCCTTAATTGTCTAAGGGCAGCAATGAAATCAGCGACAGTCTCTCCCTCTCTCTGGTCTCTGCGGTAAAATTCGTGTCGCTTTATTAAGTTTGACACCATCGGAGCATAGTGTGCTTTGAGAATTCTTTGCAATTCTGGCCACGTTAGTTGTTTAACATCTCGGGGCTTCGCAAGGGCCTTTGCCATCTTGAAAACCGTTGGCCCGCAGTGAGTCAGGAACACAGCTCTCTTGCGTTGCTCTGAAATGTCTTCCATTTCATTGCTCTCCAAATACATCTGGAAGCGGTCTGCATAGGAATCCCAATCCTCTTCATTGGGATTGAAGGGTGCGGGCGATGCATTGTTTCCAGGCATCTTGGTTGTCATCTGGACTTCTTATCACCACGTGCAGGTTTTTTTTTTTTTTGTTCAGGACGATCCCACCTTCGTTGCCAGTGTTTTGTTCAGAAAACACACGAGGTAGACTGGGTTCCAACAACAAATGCTTTATTCTTTAACTAGTCAGTAAATAGGAACACTTGGCTGAAGCCGAGGCCAGCCTTTTATACAGGCTGGCTTGCCTGCTTGTAGCCAATGGCAGTTGCTTAAATTTGCCGCC
>BLBF01000004.1:48402759-48427050 GCA_015471245.1 Laticauda colubrina | reverse complement strand
CCAATCAGGTTTGCAGATTTGGAGTCACCCAATTTACATATAGAACAATAGCAATAGCACTTAAACTTATATATCACCTCACAGTGCTTTACAGCCCTCTCCAAGTGATTTGCAGAGTCATCCGATTGCCCTCAACAATGTGGATCCTCATTTTACCCACCTTGGAAGGATGGAAGGTTGAGTTAACCTTGAGCCAGTGAGAATCGAACTGTAGTACTGCATTCTAACGATTGCACCACCACCATGTCTCAGGTAGATCAACTAACTATCATGATCTAAAGTAGATGGAGCCCAAGGTCCTTAAAAGGAAAGATTAAAGCAACATTCAATCAGCATACAGTAGGGCTATATCATTTTCCTCACGGTCATCCCCCAAAGAGTTATGGACCCAAGGCCACCTACTAGGCTCTTGGCTAAATATTGATTTGAACTACAACATAATAGTCCTGATGATGAGCTCCAGGGAAAGTACATCAGCAGAGAACCATTACCTTGTGTTTGGTTTCCAACCTCCCAGGAGGCATCTGACAGGCTATTGTGATACAATTTAATCCCCTCACCTTCTGGTAGCTCTGATTAATAACCCACTTCCCTGGGCTCAGGGGTCTGAATTATTATCAAAAGAAGCAAGCTGGGCTTTCGGATACATTACCTCATAAGTAAGCCTTTAGCTAACAATTATGTTACTCTTAAATAACTTTCTGGAGGAGGACTCATATACCAAAAAACATAATAAATCTTCAGCCCAGAGCCTTGTTTATTTAGCCAGGTTTGGCTTCTAAATACATGCTGTTACAGTATAAATAAATATGCAGGCAGCAACTAGTCAGCAGGATTCAAAGGAATTAAAATCCGAATTAGAAGAAATTCATGATACAAAAAGAGAGAGCTACAGCTTATAATATATTAAATTACTTTAACATAGTTAAGGAATTATCTGATGCCTTATGAATAATGTAAATCAGTCTCTAACTTCTTCCTACCTTCTCATTCGGTAGGTTAAATTAGTGTACAAGTTAGTTTTCACTGAATGTTTAATTTATGGCCTTGTAAGAATCTTCCTGATTGAACTCTGACTGCTGCTCAAATGCAATTGTAGCATACTTCCACAATTCCAGAGACTGATTCAATTTACACCAAATTTATAAATCACTGTTCTTTTCTACTTTCTTTCTAGCACAATGTACATATTTGTTTTCTCTTTTTAAAAGAACATTGGCATAGTCGGAAAGCACTGCAGAAATAAAGGGATTTATTCAGAGGTGGGCTGCACTTTCATTGACAAGGGGTTCGCTGGTTGTGAGTTCAAACAAACCAATTGCAGAAGTTACAATAATAATTGGGTTTCTGGGCTAAGGCAAAACTGAAATAGAAAAGAAAGAGAAAAAGAAATAAAAAAGAAAAAGAAAAAGAAGATTCTCCATCCATGAAGCTTCCTTTGGTTCACATTTGTTTAACCATTCTTAAAACTATCCCCTTCTCCAGTGGTGGGATTCATTTTTTTTTTTTACTACGTGGCTTGGCTAGGTGGACGTGACAGGGGAAGGTTACTGTAAAATCTCCAGGCAGAGATGGGATTTGCCGGTTCTCCAAACTACTCAAAATTTCCACTACCAGTTCTCCAGAACTGGTCAGAACCTGCTGAATACCACCTCTGCCCTTCTCCCTATATTTTGGGGAAATATTTTGTTTCGTTATACTTGGCTTCATAGAGGAAAAATATATCTAAAATCTTCAATGTTTAAAATGTATCAAAATAGCTACTTCACCCTGCATTTCTTAATTTCATGATCTTTTTACCTTTACCCCACTCATGTTACATTGCTTTTTTTCTGAATAGTTCATTACCCATATTCCTTTCTGAAGAGACTTCAGTTTATTACAGTCTTCTGAAAGATTGACACTTTCAGTACCAGACTGAATTTAGTGAGATCATAGAATTGCACAGCACCTCTACTTTTTCAAGAAAGGTAATTGCCAAAATGCATAATTGCCAAAATGCATAATTGCCTGGTTTTGAATACTAATTTGCTTCTCTTGTAATATTAGAAGGATATAAATTGAGCATCATTTTCTCACCAATCTTCTGATTTTTTACAATATAAAATGTTTTTCAAATGCATGCATATGTTTTAACACATTAAAATTCTGGTCAGCTGTTTCTAGAAACAGAGAAAGAAGCCCCTTGCCTTTTAGCCTCTTATTCTCACTGAAACACTTGTTGATTGCTTTGTACTTTAGACACTGAAATTCTTGAGCATTAAATCCTTACTGAAGATTAAATGCTAATTGAAGGTACAAATAATGTTTAACCTGATAAAGTAATCTTTTGCTTTGTGAACCTCTCATTTGATCCTATTTTGTAGAGTCACATTTCAAGTTAAAATGGCTGAGTTCACACAACCCTTTCAATCAAGCCAAGCTAGATAAGTATGACCCCAGATACTGTGAATGTATGAATGACTTAGCCCTATTGTATGCATGAAAGCTGTTCGGTATAAAAATAGTAGACTCCTAAAGACTGAATTCTGATTGGCTAAAGAACTCGAATGGGGATTGGTTCAATAGGAACCAATCCACATAGCTGCTAAAAAGGCGGTAAATATCAAATACCTGTCATTGGTTAAAGCCGGCAGAGAAAAACATATAAAAGACTGCTGCAGCCTGAGCCAATGTTCCGTTTTCCCAACTGTGTTACTTAATAAAGACTTTGTTGTTGGAACCCGGTCTACCTCATGTTTTTCCGGACGGAACACTGGCGACGAGGATGGGATCGTCCTAAACGCGAGACTGAGCATGCGGCGACAGATTAAAAAAAAAAAACAGATGAAAAACAATGGCTGGAAACAACGCGCCACCCGCACCCTTCAATCCCAATGAAGAAGATTGGGAATCCTATGTAGACCATTTCCAGATGTATCTGGAGAGCAATAAAATGGAGAAAATCTCAGACCAGTGTAAGAGAGCTGTTTTCTTGACACACTGTGGGCCCTCAGTCTTCAAAATGGCCAAGGCTTTGGTGAAGCCCCGAGATGTGAAACAATTGACTTGGACAGAGCTCCAAAGATCCTTAAAGGCCCACTATGCACCGGTGGTGTCAAATCTAATCAAGCGGCACGAGTTTTATCTGAAAGACCAGAAAGAAGGCGAAACCATCGCTGATTTTGTGGTAGCCCTCCGATAAATAGGGGGAGCGTGCGAGTTTCTGAACTTAGATGAAGCGATGCGGGATCGAGTAATATTGGGTTTAAGAGACTCTAACATACAGAGCAAACTGCTGAATAAACCCAACATAACAGTAGCTGAAGCTATCGCAGAAGCTACGGCTGCTGAAGCCGTGAAAAAATCGGCAGTCAAAATGAAGCAAATGAATGCGAACAATGACAAAACAAGCCCGTCTAGAGGGAAGAAACAATCTCCCATCACCACGCACTACGAAGAATTCGACGAGACATCAGAATCTGGGAAGGAAGACGACGAAGTCCACCGCCTATACGCCAACAAGAAAGGGCGCGAAAACAGAAATCGGCGGGAATGTGCTGGCTGCGGGAGAAACCATCCTCGAGCCGATTGCAGATTCCTCGATGCCATTTGCAGAGCGTGCAAGAAAAGAGGGCATATCGAGAAAGTCTGCAGGAACCAAAAAAATTACAGGCCAAAAAGACGCAGCAACTCCCCAGCAAAAGCTGAGCCAAGACAACCCGAGAGAAAGTAGCAGCGAAACAAGCAAGCCACTAACTGAGAGAAAGCATACCAGACTTTCACTATCGGAAGCGCTCAGATGGAAAGCGGGAAGAAGGTAAAAATAATTGTAAAAATTGAACACAACCCCTGCGAGATGGAGGTTGACTCTGGATCTTTCCTATCAATGGTGTCATGGGACACCATCAAAAAACTGGTTCCAGACATCAAAATCAAGGAACTCCAGAGACAAAAATTAACCCTCAAGGACTACCAAGGAAACCGAATTCCTGTAGTAGGCCTGGGACATTTCCGAGTTGCCTCCAAGCAACATGTCGCTGTACTACCATTGACGATAGTCGACCGAGACCGACCAAGCCTCCTGGGCATCGAATGGTTCGCACCATTGGGCATCGGGATGACCGGAGTAGACCGGGTGGCCGCAACCGACTGGGAAGAAGACCTCATCCAAGAATTCCAGGATGTTCTCAATGGCTCCCTAGGCAGGTATCGGGGGACCCCAATTTCTTTTAGTCTAGACCCCCAAGTAGCTCCTAGAAGACTAAAGGCCAGATGAGTTCCTTTTGCTCTAAAAGCAAAAATAGAGGAACAACTAGATAAATTGATAAATCAAGGGGTCTTAGAGCCTGTAGACCATGCTGAATGGGAAACACCAATTGTAACGCGAATTAAACTAGACGGGTCGGTTTGAATCTGTGGCGACGACAAGGCTACCCTGAACCACGCGTTGCAACAAAGTCGTACAACCCGGTGCCAGTCGTACAACACTTATTACACTCCCTTGGGGGAGGAAAAGTTTTCACTAAACTAGACCTAGCACAAGCGTACCAACAGCTCCCAGTAGACCCTTTAACGGCTGAAGCACAAACAATAGTGACTCACAAAGGGGCATTCAAATGCAACAGACTCCAATTTGGAGTGAGTGTAGCCCCAGGCGTTTTCCAGAGCCTCATGGAATGCCTGTTAAATGGTATAAAAGGAGTCATTCCATACTTCGACGATGTCCTAATTTCGGCCAAAGATGCGACCCAACTTAAAAAAGACTTAAAAACATACTAAATAAATTCAGAGAATCTGGCCTTAAAGTAAAAAAAGAAAAATGCTGTTTAATGACTGATCGCGTCGAATTCTTGGGCTATTTGATAGATGGAGAGGGTATACACCAGACCGAAAAAAAGGTCAGAGCTATTAAAGACGCACCAGAACCAAGGAACAAAACTGAATTGCAGGCATTCTTGGGACGAATAAATTTTTATAATGTGTTCCTACCTCACAAAGCAACAATAGCGGAACCATTGAACCGATTACTGGATAAGCAAACAATTTGGACTTGGGGTTATAGAGAAAAGAAAGCCTTCCAAAAAATAAAAAACTTATTAACATCAAACACCGTTCTTATCCAGTTTAGTAACACACTGCCATTGATGGTGACCTGCAATGCCTGACCATTTAGAGTCGGCGCCATCCTGAGTCACAAATTGCCAGATGGAAGAGAGGCACCCGTCGCATACTATTCAAAGACACTGTCTAAAACTGAGTGAAATTACAGTCAATTAGACAGGGAAGCCCTGGCAATCGTCGCCAGAGTAAAAAGCTTCCACGAGTACCTATATGGAAGGACATTTGTAATAGTAACGGACCACAAACTGCTCCTGGGAATTTTGGCGGGAAACAAGCCAACACCGAACATTTTGTCCCCGCGAATGACTAGATGGTCAGAATTCCTAGCAGCCTACTCTTACACCCTAATACATCGCCCTGGGAAACAAATCTCCCATGCAGACGCGTTAAGCAGAGCACCGCTACCAACTCTAGAGGAAGACCCGGCACCGACGACGACCACCCTGCAGATAGAGACATGCCCAAACCTGCCCATATCTGCATATGATGTCGCCAGAGCCAACGCAAAAGACCCATTGACTGCCCGTATACTGAACTGGATAGGTAAAGGCTGGCCGGAAAACCAAAAAACTGAGAACTTTAAACCTTTCCCGACCAGACAAACTGAACTCTCAATTCAAAAAGGTTGTTTGTTGTGGGGTGATCGGGTAGTTATCCCCTCCAAATTACAAACAAGGGTTCTCAATATGCTTCACGAAGGCCACCCTGGAATTGTTAAAATTAAAAGCCTTGCTAGAAGCTATGTCTGGTGGCCGGGTATAGATAGGGACATCGAATACTGGGTAAACTCTTGTAACAAATGCCAAAGAAATAGGCCTTCCCCGCCACAAACACCCATAAGGGACTGGGAAACCCCACGAGGCCCCTGGTCACGAATCCACATAGACTTTGCGGGTCCAACTAAGGGACATACCTTCCTAATTGTCATAGATGCATACTCAAACTGGCTAGAGGTTAAAATCATGCCATCTACGACAACTGAAACCATTATTAAACAACTTGACAAACTCTTTGCAACCCATGGCCTGCTGGACGGCCTAGTGTCCGACAACGGGCCACAATTAACGAGCATCCAATTCGAACAATACCTAGCCTCCCTAGGTATCAGACATGCCCTAACCGCGCCGGCCCACCCGGCTGCAAATGGTAGGGCAGAGAGAATGGTTAGATTTACCAAAGAAGGTTTAGAAAGGATGGACATTGGGGATGTCCAAGATAAAATAAATCACCTACTCACCCTCCAGCATATCATACCCAGTACCATAACAAACAAAAGTCCGGCAGAACTACTAATGGGGAGAAAACTAAGGTCGCAACTAGACAGATTGCACCAAAACTATACACCAGAACCCACCCACCCCCGACTCCTCCACCCGTTTCAGGATGTTTGAAATAGGTGACCTAGTCGATGCAAAAAACTTTACCAGGGACCCATTATGGCTTCCAGGAAAAATTACACAAATTACAGGCCCCCGGTCCTACTGATTAACCATAGACGACGGCAGGGAATGGAAGCGGCACATAGACCAGCTTCGCTCCCAAAACATTGAAAGAAACACAAACACACAACCACAAATATTAAAAAACGACAAAAATCAAACCAAAGAAGGGGGGGAAATACGAGAAAATAATAAAGAACCGTTTAAATTAAACACAGAATACAATAACTACCAAAAAGAGCAAAAAAGAGACTTACAGTTAGAAGAAACTTGCAAGAGGAGTCCAATTGAAGGGGCCAGCCAGGCCAGCTCGACCTGCCCGGAGAAACCAGGAGGCAGCGGCAAAACCACCGGCCTAAGAAAATCAGGCGGCAGTAAAATGGCTGACTCACCCTTCCAGGCGGTTCCATGGAGAAAGACCGGAGAGACAACAACCCCATCCGAACCAGTCAAAGTCTCCAACAGAAATGAACCACGCAAGTCCAGTCGTGTCAAAAGAAGCCCCACCTACCTACGCGACTACATCACCACGTAGGACTAAACCAAGAGGGGAGGGGTGTTCTGTATAAAAATAGTAGACTCCTAAAGACTGAATTCTGATTGGCTAAAGAACTCGAATGGGGATTGGTTCAATAGGAACCAATCCACATAGCTGCTAAAAAGGAGGCAAATATCAAATACCTGTCATTGGCTAAAGCCGGCAGAGAAAAACATATAAAAGGCTGCCGCAGCCTGAACCAATGTTCTGTTTTCCCAACTGTGTTACTTAATAAAGACTGTTGTTGGAACCCGGTCTACCTCGCGTTTTTCCGGATGGAACAAAAGCAAATGTCTGGTATTAAAACATAGCTTAGTGCATGGATGAATGAGTCTATAATTTTGTTCATATGCAGCACTGTTTATAGACATGTGCTAATTTTAGGAGATGGGAGTTTCTCTGAAGTATTTTTTTTAAAAAATCTCAATTTTAAATTCCACAACCCTGGAAGTGGGATTTCTGTTTCTCTCATGCAGAGATTTGTAAACTCTATGTATGCACGCCTGCATTTCTCTTCTGAATATAATATCTCAGCCACACACATACATCTTCAGTCAGACAACGGCATGACTGAAACACATTATTTCCTTTTCTACTGTCACATCTTTTATTCTGGCAAGCCCCCCTGATTCAGGTGAAAGATGATCAGCTAAGTAATCAAAGTACATGCATTTCCATAAAGATAAATTATATTTCAATACATTCTTATGATAATCCTCAAGGACTGATTACTGTAAACAGGTGCCAGTTAGGTGAGGTGTATAAAATAGTGCTTTAAGGTCATTAAAATGTTCGGCTCCCACTCCATGGTTGTTAAAGCTGAGACCCTTCATACCACTGTATTTTTGTATGCAGCTGCCCTTCACCCCCATCTCTCCACTCCTATTCTCAGATTTCATTCTGGAAACAGCTCTAACAAACAGAAGCCCCTGGAACAATTGCTTCTGTGCTGAAACATGCTGGTCATTGTCACCTCTATCATTACGCTTTTGGTTTACTGTCTTTATGAAAGACTTGGCGCATTCCTGGTTGCCTGAATTTGTTGGTATTTTCGGTTGTTTAAAGCTGTTGCCTAGCCTTGATCAATCCTCTCTTCTTGATGCCATATCAGAATGCCAGCATATTAATAAAAGCTTTCATTCCCCCCCCCCCCCGCGTATTCTTTCAGATAGATGCATGCCAAGACATGTGTAAATCATGGGTGTAATTCAGGAGATTCATAAAAGTGATAAGACGAATATTTCATCACCCTGTATTTTTTTCCCTGTCTATTGCAAATTTCTGAAAATGCACTTACTTCATTTATGAGTCTACAGTTCATTTGAGATACCTGGTTTCTAACACGAGCTTTAATCCAGTCTTCATGCTTGTTTCCTAGAGCTATCATTACGTATGATTGGTCATTTTAGCTGCTTTTTTCTGATAAGAATTCATCTCCTATTTCTTGCAGGCATCTTCACCTAGCAACTCTTCTATCTCTTGAAAATTACTTTATTTATGAAGCCCCCATTCTTCCATTGCTTGCTGAAACCAAAGCTGCATATTTGTTGCAAAGGCTTATTACTGTAAGCCAGAACAATGATTTTCAATTATAATTTTGCACTGGATAAAACACATGCATTATATTATCCACAAGGGTACAAGCTTTAGATCACCATTAAAGCATTTAATATTTGCTGGAAATGGAAAAGGAAAAAGGAATATAGTAAGGAGTTGATAATGCAAGTTGGCTATTCCATACATTTATTTGTTTGATGTCAAGAATGTTATAAAGCTGCTCATTTCAAATAATATTAGGTGTACTCTGGATGGCATATAACATATAAAATGATAATAATAGTCTAAACATCTGGCTTATTGTGCAATAAACCATAATAACATCTCTAATACCATTGGGTTTAAAATTCACATTAAATTACAATCTAAAAGAATTTTTTTATAAAATGATGTATCATTGGTATTTAACACCAAATAAGTTATCTAAGACATATAAAGGTGTTCCGTCCATAAAAACGCGAGGTAGACCGGGTTCCAACAACAAGTCTTTATTTCAAGTATAGTTGCAAAACGGAATATTGGCTCAAGCCGCGACAGCCCTTTTATACTTTTCTGTCTGCCGGCTTGTAGCCAATGACATTTATTTGATTTTGCCGCCTTTGTGCGGCTTCGGGGATTGGTTCCTTTTGAACCTATCCCCATCAGTTTTTTGTAACCAATCAGAATGGGTTATTTGGATTCTACTATTTTTATACAGAACACCCCTCCCCTCTTAGTTCAGTCCTACGTGGTGACGTAGTCACGCAGGTAGGTGGGGCTTCTCTTGACTCGACTGGACTTGTGCAGTTCATTATTGTTGGAGACTTCGATCGGTTCAGATGGGGTTGCTGTGTCTTCCGTCCTTCTCCATGGAACCGTCTGGAGGGGTGAGTCAGCCATTTTACTGCCACCTGAGTTTCTTAGGCCAGCGGTTTTGTCGCTCCCTCCCGTTTCCTCCGGGCAGGTCGAGCTGGCCTGGCTGGCCCCTTCGGATGGATTCTTCTCACAACTTTCTTCAAACAGTGAGTCTTTTATTTGCTCTTTTTGATTGTTATTGTTTTCGGAGTTTAATTTAAACGGTTCTTTATTGATTTCTCGCATTTCCCCCCCCTCTTTGGTTTGAATTTCGTCATGTTTTTCTATGCTTGGTTGTGTGTTTGCATTTCGTTCTATGTTTCGGGAGCGAAGCTGGTCTATGTGCCGCTTCCATTCCCTGCCGTCGTCTACCGTTAGTCGGTAGGATTTGGGGCCTGTTATTTGTGTGATTTGTCCGGGTAGCCATAATGGGTCCCCGGTAAAATTTTTTGCATAAACTAAGTCGCCTATTGCAAAGGTCCTGAATCGAGTGGAGGAGTCGGGGGGGTTTTCTGGTGTGAAATTTGGGTGCAATCTGTCTAGATGCAACCTTAGTTTCTTTCCCATCAGTAATTCTGCTGGGGTTTTGTTGGTTGTACTACTGGGTGTGATATGTTGGAGAGTGAGTAATCGATTTATTTTATTTTGGACATCCCCAGTGTCAATTTTTTCTAAACCCTCCTTGGTAAACCTGACCATTCTCTTTGCCCTACCATTTGCAGCCGGGTGAGCCGGCGCGGTTAGGGCATGTCTTATACCTAGGGAGGCTAGGTATTGCTCGAATTGGAGACTGGTTAATTGTGGCCCATTGTCGGACACTAGGCCGTCCAGTAGGCCATGGGTTGCAAAGAGTTTGTTGAGTTGTTTTATAACGGTTTCTGTTGTCGTAGATGGCATAATTTTTACCTCTAGCCAATTAGAGTATGCATCCACAACAATCAGAAACGTATGCCCCTTGGTAGGACCCACAAAATCGATGTGGATTCATGACCAGGGGCCTCTAGGGGTTTCCCAGTCTCTTATGGATGCTTTTGGTGGGGACGGCCTGATTCTTTGGCATTTATTGCATGAGTTTACCCAGTATTCGATGTCCCTATCTATACCTGGCCATCAAACATAGCTTCTAGCAAGGCTTTTCATTTTAACTATTCCTGGGTGGCCTTCATGAAGCATACCCAGTACCTTGGTTTGTAATTTGTTAGGAATAATTACCCGATCACCCCACAATAAACACCCTTTTTGGATTGAGAGTTCGGTTTGTCTGGTCCGGAAAGGTTTAAAGTTCTCAGTTTTTTGGTTTTCCGGCCAGCCTTTACCTACCCAGTTAAGTACGCGGGCAGTCAATGGGTCTTTTGCGTTGGCTCTGGCGACATCATTCGCAGATATGGGTAGATTGGGGCAAGTCTCTATCTGCAATGCTGTCATCGTTGGTGCCGGGTCTTCCTCTGTTGATGGCAATGGTGCTCTGCTCAAAGCATCTGCATGGGAAATTTGTTTCCCTGGGCGATGTGTCAGAGTATAGGAATAGGCTGCTAGGAACTCTGACCATCTAGTCATTCGTGGGGACAGAATATTCGGTGTGGGCTTGTTTCCTGCCAAAATTCCTAGTAGCAGTTTGTGGTCTGTTACGATTTGAAAAGTTCTTCCACATAGGTACTCGTGGAAGCGTTTCACTCCGGCGACAATTGCTAGAGCTTCTCTGTCCAACTGGCTGTAATTACGCTCGGTTTTGGACAGGGTCTTAGAATAGTATGCAATGGGTGCCTCTCTCCCATCAGGCTATTGGTGGCTCAGGATGGCACCGACTCCAAATGGCGAGGCGTCGCAGGTCACCGTCAATGGCAGTGTGTTGCTAAACTGGATAAGAACGGTGTTTGATGTTAATAAGTCTTTTATTCCTTGGAAAGCTTTTTTTTCTCTAAGTCCCCATGTCCAAATTGTTTTCTTGTCCAGTAATCGATGCAATGGTTCCGCTATTGTGGCTTTTTGGGGTAGGAACATATTATAAAAGTTTATCAGTCCCAAAAATGCCTGCAGCTCAGTTTTATTCTTTGGTTCTGGTGCATCTTTTATAGCTCTTACTTTTTTTTCGGTGGGGTGTATGCCGTCTCCATCAATTAAATATCCTAAAAACTCGACGCGATCAGTCATTAGGCAGCACTTTTCTTTCTTTACTTTAAGGACAGATTCTCTGAATTTATTTAGGACCTCTTTGAGTCTTTTTTTAAGTTGTGTTGCATCTTTGGCTGAAATTAGGCCGTCGTCAAAGTATGGCACGACCCCTCTTATGCCATTTAACAGGCATTCCACGAGGCTCTGGAAAACGCCTGGGGTTACGCTTACTCCAAATTGGAATCTGTTACATTTGAATGCCCCTTTGTGAGTCACTATTGTTTGTGCTTCCGCCATTAAGGGGTCTACTGGGAGCTGTTGGTACTCCTGTGCCAGGTCTAGTTTGTCGAAAACCTTTCCTCCCCCAAGAGAGTGCAGTAGGTGTTGTACAACTGGCACCGGGTATACGCTCTGTTGCAACGCGTGGTTCAGGGTAGCCTTGTAGTCACCACAGATTCGAACCGACCCGTCTGGCTTAATTGGTGTCACAATTGGTGTTTCCCATTTAGCGTGGTCGACCGGTTCTAAAACCCCTTGATCTATTAATTTATTTAGTTGTTCCTCTATTTTTTCTTTTAAAGCAAAAGGAACCCGTCTGGCCTTTAGCCTTTTAGGGGTTATCTGTGGGTCTAGACTAAACGAAATGGGGGTTCCCCGATACTTGCCTAGGGAGCCGTCGAAGACGTCCTGGAATTCTTGGATCAGGTCTTCTTCCCAGTCAGTTGTGGCCACCCGGTCTACTCCGGTCATCCCGATGCCCAATGGTGCGAACCATTCGATACCCAGGAGGCTTGGTCGATCTCGGTCGACTATCATTAATGGTAGTACTGCGACATGTTGCCTGTAAGCGACTCGGAAATGTCCCAGGCCGATTACAGGAATTCGGTTTCCCTGATAATCTTTGAGGGTTAATTTTTGTCTCTGGAGTTCCTTAATTTTGATGTCTGGAATTAGTTTTTTGAGGGTGTCCCATGACACCATGGATAGGAACGATCCAGAATCAACTTCCATCTTGTAGGGGCTGTCTTCGATTTTTACAATTATTTTTACTTTCTTCCCGCTTTCCGTCTGAGCGCTTCTGATAGTGAAAGTTTGGTATGCTTTCTCCCGGTTAGTGGCTTGCCTGTTTCGCTGCCACTTTCTCTCAGAGAGTCTTGGCTCAGGCTTTGCTGGGGAGTTGTTTCGTCTCTTTGGGCTGTAATTCTTTTTGTTTCTGCAGACTTTCTCGATATGCCCCCTTTTCTTGCATGCTCTGCAAATGGCATCGAGGAATCTGCAATCGGCTCAGGGATGGTTTCCCCTGCAGCCAGCACATTCCCGCCAATTTCTATTTTCGCGCCCTTTCTTGTAAGCGTATAGGTGGTGGATTTTGTTGTCTTCCTCCCCGGATTCTGACGTCTCCTCGAGTTCTTCGTAATGAGTGGTTGTGGGCGGTTGTTTTTTTCCTCTGGCTGGGATTTTTTCATCGTTGCTTGCATTCATTTGTTTCATCTTATCTGCCGATTTTTTGGCGGCTTCAGCAGCCGAGGCTTCTGCAATAGCTTCGGCTACTGATATGTTGGGTTTGTTCAGTAGCTTGCTCTGTATGGTTGAGTCTCTTAACCTCAATATCACTTGATCCCGCATCGCTTCATCTAAGTTAAGAAACTCGCACGCTCCCCTTATTTGGCGTAGTGCGGCTACAAAATCAGTGATGGTTTCGCCTTCTTTCTGGTTTCTCCGATAAAACTCGTGTCGCTTTATCAGGTTTGACACCACTGGTGCATAGTGGGCCTTTAATGTTCTTTGGAGCTCAGTCCACGTCAGTTGTTTGACATCTCGGGGCTTTGCCAAAGCCTTGGCCATTTTAAAAATCGCGGGCCCACAGTGTGTCAAGAAGACAGCTCTTTTTCGTTGGTCTGAGATTTCCTCCATCTCATTGCTCTCTAGGTACATTTGGAAATGGTCTACGTAAGATTCCCAATCTTCTTCATTGGGGTTGAAGGGTGCGGGCAGCGCATTGTTTCTGGCCATTGCTCTTGTCTGGCTTGTCTGTCACCGCGTGCTCCGTCTCGCGTTTAGGACGATCCCACCTTCGTCGCCAGTGTTCCGTCCAGAAAAACGCGAGGTAGACCGGGTTCCAACAACAAGTCTTTATTTCAAGTATAGTTGCAAAACGGAACATTGGCTCAAGCCGCGACAGCCCTTTTATACTTTTCTGTCTGCTGGCTTGTAGCCAATGACATTTATTTGATTTTGCCGCCTTTGTGCGGCTTCGGGGATTGGTTCCTTTTGAACCTATCCCCATCAGTTTTTTGTAACCAATCAGAATGGGTTATTTGGATTCTACTATTTTTATACAGAACAAAAGGTATGTCAAACGAATGCTGGAAGTGTAAAAGTAAAGAGGGGACCTTTTATCATCTATGGTGTACATGTGATAAAGCAAAAAAATTGGAGTATGATTCATATTTTAATTTTAAAAATTGAAAATGGAGATAAAAATGAATCCAGAACTTTTCATTTTGGATTTAATGGAAAATATTTGGAACTTTGTTATTATATGTTGACAGAAGCAAGACTATTTTATATACAAAAATGGAAGGATACTTCAATTCCTACAATGGATGAAGGTTGCACAAGTTGATGGAGTTGGCTGAAATGGCAAAATTGACCACTTTGATTAAACAAAAGAACATAAAAGTACTTTTATTTCCACATGAAGACTACTTCTGAACTGGGTGAAGAAGAATGAAATGCTGACTTTGGGTTTTACTGATTAGACTGATGAATCTTAACAGAAATAATTTGTTCATATTATTATGAAAAAGCAAAAAGTTGTGATTTGATGTTAATGCTTTATTTTACTGTAACAGAGAGATTTCAATGCTTCTCTTTCTTTTTTACTTATCTTCCTCACCTCTCCTTCCCCTTTCCCTCCCCACTGTTTTCCTATTTATTTTATATTTTGTATTTTACATTATTTTATAACTCAATAAAAATGTTAATGGTAAATAAAAACATCTCAAATAACAACTTTTGCCTATCTCAGGACCTTGGAAAGGAACTTGATAGGTGGATAAAAATTCAAATTTAAAGAGGTATCCTTTATTTTTCATAATATTATGTCATTATTAGCTTATAGCTAAGCTTTAAAATTTCCACTTGAAAATAGTAGGAAACACCCTCAGTATTTTTTGAGAACTACAAGACAGTTTCAAGATATATCCTGAATTAATTATAAAAATAAATAAAAATGATATTTTTATATTATTTTTTATTATAAATTTTCTTTTGTTATACATCATGTTTCCATTCCTGCAATGACAGTGTACTGTCTGTATCTAATCTCTTTTGAATACTCATATTATACACCATAATTACAGCCATGATTCTCATAATATGATATTTTCAAGTTTGAGTATGTTTTTAATATATCGTAATTCAAATTACTAGAGAGATTTCAGGGGGAAAAAAACATAACCAAGCACAAGCATTTTTGAATTGGTGTTTGTTTTTTGTCTGAGCTTTATTTGCTCATTTTTCCATAATCTGATGAAGAATATAAAAACCTATTTGTGGTACTGTAATATGTGAAATAAATGAATTTTATTCTGAAGGTCAGCCTCATATGCTGTAGAAAATTGTAGGCAAAGCTTGCCTCAAATTGAGGCAGACCCAGAACATTGCAGTTTCAGCTATAATAGAAAATGTTGCCAGGAAAAAAAAAATTATCCAGGAGTGAAATGACATATCTCTAGATTGGGAGTCCTATGGTGAGCCAGATAGCTGACAGCTGATGTGCCTAATATAATTTCATCTGAATTTGCCTACTAGAGTCCACTAAAATAAGTATTCTGCAGAAGTCTAAATTCTGAGTCATTCTTGGATATGAGAGGAAAAACAAAAACATAAGGAAACAGGTTCTGATCATTCACATATTTTTATGTGGACTCAATGGGTGCAATGTCACTTGATCTGTTTGGGAAGTTTATGGATGCAAACAAGGAAGAGCAAATGCTGTTTGCAAAATCATAGGTCAGTAGTATCATGGTAGACTTTTGTGAGGTCCATACTAAAGAATTTCCAATTCTGCTACCTTCCAAAGTCACTACAAATATCCCACTCTATTCATTCCCAACATTCCTCATGAGTAAGGCAGTGATGGGATTCAATTTTTTTTACTAGCAGTTCTGTGGGTGTGGCTTGGTGGGTGTGACATGATTTGGTGGGTGTGACTTGTGGGCGTGGCAGGGGAAGGAAAATCTCCATTTCCATCCCATTCCAGGGGAAAGGTTACTCAAAATTTCCGCTACCGGTTCTCCAGAACTGGTCAGAATCTGCTGAATACCACTTCTGGAGTAAGGGCTGGGGACTGTTTTTTAAAATGCATTTAGGAACTCAGATGGATTCATGGGAACTAAATAAGATTTTTACTATTAGAGATATTTATATATGAAATATAGAGGTTCTTTATAATTTATAATTCCAAATTAAGGATAAACAGTAATCTTTTCATAGTTTTTTTCTTTTTCCAAAATTGCCTGGTGTAATTCCACAAATTAACCTGGCATTTATACTATATTAATCATGGCATATATTATAACTGTACTGCCTGTGCTGCTGTTAATATTGAATAAATCTGTTTCTACTATATGCACCAATATTTCTGGATTCCACACATTCAGGAATAAACAACTGTGTATGTTTTGCAAAGAGCCCAGGCTGAGAGAGGAAATATAAAGACAATGAATTTGAATGGGGAAAGAATAGATCGGATTATTCTTGAAAGGTTAAATAAATTCATACATAAGATGAAGTAAGAGAAGTTTTCTGTTTTAAGAACGAAGATAAATATCATAGTTCATATAAGACAGTCTTCATTTTACAACCATTTACTTAGTGACCATTTGAAGTTATAACAGTACTGAAAAAAGTGACTTATGACTGGTTTTCATACTTACAACCATCATAACAACCCCGCACTCACATGATCAAAATTTGGGCACTTGTCAATAGGCTTATATTTATGACACTTGCACTGTCCCAGGGTCATGTGATCATCATTTGTAACCTACTCAACCCCACAAGCAAAATAAGGGGAAAGCCAGATTTGCTTATGACTGCATGATTCATTTAACAACAGCAGTAATTCATGTAAAAACTATGTCATAAAATGTCATAAAACAGGACAAAACTCACTTAATAACTGCCTTGCTTAGCATTGGAAATTTGGGGCTCAATCATGCTTGTAAATCAAGGGCTACTTGTATTTGAAAAACTGGTCCAGATAAAACTACCGTTTAGTCAGGCTAAGAGCACTATAATGGAGAGAATATTATAATACAGAGGAAAAGGAAATTGCCAGTGTTGTGAACAGAAATGGATTCTAATTGAAAAGAGAAAAATAGAGTAGGAAATAGAAAATAGAAGAGAGAAAATTAAGAACAAGAGCATAGGAGATGCTGTTGAAAGACTCTTCAGAAAAGCTCAGTTTTTAATAACTTTCTAAAAATTACCAAGCAGGGGGCCCTCCTGATCTCAGTGGAAAGCCTATTTCATACCAATGGCACTTCTATACAGGGGCAGCACCTTCTTGCTTTGCCCTCCCCACAAGACATTAGAAATATTGGTCAGCAACACAATCTAACATGCCACGCTGAATCCAACTGTAGCTGTCAAGCCAAGAAGGGCTTCATAGGGTGTCACTAGCCCTTCAAATTGTACCCAGAACAGAATTGGTAAGAGTCTGTTGTTATATGGGTGATATATAAATTCAAATAAATAAATAAATAAATAAAGGTATATTATTGTATGCCTGATTGTAATTTGCAATCTTTAAAGACAGCCCCATGTGAAACACGCTGCAGAAGTTTATGTGGATAGGGATGAACTACTGTTATTAATTTCTCTGGCACCGGTAAAGATGCAATTAGTGCATTTACTGACTAGCAAAGTCTCCATCCTTCATCATGGTGTCACTTAGTGTTTAGGAAGGAGTCACCAGGAGTTCAGAAAGACAGTACCCAAGAAGAACCCCAATGCATAAATAGTATCTTTGTCTTTAACAGAATAGCAGATTTGGAAGGGACCCCTGAGGTCTTCTAGTCCATCCATCCACTTGAACAAGAGATCACATATTATTCCAGGCAAATGGCTGTCCAGTCTTTTCTTTAAAATCTCCACAACTTCTGAAGGCAAGCCATTTCACTGATTAAATGTTCTAGCTGTCAGGAGCTTGTTTTCCCCTTATTTCTATCTTGGTTCTCCCCTTGATTAGTTTTCATCCATTGCTTCATGTCTTTCTTGGGTTCAAATCCTCACAGCTTCCTGGCACTCGAATAAAACATTAATACCATCTCCCCCAGAAGAGTGCTATGCTAGGAACAATTAAGATTATGCATGGAGCCCTCAAACTCCCAGGCCTCTGGTAGAAGATCCAAGACTGAGGAAGACACAGACCACCAGAGAGATAAGAAAGGAATATTTCTTTCTGAGAAACAAAGAGACAGATGGAATTGCCATTGTTTTCTCTGTCAAAACATATGCCTTATCAGAACATCAGATTTTGGAGCCCCAGGACTGAAACAAGACACCGCCACTGTGAGCTGCACTATCCTATGCAATAAAGGACTAGGGGTGACATAATAGCAGTATTCCGGTATTTGAGGGGCTGCCACAAAGAAGACAGAGACAACTTATTTTCCAAAGCACCAGAAGGCAAGATAAGAAACAACAAAGGAAAACAATCAAGGAGAAGAACAACCTGAAATTAAAGAGAAACTTCCTCACAGTGAGGATAATTAACTGGTGGAACAGCTTGCCTCCAGAAGCTTCATCACTGGAGGTTTTTAAGAAAAAAAACTGGACAGCCACCTATCTGAAATGGTATGCTTGAGCAGGGGGTTGGACTAGAAAACCTTCAAGGCCCCTTCCAACTTCATTCTGATTGATTGAAAAAAAGAGAATACGAGAATCAGTATCTGATTTGGTACTAAACCCAAGAACCCAAAAGTTTCACTGCATACAAACGTTTTACAAATCTCATGCGAATTTTGCAACAGCAGCAATGAAGTAGAATGGCCACAACCTTGAAACAAAGTGTGCTTCCAAAGTGTCTCCCTTTTAAGTGTTATGCATACTTTTTTAAAAAAATTAACCAGAATTATGGTACCAGTCACTTTCCTGACCAAGGCAATATCTGTGAACTGACACTTATTCTTGCACCTTTGGCTGTAAAATGTGTTGGTTTTTGCCAAAATCAGTCTTGTGACTCCAGGTGACTCGCTATACAAAACACATAAAAATATAGTGTATATCAAAAAAAGTAACATTACAGTGTAGCCAATGGCCTTAGCAGCTTAGTCACAATGCCTGAGGGCAAAGCCCAATCTTCAGGGCTTTCTGCAAAGCTAACAGGATAAAGATCTCAGATGGGATACTGGAGCCATGACAAGGAAGGATCTGCCCTAGAAATTAGCTGCAGCAATTGTCAATGAAGCAGTCACTTCCACGCAGCCATCATTTTTGCCCTCCCCATCTTCTAAAAAAACCAAATCCCATCCATCAGTGATGGTCCTCACCGCCATCATTCATGCTGTTTCCTTGCATTTCTTTAGAACAGGGGTTTCCAACCTTGTCAACTTCAAGACTTTTAGACTTCAATTCCCAGAATTCTGGAAGTTGAAGTCCAAAAGTCTTAAAGTTGACAAGAATGGAGACCCTTGCTTTAGAACACTGCCGTAATCAAACCGTCTCTTGACTCTGATTGAACTGGCATTTCTTCTAGCTGACCAATAGGGAAGCAAGTAACAGATCGTCCCCTTCTTCATTACCCCTATTGGGATTAGAATCTCGGACACTGAGTGAAGCGGTCAGGAATTGAGATGCCACATGACTCCCATGTGACTGCTTTACTCCACAACCCCAATCCCAACTGTAAAGATATTTACATTCAGCAATTGGAACAATGGGGTTGTGCAATGAGCCAAAACACAGAGTTATAGTTGATTGATTGGAGAGTGCTGGCTCCCTGCATGAGACAATCTGCACTGTGATTAGCTTGGGTGGATGTGGAGGGGGGACTTTTCCTTTTCCCCCACCTTTTTCTTCTGTGTGCCCAGTGTGCTCCATGATTTACCTCATGATGTCCCTGTTTGCCCTACTATCTTGTCTGCTTTATCTATGGATGTAAATATATATTTATTGATATAAAACTGCAAGGTTGCATCAGCATCTCTGACTACATTTGGACACATGCTGTGCAAGTCCCTGACACCAACACTCCCAGTTGCAGTTGTTAAGCGATTGTGCGGGTCATTAAGCAAAAGGAATCTCAGTTACAGAGTGGACTGAGAGTGGACGCTGGGACGAAAGCCTGGATGGCTTCACTTGGGAATTGAAAATCCTCTGTGCTGAAGTCCAAGCAGGATTTTCAGCCCCTGAAAGAGAAACACATTTGCAGGCAGCCTGTGTCAGGCCTCCCTGGGCCACCCCCACAACCCTGAGGCACACACACTCCTTCTCTTACCATGCTGCTGCATCTCTGCTCAGGAGTTGAAAACCTTCCCTCCCAAAATCCTAAGGAGGATTTTCATCCCCTGAGCAAAGTGACACTTGCAAGTTGGCCTGTGCCAGGCTCCCCAGGGACTCTTAGCCGTCTGAGACTCCTCACCTTCTTACCAAGCTGCCTCTCTCTTTGAATTTCCACTTTGGGGGCTGGCTGAAAGAGATGCATGCCGAAGGATGTCAGCTCTTCTCCATGTGTAGAAAGGAACTCCTTCAGCAGGGTGCAGGAATGGAGCTCAGATCTCCCATGTCAGCTTCAGGCTACAGAGAGTCTCTCATAAGTGTGACATGGAGTGATCTGGATTCTGTGCTTTTGATTATGCAGAAGGAAAGAAAAGATTGGAAAGTAAAGGTGTTTTCCTTTGTAGCAGGTCTCTGGACCATTTCCATATCTATAACTTTTGGATGCTAGATACTGAAAGTCATACCCCTTGATACCAAAAGACGTATCCCTAGATACCAGAAGTAACAAAAAGGCCAGGTTCTATTTCTGTAAGTTAGATATATGTTTGTATTTTGCAAATGAAAAAGAGCCAAGGGAGTGGGAGTGACTGATCCTTAGATTAAAATGGCAACTTGGGACTCCTGCCACTCATTTCCCTGTTATATTTTATCATTAATTATCATCCATTTATAAACTTGTAAACTTTGGGTCTACAGCCATTACAAAAAGATAATTGACAGTGTTGAGGTAATTCCCCGTTAGGAGAATGAGTGCACACAGGGAGACGTAGTGAGAGTGATGGTGAATAACATATGATACACTGAATAGTAAAATGTAGGTTTTACTTCCAGTAAATGGTTATGCAAATCCAACAAGCAGTCCAAGTCATACACAGTTAAAGCAGTCAGTATTCAGTCCAGGGATAATCCAAATAACAAAGTCCAGTATCATACACAGTTCAGTAAATAGACTCACAGCTATCCAAGAAGAACGACGATCAGCAACAGTCAATAGGAAAAATGCAGGAACAAAAAACATCAACCATCAGAACATCTAGCAACTAGCAACTAGCAACTAGCAACTAGCAACTAACAACAACAGAACAACCCAGGTTTCTGGCTCCTTCTTATGGCCGTTTGAGGAACCACACCCAATTACAATTTTAGCATTCCCTTAAAGGGACAGATTAAATGTCTATCCTGGTTTATATATTTCCAACCCAACTGTTAGGTGACTAACAATTCCTAACAGACAGATTGCAGATGTGTGGCTTTTCAGCCAATGTGCCAGGGGTGGGATTCAAATTTTTTAGAAACCAGTTCGTGGGTGTAGCTTGGGTGGTGGGTGTGGCTTGGTGGTCATGTGACTGGGTGGACATGGCTTGGTGGTCAAGTTATTGGCTGGGTGTGGCCAACTCAATATCACTCACATCAAGGCATGCATCTCCTCGCCTGGCCTCTCATGATTATGGGAATGTTGCAACAGTCGTAAGTGTGAAAAATGGTCATAAGTCATTTTTTTCAATGCCATTGTAACTTTGAATGGTCACTCCACACAAGCAAAGTACCAGCAAAGGAGGGGAGAAAAACTCCAGAGATGTTCCTGAGACAGGAAGTCTAGTCCTACCAAGAATGTAATAAGGGTTAACGGAGAGGCAGTTTCTGTAAGCAACATCAGAATGTTTCCTTCCTGCCTTCCTTACAGGATTAGGCCAGTAATTTCTTCTAACAACTGGTTCTCCGAACTGCTTAGAATGTTAACAACCGGTTCCAGAGAATAAGTGTGCATTGGTAGAATCCCACTCCTGCAATGAGCCCCCTGTGACTATTAAATTACTAATATTTCCCTTCCTGATCTGTTTTCAACACATACGGGTCTCTGACTGAATAATATAAGCCATGCAGATCTTGTGCATCGAACTGCCAAGTTACATCTCAATCTTGTACACTGTTCTCAAGTTCTCAAATCTATTTCTGAAATTTTGGAATACATGTCAACTATTTCTTTCCCCCAACAGTTCTGGCTTGCCATATGAAAGCAACTGCAAACATTTACAGAGCAAGATCTTCCTCTCTGAAGACATACAGCATTTCCCATAATGTTTGCTTTGTGGGCCAACCTTTTCTAACTTGATGTTCTTCAAATGCATTCAGACTACAACTCTCCAAATTCTCAACTAACATACATTTTGGTTGTGTTAGCTGATGATCTCTAATCCTAATTCACATACAGGATGCTCAATTAGAAATAGTAAGGTTATGGTAGGAATAGTAAGCTATTAACATGCTACATTTTGTTGTTTAATGATATATATTTATTGTACTTATTTCAGATAATAGCTTCATTAAGATGGCAATTTGAATTCAATATATTCATCCATCCTGGAAAAAACTTCATCTTGGATTTTATTTTCCTTTCCCAAAGAAATAGTTACATGATAGTGTTTTTGCTGATACAGAACATTGACCCATTAATGCATTTATGGTTAACACCTTCTTAACACTAATGAAAGCAATTACCAGGAATAGTTTTTTACACACTACCAGCAAGATTGTGTTCTATATAAAATAAATATTCTTGGCTTCTCACCATAAATAGAAAAAATACAAGTGAATTTCGGAATCTGATCCATCAGCAGTGTGTCAGCTAAATCAGAGCTAAAATAAATCTGATCTCTGAATCAACTGTACTAGAAGGTAAATCCCACTGAACTCAGAAAGGCTTCCCTTTGCACATCTCATGGATTATATATAATTATTTTGTCCATCCTCCATGCAGTTCCATGGTTTGCTTTTAGGGTTAAATTGGGACTGAGCCCTGGCTCATTTGCTTTTCAATCAATTTTATTGGATTCCACAATTTCCCTATGTGGGAATCAGGGAAGGAAGAAGTGCTGAAGTACCTATGCTTTCAGAAGGTAGTTCTTTTACTACAAAAGGTGCCCCAAGGAGTGTTAAGCCTTAATCAGAATTGGGAAAGAAGCATACCATTGATCTCAGGAGCATCTATGTCATCTTCATAAAGACTCAACACATAGTCCAGCGCTATTTGTTGGTTGCAGGCCTGCCAGAGGACTCCAACATTGGATAGGGATAACCTTCATTCTCAATTTGATCTATGGAATGTGGCAGGGCTACATCTGGACTGAAGGGTGTCCTGTGTAAGGTGGAATTATGCCAGTAAGTGGCAAGGTGTCATCCAAGGTGACATTATAGCCAACCTGCTTAGCAATCCAGTATTCTTTCCAATTTCACAAAGGCATAGATGGAAACATTTTTCGTGAGGATTTACTTCCAAGTGGTCCATTTCTAAAGTACCAAGGAGTACCACATTAATCCAGAATTCACTGAACTTGTAGAACCTACCATAACTTGGAGATATATTAGTGACTTGCACACCACAGAAATCAGAAGCCTCCCAGGAGAATGAATGGTGAGTCTTTGACTTGCTCTTGAGGTAGCAATAAGACCTTTCCTGCACACTATCTATGGCCACCTGTGATCTTTCCCAGTTTCAGTAGCAGTTTGATACACACCACCATAGAAATTAGGCTACTCACAGAGGTTGGAAATGTTTATAGAAAGGTGGTTATGGAAAGAAAAAGGTTGAAATGGATACAACTAGCTCCATTGATAAGTAGATTTACTCTACTTTTTTCTTGAAGAACCTGTGATATCCCTGACCTTGTAACAGTATCTACAGCTACCAGGCTCATACTCTTCCAAACACACTGAACACACGGTGGAACACATGGTGTTGCATTCTGACAGTCCTCAGTGGAAGTTTTCTTGGAATGAGGAATTTCTTAGGAGGATCAAAGACTGGTACAGAGGAATGTATCTTCTTCCCAACAACAGATCGATGTGGTAAAAAAAAAATCTTAATGTATCTCCTGGAAAAGAGCACTATATGTCATTAAACAGGAATGCTGCCACAAAAAGTTTTTATGAGAACAATCAGCCCAGACCTCTATGTAGCATACTCCAGGGAGTCATCAGGAGATGAAACCATCCCAAGGAACCAGTGACAGAAATACTGTTCCAAATGAAAATTGGACAGTGTGTCAACAATGCTACAAATGAAAGGTATTTAATATATAATATATACATTACAGATAATTGCATGAGCAAGCCACATGCACGAAGTTCATGGTAGGTAGGCAGGTAGGTTGGAAGGAAGGAAGGAAGGAAGGAAGGAAGGAAGGAAGGAAGGAAGGA
>BLBF01000004.1:48386713-48402749 GCA_015471245.1 Laticauda colubrina | reverse complement strand
GGAAGGAAGGAAGGAAGGAAGGAAGGAAGGAAGGAAGGAAGGAAGGAAGGAGTAGCTGGAGTACAGAGTAACACAAAAAAGTTAATATTGTGCTTTTTAAAATATCATACTACAATATATCAATACGAGTGTTCAAGATTTATCCCTAGCACTACATTAAGCTGCAGAGGCTATATAACCTGTAATTATCTCTAGTGAACCTTCTTACCTGTGACAAAACTGACTGAGGAGGAGAAGGAGAGGGAGAGGGAGAGGGAGAGGAAGAAGTTGTTTTATGAAGTTTTATTATTGGAGAAGGAAAAATAACATCAGCTGCTGTGCAGGTGTCTTGATCACAAATTCTGGCCACAAATGGTTGTTTTAGGTTCTTGGATCTCATTTGAGATCAGAACTGATTTATCTTCAAAGAGAAAATATATTGGAGGTCCATGAAACTGAGACAGCTGCAATAAATATTATTTCATTTTTTCCTCCTATTTTTTTCTCTCAGTTGCCTACTTAGCTGGTAGCTATGTTTTCTAACCTGAAATTATTAGGTTTCTCAGGAAAACAAAGAAACTGGATTCAAATTCATATGTAACAACACTGAAATTCAAATACTGAAGCATTTATGGTAGATATATTAAGTTACAATAAATTTATCTTCTGTCCCACCAGTTTGGCTTATTAGAAAGGCATATATATTTGTAAATAAAGAATCAGGATTTGTTATCTTCAGCTAATTTAATCTGAAGTATTTTTTTTCTTTGTTTTTGCAAAAGAACTGCTGGGTTTCCCAGTATCTCTATTAGCCACTAGAGGCCACTGCCATATGTGGCAAAGTGGCTTGGCTTTCCATCTTTCTATTTGAATCTGGTGTAGGAGTATGAGATAGTTTACATGGAATGATATGGGCCACCAGAGAAAAATGGATGCTACTACAGTAGACTATTGTGTAAACAAAGAAATTCTGAAAGAAAAACACATTCTGCAGAATGTAAAATAAAACATTTAACTAAATTCCTTTTTTCAGAGTATATAGTCACCAATGTGACTACATTACACAGAGAGGTTATTGTCTCATCTAAGATTGAGATATTGGGTAATCCTATACGGAATCCTCGGGTTACAATGGCAACTGGGATTGGAATTTCTTTCACTAAACAATGCAGTCGTAAAGCATGACATCACATGATTGGAAATGACTGTCACATGACTGTAGGGACACTGCAAGCTGGAACTCGGGAAAACAAGAAATACTTCTCAGTAGTATATGGATTAGACATTTTTAAAAACCGAAGGCTGTTTTGGCTTTTTTCCTTCATTCCAGCAAAGCTTTGGAGAAGCTTGAAGAGGCAGGAAATGCAGTCAGGCTAATCACAATATTTTTTTTCCTTAATCACCAATAAGCTTTTTTTGTGTTAAACATTTCAATATGCAAATAACCTGAAATGACCTAAGTGAGATCTGGGCATAGAAAGATTCATTTAATTCTTATAAAATAAATGCTTATATCCATGTACATGTTACTTTCCCAAAAACTATGCTTTAGACACCATAGTGATTGGGTTCAAATCCCAGGCTGAGCAAGCCAAATAAATCACATTATGACTTAGTATGGCATAACTAAAAAACCTAGTCCTAATAGAATAGGAACTGAAACTCAAGTCTTATTTTTAACATGTTAGCCAGGATATTACTCTGGTTTTCCCTTACATATGAATGTATTTTTCAAGTGAGAATAATTCAGTTAGTAATGTCTCAGTAGTAGGATTCAAAAAAAAATTACCATAAATTCTGTGGGGATGGCTTGGTGGGTGTGGCTTGGTGGGCATGGCAGAGGAAGGATACTGCAAAATCTCCATTGCCTCCCCACTCCTGGGGGAAAGTTACTGCAAAATCCCATTCCCTTCCCATCCCACTAACCTGCTTTCCAGCTCAGTTCTCTTGTTCAGGGCAACAAAAGAAGACCCAGCTGATCAACTGGGACTCTGGAGGCAGAGAATAGATGAGGACGGGGCCAGTCAGAGGTGGTATTTGTCAGTTCTCCAAACTACTCAAAATTTATGCTATCAGTTCTCCATAACTAGTCAGAACCTGCTGAATACCACCTCTGTAATGCCTATGTATGAAAATGAAATATTTGCAATAATTTAAACTTTATTTACTTTGCACTTCTTAAAATGAATATAAACCAATGTTCAGGTAATAGCTAGATAAAAAAGACAGTATGTTTAATGGACTGCCTCATTGCATACAAACTAGTCTGCTTCCAAATATTGACAGTAAGTCACTGTGTTGTCTACATTAAAGTCAAGAAAATAAGAGATAGGGCTTTTCTGTTATGGAAACTTTAAGAATTTAGTTCAAACGGAATATCACCTGGCTCCATCTCTATTGTTTTTCTGTCATATTAGATATTTTTAAAAAACTCATTTTGGGGGTGTGTGGTGTGTGCCTAGTTCTGATGGCTTGAGGCGTTCATTTCTACCTTGGTTATTTGATTTTTTTCTACACTGTAAGTGTGCCTTGAATTAATCTTGACTTTTGACTACTATCTGGATTAGTTCCCTTAGATTTTCAGAAGTGGTTTGCCATTGCCTTCTTCCTAAGGCTGAGAGAGAATGACTGGCTCAAAATCCCCAGCCAGCTTCACACCTAAGATGGGACTAGATATTAAGCTCTGTGGTTTATAACTGGTGTCTTAATTAAAACATCAAACTGGGTCTCTGCAACGATGAGTCATTTTTAAAAAGGTTTCTAGTCAGTATTGTGCAAAGCAGAAAACAAAGGAAATGCCAGGGAAGGAAAAGAGAACCTGCTCTATTCTAACTAAGAATATTTGGAATAAATATTCCAAATATATGAATAAAAAAAAAAAGATCCACCCATTGTGTGTATGCAGTTGTATTAAAGATATAACCAGGCAATCATTAGCATGTAATCTCTATTTGGTGTTCATTTCAACCCTACTTTCTATCGCTATTTGCTTGTTAGTCTTCAGCCTGACTGAAAATCAGAAGTTAGCTGAAAGAATTATAGATGGCAGACTTCCTGGACTATTCAGCCTGGCAAAAGACTTAGTCCAAAATGTGGAATAGAGATGAGAGACTGATACCAATGTCTCTAGCCTTGATCTCATTCCTCTGTGTAAACAAGTTACTTTCCTACAATGGTCTAGCACTAGTTATTAGAGTTAGCTTACTCTGACAGACTAATTATAATATATGACACACACACACCCCCAAAAAAGAAGGTATCCATTGATTGCCCTTAGTGTGCTTAGCCATCTTTTTAAAGTGAAACTCTTTTTCAAATTGTTTGTGCCTCATTAGGTTGCCTCAGTCTCAGCAAAGGAGAAATTTGCTTTAATGGCATTGTTTTGAATTGCTGAGGGAAGAATCTATCAACTGCAAGGTGCCCTGCTGCTGAACTCAGCCAAAAGGCACTTAATAACTCCAGCAGATGTTTCAGCTTTTTAGGCCAACTGAGTTTTCCCTTCTTCTTTTTTTTCAGAATCATTTGCCAATATCATACAAATCCACAACTCAGAGTTGCTAAAGGAAAAAGAAAAACTTCACTCCATTATTGGCAATTATTTGCCAATAAACAAGAGAACAAAGAAGGAATCCTCAAAGTACTCTTTACACATTCAGGATTAACTCTTTAAGGGTAAAAGCAATAGAAAAAAAGGAGAAAACAAATTTTCTCATGTGTAGATTTTTAGTTTGTAATGAGGTGTTACTGAAACAGGAAATGTTTTTCTTTTAAATCATATTTTCCCTTTATCTTTTATATCACCAAACAACCCTCCCCCATCACTACTTTGATAGTGTTTTGAAGTAACACGTTTTGAACTAACCCAAGCAAAGGTCCAGATCCAAGTGAATCTGTCCTTGCTTCTTTAGCAAATTGCTCTGGTTTCAACTGGAAGATTGATTAAGTGCATGTCAGTCAGTCTTATATTTATTTCAGTGGGACTTAAGCACATCTATATTTGTCAGTATTGAGATGTCTTTGGATTAAGGGATTACCTGTGAAGGCTGACTAGAAAATGTTCAACTCACTAGCAAGATACAGTTAATTTTTTGCAGCAAACTGAGTAGAAAATTAAAAGGCAAAGTTGTTTTCCTAAAATAGTATTGAACTGGTCAGCAGTTGGTTATTCTGTCATCTAGTTTAGGATAGACTCTCTTTGATTCTCTGCATTAAACTGCTATTTTTCTATAGCACTGCTTAGTTTTAAGTGCTCTAATCTTCACAGTTTTGCAATATTAGATATATGCTTTATAAATGCTTCAATATTTTTGTGTTGTGCATGAAGTACAAAAGCCATGACTGTATAGTGACAGTACTTTCATGCCGACTCAAAAGTCTTGATTATATTTATATTCCAAGTATTTAACTTTAAGCTCCATCATAACTTTGGGGAGAATACAGTATAAGACAAACAGTACACTATCAAGCAATACAAAAAACAAACATCTGGAGAAAATCATCAGAGCCTAACAAGCAATCATCCTTCAAGGGGTCCACCATCCCTCTAGCCAAAAACTGGGGGAACAGCCAAGTTTAAAATAAGATCAAAGTAAATATCACACAAAGCTTTGGAAGAATATGGTTCCAGAGGCCAATATTAAGTTGTTAGTGACATAAATAAATACTAAAAGTTACTATAAGCAAGAGTTTAAGTAATAGGAATGATGATAAAAGTTCAGTGCATCACATTTGTTACAACTGTATAAGATACAGGTTATGGCAAAATTCAAATTTCAATGACAAGTGTATGAAAAATGTACTAGAAAATACTCTGTGGCATATAAGCGCCTGTCCCTAGAGCTTATTTTTGTGGCAAGAGGTCAATTAAAAAAAAAAAAAGCAGCTATGATCAATTCTCATAGAAAAACTAAGAAAAAAATATTTCTAGATCCTATATCAAAGGTCAAGTTGTTTCATGTGAGATTGCTATATTATTGTCACATACCAGGGCTTGTTACTTTCCCACTGCATTCATTTTATTTCATATCATATCACTTAAGTACATACTGAAACCAACCAGATCTGCTCAACTCACTTGGGTTCTGTGAGCAGGCTGATTGTTTTACAGGATTCTAGTTGAAACTGTTTTACATGTAGATCCAGTCTTTACATAAACATTGAATTATCAGATAAAATTGCTCATTCCCAGATAATGTCAGAAAAAAGTGGTGAGGATGATAAATCCGTCAAACTACCTTTGCTGTCAAATAAGATCAAGATGATAAAAATACTAGTTACATGCTTCCATATAAGGGTTTTCAATAACAAATGTTAACTCTGACTACATATGGAAAACACGTGAAATGGTACATGCCAAACACTTACTAAATACATTCCAGGATAGACAACAGTGAATTATCATCTGCTGAAACCAGCCTTTCTTCTATTGTCTATATATGAGGGGTTTTTTTAATGCAATGGAACAGCCAGTAATGTGCTTTAAAGGGGAAAAATGAAAATAAGATTTTCATTTATTTGCCTTCTTCAGATGTTGATGAGAAGTTTACTGATGCACCGATGGATGAGAAACACATGCAGATAAAATCTAACCTTAAAATGTGAAGGAAAAAACATAGACAGGTGCTTCATTAACAAAACAGCATTCTCAGCGCTGCCATTCCATTCTTCTGTTTCAGGAATTTCTGAAATGTAAATGAAAAATATTTCGATAAATCCTGGAGAATTACATCTAAAGGCCATGTCACACTGCACCAACGGATGGAAAGAGGATGTAAAACGGAGAAAAACACTTGCCATCTGTTAGTTAACGCGATGCTTCCATTTTGTACTCACTGTGTCCGTTTTTCTTCCTCTCTATCCGTCCAGCATCCGTCGACTGACATTTCATCCGCTCAAAAAGTTTTGAGCTGCTCAAAACTTTCTGAGCGGAAAATGTATCCAACGCGTCCATTCTGCATCCGCTAGGAATACGGGGAACATCCGTTCTGCATCCATCGTCATCCGTTATGCATCCGCTACATCCGCTGCACATCCGCGCAACTCACATCCGCTCCAGCAGTAAACGGACACAGGGAAGAAGCGAAATGGACGAGGAACAGACGCACAGCATTAGTAGCATGGACGGAGAAAAGATGAAAGCGGATGCAGCTCACAAAGAAAGCATAAAAACGGAAAAAACGTTTGCAGAGGGGACCTTTCTCGGATATTAAGGATGTTTAGAGGATGCCTAGAGGATGCAAAAGGACACATAGGGGAAAACCTATATTGCCTATAAAAAGGGGGAGCAACTCACCTGGATCTCACTTTCAGACCAGCAGCCCTGCTGTGCAGACCTCTGCAGCCTTCATCTGCCTCTTGCTCTTCCACAGCATCCAGTCATCTCCACCATGGATCATAACACAGTCCTTATGGTAGCCACCATCGTTCTGCAACAGTGCAAAGCCATCTACAGGCTCTTTCAACTCTACTACCAGAAGAAAAGGAGGCAGCCAAGAAGCGTCTGGGTACGAAGATGGATCAGGAGAAGAGCAGAGTATGGACTGTACAACAAGCTGATGGTGAAGCTCAGGAACGAAGACCCTCGTGCATTCCAGAACTTCATGAGGATGCCTCCAGCCATGTTTGACGAAGTTGTGCAGCGGCTGACACCCAGGTTGACCAAGCCGAGCACCAACTTCTGTCCCACCCTGGACCCTGGGCTGAAGGTGGCACTGACTCTGCACCACCTGGCCTCAGGGACCACCTACAGAAACATGCAATACGGCTGGTGGGTGCCACACAACACCATCAGCTTTGTGGTCAGAGAAGTGGTGCAGGCCATCATTGAAGAATACTTGGAGGAGCTCCTCCAGTGTCCCACCACTGAAGAAGGCTGGAAGAAAGTTGCAGAAGAGTGGTATCAGAGGTGGAACTTCCCCCACACCGTTGGAGCCATAGATGGCAAGCACGTGGTCTGCAAAGCTCCACCCAACTCAGGGTCCACTTATCACAACTACAAGGGCTTCTTCAGCATCGTCCTCTTCGCCATGGTCGATGCTGACGACAAGTTCATGTACATCGATGCTTCAGGCAATGGGTCAGCTTCAGATGCCCAGGTATACAATGCCAGTGACCTCAAGTAGGGGCTGGAACGCAACCTCATCATGGGCTTCCCAGATCCAGACCCCCTGCCCAACGACACGCAAGATGTGCCCTACTTCATTGTGGGGGATGACGCCTTCGCCCTCAGAACCTACCTCATGAAGCCATACACTTCCAGATGCCTCACCCATGAAGAGAGGATCTTCAACTACAGGCTGTCCAGGGCAAGGCAGGTGGTGGAGAACGCCTTTGGCATCCTGGCCAACAGGTTCCAGGTACTTCTCACCACCATGCAGCATCGCCCAGAGACCGTGAGGAGGATCGTGGAAGCTTGCTGCATCCTGCACAATCTCATGCGCACCCGCTACCCAGTGTTGCAGAACAGGCTCATGGACCTCCAACAAGGCAATGGGGACATGGAGCCTGGGGAATGGAGGCAAGGGCAAAACCTGATAGACACTGAGGATGTGCAAGGCCCCAACAGAGCCTCACGTAAAGGGAAGAAGCAGCGCAACCTCCTGAAACACTGGTGCAACTCCCCAGCTGGAGCAGTGGAGTGGCAAGACAGGATGGTAGATGCTTAAAGGATGCTTCCTTCAGCCTGTCTCATCACACTGATGAGATTAGGCCATGTATGTTGGGTGGGCCTACAATGAACAGGGCATTTAATAAAAAGTTGTGTTTATGTTGAAATGTGTTGAATGATTACATTAGTATTGATAATGAAGGGCCATAGTGTGGCACTTGGGAGGGTGGACCATACAGTCCCACTATGCTTGCACTGGAGGTTTATCTATCCCCACAGCTATTACCCATCCCAAAGGAATCCCTGCCCATCCCACAGCTATCTTAACCCATCCCACAGATATCTCAAACCATCCCAAAGGTATCCCTGCCCATCCCACAGATATCTCAACCCATCCCAAAGGTATCCCTGCCCATCCCACAGATATTACCCATCCCAAAGATATCCCTGCCCACCCCACTGCTATCTTAACCCATCCCACAAGCATGCAAAGGCTAAACCATTTCTAAAAGTTTCCACCAAGACTTTATTTACAAAATAAATGAGGCAAGTGTGTGAAGCAAAGATAATCTTTATTAATAACAAGCTGTAAAAGAAAAATGACCCAAGTAAAATGTCCAAATAAAGTCTACAGGGAGCCACCCAGTCTCTGGCACTCTTCTCTGTCATTCAGAGGTGTGCCCAGTCTCAGAGGTGAAGGGTCCAGGGGCTGTGGAGGTGGCTGCTGCTGGAGTGCTGGTCTGAAGCGCCACTGGGGTGCCTGGCCCCAAGAGGACAACAGGTGACGATGTGTTGAGGAAGCTCTCAGACAGCTGGCTCAGCCCCGTGATGTTGAGAGCTCCTTCCTCCATGCCATGGGGTGTCAGCCCCAGTACCGACGACAGATGTACTGAGGCCGGGCTTGGCTGTGGGATGGAGGAAGGAGCAGTGTAGTGGGGCTGTCTGGTCTGCAGCTGGGTGAGGACTGGCGTGGGTGGCATCGGTGACATGGGTAGCATTGGTGGCATCAGTGGAACCGGTGGCAACGGTGGCGTCCGATGAGTCTGTGCCTGGACTGGGAAGGGCTGCTGCCTGTGCTGCTGGACCTCCTGGTAGCCGTAGCCCTGGTAGGTGAGGGCCTGTGGAAAGCCTTGGAATGGGAGGGACATCACCTGGGGTGGAGGAGCAGACCTGGACTGGGTGGGAACAGGTTCATCTGGATCTGGAGGGTTGTGAAGCAGCTCGGTGATCCGGTCCTTCACCACCTGGTACTGGGGTTCCGCCATGTCCACGAGGGTCTGGTTGACATAGGTGAGGAAGGGCTTGCGGTTGGAGGATGAGGAGTCGGTGTGGACCAGCTGAGAGAGGATATCTATGCTGCTCCTGATGGTGTCTCTTATCTCCAGCAGGACAGTGTGGCTCTGCCCCTCCTATCTGGCTCTCTGCCTTTCTGTGGAGGTGGAGCTGGGGGTCGATGTGGGTAGGACTGTGGTGGAAGTGCCCTCTCCTTCTCCCACTGCGCCAGGGATTCCTCCACGTGCTCCGCCATGGTTAGAACAGCTGTCCACGGGTTCTCCGTCGTGGCACACTCCACAGACACCTGCCTGGAGACAGGAGCTGACTCTCGGCTGGAAGAGGGCTGGCTCTCAGCAGGCTGCCTGAGAGAGAGGGTTGTGAGAGGGGCTGCTCCTTGGTGGCGGATCTCACCCTCCAGGAAGCTGCACTTGGCCATGACGTAGGTCTCTCTGTCTGTCAGCTTGAACGCGGCCTGGCCAGATTTCTTGAGGTGCAGCTTCCGATACGAGGTGTGCATGTGCTTCCACCAGCCAAGCAGCACCTCTGAAGTGCAGCCCAGGCTCTCCGCCTTCTCTCTCCAAGCAGTCTGCTTCCTTTTGGTGTCCCTGTAGAGCCTGTGTCCCTTCTGCCATAGATAGTCATTCTCTCTTAGCCACTCCAGCACCTCATCCTCATGTTCCTCCTTGATGGAGTATTGCCTCCTCTCCCGTTCTCGCATATGCCTCTTCCTCCCTTTGGCAGGACCACATGGGCCCTCATCAGAGGGGCTTCCAGGTTGTAGGGGCTGCTCCTCCACACCACCACCACCAGCAGGACCAGCAGGATCATCATCAGCAGCAGCAGCACCAGCACCAGCAGGATCAGCAGCAGCAGCAGCAGCACCAGCAGCACCAGCAGCACCAGCAGGACCAGGATCATCATCAGCAGAGTAAGCACCAGCAGCGCCAGCAGGACCAGGAGCACGAGCAGGACCAGGAGCACCAGCAGGACCAGGAGCACTAGCAGGACCAGCAGGACGAGCAAGACCAGGAGCACGAGCAGGACCAGCATGACGAGCAAGACCAGGAGCACAAGCAGGACGAGCAGGACCAGCAGGATGAGCAGGACCAGCAGGACGAGGAGCAGCTTCAGCAGAGTAAGCACGAGCAGAAGCACCACCGCCATAAGCAGCATCAGCAGAGTAAGCACGAGCAGAAGCACCACCACCATAAGCAGCATCATCAGCTCCTCCAGAAGCAGCATCAGCAGAAGACCACCGCCAGGAGCAGCATCAGCAGAGTAAGCACCAGCAGAAGCACCACCGCCAGAAGCAGCATCAGCAGAGTAAGCACGAGCAGAAGCATCACCGCCATAAGCAGCAGCATCAGCTCCTCCAGAAGCAGAAGCAGCAGAAGCTCCAGCCCCAGAAGAGCGAGCCCGTGCTACAGAAGCCCCAGCAGAAGCAGAGTGAGGGCCAGGGGATGGGAGGGTGGCCCTGTCCCTCTTGCCAGGGCGGGCAGCAGATGGCTGAGGCTTCCTCTTCTTCACCATGTTTGTGGGGCTGCTGGCTGGCACCAAGGCTGGCAGGCAGGCTGGCAGGCTGGCTGGCAGGAAGGCTGGCAGGAAGGCAGGCACCAAGGCTGGCAGGCAGGCTGGCAGGCAGGCTGGCAGGAAGGCTGGCAGGCAGCAAGGCTGGCAGGGAGACTGGAAGGCAGGCTGGCAGGCAGGCTGGCAGGCAGGCAGGCAGCAAGGCTGGCAGGCAGGCAGGCAGCAAGGCTGGCAGGCAGCAAGGCTGGCAGGCAGCAAGGCTGGCAGACATGCAGGCAGGCAAGGCAGGCAGGCTGGCAAGGCTGGCAGGCAATCGATGTGTTTGGAAGCAGGTCTTTCCTCTGAATGGTGACCTGCTTGGGAGCTGCCTCCCTTTATATCCACGGGGCTGACGCAATGCATTCTCCCCGCATGCGCAGTGAATGCTAGGCATCCGCTAGGCTCCCGCTAGGAATCCTCTAGGCTTCCGCTCTGCATCCGCTTCATCCGCTAGGCTTCCGCTGTGCATCCGCTTCATCCGCTCGGCGTCCACTCTGCATCCGCTGTATCTGTTCCACGTCCGCTTTGCTGCGGTCCCCGGAAGCCTTGCGGATGTGCCGCTCTCATCCGCTTCCATCCGCTAGGCTTCCATGGAGCATCCGCTTTTCATCCGCCCTGCGTCCTCCCCCCGTCCGTTCCTTTCCGTGTTATCCGCTCTGGTTATGCAAATTTGGGGCACTTTTGAGAGCGGATAACAATGGATGAAACATTTTTCTCATCCGCTGTGTCCTTTTTACAAACGTTTTGCATCCGTCGGCCAGTGTGACAGGGCCTTTACACTGTTCAGCTATTAATTGTGGTACTAGTCAGTTGATATCATTTATTCTGTAGAAACCATTAGTCATTGCAAATAAAGAAAACATGTAAACAAACAGAGCAAACAATACTCAATGTCCAGACAGAAACAAAGTTAAAATTAAGTTTACAAATTAAATAACCATCTAATAATTCCTTCTTCAGATGAATCTGCCATTAGTTTTATTGCCAGGACAAAATTTCAGAAGACACCTTGTTTATAATACCTTAGGTTGTACATAACTTCCATAAAAACATTTTTTTCTTTTCCCGAAATAGAGTACTTTTCTTAAAAATCCCAACAAAATTTTTACAGACATCATTATAAATGTTGGGTAGAATCTTCTTCTTTGGGAAGAACACATAAGACACAGGCTGTTCCTTCCAGATAAGCAGATGATATGAACTGAGTAAAACAGGGCTGTCAAATTCAAGGTGTCATGGCAGCATCACATGATGTATCAGAACTTTTCCCCCCTTCACTAAACCAGGCAGGGACGGGACCAGCATGGGACCGGCATGTGATATATCCAGCCCGGGGACTGTGAGTTTGACACCTCTGGAGTAAAAGGATCTTAATTGTCTTCTTCAAAGAGACAAAGAATTCTTTAAACGTGTCTTATAGTCTGAGAGGAGACTAAGCAATGTAATCAATCAAATGTTTATTGTCAATGCACAACATGTGTATAATGAAACTGAAAATTTAATGGGACTACAATACACACATATACACAAAATGTTGCCAGGACGTATTTGTAACATGGTAGGTATAATCTCAAAGTCTCAATACAGGTTGATCTATAGGGAAAAGTACTCCTCAATCTGTCCCAGTTAATCTCCTCCTTTATTTATATTTCCTATTACAGTAATGTCCTTTAGTCATTCTCTGGGCCTTTTCCTACTGCTGAGTTTAAATGCAACCATTCATGAATCAGCAAAAAACATTGGAATGGCATTTGCTGTTACCATTGCTGATCCCCAACCTGCTTCTCTTGCATCTGTTGTAACTCACTGCTCTCTTGATCAGGTACCTACAGGACATGTTAAATAAAACAACTGGTTTAACATTCTTGCTCTGCTACCCTCCCCCTCCAGATATTGCCAGCTAGTGGGAAAATATCCATAAGTTCCAATAGAAGAGAACTTCTACATTTTCAAAGAAAAATAAAGTCCAATTTCCTTCTGAAAGAGCACCTCTGGGACAACCATGACCTGGATGACTGAGGATCTTTATAGATGTTTAGCTATGCACTTTGGGATGAACACCCCTCGAATGGTATAAGAGTATGAACCGTTGAGTTTTTCCAGAAAAAAATGCAGATTTGGAACAGGAACCATTTGAACTTCTGTTTGAGATGCAGACAACACAGACTCATCCCCAACAGCCTACACCTGTCTTCAACAGTGAAGGGACACCGGGCAGAAAACATCCTGTAGCTAAGAAGGCTCCACATAGATTTGCACTACTCAGGTGACCCTGAGGACACAGATAAACCTCCAATGGCTTCAATGACTCTTCAAAACAGGGGTGTCAAATTTGCAGCATCATGTGATCACATCATTTTCCCCTTCACTAAACCTGGCATGGACATGGGCAACACAGAAAGCATCTAATCACGAGTTCTGCTCTGCTCTAAAAGAATGCAAATGACCAGCTATCCGCAAGGAATATTAATCCTTCCATTCACCACCATTCAGACAGAGCTGAAGAAGCTTCTTGGATGAGAAGCAAAATGTCTTCAAAGAAAAACAAGAAAGTCCAATCGTCTCCTAAAAAAGCGCCTTTGGGAATGGGACAGCCATGACCTGGATGACTGAGAATCTCCAGAGACAATAGAAGAGAGCATTTGTAGCTCAGGGTAACAATAACAGTAAGCTACAGCCTAATTGAGGACCCACTAAGATCATTCCCACCAACACTGACAGGGCAAGCCACTTGTATATAAACAGAGAGTAAATAAACATCATTCCCTTCTAGCACTGTTGATATTACCTAGTGGAGTAATGAAATGTCTGCAAGAAAACAACCAAGCTCAGAAAATACTAAGGACCCTACATATCCATAAACCACTACAATGAAATTAGAATGAGTCAGGCCTAACATCTTTAAACTTCTGTGATATATCTCTCAATCAATAAAGTTTATGCCCTGGGAAGTGACAACAAAAGGAAGTAAGTCTTATGGTCAAGCACAAAATCGCATGAAAATGCTTACACATGTCAGCTCCCTCTATTTGTGTGTGGGGCAGGAGACAAGAACTGGATGACTTTAATATCATTTTACTGTTCCTCATCTGATTTGTGAATGAAATACTTTTCAGCTTCCTGCAAAACTTCCATTTTCCATCCACTGCTATTATAGTGGACCAATGAAGGTTGGATGATATATATAATTACAAGTTCTTACATTGAGGAAAAGCCTCTTTCAGAAGAAAATCACTAATCTAGGGAGTTTGTTTTTGTTCTTTGCTCTTTCATGTCTTGGTGGAGAAGAAGTGAAATGAAAGTGACTTGATTTTTCTTAGCTTCTTTTTAGTGCAGCCAAGGGTGATACGATAAACCTTAAATTTAATCCTTCCCTCTTTTTTAGATACCACCCCATACACAATTTTAGGCAACAAAATACTTTCTCCCTTCAAAGATACAGATGAAGGGCAGTGTTAACCTCTTTCCATGTAGAAGTTCCAAAGGGAAGAGGAGCAACAGAAAGAAGAAAAGGCTTGGCCAATATGTCTTGTTGAAAATATTCACGTATTGCAGACTCAAAAGAACAGCAAAATGCTTTGCTGTAGTCAGTGAGCTAGAATATTGCATATTCAAGGTAAACGGATGTAGTTTGGCCTGGCTAATTACTTTGACGTTGCTATAAGTAGTATTTTTAGTTTTGATTCCTATTCAAGAACTAGCTGTTCCCAACTTAGAAATTTTTTACTAAGGCTACACTGGTCAGAGGTGGTATTCAGAAGGTTCTGACCAGTCCTGGAGAAATGGTAGCAGAAATTTTGAATCATTTGGAGAACCGGCAAATACCACCTCTGATTGGCCCAGCCCCCATCTCTTCACTGCCTCCCAAGTCCCAGCTGACTGGTTGGGTCTTCTTTTGATGCCCTGAACAGGAGAATGGAGCTGGAAAGCAGGTCAGTGGGGTGGGGAGGGAATGGGATTTTGCAGTATCCTTCCCTGCCATGCCTACCAAGCTATGCCCACAGAATCCTAGTAAAAAAAAAAAATTGAATACCACCACTGACTCTGGTGCACTAAGACATAGCATGGATTTTATTTTACCAGAGGAGTCAAGGGAGAGGAAAGGGTAATTCTTGTTTGGAGACATCCCTTTTTTTTACTGCCAGAGGTACATGGTAAGAAGTTAAAATACAAAATAATTGAAGGAGATTGTATTTGCTTCATACAGAACAATGTTCTTAACAGCAAATAGTAAATTTACAACTTAGGTGAAGGATAACTTTTATTTATTAAAAATGAAATGTAATAAAAAGAAGGGGTGGAAAAACGCACAGTATTCATTTAGGATCCTGTATTTCATGCTTTATGAAAAGATAAAGTTGACCAAGTATACCCAGCAAAAACAAAGGGTGTAGAATCAAAGATCTTTTCTGAATAGAGAATAGTAGGATTCCAGAACAAAAATGAACTTCCTAGTTTAGTTATTTTTTTTTCTGAAAGAGGCCTTTCCTTAATGTAAGAACTTATAATTACTTATATTATCCAACCTTCACTGAGCCACTATAATAGCAGTGAGAACTTCCTATCATCATGACAATAGATGTGGAACAATTAAAAAAATGCTATTATTCTTTAGTAAGGGAATAACCTAATGCTGTTTCTGTTTGTTTTTTCTGACAAAATCAGGATTCCATAGGTAAAGGGAAATTGATTATCATTATCTTTTCTCATTTTTAAAATTTCAGTTTTCTTCTCATGTTAACAGGTGCTATCTCTCCTCTATGACTGAGACCTGGAAACTCTTTTTCTCTAAGGCTGCTATGGTTTGGGCTTTCACACAGAAATGAAGGAAAGATCAGGAAGCAATCATTTAGTGCTATATATCAACATTAAGCAGGAGTATTGTTAAGCCTGGGTTCCCCAACCAGGGTTAAGTAGACAAGCTAAACAGAATGTGCAGCGTTAGTCAGATAGGCACACAGATAAATGAGTGAGCTAAGCTTGTATGTTTATTAACATACAGTAAAAATAACAGATACGCTTGTGCTATCAAGAATATATTTTATTCCAGTATAAGTTTATGGCATAGTCAAATAACAGTCCAATATTCATTTACCATGTAGTCAGTCCATTCAGAGGTATTCAGTTAGCAAAGTCCATGTAGAATATCCTATGTCAGTTCACATACAAAATCAGTCCTTTGTTGTCTCTCCCGTTCGAGCAATGCAGTCTTGATTCCAAGCAGTAATCAGGGATCATCAAAGCCAGAGAGAGAGTGTGAGCAAGCCTTAGTCTTGCTACTTTTATATTGTTTTCTTGACCACTCCTTTAATTGCTATTTCACAGTTAAAGCTGTATACACTCTGACATACACTAACTATGATTCATAGTTATTATTTCACCTAAACCAGTTAGGGTAAACAATGTTATCCCTAACATTCTCCCCTTTTAGGTTACATAATAACTATGAATCATTTACATCTTTAGCAAATATTTTTTGCAACTTTCTTTAAACTTAGTTGCTCCTTGAGCTTTTGTAAATTGGTCTGCAATGTTTTCTTCTGACATGCAGTATACCAATTTAATTAATCCATTTTTCACTGATTCTCTTACATTCAAATATCTTAGGTC
>BLBF01000004.1:48349426-48377277 GCA_015471245.1 Laticauda colubrina | reverse complement strand
CCTCCCTGCCAGCCTTGCTGCCAACCTTGCTGCCAGCCTTGCTGCCAACCTTGCTGCCAGCCTCCCTGCCAGCCTTGCTCTCTGCCTGCCTGCCAGCCTTGCTGCCAGCCAGTCTGCCTATCAGCCTTGGTGCCTGCCTGCCTGCCAGCCTTGGTGCCTGCCTCCCTGCCAGCCTTCCTGCCAGCCTTGGTGCCTGTCTCCCTGCCAGCCTTCCTGCCAGCCTTGGTGCCTGTCTCCCTGCCAGCCTTGGTGCCAGCCTTCCTGACAGCCTTGGTGCCTGCCTGCCAGCCTTCCTGCCAGCCTTGGTGCCTGCCTGCCAGCCTTCATGCCTGGCTGCCTGCCAGCCTTCCTGCCAGCCTTCGTGCCTGCCTCCCTGCCAGCCTTTCTGCCAACCTTGGTTCCTGCCAGCCTCCCTGCCAGCCAGCAACCCCACAACCATGCTGAAGCACAGCAAGCCTCAGCCATCTGCTGCCAGCCCTTGCAAGAGGAACAGGGCTACCATCCCACCCCCTGGCCCTCACTCTGGTTCTGCTGGGGCTTCTGCAGCACGGGCTCGCTCTTCTGGGACTGGGGCTTCTGCTGCTTCTGCTTCTGGAGGAGCTGATGACAAGCACTCCAGCACCAGCCACCTCCACAGCACCTGCACCCTTCACCCTTAGACTGAGCAATATCAATATAATCAATAACAATATAATCAATCATGCCTGGCGTTCACTGCGCATGCGGGGAGGATGCATTGTGTCAGCCCCGTGGATATAACAGCTTTCCTGCCAGCCTCCCTGCCAGCCTTTCTGCCAGCCTTGGTTCCTGCCAGCCTCCCTGCCAGCCAGCAACCCCACAACCATGCGGAAGCACAGCAAGCCTCAGCCATCTGCTGCCAGCCCTGGCAAGAGGGACAGGGCTACCATCCCACCCCCAGGCCCTCACTCTGGTTCTGCTGGGGCTTCTGCAGCACGGGCTCGCTCTTCCGGGGCTGGGGCTTCTGCTGCTTCTGCTTCTGGAGGAGCTGATGACAAGCACTCCAGCACCAGCCACCTCCACAGCACCTGCACCCTTCACCCCTGAGACTGAGCGACCAAGAGGAGTGCCAGAGACTCATTTTTGTCTTATAGCTTGTTGTTAATAAAGTCTATTTATGATTCACACACTTGCTTCATTTCTTTTTTTGAATAAAGTCTTGCTGGAAACTGTTAGAAATGGTTTAAGCCTTTGCATGCTTGTGGGATGGGTAAGGATAGCTTTGGGATGGGTTAGGATACCTGTGAGATGGGTAATAGCTGTGGGATGGGTTAGGATAGCTGTGGGATAGATAAACCTCCAGTGCAAGCATAGTGGGACTGTATGGTCCACCCTCCCAGGTGCCACACCTACGGCCCTTTATGATCAGTAATAATGTAATAGTTATCCACACATGTCAACATAAACACAGCTCTTTATTAAACTCCCTGTTCATTGTAGGCCAACCAAACATACATGGCCCAATCTCATCTGTGTGATGAGACAGGCTGAAGGAAGCATCCATTAATCATCTATCATCCTTTTTTGCCACTCCACTGCTCCAGCTGGGGAGCTGCACCAGTGTTTCAGGAGGTTGCGCTGCTTCTTCGCCTCATTTGAGGCTCTGTTGGGGCCTTGCACATCCTCAGTGTCAATCAGGTTTCGCCCTTGCCTCCATTCCCCAGGCTCCATGACCCCATTGGCTTGTTGGAGGTCCACAAGCCTGTTCTGCAAGACTGGGTAGCGGGTGCGCATGAGATTGTGCAGGATGTAACAAGCTTCCATGATCCTCCTCACGGTCTCTGGGCAATGCTGCATGGTGGTGAGAAGTACCTGGAACCTGTTGGCCAGGATGCCAAAAGCGTTCTCCACCACCCGCCTTGCCCTGGACAGCCTGTAGTTGAAGATCCTCTCTTCACGGGTGAAGAGTCTGGAGGTGTAGGGCCTCATGAGGTAGGTTGTGAGGGAGAAGTCGTCATCCCCCACGATGAAGTAGGGCACATCTTGTGTGTCGTTGGGTAGGGGTTCTGGATCTGGGAAGCCCACCATGAGGTTGCGTTCCAGCTCCTCCTTGAGATGACTGGCGTTGTATACCTGGGCATCCGAAGATGAGCCGTTGCCTGAAGCATCGATGTACATGAACTTGTAGTCAGCATCGACCATGGCAAAGAGGATGATGCTGAAGAAGCCCTTGGAGTTGAAATAAGTGGACCCCGACTTGGCTGGAGATTTGCAGGCCACGTTCTTGCCATCTATGGCTCCAACGGTGTGGGGTAAGTTCCATTTCTGATACCACTGCTCTGCAACTTTCTTCCATCATTTTTCAGTGGAGGGGCACTGGAGGAGCTCCTGCAGGTATTCTTCGATGATGGCCTGCACCACTTCTCTGACCACAATGCTGATGGTGTTGGGTGGCACCCTCCAGCCATTCTGCATGCTCCTGTAGGAGGTCCCTGAGGCCAGGTGGCACAGAATGAGTGCCACCTTGAGCCCAAGTTCTAGGCTGGGCCGGAAGCTGGTGTTTGCCTTGGTCAACCTGGGTGTCAGCCGCTGCACAACTTTGTCAAACATGGCTGGCAGCATCCTCATGAAGTTCTGGAACGCCCGAGTGTCTTCGCTCCTGAGCTCCACCATCAGCTTGTTGTACAGTCCGTCCTCCGCTCTACTGGCGAACCATCTTCGGACCCAGACTCTTTTTGGGTGGCTCCTTTTCTTCTCGCAGTAATGTTCACAGAGCCTGCAGATGGCTTCGCACTGTTGCAGAACGATGGTGGCTGCGGAAAGGACTTTGTTACAATCCACAGTGGACATGACTGGATGCTGTGGAAGAGGAAGAGACAGATGAAGGCTGCAGAGGTCTGCATCGATGGGCTGCTGTTCTGAAAGTGCGATGCAGGCGAGTTGCTCCCCTTTTTATAGGCAGTATAGGTTTTCCGCTAGGCATCCTCTAGGCATCCTGTAGACATCCTTAATATCCGAGATAGGTCCCCTCTGCGAATGTTTTTTCCATTTTAAATGCTTTGTTTCCGTTCTGCATCCGTTCCGTGTCCGTTCCACTTCCTCCCTGCATCCGAGCGGATGCGAGTTGCACGGATTTGTAGCGGATGCCTAGCGGATATAGCGGATGCGTAACGGATGCAGAACGGATGCGTAGTGGATGCATAACGGACGAATTGGATACATTTTCCGCACAAAAGTTTTGGGCAGCTCAAAACTTTCTGAGCGGATCAAACGTCCATAGATGGATGCTGGACGGATAGAGAGGAAGCAAAACGGAGGCAGTGAGTACGTCGCGTTAACCAACGGATGGCAAGCTTTTTTGTCCGTTTTACATCCTCTTTGCATCCATTGGTTCAGTGTGACAGGGGCTTTAGTTGTAAGAGTCAGCGTTTTAGGTGAAGGAGCAGCATATAAATTTTAATAAATAAAAAATATATAGCCAAAAAGAAGAAGCCTCTTCGGAAGCGTGCATACAAGGCAGGAGAGGAGCGGACCAGTCTTTGGACCATTTCCCCACCCCCACCCCATTCAGAAAGCAGCAGGCCTCTCCGCCGTCACCTCCAGGATCTGATAAGCCCCGCCCCCCAGAAAGAACCCAGTTTGCCAAGAGGGCGGGGCGAGGAGGACTGGGGCGGAAACCGGAAGGAGCTTCCTCACCGACTGGGGCTGGGCTGCAAAAAGGGCTGCAAGTTCGTGAGGCCGTTTCTTGTCTTCTCTGGTGCGCCTAGACTGCTCTGCAGGGGTGTAGCAGAAGAACCGCCTCCGTCGCTGCTCGGAGGCGGCTGGAAAAAGAGCTGAGGAGGGACGAGATGAGAGAGATGGGAGCGGCGCTCAAAATCTTAGACGCCGCCTTTCTGCGTCTCGAGACTCTCCTCTCCTTTCTCCCGACTTTCGACGGGGAGAGGAACTGATCCAAAGGACTAAATAGAGCCAAGGATCTTCAAACTTAGCAAGTTTAAGATTTAAGATTTGTGGACTTCAACTCCCAGAATTCCTGAGCTAACATGACTGGAGGAGGAATTCTGGGAGTTGAAGTCCACAAATCTTAGAGCTGTCTAGTTTGAAGACCCCAGAAAAAGACCCATAGCTTTCAGGGAGAAATTGAAGCCAGGATTTATTAAGCTGAAATAAAGGGTCTGTTTATCCCCTCTGGGAGAGGGGACTCCTGGTAGATATGAACTCTTAATACAGTTTGCTTCTCTTTTAGAATGGAATAGATGGGTCGCTGTGATATAATGAAATTATTCCCTAAATCAGGGGTCTCCAACCTTGGCAACTTTAAGCCTGGTGGACTTCAACTCCCAGAATTCCCCAGGCAGCTTTGCAAAGTTGCCAAGGTTGGAGACCCCTGCGGTAAAGGTTTCTCCCTTCCAAAACAGAAAATGCAGTTGTTTGACTTAGGGTAATTTTGCTTGAAAAAAGCTGTTGCTGCAATCCTCAGTTCAGAATGGCGACTTAAAACAGGAAAAGGCTATTTAAACTTGTAAAGAAAGACAAATGTTTTCTTGTCCTGGCAGAGTATTCCTTGGAGAGCTTGCTTGCATAAAATGGGCATGAGCCTATTACTGCCGCAAGTTAGAAGGATGATTTTTATACATCCTGACCATAAATTAGCTGGAGAGCTCATTTGTATTTTTCTAACCAGAACTGAACCAACCAGAATGTGCTCAGAGGGGAAAAAAAAGCAATTAATTACTTGATACACTTGATAATAGTGCACTTAAATAAATATCTATTAATGGATGGAGGTTGATATCAGAAATCCTGCAAAGCCAGTGGGAAGCCTACCCCTCTCCCATCCTCTTATCACTTGAGCTTTGTACCTGTTTTCTGTATCTTTAACTTGCCTATTTTTTTTTTGCTGAAACCTCTTTCATTAATGATGGACATTAACTAACAGGGCATTTGGGGCAAATCATTAAAATGTGATATGGTTTTCTCAGAAAGGAACAGGCCAGCAATAACACCCCTCCCAAGCAAAACAACCCTGACCTTAAATTTGCTATCTTGCCATCTCACTATGAGGTTTGCTAATGGAATTCTTTTTTAAACTAACAGTTGTTTAACTTTACCTGAATTTCAATTAATCTTGCTATATTACATAAAGTTGTTACAATAAGAAAATGAGCTTTTGGAATAAGCTGTGACATTTACATATGTATTAATAATCAGCCCCACAAACTATAACTTGCAGTCGTGTCTGCTATTATAAAAGCCTTCTTTTTAACACTTCTGTGACTGCCCATATATCATAATCCTGGGCAGTTCACAAAACAATGAAAACATCAAAAAATAATTAAAAGCTGTAAAAGAACCTTACAAAAAGAGAACAATACCGATGTAATAAATAAATCTATTGGATATGGCATATTTAGGAGTTACTTGGTGAAGTATGGAGAAATACTACATAAAATATAATTGTTAGAATTAAATCTGCCTTTTTATTTTCCGAGACTTACAAACTTAAACTTTATTGTAAAATAAGTTTCAAATGTAGGTTGCTGGGAAAACCAGGGTATAACAATCTGTTTATGTGAAATATTACTTGAAATTGTCTAAAGTTTAGTGCAGGTTTTTTTTTAACTAATTCTTATCATCATCATGTAAAGACCTATACTAGATTGGAATCAACTCTGCAATCAAATAACATAGCTATTTTGGAAAGTTAAGTCATTTTTTAAAACTCTAGTTGATTTGAAACAGGAGTAAAGTTGGTCTTTTTTCAATGTTACTTGTGGAACTGGTTCTAGAGTCTTTCATAAGCATTGTTTAAAATACGGGTAGTCCTCAACTTACAACCACAATTGAGCCCCAAATTTATGTTGCTAAGTAAGAAATTTGTTAAGTGAGTTTTGCCCTGTTTTACAATTTTTCTCGCCACATTTCCCAAGTGAATCATTGCAGTTCTTAAATTAGTAAAATGGTTACTAAGTGAATCTGATTTCCTCATTGACTTTGCTTGTCAGAAGATTGCAAAAGGTGATCACATGACTCTGGGACATTGCAACCGTCATAAATGTGACTCAGCATCCAAATGTAAATCACGTGACCATGGGGATGCTGAAATGGTCATAAGTATGAACAATTGTCATAAGTCACTTTTTTTCAGTAATGTTCAGTAACTTCAAATAGTCACCAAGTGAACTGTTGTAAGTCAAGGACCACCCATATCTGCTCTGCTCTAGACATTGCAGAAAAAGCTAAAATAGGAGGGAACATAGCTTTACAGTCATCTTTTTTTACAAAAAGATTTTCTTTTTTGGAAATGGCTTCAAAATGCTTACAAAACATTAAAAATGTAAGGGGGAGGAGGTTTACAGTTGTTTTGTTACTCTTGTGAAAAGTGGGATAAGAGAATCATATATTACTATGACGAAAGCCATAGATGCTGATGTACCAGAAAATCCTTTCCTTTGTATGGAATAGAAGTAAACTTATTGCACCAACACATACATTCCAACTAAATCCATCTTTTTTTCCTTTAAAAGACATAACACTCATGATCGAAGCATATGGAGGATTGGACTCTACAGAAATTAACTGTGTTTCAAATGTATCACATCTAAGTCAAAATAAATTGATTCAACTCTCCCACCTCTGCAATAGGATCACAGAAATGGAATTGCTTTCACGCTGGTTCTGTTGTTCTGTGGAAGCACCTGTTCTGATCTCAGCAAATGCTTAGTGGTTGCTGATCCGATGAGATGAACATAAGTTTCAAATAATTTTGGAGGGACTGGGGAATGAAAACAGTGCTGAAATTATTTACATGCTGACAAATTCTTTTTGTCTTCTTTTATTGTTATTGAAATACTTCTTTTCACTTGTAGGGACTACATTCTCCACTAGTTGTGATTCAGAGGATTGATTTGAACCTTCAAAATATTGTCCACCTGCTTAAAGCTGCTCATTTCGACTTGGAATCTAATTTGAACTAAGATTTGTGCTTCCCATTCATTAGAATGGAAAAACCACAAAATAACTAACTTTTTAATCCTTCAACCACATGAAATAACTTTTTCAGGAAAAGTTTTTTTTTTAAGTAGGGTTTGTTTGTTTTTTTCATCATTTACTTTCTTATAATGAACTAAGGACCATAAAACTTCCAAATCTATAATTTGGATTTTTAAAATTATAATACAGTTAAAACCATAGCCACAAATGTTGAAAACCACATATACTAAAATCAGATACTTTATTTTAAATTTAAAATTATTACTTGAAAGATACTGGTAGACGTAGCAACTTTCCCCCCATTGAAATAACCCAGTCTTCACAAACTTTCTAATTACGAGAGAGAGGAGCATGTGAATGATATTCCAGAGGAGGAAGGCAATAATTTAAAACATGTTTCCATGCTCTCTGTTGGCAATCTCCAACAGAGGGAATGTGTACTCTGCTAAATATTGAAGGTAGGACAGATGTTATCAGGAGAAACTACTCTCATAGATAATCGAGGCCCTGATACATTAAAGGCCCAGTCCCACTGGACTTACGGATGCAAAGAGGATGTAAAACGTTAAAAAAAGCTTGCCATCCATTGGAAAACGCTATGCATCTGTTGTGTACTCACTGCATATGTGTTTCATACACTCTATCTGTCGAGCATCTGTCCACTGCGATTTCATCCACGCAAGAAGTTTTGAGCTGCACAAAACTTTGTGAACGGATGAACTTTCCACTGCGTACGATGTACATCCGCAACATATACGGGCAACAAACGTTCTATGTCCGTTATCCATTAAACGTCCACTGTATCCTCTCTGCATACTCTGGCCATCCCCTCAACTCGCATCCGCTGCAGCTGAAAACGGAAAGAGGGAGGAAACAAAAGATACACGGAACGTCTACACAGCGTTAATAGCATGGAAATAGAAAGGATGTAAACGTATGCATCTCGTATATAAAGGATTAAAAACAGACAAAACGTTTGTATCTGGGATGTATCTTGTATATTTAGGATGTCTGGAGTATGTCTAGAGTATGTAGAAGGACAACTAACGGACAACCAATATTTTCTATAAAAAGGGGGAGAAAATCATCTGGATCTCAGTATGAGTCCAGCGGCCATGGTGTACAGACCTCTTCACCCTTGGTCTTGCTCCTCCACATCATCCATTGTTCTCCACCATGGATCATAACACAATCCTTATGGTAGCTGCAATCATTCAACACCAGAACCAAAACCTGTTCAGACTTGTTTCAAGTTTTATACAGAAGGAGAAGAAGGAGATGTCCAAGAGCTATGTGGGTCTGAGGATGGATCGTGAGAAGAATGGAATTTTGACTGTATGACCAAACATGCCATCAGCCATGTTTGATGAACTTGTACAGCGTCTGAGACCCAGGTTGACCAAGCCGAGCACCAATGTCCGTCCCAACCTGGACCCTGGACTGAAGGTGGCACTGACTCTGCGGCATCTGGCCTCTGGAACCACATACAGAAACATGCAGTATGCGTGGAGGGTGCCACACAACACCATCAGCAAAGTGGTCAGAGAAGTGGTACAGGCCATCATTGAAGAATACGTGGAGGAGCTCTTCAAGTGCCCCACCACTGAACAAAGCTGGAGAAAACTTGCAGAGAGTGGTATCAGAGGTGGAACTTTCCCCACACCGTTGGAGCCATAGATGGGAAGCACGTGGCCTGCAAAGCTCAAGCCAACTCAGGGTCCTCTTATTACAACTACAAGGTCTTCAGTATCATCCTCTTTGCCATGGTTGATTCTGACTACAAGTTCATGTACATCGATGCTTCAGGCAACGGGTCAGCTTCAGATGGCCAGGTATACAACACCAGTGACCTCAAGGATGGGCTGGAATGCAACCTCATCATGGGTTTTCCAGATCCAGACCCCCTACCCAATGACACGCAAGATGTGCCCTACTTCATCATGGGTGATGACGCGTTCTCCCTCAGAACCTACCTCATGAAGCCGTACACTTTAAGATACCTCACCTGTGAAGAGAGGATCTTCAACTACAGGCTGTCCAGGGCAAGATGGGTGGTGGAGAACGCCTTTGGCATCCTGGCCAACAGGTTCCACATACTTCTCACCACCATGCAGCATCCCCCGCAGACCATGAGGAGCATAGTGGAAGCTTGCTGCATCCTGCACAATCTCATGAGCACCCACTACCCAGTGTTGCAGAACAGACTTGTGGACCGTCAACAAGGGAATGGGGACATGAAGCCTGGTGAATGGAGGCAAGGATGTAACCTGATAGACACTGGATGTACAAGGCCCCAACAGAGCTTCACGTGAAGGGAAGAAGCAGCACAACCTACTGAGACACTGGTGCAACTCCCCAGCTGGAGCAGTGGAGTGGCAAGACAGGATGATAGATGATTAATGGATGCTTTCTTGAAGCTGTCGCATAACACTGATGAGATTGTGCCATGTATGTTGAGTGGTCCTACAATGAATAGGGCATTAATAAAGAGCTTTGTTTATTTTAAAATGTGTTGATCAATGAACAAATTGTTATTCATAAAAAAGGACCATATGTGTGGCAGCTGGGATGGTGGACCATACAGTCCCACTATGGTTGCACTGGAGGTTTATATATCCCACAACTATCCTTACCTATCTCACAAGCATGCAACCCTTTTTTCAAAGTTTTCACCAATACTTTATTAAGTAAAAAAAATGAACTCAGTGTCTTAAGCAAAGATAACCTTTATTAACTGTCTGAGGTAAACTTTATGACTTTATTAAATAAGCAAAATGAACCAAGTAAACTATATTAAGTGTCTTAAGCAAAGATAATCTTTATTAACTTTCTTGGGTAAACTTTGTGACTTTATTAAATAAGCAAAATGAACCAAGTAAAGTGTCTTAAGCAAAGATAAACTTAACAAGTAAACAACTCAGTCTCTGACACAATTCTCAGTCACTCTGAGCCATGTCTATGGTCTCAGCTGTTAAGTGGGCAGGGACTGTGGAGATGGCTGTGGCTTGAGTGCTGGTCTGAGGCACCATTGGGGTGCTTGGCCCCGAGGGTACAACAGGGGATGGTGTGTTCAGGAAGCTATCCGAGAGCTGACTCAGTCCCGTGAGGTTGCGAGGCCCTTCATCAAGGACCTGGGATGTCATGCCCAAGACTGATGACAGATTGTCCGTTGAGGGGCTTGGCTGTGGGGTGGAGGAAGGAGGAGTGTAGTGGGGCTGTCTGGTCTGCAGATGGCGAGGTGAGCCATCTGTGGCGCGCGATGAACCTGGGCCTGGACTGGGAAGGTCTGCCTCTGCTGTGGGAAGTCCTGGTAGTCGTAGCCTTGGTAGGTGAGGGGCTGTTGAAAGCCATGGAAGGGCTGTGACATTGCCTGGGGTGGAGGAGCAGACCTGGACTGAATAGGAGCAGCTTCAACTGGGCCTTGAGGGTTGTGCAGAAGTGCTGTGATCTTCTGTTCTCCAACAGCACACTGTGGTCCTGGCCCTCCAGTCTGCCTCTCTGCCTGCATCCTCTGGAGCTGGGGGTGGAGGTGGGGGTGGGGGTGGGTTGGTCTCTGGTGGCTGCTGCTTCTTCCTCCATTTGTGACAGCAGGGCGTCATCTTCCACGGGATCCTCCAAGTCTGCCAGCATGGGGAGTGCAGCTGTCAGGGGGGTCTCTGCCATGGGGCCCTCTGAAGACACCTGCCTGGACAGGGTAGCTGGCTCCTGGCTGGAAGAGGACTGGATGTCTGTGGGCTGTCTGAGGGAGAGGTGTCTCAGAGGGGCTGCTCCTTGGTGGATCTCACCCTCCAGGAAACTGCACTTGGCCATGACGTACATCTCCCAGTCAGTGAGCTTGACAGCGGCCTGCCCGGATTTCTTGAGGTGTAGCTTGCCATACCAGGTGTACATGTGCTTTCACCATCCTAGGAGTACTTCTGCAGTGTACCCCAGGCTCTCTACCTTGTCTCTCCAAGCTGCCTGCTTCTTCTTGGTGTCCCGATACAGTCTGTGGCCCTTTCTCCAGAGGTACTAGTTCTCCCTCAGCCATTCCAGCACCTTATCCTCATGCTCCTCGGAAACAGTGTACTGTTTCCTCTCTCCCTTCTGCTTCCCTTGCCTCTTCCTCCCTCTGGCAGGGGCTTCAGCAGGGCCTTTAGGGGCTTGAGCAGCAGGGCCTTCAGGGGCTTGAGCAGCAGGGCCTTCAGGGGCTTGAGCAGCAGGGCCTTCAGGGGCTTGAGCAGCAGGGCCTTCAGCAGCAGGGCTTTGAGGGCCTTGGGGCTGGTCCACCACAGCAGCAGCAGCAGCAGCAGCAGCAGCTTCAGAGTCAGTGCCAGGGGGTGGGATGCTGGTTCTGGCCTTCTTGCCAGGGCTTGAACAAGTAGGTACAGGCTTCCTCTTTTTGCCTGACTGATGAATCATGGTGTTCCTGCTAGATGTATGTGGCAGCACATCTTTCCCCTGTATGCTGACTGCGTGTGTACTGCATCCTTTTATATTCGCGGAGCTGACGCAATTCATACTCCCCTCATGCACAGTGGACGCTTTGCATCCGATATACATCCGCGTGGCATCCCCTTTGTTTCCTATAGGCGTCCGTGATGCATCCGCTTCATCCGCTATGTATCTGCCCCTTCCGCTATGCGTCCACTTTGAAATTCTCCCCCGGAACCCCTTTGGAGGTGTCATCCGCTTCTATCTGCTTTCATCCGGTAGGCTTCCTATGAACATCTGTTTAACATCCCCGCTACATATTACCCACGTCCGTTCTTTTCCGTTCTTTTCCATTCTGTTTATGCAAATTTTCACCACTTTTTGGAGCGGATGACAACAGATGGAGCCACCCCCGAAATTTTGCTCGTCCATTGTGTCCTTTATGCATACGTTTTGCATCCGTCAGCCAGTGGGACCGGGCCTTAAGGTCTTTAAAATTGATAACCAGCATCTTGAATTCCATCTAAAAATCAATTGGCAATCAATACACCTTTCAATAGTTACATGAGTTCTGTGAACAAGTAAATTCCATTTTACTATGTCCTTTATACGTTATAGACAAAGGTCTCTTGTAAAGCACTATAACTAAAACACTCTTGATGAACATTGCATAGAAGTGAGAAGATAAGGAAGTTATTGTTTGACTCCATATTTCTTCATATTCTTTCCATTCTAACATTTAAAAAAAAACCCAGAAGGTGTAGCAGTTTCTATAGGGTATCAAGCAATCAAGTACTTCATTCAGTCTCCCAGTTCAATTTGAGTCATGTAGACAAGCATGGGATCTGTCTGCCCCTTTCCAATTTTACCAATAGAGGAGAGTTGAAATGAGGGATCCTTGGTGTTCTCTGAGCTTGGTTGTTTTCTTGCAGATGTCCCAAAGGTGCTTTTTCAAGAGGCAATTAGACTTGTTTGTGTTTCTTTGAAGATGTTTCACTTTTCATCCAAGAAGCTTCTTCAAACCAACTAACAGTCAAAAAGCATGATGAAAACTCTTTAATCTCACAACATGTGAAGAGACATGATCATAGTTTCAACTGAGAAATTGTGATCGTTCCAAACCAAGCCAAATCCAAAAAATGTTAAAGAATTCTTGGAAGCCTGGCATGAAAAAATGGCCATCAATAGGCCCACAGACATAAACAACATTTACATGCTGTGCAAAAGAGACAATCAACAACTCCAAAAGAGAATAGGGCCAAAACACCTTCCCTCCAGCAATCAACATCCAGATGAGCATAGTCTAACATTAACATCAGACCAACAATCAAGAAGTAAACAGTATACCGGGGACTTCCGGTTTGCAAGGCTTCGGCGGCGGCAGGAATCCATGATTGTGCATGGTTTCTGCTGCGCTCACCACTGGAGTGCCCCCAATCCAGCTGGATTTGGGGGCTAGAGTTACCCCATAGAGGTAACTGAAGATAGGGGAGATCCAGTAGGGGTCCAGGGAAATCGCACCCTCCCTCCTCAGCTGGCTTAATTCCCTTTTCCGAAAGTGGTGGAGTGGTGGTCAGCAATGGCCACCACAAAGAAGCTTTCATCCGGATAAGAATGTGCAGGAGGAAGCTGAGAAAGTGAAAGTTTTTGGTTAACCGGGATAATAAGTAACATTTAAATACTCTGGAATTTAAGTTTCGTTAAAGGTACATCGTTCCCGACGAAGACAGAAACATCGGCGAATGAAAGTAAAAAGGAAAAGTTTGTTTTCTCACTCTCCTTCCTTATGGTGATAGCAAATGAATGGAGAAATCGGAAAAACCCATTTTGGCATCAGCAGGTAATCCTGAAAATTAAAGCCAAGGGGACAATAAAGAATTCTGAGCATTGGGGCAAAAAAAAAACTTTTTTGCTGTAAGTGGGAAGGGAGAGAAAAAGAATTAATATTAAGATGTTGTTGGAGGAAGCTGCTTGGAATTTATAAGATCAGAGCTAAACTGTAACAAGACTTCTAAAAGATATATTTTAATTGGAGCTTTGTAACTGAACTATAACCCCAGGAAGAGAAAATATAAAAAGAAGAAAGTGCTAAATGAAGCAGTCTCTGTTTATTTGGATTGCTTGGTGACTTTGGGACTTTTGGAAATCATTATTTGAAAGACTAAAAGCATTTGGGTTGTATAAAAAAACTTTTAACAATGGCACTACTTGTTGATGAACTGAAAATTGAATTTAAAAAGCTAAAAGAAAGGAGCAAGAAGGGAAGGGCCCTTCTGGATCTGTTTTTCATTTTTTAGAAATGGCGATTTCTACCTACCAGAAACTACAAGAACAAGAAGACTGGGATGGAGAAGAAGCCATCATTAAGAACAAACAACTTCAGCTGGGGAAGAAAAGGGAAAGAGGGGAAAGAGAATGGAGAATTTAAGACTTAAAAAAACAACCAAAAAAAGGAAAAATAAGGTGAAAAATTGAAACAATGTCAGAAAGCAACAGAAAAGAGGAATACAGAAGAAGGTGGAGATTAAGAAGGTGGAGATTAAGAGACAAGGGGGTAAAAAGGCAGGATTTGAGAAGAAAGGAAGGGAAAAAGGGAAGAGAAGTCACAAAGGTTTAAAACAATGTAAAGAAACAAGATTTATTCAGAGATAGTGGGTAAAAATATGATTAAAAAAGAGATTCTGCAAAAGTACATAAGGTTGTATTGTATTTATATTTGAAATAATGTTAGAAAACTAGATTTAATAATAGAGCTTAATTTGCTATGGATTATTGTTTTTATTATATTATAAACTTGTTACTCTTGTTTATTTTATAATATAGTTTGTAGCTTTAGAATGTATTAAGCAAAATCAGAATGAAAAGGGGAAAGATTTAAAGGCGTCATACTTCAATCAGTGATTACAGGAGAAATTTTGTGTTCATGAGAAAAGATAATAGAAAATTGAAATATAATAGACAAAAGATATACGCATAATGATTTAAATTGAGATGAAATAAATAAAATAGAATTAAGAGAGTGAAAAGAGGGGAGAAGCTATGTAGAAAATGTAGAATGGTAAATAAGATATGAAATGGGATAAAAAGTGAAAATGAATCCGAATTTATGTCTGTACAAAAAGATGTAACTCAGGACTAAACCGCTTTCCAAAAAGAAGTTTTATGTTTTTATGTTTTGTGTTTTATTTGTGTATGTTTGTTTATTGAAAATCAATAAAATTTTTATGAAAAAAAAGAAGTAAACAGTATACCAATCAAGGAACTGCTAAATATGCTAACAATAAACAGTCTGACCAAAGAACATCCAAGATCACTCCAACCAACACTGACAGGGCAAGCCACTAAGAATATAAATTGAGAGCAAACCTCAATCCTTACTAGCACTGATGATCTTACATAGTTTGAGTAATGAAATATCTGTAAAAAAAAAAACCAAACTCAGAGAGCACCAAGGATTCCACATACCCCTTTTCCATTTATGTTTGGCTGAATCCAATTTAAACTGTAGCCCTGATTTTTTTTTTTTTAAACAAAGCTTCCAAAGCAATATGTAAAATTTTATGTTAGAGACTAGAATATACTATTAATATTATGTATTTCTTTTTCTCATATGCCACTTTGGCAATTTAGACAAATCTTGAATCCAGCATAGATTAGGAATTACTGCTAATCTTGAAATTGTCTTCTTTCAAAAGCGTTTGGCTGGCATTTGGCAACCGCTTGTTTTTTGGTTGTACTTTTGAGTCAAGTGTTGACTCCTGGCAATTACCTGGACAAGTCCCTGCAGTTTTCTTGGCAAGATTTCAGAAGTAGTTTGTCATTGTCTGCTTCTTAGGGCTGAGAAAGAGGGACTGGCCCTAAGAGAAAAAGGATGAGTCTGCTTTAGGCAAGTCTGGAACTCACAGGCTCCTGTTTTCTAACCTGGTGCCAATATGACTCTTAACTGCTTGAGGTCACATAATTGTAAATAAATGCTTATTTTGTTTCCCTAATTAAAATGTTTGAAAATTAACTTGTACAGAGTCATTTAAGTTTAAGATACCAAATAAATGCAAATTGTATGCTTTAAAAGTACTAATGCCACATTTTAAACTCAATCTGACAACAAAAACAAAAAATCCAAACAAGTTGGAGGTTCTGCAAGTATGTTGCAGCAGGGGGGAACAGCTTCTGTTCAGAATTCTAGCCATTCTTTTCTTCTACTCTTCTGTCTCCATGTCCATTTTTAATAACTGCAGATCTTGGAATTAGTGGAGCATGCCAATACCTTTCTTTTGTGCATCAGTGGTGTAACTTCAGTTAAAATTGTAAGGGCATGAAAAAGATATTAGCAGAAGTACAGAATTTTAGGACTGAACTTTCACAAAATAAGAACTCCAGTAGAGTATAAGAGCCAAGATAAATCCCAAGTCCTATTTTTGTTGGGGGAGGAATGGAGAGGGTTTAGAAGTAGGGTATAGGATTTTCTGATGCCTGCAGTGACTTAATATTTAATATGGCATAGATATTATAAGCCTGGCAGTTTTAGGTCTCCATTGGGAGGCTATTAATTCTGCCTTTTTCTCTGAATAATCATTAAGTCTATAGTTGGAACATGATTAATTATTTCTTTTCTCTCATCGATGACATTTCTGCTTAAAAATTGTTTTCACCTTCTAATCTGACCTGTCTCTTTTCTTCCTTTTCTCTCATCCAGCAATCTTCAGCCCACATCTTCAGGCATCATGCTGGCACTTAGCTAAGATGGCTCGGTGTCACCATTTTTCCTCCTGGCCTGGTCATCTGTCTCACCTTTCAAACCAGTTTTCATTGTAACTTCCAGAGTTTTACTTTTAGATATCCCTGACTTTAGCCCAGGCACACATTCACCTATTGTTGGATATACATTTTGGTGATGTTATATTGAAAACTAGGGGGGTTATTAATAATCAACATTAGGAGGATTATATTATGTTAAGATTTGCTCTGATCATTTGAAGACAATGGAAGCAGTCAAAAGGATAGGATGACAAATGCAATGAAAAACAGATACCAAATTTGTATTTTCAGCAATGCAACTTGTGTGCCAAATGGGCTTGAGATGTTACTGCAGTCACAGCTTGCTTGGAGAAAAGCCCACTAGAACTTTTTAAATGCAAAAATAAGCACAGCGGGAGTGGCTTGCAGCAGAAATTGGCCTAGCAGTTGGCTTGTCTTTACATTTGCTACTGTACTTTACAAATAAGGAATTGGTTTTTGACCTAATCTCATACCCAAATTCTGTGTTAAAAGAATGCTATTTATATAATCATTGAAATTGAGGGTTAGCAAATGTATTTTTAGAAATTGCCTTTTCATTTGAAAGTGTTTGATGAGCTAATTTATGGATGGCATGAGCTTCCTTGAAAATGTTGCCCTGACTGGGTAGAAAAACAAACACGCATTGTTTTAAAAGTTTGCTACTAGGGGTATTTAAGTCACAAAAATGGAAAATTCTTTTAATTTATCAGGCTTAATAGCATTATTTCACAGAAGATATAGTGAGTGGAATAAAGTTGTTACCCAGGCTGCCAGTGCTTTCATGGCTCATGGGTTTCTATTGGTTGTTATTGGAAAAAAAACTCCACAAGTAAAGAGTGATTCAGAACGATTCTTGTATAGCTGCTATTGCCAGTTTGAGCATCATTGGATCCCATCTTCAAATTGCTCTGCAATTTCGTTTCAGTGATTTGGATTTGGAAATGTTGGTTAGATCAATATTTGCCGAGCCAGTTGACCCAGCCATCTTAAGAAACGATACTTGGCTTGAACAAAATTCATTTGTATTTGGTCCAGATGTAACCCTGATTGTGCTTAATGCTCAGGGCCATTTTGTTTTCAATGCTGAACGATTCGATGCTTGGATGGGACACTTAATTGTCCTCAGGGTGCACCTGCGGCGGCTAAACCTGCACTGGTAGCCGGGAAATTAATCCTTGGTTGTTTGGAGGGCTTCTAAATATGAACCTTGCTGATGGAACTGACAATACAGCTATTCTTCAAGACAACCCTCTGTGGTCTTTTGAACTAGTGGCTCGGGTTGTGATAATGTCACCCCAGGGAAACCGGTTTTGAGAAAAAAATCTTAACAAATTTGACTACAGCTGTATTAATAGTAACCAGTGGGGGAGGTATTACTCCAGCTAGACTGAACAAAACTCTTAGACAAATCCATCAAGAGACAGGATCTCAGGATATTGAAGAAGATCGAGATGTTGTGATTGAGAGTTTCCATTGTCGTCGTGCCATCTGGAATGAGCAGACCACTGGATAAAACTTTGAAGAGATGTTTACTAATCTTAAAGCAGAAGTTACTAAAATCTCACTGATACTTGGGATTATGGTTGAACAAACAAGAAACAAAATGTTGACTGGAATAGTAACTGTTAATCAAGCAATTAGAACATATGAAGATTTTCCCTGGACAGATTAAATGAACATATAAAGAGAGATACTGGAAAAGACAAGATGGCACCAGCAACTACATTTGGAGATACTATTAACAATTTCCATTTGATTGGATAGACTTGTGCTTTTTTTTAGACTGCCCAGCTAGGACATAATGCAAATGCACAATTTCCAAACATTATTTAAACTGCTATTCACATTCAAATTTTGGCAGGAGAAGTTCAGTCTCTTAAACAATACTAGGGATTGAAAAATGTGACTATATCAGAAAGGCATGTTGATGCCTGGGTTACTCAATATGTTCAAAATCGCCAGACTGGTGTTAGTTATTCTGTTCAACAAGGTGCAGCATCCAGTGTGGTTGATCATATGAGGCAACTTGAATTGAACATGACCTCATATACGCAATTCTGTTTACAGAGGGATAACCTGTTGCATGGAAATCCTGAAAAACTTTGTGTCTAAGGTGGAATTAGAATTCACTATCTCCTTGTTTTTAGCTTGCTGCTTTTAGCCACTAAATCAAACTGACTCTTGTTATAATTACTAGCACCTTGGATCCAAATGCCAGAGTAAAAATAGTCATTTTTCAGGAAAGTTGGACTCTTTGGGACTCCTATGGCATATTCATGTAAAGCCTACTTTTTATGGGCAGAGGACAGAAGTGGTTTGCTATGGCCTTCTTGGATGATTCTCCAGTCCCAGATGGCTCACCATTCAACTGCTAATCCTGACTCTGCATTCATGAAATAATAAGACATAGTTAAGAACAATACACCAAGTGTACAACAGTATGATGATGGAATCTCCTCTATCACTCCAGCAGCCATCTCAAGCATGGAGCGCCTCCATTGGAGCCCCAATCCAACTGGCAGAGGCAAGTTTTAAGGCTCTTGAGTAAGGCCAAAGAGTGGGGGCAGATCTTACCTCCAGAGGCAAAGTCCTCAAAGCATTGGGGCCACGGCAGAAAATGTTCTACTAGACCACACCAGCTGAAATTCCTTGACTGAGGGGAGTCTTCAGAATACTGAAATCTATAGTTTTAGAGAAATTTAATTGTTCAAACTTCTTTCACTATCTTGAAATGAACTTACCTGATAGAACTACAAGCAACTGAAATATATAATGACAATAATAATGCTTTGGAAAATCAAGATGGCTTCTTCCTCTAATAAGTCTCTGAAATTGCATCTGTTTAAAAGCAAATATGAAACTGGCTGATGTTGAAGTTGGACAATACCACTTAATTTTTAAATGTTCACCTCAAGACATTTAAAATTCCACAAACACAATTTATGTTATAGTAAATAGTTGTGCAATTTCAAGATGATATCCAAAAGCAGTAAAGAACAGTTGGAGTCAATTTGCAGTCTGAGGAACTGGAATCCGATCTGTTGCTGTTAAGATATGAAGAAGGAAGTGTTTGGTTTGAAAAATATAGATCTGCCAGAAAAGTATGAAAATATGAATATAAGAAATTCTGAGACAATGGATATAATGAAAGATGGACTGGACTCTTGACAAGAGGAATGTTGTGTTCTCAAAGAGAATTCTTCAACAATATATGTTGCAGAGATATTTAAAACAGTCTTATGAACTTTGGAAATGAGATGCAATTGTTGGGAAAGTTCCCAATTAAAAACCTAAGGAAAGGTTTCATTATTAAAAACCAAATGAGGGTATTTGACCCTGGACTCAGAGATAATGATCAGGGTGATTCATGGTAAATAAGAAAACGTGCAGATGTTTGACAAGTAAATTACAATAACAGACTGTAAACAGAATGCTTTGAGCTTCAACTTCACTGTTTTTTGACCTGTTAACTAGTTTTCCCTTCATATATATAATGTTGACAGGTCGTTTGGGTTGCAAATAGATTACAAGCTTATAAATTTTAGACCTGCTTTGCAAAAGGGGGAAGCTATTATTGTTATAATTTGATTTGTCAATGTTCAATCAGGAATATATTGTTTTTGTCCTTTTTTATTCACATTTTTATGTTTTGTCTAGGTTTGTCTCTGTTTATTTTTTTTTTCTTTTGGATTTTGTGTTTCAATTTCTTGAAGAAAATAAAATTGGACAATAAAAAGAGAGGTCTTTGGCGTTCTGAACATCGTTGTTTCCTTGCAAATACCCAATCCTAGGTTACGTTATCGGTGCTAGTATGAGTAATGAAACGCCTGCAGGACCACTCATTTCAATCTAAGCTGCAAATATTCTATTCTGTTGGTACAATAAAAAGACATTTAAAATTCCAGATTAAAATGTGTTTCTGGGACTCCACCGAAACTCGTAAGTTGATCAATAACAATATTAATTAATACACAGATAACTTTAATTATATATAATTATATAATGAATTATAAATATATAAACTATAATAAAAGTTATCTCTGTATATGCCTTGTCAAGCTTTTTTTCCCCAAAGAAGAATAAATGTGGTTGGATTGGAATACGACATTTATAATTCTTTGGAAAATGTGTTTGGAATACCATGCTCTTTTTAAAATCAATCTTTTTTCTTTGGGGGAAAAAAAAACTTGACAAGGCATATACAGAGATAACTTTTATATATTTATATACTTAATGGTGTTTTCTTTCTCTCCTCTTTATTGAGGCAATTGTAGCTAACATTAAATCAAGCTATTAAACTTTTTCAATGTGGCCAGCTTTCTATTCAATAAAATTGATTTTTCACTTAATTTGATTCAAATCATGAAAAACTCTTCAATTCCTTCTTTTCATGCTTTGGCACCAGGATAATTTTAATTCTGTAATTCCATATATGCATGCTAACAGAGGAGCAGATTGACTTAAGCACTGGGAAGGATTGCACAGCATCTATGAAGTAAATCCCTGGTCATCTCCTTAGACTTAATGTTATTTTTCAGTGAAAAACAATATCAATTAAATAATGCACATACATTTCAAACTTGCTTCAACATTATTAAAAGAGGTATGTTGGGAGTTTATTGGCTTATATTTCTTATTGAGTCAGTGCTTTCTAAACATTTGAATAATCAGGATATTAAGGACTGGAAAAACATGCACCCTTGTTTCTCTACTGATAGAAACCTATATTTAAGAGCACCCCATTTGTCATAAAAAGATTACCAGGAGTCAGGTTGTATCTAAGCTTTTCTTTTAAGAGTCTTCCAATCCACACAATTCTAGGCAAAAAAAAGTGAAAAGAAAGCTCTCAGATATTCTTGTCCAAACCCCAGTAATTTGGAACTTAAGACATAAAAACCTTATTCTAAAAACATGAGAGGTTCTAAAAACATAAGGGGTCCAACACAAAAATTGTGGCAAATCCTCTTTTAAAGCAAAACAAGCAAGTATTGAGATACAAAACATTTGTTTAGAAGAAGAAGAAAAACAAAAGAACAACAGCAAGCAACAATTATGCAAGCTAATTGTTACCTGCCGAAATAGATTTGGGGGCTTCAGACCATTTACAAAATAGTCTGCGCAGAGGATACCTGAGGGAATGTGTTGGCCTCTTCTGATTAGATGTTGTACAAAGGACCCCTGATTGAAAGTTCATGTCATATTTTTATGAAACTCTTTAAGATGAGTGAAAGATATCTTTTTAGCGGAAATTAAAGTATATTGTATCTTACCTGTACAGCTCGTTTCTGGTGTGTAGGAACTAGGGTAGCAGGAAATTCGTAACTAATACCAGTTTCTTAACACTATACAAAAATGTCATTTAAATAAAGGGCTAACTGGAACTCAAATATAGAAATGGTTGTGCCGAAGAGTTGAGGTATTAAATACTTAAGACAAGGCTTAAATTACTCTATGTTCTAGGCTTGATGTCAATGTAGTAATTGTATTTTTGTTTGTTTGTTTTTGGTAGTTGTTCCATCCGGAAAAGACGCGCGGTAGATTGGGTTCCAACAAATAAGTATTAGTTAACAGCAACAGTAACAGAACATTGGCTCAAGCCGGGGCAGCCCTTTTTATAGAGGCTTGCCTGCCGGCTTGTAGCCAATGACATTGTTTAAACTTTGAGCGGCTCCTTGGATTGGTTCCTAATGAACCAATCCACGACTGGCCTTTCTGGCCAATCAGAATAAACCATTTGGAACCTTCCAAGTTATACAGAACACCCCTCCCCCTTTAGTTCAGTCCTACGTGAGCGACATAGTCGCGCAGGTAGGTGGGGCTTCTTCTGGTCCTAGTTGACCTGCACGACTCATTCTCGCCTAGGAGTTCAAGCGGTTCGGTCGGGATTGCTGTCTCTCTGGCTCGTCTCCATGGGACCACCTGGAAGGGTGAGTCAGCATTGCCGCTACCGCTTGAGTTGCTCAGGCCGGTGGTTCTGCCATTCCCTCCTGGTTCAGCCAGGCTGGTTGAGCTGGCCTGGCTGGCCCCTTCCAGGACGGCTTCCCTTTGACTCGGACTACCTCTGATTGTTTCAACTAACCGTAAGTGCTCTTTTTGGTTGATTAGATGTTCTAGATCTATTTTCAATGGTTCATTTTCACACCCTTTTTTATTTGTTTGTGTTTTCCCCCCCTCCTTGGTTTTGTTTTCGTCGATTTTTATTATTTGAGGTTGCACGGTCGTTTTACGCTCAATGTTTTGGGAACAAAGCTGGTCTCTGTGCTACTTCCATTCCCTTCCATTGTCCACGGTTAGTTGGTAGAACTGGGGACCTGTTATTTGTGTGATAGTGGCTTGAAGCCAGAGAGGGTCCCTGGTAAAATTCTTTGCATAGACTAGGTCGGTGATTTCAAAAGTGTGGTATCGGCTGGACGAGTCGGGGGGTTTCTCACAAGTGTAATTTAAGTGCAGTCTATCTAAATGGGATCTGAGTTTCCTCCCCATTAACAATTCTGCCGGGCTTTCGTTTGTGGTACTACTGGGAGTGATGTGTTGTAGTGTAAGTAAGCGGTTCAGCTTGTCTTGGACATCGCCACGGTCCATTTTTTCTATACCTTCTTTGGTAAACGTAACCATTCACTCGGTCCTACCATTCACCACCAGGTGGATCGGCACGGTTAGTGCATGGTGTATACCCAAAGATACTAAGTACTGTTCGAATTGTATAGCCGTTAGTTGTGGCCTGTTGTCAGATACCAACACATCAGGTAAACCATGAGTTGCAAACAATTTGTTTAGCTGTTTTATAACAGCATCGGTTGTTGTGGATGACATTACTATAACCTCCAACCAATTTGAATATGCATCTACAACTATTAAGAACATATTGCCCCTGGTTGGTCCTGCAAAATCAATATGGATTCGAGACCAAGGGCCTCGTGGGGTCTCCCAGTCCCGTATGGGTGCTTGCGGTGGTGTGGGTCTAGCTCTCTGTCACTTGTGGCATATTGCAACCCAGCATTCAATATCCTTGTCTATATCAGGCCACCAGACATAGCTCCTGGCCAGGCTTTTCATTTTTATTATGCCTGGGTGGCCCTCATGTAGCATACCCAACACCTCTTCCTGCAGTCTGGATGGAATTACCACCCGATCTCCCCACAATAAACACCCCTTTTGTATTGACAGTTCAGTCTGTCTAATCCGAAAAGGTTTAAAACCATCAGTCTTTTGGCTTTCCGGCCAGCCTTTACCTACCCAAGTCAAAACGCGGGCAGTCACTGGGTCTTTTGCCGTGGCTCTGGCGACATCATTGGCAGACAATGGAAGTTCAGGGCAGGTCTCTACTTGTAGGGCGGCAGTGGTTGGAGCCGGGTCATCCTCTATGGTTGGTAATGGTGCTCAGCTTAAAGCGTCTGCATGGGTGATTCGTTTCCCAGGTCGATGTAGCAAGGTAGATGTAGCAAGGAATTCTGACCACCTAGTCATCCGTGGGGATAGAATGTTCAGTGTGGGTTTGTTCCCAGGTAAAATCCCCAGCAGAGGTTTATGGTCAGTCACAATGGAAAATGTCCCCCCATAGAGGTATTCGTGAAAATGTTTAACTCCGGCGACGATTGCCAGGCCCTCCCTGTCTAGCTGGATATAGTTGCTTTCTGCTTTGGAGAGCATTTTCGAGTAAAAGGCGACGGGTGCCTCTCTCCTGTCAGGTAATTGGTGGCTCAGGATGGCACCAACTCTGAAAGGTGAGACGTCACAGGTAATGGTCAATGAAAGTGTATTACTAAACTGAATGAGAATGGTGTCTGATGTTAATAAGTCTTTTATGCTTTGGAATGCTTTTTGTTCTTTATGACCCCAAGTCCAGACAGTTTTTTTATCCAGCAAAAAGTGTAATGGTTCTGCTATCGTTGCTTTGTGGGGGAGGAATACGTTATAAAAGTTGATCAGCCCCAAGAATGCCTGTAAGTTCATTTTATTTCAAGGCCTGGGTGCGTTTTTAATTGCTTTGACTTCTTTGTCTGTTGGGTGAATACCTTGTTCGTTAATTAAATACCCTAAAAATTTGATGCGGTCGGTAACCAGGCAGCATTTTTCCTTTTTTCCTTTTAGGCCGGATTCTCTAAATTTGGTTAGCACTTCTTTTAGTCTTGGGTCGTGTTTTTCGCTGAAATTAGGACATCATCAAAGTATGGAATGACCCCTTTTATTCCGTTTAATAGGCGTTCCATGAGGCTTTGGAAAACGCCTGGGGCAACGCTTACTCTGAATTGAAGCCTGTTACATTTGAATGCCCCTCTATGCGTTACTATTGTTTGTGCCTCGGCCGTTATTGGGTCAACTGGAAGCTGCTGATATGCCTGAGCCAAATCGAGTTTCGCAAAAAATTTTCCTCCCCCAAGTGAGTGCAGTAAGTGCTGCATGACTGGTACCGGGTATGCGCTTTGCTGCAGCGCATGGTTCAGGGTAGCCTTGTAGTCTCCGCAGATGTGCACAGACCTGTCAGGTTTTACAGGTGTTACTATAGGTGTCTCCCACCTAGCATGGTCAATTGGTTCTATGACCCCTTGTGCAATCAATTTGTTTAATTGCTCATCTATTTTGGGCTTTAATGCAAAGGGGACTCGTCTGGCTTTTAACCTTCTTGGTGCTATCTGGGGATCTAAGCTAAAGGATATTGGGGTCCCCCAGTACCTACCTAGAGTGCCGTTGAAGACATCCTGGAATTCGTGCAGCAGGTTCTCTTCCCAATCGCTTGCGGCTATTCGGCTTACTCCGGTCATCCCGATGCCCAATGGTGCGAACCATTCGATGCCCAGAAGGCTGGGATGGTCTTGGTCGACTATAGTCAGTGGCAGGACTTCGGTGTGTTGTTTGTAAGTGACTTTGAAGTGTCCTAGACCTACCACGGGAATTCTATTTCCCTGGTAGTCTTTGAGAATTAATTTTTGTTTCTTGAGTTCTTTTTGTTTTATGTTTGGAACCAACCGCCTGATTGTGTTCCAAGACACCAGTGATAGAAAGTATCCAGAGTCGATCTCCATTTCACAAGGGCTTCCTTCAATGGTCACTACAATTTTGACTTTTCTCCTGTTTTCCGTCTGTGCGTTTCCGATAGTGACAGTCTGGTGAGATTTTTCTCGGTTGCTGCCCTCCCATTTTCTATCGGCTTGCCTCGGGTCAGTTCTTGGTAGGGAATTACCATGTCTGCTAGGTCTGCTGTTCTTACGATTGTGGCAGAATCTTTCGATTTGTCCCCTTTTCTTGCAAGCCCGACAGATGGCATCAAGGAACCTACACTCGGCTCGGGGGTGGTTTCCTCCGCAGCCAGCGCATTCCTGCCAATTTCTTCTTCTTTTGCACCTTTTTTGGTTCGCATACAGGCGATGGACCTCATCGTCATCTTCTTCCGTTTCTGATGACTCGTCTAGGTCTTTGTGGTGTGTGGTTGTGGCAGCTTGTTTCTTCCCTCTAGTTGGGTCGTCGTGTCAGTATTGGCATTCATCAGTTTCATTGTGGCCGCTGATTTCTTCGCGGCTTCTGCAGCGGTGGCTTCCACGGTTGTTTCTGCCACTGTTATGTTAGATCTGTCTAAGAGTTTACTTTGTAGAGTAGAGTCCTTTAGAACTAACACGACACGATCTCACATGGCCTCATCCATATTCTGGAACTCGCAGGCTCCTCCCAGATGGCGGAGAGCTGCCACAAAATCAGCAATGGTCTTGTCTTCCCTCTGGTCTCTTTTATAGAACTTGTGTCTCTTGATGAGGTTTGAGACAACCGGCACGTAGTGAGCTTTAGCATTCAGTTAAGCTCAGACCAGTTCATCTGTTTCACGTCTCTGGGCTTCGCCAATGCCTTTGCCATTTTGAACATGGCTGGCCCACAATGTGTTAGAAAGACAGCCCTCTTTTGCTGATCCAAAATTTCTTCCATTTCGTTGCTCTCCAGAAACATCAGGAAGAGATCGATATAAGACTCCCAATCTTCTTCATTGGGGTTGAAAGGTGCAGATGGCACGTTACTACCAGCCATCTCATCTAGCGCGGTTTGTTCTCTCGCCGCGTGCTCGATCTCCGCTTTAGTACGATCCCATCCTCGTCACCAGTGTTCCATCTGGAAAAGACGCGCGGTAGACCAAGTTCCAACAAATAACTCTTTATTAGTTAACAGCAACAGCAACGGAACATTGGCTCAAGCCGCGGCAGCCCTTTTTATAGAGGCTTGCCTGCCAGCTTGTAGCCAATGACATTGTTTTAACTTTGCCGCCTTTGAGCGGCTCCTTGGATTGGTTCCCAATGAACCAATCCACTACTGGCCTTTCTGGCCAATCAGAATAGACCATTTGGAACCTTCCAAGTTATATAGAACAGTAGTCCTCAATAATATACAGGTAGTGCTCGACTTAACAGTTTAGTGACTGTATGAAGTTAGAAACAGGTATTGAAAAAAGTGACTTATGACTGTTTTTCATACAATTGTTGCAGCATCCTGATCGTCAATATGATTAAAATTCAGATGTTTGACAACTCATTGTCAACATGGTTGTAGTAGGCCAGAGTCTTGTGATCACCTTTTGGATATTTCTAACAAGTAAAGTTCATTGGGAAGTCAGATTCACCTCATAACTGTGCTGCCAACTTAACAATTGCAATGATTCACTAAACAACTGTGCTAAGAAAAGTCATAAAATGGGACAACATTATCTTAACTGTCTCACTTAGCAAGAAAAATTTGGGGCTCAATATGCGGTCATAAGTCAAGAACTACCTGCAATGATGCTAGATGATGTCCACAGGATTCCATAAATAAAACTTAGTTTTATTTGATTCCAGATTCCTATAAAACAATAGCTTTTGAGAATCTTGTTAAGGTCATTTTTAGGAAATACCTAAAGCCCATGTCACACTGGCCAATGGATGCAAAAAGGACACAGCGGATGAGCAAAATGTTCCATCCGTTGTTATCCGCTCTCAAAAGGGGCAAAAATTTGCATAACCGGAGCAGATAACACGGACGCGGGGAGGACGCAGGGCGGATGCAAAGTGGATGCGGAACGGAAGCCCAGCGGATGGAAGCAGATGGGAGCAGAAGGCGCATCCGCAGGGCTTCCAGGGGGCCTCAGCGAAACGGACGCGGAATGGATACAGCGGATGCACAGCGGAAGCCTAGCGGATGCCTGGCGTTAATTGTGCATGCGGGGGGGATGCATTGCGTCAGCCCCACGGATATAACGGAAGCAGCTCGGAAGCAGGTCGCCATTCAGAGAAAAGACCTGCTGCCGGACGGATTGGCTACCTTGCCTGCACTGCCTGCATGTCTGCCTGCAAGCCTTGCTGCCAGACTTGGTGCCTGCCAGCCTCCCTGCCAGCCAGCAACCCCACAACCATGCGGAAGCACAGCAAGCCTCAGCCATCTGCTGCCAGCCCTGGCAAGAGGGACAGGGCTACAATCCAGCCCTGTGGCCCTCACTCTGGTTCTGCTGGGGCTTCTGCAGCACGGGCTCACTCTTCTGGGGCTGGCGCTTCTGCTGCTTCTGCTTCTGGAGGAGCTGATGACAAGCACTCCAGCACCAGCCACCTCCACAGCACCTGGACCCTTCACCCCTGAGACTGAGCGACCAAGAGGAGTGCCAGAGATTCATTTTTGTCTTATAGTTTGTTGTTGTTAAGCCTGGGTTCTCCAACCAGGGTTAGGTAGACAAGCTAAACAGAATGTGCAGCGTTAGT
>BLBF01000004.1:48333261-48349416 GCA_015471245.1 Laticauda colubrina | reverse complement strand
CAAAGTCCATGTAGAATATCCTATGTCAGTTCACTTACAAATCAGTCCTTTGTTGTCTCTCCCGTTCGAGCAATGCAGTCTTGATTCCAAGCAGTAATCAGGGATCATCAAAGCCAGAGAGAGAGCAAGCCGTAGTCTTGCTACTTTTATATTGTTTTCTTAACCACTCCTTTAATTGCTATTTCACAGTTAAAGCTGCATACACTCTAACATACACTAACTATGATTCATAGTTATTATTTCACCTAAACCAGTTAGGGTGAACAATGTTATCCCTAACAGTTGTTAATAAAGTCTATTTATGATTCACACACTTGCTTCATTTCTTTTTTTTAATAAAGTCTTGCTGGAAACTTTTAGAAATGGTTTAAGCCTTTGCATGCTTGTGGGATGGGTTAAGATAGCTGTGGGATGGGCAGGGATACCTGTGGGATGGGCAGGGATACCTTTGGGATGGGTTAGGATAGCAGTGGGATAGATAAACCTCCAGTGCAAGCATAGTGGGACTGTATAGTCCACCCTTCCAAGTGCCTCACCTACGGCCCTTTATTATCAATAATAATGTAATAATTATCCGCACATGTCAACATAAACACAACTCTTTATTAAACGCCCTGTTCATTGTAGGCCAACCCAACATACATGGCCCAATCTCATCCGTGTGATGAGACAGGCTGAAGGAAGCATCCATTAAGCATTTACCATCCTGTCTTGCCACTCCACTGCTCCAGCTGGGGAGTTGCACCAGTGTTTCAGGAGGTTGCGCTGCTTCTTCGCCTCACGTGAGGCTCTGTTGGGGCCTTGCACATCCTGAGTGTCGATCGGGTTTTGCCCTTGCCTCCATTCCCCAGCCTCCATGTCCCCATTGCCTTGTCGACGGTCCACAAGCCTGTTCTGCAAGACTGGGTAGCGGGTGCGCATGAGATTGTGCAGGATGCAGCAAGCTTCCATGATCCTCCTCATGGTCTCTGGGCTATGCTGCATGTTGGTGAGAAGTACCTGGAACCTGTTGGCCAGGATGCCAAAGGCATTCTCCACCACCCGTCTTGCCCTGAACAGCCTGTAGTTGAAGATCCTCTCTTCACGGGTGAGGTATTTGGAGGTGTAGGGCTTCATGAGGTAGGTTGTGAGGGAGAAGGCGTCATCCCCCACAATGAAGTAGGGCACATCTTGCATGTCGTTGGGCAGCAGGTCTGGATCTGGGAAGCCCACAATGAGGTTGCGTTCCAGCCCCTCCTTGAGGTCACTGGCGTTGTATACCTGGGCATCTGAAGATGAGCCATTGCCTGAAGCATCGATGTACATGAACTTGTAGTCAGCATCGACCATGGCGAAGAGGATGATGCTGAAGAAGCCCTTGTAATTGTGATAAGTGGACCCCGACTTGGCTGGCGCTTTGCAGGCCACATGCTTGCCATCGATGGCTCCAACGGTGTGGGGGAAGTTCCACTTCTGATACCACTGCTCTGCAACTTTCTTCCATCCTTCTTCAGTGGAGGGGCACTGGAGGAGCTCCTCCTTGTATTCTTCGATGATAACCTGCACCACTTCTCTGACCACAAAGCTGATGGTACTGGGTGGCACCCTCCAGCCGTACTGCATGCTCCTGTAGGTGGTCCCTGAGGCCAGGTGGCGCAGAGTGAGTGCCACCTTGAGCCCAGGTTCCAGGCTGGGGGGGAAGTTGGTGTTTGTCTTGCTCAACCTGGGTGTCAGGCGCTGCACAACTTCGTCAAACATGGCTGGAGGCATCCTCATGAAGTTCTGGAATGCACGAGGGTCTTCGCTCCTGAGCTCCACCATCAGCTTGTTGTACAGTCCGTCCTCTGCTCTTCTGGCGAAACATCTTTGGACCCAGACTTTTTTTGGGTGCCTCCTTTTCTTCCCGTAGTAGAGTTCACAGAGCCTGTAGATGGTTTCGCACTGTTGCAGAAGGATGGTGGCTGCCGAAAGGACTTTGTCACAATCCACGGTGGACATGACTGGATGCTGTGGAAGAGGAAGAGCCAGATGAAGGCTGCAGACATCTGCACTGCTGGGCTGCTGTTCTGAAAGTGAGATGCAGGCGAGTTGCTCCCCCTTTTTATAGACAGTATAGGTTTTCCACTAGGCATCCTCTAGGCATCCTCTAGACATCCTTAATATCCGAGATAGGTCCCCTCTGCGAAAGTTTTTTCTGCTTTAAACGCTTTGTTTCTGTTCTGCATCCGCTAGGCATCCGTTCCGCATCCGTTCCACGTCCGTTCCACTTCCTCCCTGCGTCCGGGCGGATGCGAGTTGCGCAGATGCGCAGCAGATGCCTAGCGGATATAGTGGATGCGTAACGGATGCGTAGCGGATGCGTAGCGGATGCAGAACGGACGAACTGGATACATTTTCCGCGCAAAAGTTTTAGGCAGCCCAAAACTTTCGGAGCGGATGAAACGTCAATAAACGGATGCTGGACGGATAGAGAGGAAGCCAAACGGAGGCAGTGAATACATCACGTTTTCGAATGGATGGCAAGCTTTTTTGTCCTCTTTGCATCCCTTGGTTCAGTGTGACATGGGCTTAAGTTTCATCAGAATATAAATATCCTGCAAAAAAGAGAAGCCAACATTGAAATTTGTTATATTTTAATGTGAATTCAGTGTGGGATTATGTACTGTTATCCACTACTGTTTTATTATTAATATATTGGGATAAGAACCAAAAGACTTCACATAGGAATCTTATCACTGGCTTCAGAAATAGGCTAACATTGTATTTCTCAACTGCAAGAAAAAATGCTTTTATTGGTTTCTGTCATTGCTTTGCTTGAAGATCTCTTAAAATGAAAAGGGAGCACATTATTTTACCATCAGAGTGATCCAGAGTTAGAAGACAACAGTGGCCTGAAGTGATTTTGTAGCTTAGGTATATCCTAAACTGGGGATAAGAAAAAGTCATGCAGCTGAATGGTATATAGATTTTTTTTAAAAAAAATCCTTCCATAGAAGCGGACATTATCTGGCCCATCTTCAAGCAGTAAACAATTTAGGATTGGCATTTGCTGTACTTTATTTTCTTTTGAATAATTATTTCCAACAGAAATGTGAAATAATTATTATATAGTGCTAGTAACAATACTAATACCATTCCCAATTGTGCAATGAAATTTTTTTGTCCAGGGCTATTTTAACATTATATAACAAATATAACATTATATTTGGCAGCTACCAGCATTCCAGTTTCCTCATAACGCACAGCTACAAATGCCCAGCCAAAGTTCTTCTTGTGCATTTTAGGGCTCTTAATAGCTGTTTGGTGGCTTCATATGGTTGCCTTTTCCATTTCCCTTAGTCTCCTAGCATTAATAGTCAATGCTGCTCTTCTAACTTGCAGTCCTTCTCTTACCCAAAAGGTATGCTGCATGAACTCAAAGCTTAGCCATGTTAACAGTTGGATATATAATGCCTTCCCTCCTCATCTGAGGCATACAAAATAGTGATATTTTGGGTGCCTTTTTATGATACACACCCGCCGACAAATGTGTGATGAACACACACAATACTGTTTCCTCTTCCTGTTTCCCCACAACAGGCCTGTGAGGTGAGGTGATTTTTGGAGAGATCAACTAGCCCAAAGTCACCCAGGTGGCTTTCATGGCTAAGGTGGAATTAGAAGTCATAGTCTCCTGGTTTCTAACCTGGTGCCTTAAACCACTAGAAGATCAAACTGACTGACAATTGCCATTGTTAAAAATCTAAGCATTTCTTCAAAGCATTGCATGGTTTACCTCAGTGATGGGATTCAATTTTTTTTACTACCGGTTCTGTGGGCATGGCTTGGTGGGCGTGGCAGGGAAAGAATACTGAAAAATCTCCATTCTCTCCCCACCCCACTAACCTACTTTCCAGCTCCATTCTCCTGTGCAGGGTAACAAAAGAAAAGTTGGGGAAAAAAAAGAAGAAGAAGAAAAGTCCCAATCAGCTGGGACTTGGGAGGCCGAGAATAGATGGGGGCGAGGCCAGTCAGAGGTAGTATTTGCCAGTTTTCCGAACTACTCAAAATTTCCGCTACCAGTTCTCCAGAACTGGTCAGAACCTGCAGAATACTACCTCTGGTTTATCTGTTTGGGCTCACCTGTAAGCTGACAAATAAATGATAAAGATTTGTTGAAATGCTACGCTGCTTTATTGAAAAACTGGGCAGTTCCTTAATGCATTTCATTAGACAGACAAAATGATCTAAAAAGCTCAACAAATTCACCACTAATCTTTGGCCATGTCATCCCTCAACATCTTGTCTACACGCAATAAGAAATATCCAATATTCATAATTTATACATGCATTTCTGTTAATATTTACCCATAAACATAAGAAACATGACAGCATAGGCAATAGTCTTCAGGCTGAAATCAGATGATATGCATAATTGCATTTAACCACCCCCCTGATGGGTTATTGTTTATTAAATGAAAAGCAGCCCTGGGAAGCTATAATCAGAAATGAGTCAGTAGCAAAAGGAAAAGGTTCTTAATTCTATTTACCTCCAGCCACTCAAAATGATCTTTCCCAAGCTGTTTCGTTTCTAAGCAGAAAAGTGACTATTTTTTTTCCACTTGGGAAGAAAAGCAGTTGGTGAAAGGCAATTTCAAAGGCAAAAATAAATAAATAAATAAACAGCCAATAGGGAAAAGCTTCAGCACTACCTGTGCTCTCTTCCTCTTCCTACTGCAGTCTCTGGAAACTGCTGCTTTTTAATAATACAGAGCATTAGCAGAATGGTACAAATAACCCTCCAGATAACGAAAACACAAGTGTTGGTTTTCAGACATCAAAACAAGTGGAAATGGTATGTAGAATCCTGTCTTTTTTGTTGATTTCAGCATACACTACCGCAGCCATCATTTCATTTCTAGTAGGACTATTTTGTATCAGATAGCTCATTAATCTGTTGTGATTTCTCTAGTCATCTCCACGACCTCACAAAGATAATAGGTTGCCAGATCACTTCCCTTCAAACAGAACTGCAGCATTTCATTTGAAAATTATACAGGTAGTCCTTCCTTACTACCATTCATTTAGCGATCATTTGAAATTATGATGGCACTGAAAAAAGTGATTTATGACTGGTCCTCACATTTATGACCATCGCCACAATCATGTGCTCAAACTGTGGAAATTTACTGCTGTTGAGTGTTGGAGGGGCAGTATGTGATCTCCATTTATGACCTTTCCACTGGCTTGCAACATGGGGGAACTGGGTTTGCTTAAACAACTGTATGAGTCACTTAACAACTGCAATAATTTGCTTCACAACCATGGCAAAAAAAGATTGTAAAATTAGACATACATCACTTAACAACTGACTTGCTTAGCAACAGAAATTCTGGCCCCAATTGTGGTTATAAGTCCGCTTGTAGAAGTGAGGCTTAAATTCTCATAAAACCATAATAATGAGAATATGATCAACAGTTTACTTAACCACATAGACTTGCAGAAGACAGTGCTTAAAATATAGGACCATTACCTGGGAATGGTAACCAGAAATGGTCCTGATTGAAAGATTCCGGAGTCTAATGTAGAAGAATGAATCTTTGTGAAACTTGTTGTGCCTGTGCAACCTCTTGGAGCAGGATGCCTTGCAGTGTCCCAAAGACTCATTTCTGGCAAAGTTTGGGGGAGAGAAAAAAAGACTTTTGCTGCTTTCCTTGCATGCAGCCAAAAGCAGAAGAAGAAAGAAGCAGAAAGAAGCAGCCTGGTGGCCAGGCCAGGCGCATGGGGTGAGTGTGGCGAGTTCCCCCTTCTCCGCCCTTCCCCCCCTCATGTTGTTTTCAATGTAAGTGATGCAAGCCTTGTTCCCACGGGCCATGTGGGCAGCGCAGCCTTGTGTTCCTGTGCAGCCTAGATTAATTGGTTTGAGAGTGACAATTCTCTGCAGACCACCAAAATTTTCTTGCGGTCACTAATGGTCCCTGGCCCACTGGTTGGCAACCACTGATATGCAGAATATAAACAAATGGGAATGACCTTCATTTTCTGTTTCTGTCATCTGAGAGATATATAACAGATCAAAATGTTGGACAAATCTGAATCTGTCATACCTCTTGACTATGCTACAATCAAAAGTCGCGATGGGACCTCAAGTGTGATCTATAACCAAGACTTCATATTGTATTCCAGGTCAGGATTCCAGCTTGCTAACTCCACCCTTTTCCAAATACTGAAATTACTTTATTGTATTATTTTCACTCAATAGACTTTTGATGTTCCAAATTCAGTTCTCATTGGGCACTTTGAAGTGTTTTTCTTACTTAAAAAAATCATTTCATATTTAATATTTCTGTTCAAATACTTCACTGCTTTGCATGATTGTATATTATAGTTAGATTTGGCACTTGTGAAATGAGTTTGTTCATTATTGGTCTATATGATTCTTATCAGGGTTAATATTCCATCCGGAAAAGAAGCGCAGTAGACCAGGTTCCAACAAATAACTCTTTATTAGTTAACAGCAACAGTAACGGAACATTGGCTCAAGCCGCGGCAGCCCTTTTTATAGAAGCTTGCCTGCCGGCATGTAGCCAATGACATTGTTTTCGTAGTCACGCAGATAGGTGGGGCTTCTGGTCCTAGTTGACCTGCATGGCTCATTCTCGCCTAGGACTTCAAGCGGTTCGGTCGGGATCGCTGTCTCTCCGGTTTGTCTCCATGGAACTGCCTAGAAGGGTGAGTAAGCATTGCCGCTACCGCTTGAGTTGCTCAGGCCGGTGGTTTTGCCACTCCTTCTTGGTTCAACCGGGCTGGTTGAGCTGGTCTAGCTGGCCCCTTCCAGAACAGCTTCCCTTTCGCATGGACTTCCTCCGATGGTTTCATCTAACTGTAAGTGCTCTTTTTGGTTGGTTAGATTTTCTGGATTTACTTTTAATGGTTCATTTCCACACCCTTTTTTATTTATTTGTGTTTCCCCCCCTCCTTGGTTTTGTTTTCATCGATTTTTATTATTTGAGGTTACACGGTTGTTTTACGCTCGATATTTCGGGAACGAAGTGGTCTCTGTGCTGCTTCCATTCTCTTCCATTATCCACGGTTAGTTGGTAGGACCGGGGGCCTGTTACTTGTGTGATGGTGGCTGGAAGCCAAAGAGGGTCCCCAGTAAAATTCTTTGCATAGACTAGGTCGCCGATTTCAAAAGTGCAGTATCGGCGGACAAATCGGGGGGTTCAATCTATCGAAATGGGATCTGAGTTTTCTCCCCATTAATAATTCTGCCGGGCTCTTGTTTGTTGTACTACTGGGAGTGATGTGTTGTAGTGTAAGTAAGCGGTTCACCTTGTCTTGGACATTCCCATAGTCCATTTTTTCTACACCTACTTTGGTAAACCTGACCATTCACTCAGCCCTACCATTCGCCGCCAGGTGGGACAGCGCGGTTAGTGCATGGTGTATACCCAAAGATGCTAAGTACTGTTCAAATTGTTTAGCCGTTAGTTGTGGCCTGTTGTCGGATACTAACACATCAGGTAAACCATGAGTTGCAAACATTTTGTTTAGCTGTTTTATAACAGTGTCGATTGTTGTGGATGACATTACTATAACTTCCAACCAATTTGAATATGCATCCACGACTATTAAAAACATATTGCCCCTAGTTGGTCCTGCAAAATCAATATGCATTCGAGACCAAGGGCCTCGTGGGGTCCCCCAGTTCTGTATGGGAGCTTGCGGTGGTGTGGGTCTAGCTCTCTGACACTTGTGGCATGTTGCAACCCAGCATTCAATATCCTTGTCTAAGCCAGGCCACCAGACAAAGCTTCTGGCCAGGCTTTTCATTTTTACTATGCCTGGGTGGCCCTCATGTAACATGCCCAACACCTCTTCTTGCAGTTTGGATGGAATTACCACTCGATCTCCCCACAATAAACACCCCTTTTGTATTGACAGCTCAGTTTGTCTAATCCGAAAAGGTTTAAAATCTTCAGTCTTTTGGCTTTCTGGCCAGCCTTTACCTACCCAAGTCAAAACGCGGGCAGTCAATGGGTCTTTCGCCGCGGCTCTGGCGATATCATTCACAGACAATGGGAGTTCAGGGCAGATCTCTAGTTGTAGGATGGCGGTGGTTGGAGCCGGGTCGTCCTCTGTTGTTGGTAACGGTGCTCGGCTTAAAGCATCTGCATGGGTGATCTGTTTCCCGGGTCGATGTAGCAAGGTATATGAATAGGCGGCCAGGAATTCTGACCACCTAGTAATCTGTGGAGATAGAATGTTCGGTGTTTGTTCCCAGCCAAAATCCCCAGTAACGGTTTATGGTCATTTACAATGGAAAATGTCCTACTATAGAGGTATTTGTGAAAATGTTTAAGTCCGGCGATGATTGCCAAGGCCTCTCTGTCTAGCTGGCTATAGTTGTGTTCCGCTTTGGAGAGCGTTTTCGAGTAAAAGGCGACGGGTGCCTCTCTCCCGTCAGGTAATTGGTGGCTCAGGATGGCGCCGACTCCAAAAGGTGAGGCGTCACAGGTGACCATCAAGGGAAGTGTATTACTAAACTGAATAAGAACGATGTCTGAGGTTAACAAGTATTTTATGCTCTGAAATGCTTTTTGTTCTTTGTGACCTCAAGTCCAGACAGTTTTTTTATCCAGCAAATGGTGCAATGGTTCTGCTATCGTTGCTTTCTGGGGGAGGAATAAGTTATAAAAATTGATCAGACCCAAGAATGCCTGTAAGTTCATTTTATTTCTAGGCCTGGGTGCGTCCTTAATTACTTTGACTTTTTTGTCTGTTGGGTGAATACCTTGTTCATCAATTAAATACCCTTAAAATTCGACGCAGTCAGTAGCCAGGCAGCATTTTTCCTTTTTTACTTTTAGACCGGATTCTCTAAATTTGGTTAGCACTTCTCTTAATCTTGCTTCTAATTGGGTCATGTTTTTCGCTGAAATTAGGGCGTCATCAAAGTATGGAATGACCCCTTTTATTCCGTTTAATAGGCGTTTCATGAGGCTTTGGAAGATGCCTGGGTCAACGCTCACTCCAAATTGAAGTCTGTTATATTTGAATGCCCCTCTATGAGTTACTATTGTTTGTGCCTCGGCCGTTATTGGGTCAACTGGAAGTTGCTGGTATGCCTAAGCCAAATCAAGTTTCGCAAAAAATTTTCCTCCCCCAAGTGAGTGCAGCAAGTGCTGCATGACTGGTACCGGGTATGCGCTTTGCTGCAGCGCATGGTTCAGGGTAGCCTTGTAGTCTCCGCAGATGCGCACAGACCCATCAGGTTTTACAGGTGTTACTGTAGGTGTCTCCCACCTAGCATGGTCAATTGGTTCTATGACCCCTTGTGCAATCAATTTGTTTAATTGCTCATCTATTTTGGGCTTTAATGCAAAGGGGACTTGTCTGGCTTCTAACCTTCTTGGTGCTATCTGGGGATCTAAGCTAAAGGAAGTTGGGGTCCCCCGGTATCTGCCTAGAGTGCAGTTGAAGACATCCTGGAATTCGTGCAGCAGATTCTCTTCCCAATCGCTTGTGGCTATTCAGTTTACTCCGGTCATCCTGATGTGCAATGGTGCGAACCATTCAATGCCCAGAAGGCTGGGACGGTCTCGGTCGACTATAGTTAGTGGCAGGACTTCGGTGTGTTGTTTGTAAGTGACTTTGAAGTACCCGAGACCTACCACGGGAATCCTATTTCCCTGGTAGTCTTTGAGAATTAATTTTTGTTTCTTGAGTTCTTTTTGTTTTATGTTTGGAACCAACCACCTGATTGTGTTCCAAGACACCATTGATAAGAAGGATCCTGAGTCGACCTCCATTTCACAATGGCTTCCTTCAATGGTCACTACGATTTTGACTTTTCTCCCGCTTTCCGTCTGTGCGTTTCCTATAGTGACAGTCTGATGAGTTTTTTCTCGGTTGCTGGTTCCCTTGCTGCGCTCCCATTTTCTATCTGCTTGCCTTGGGTCAGTTCTTGATGGGGAATTACCGTGTCTGCTAGGACTGTTGTTCTTACGATTGCAGCAGACTCTTTCAATGTGTCCCCTCTTCTTGCAAGCCTGACAGATGGCATCAAGGAACCTGCACTTGGCTCGGATTTCCTCCGCAGTGGTTTCCTCCGCAGCCAGCGCAATTTCTTCTCCTTTCACGCCTTTTTTGGTTTGCATAAAGGCGATGGACCTCATCGTCATCTTCTTCCGTATCTGATGATTCGTCTAGGTCTTCGTGGTGGGTGGTTGTGGCAGCTTGTTTCTTCCCTCTTGGTAAGGTCGTCGTGTCAGTACTGGCATTCATCAGTTTCATTGTGGCCACTGATTTCCTTGCGGCTTCTGCAGTGGTGGCTTCTGTGATTGTTTCTGCCACTGTTATGTTAGATCTGTTTAAGAGTTTACTTTGTAGAGTAGAGTCCTTTAGACCTAACACGACACGATCTCGCATGGACTCATCCATATTCTGGAACTCGCAGGCTCCTTCCAGATGGTGGAGAGCTGCCACGAAATCAGCAATGGTCTTGTCTTCCCTCTGGTCTCTTTTATAGAACTTGTGTCTCTTGATGAGGTTTGAGACAACCGGCGCATAGTGAGCCTTTAGCATTCGGTTAAGCTCAGACCAGGTCATCTGTTTCACGTCTCTGGGCTTCGCCAATGCCTTTGCCATTTTGAACATGGCTGGCCCACAATGTGTTAGAAAGACAGCCCTCTTTTGCTGATCCAAAATTTCTTCCATTTTGTTGCTCTCCAGAAACATCAGGAAGCGATCGATATAAGACTCCCAATCTTCTTCATTGGGGTTGAAAGGTGCGGGCGGCACGTTACTACCAGCCATCTCGTCCAGCGCGGTTCGTTCTCTGGCCGCGTGCTCGGTCTCCGCTTTAGTACGATCCCATCCTCATCGCCAGTGTTCTGTCCGGAAAAGAAGCAGGGTAGACCAAGTTCCAACAAATAACTCTTTTATTAGTTAACAGCAACAGTAACGGAACATTGGCTCAAGCCACGGCAGCCCTTTTTATAGAGGCTTGCCTGCCGGCTTGTAGCCAATGACATTGTTTTAACTTTACCGCCTTTGAGCAGCTCCTTGGATTGGATCCTAATGAACCAATCCACTACTGGCCTTCCTGGCCAATCAGAATACACTACTTGAAACCTTCCAAGTTATACAGAACAGTTAAGATTCAGTGTCAATACAATTTGATTGATCTTTCATATTCATGTAACTTGTTTTTAACAATCTGAACATCTTGTTCAATTCCTTCACAAGGAATTGAATTCCTTCACAACACCAGCGTTTTTCATGCTAATTTTTGATAGTTACAAGCATTTATGAAATAAGCATGAGGCAATCAGGCTGGAATGGAATTGCTGAGGAAATCAAGAGTGAATATAGATAATAACTTGCATTAACAAACACATTTGGGCATATTCATTATGTCACTAAAATTCAGAAACCATACATTTGACTTAAAATTGAAAGTCTTCCCATTAACATAATGGGTCAGAGATTGAAAATCCATGAAATGTATTAGATCTTACATGGCTATACACAAGTTTCAGGTCAAATCTTTGGTTTTAAAAATTGTCATCTCATGCAGAGGCTTATAGTTTATCTTTTATTTAATCAAGAAATACATTTTGACATTGCATTATTTCAAACATAAGGAGTATAAGGCCTGCTGGAATCTGTTTAATTTGCATATAGTATGTATCTGAGACTCCATTTGGCTTGGGGAAGTCTACATATGTGATACATACATACTTACATTGTACAATTCTATTCTCTTTGTATTTCCTTTTAGTACTTAGCAAATGCATGGAGCAGGATTAGAGCTATGCTAATATTCTCTCTTTGCTGATTCTGAACTCAAAATTTATTGGATGCTAAAAGATTCCCCTCATGGTGTCTAGCATAGGAAAAAAATCAGTTCATTGAATCTTTAGTAACTTTTGGCTCAACTTGTACAATTCAGTTCTAGGCAGCAGATGACTCTGTGAATTATTCCTTCTGCTATGTAAGTTAAATGACTTTACTTTCTTCTTTATATACAAGATAAATAACAGAAATATTCTTTTTGCATTTTAGATATTATATTTATGTCTTCAGATAGTTTTTACCGAACGATGCTACAGAGCCCTGCACACTAGAACTCGACACAAGAACAGTTTTTTCCCCCGAAAGCCATCACACTGCTAAACAAATAATTCTCTCAACACTGTTCATTTACAAAGTCTGCACTACTATGACTATTAATCTTCTCATCACTCATTACCCATCGCCTCCCACTTGTGACTTTATGACTGTAACTTTGCCGCTTGCATCCTTACAATTTATATTGACTGTTTCCTTGTATGATTTGATTGCTTATTGTACCCTATGACTGTTGTACCTTATGATTCTTGACTCTTGACGAATGTTATCTTTTTTTTTTTTGAAAAATTTATTTGGGTTTTCACAAAAAATAAAATACAAATAAACATATTTTTTGAAAATAGTAAGGTCCCAGGTTATCACTTCTTCATACAGACACAAAATTCAATTTCATGCTCATTTTTATATTCTATTCCATGTCTTATTATCATTTTATATTTTCTACATAGTTTTTTCCCTCTTTTAATTTTCTCATTTTTGTTTTGATTATTTTATCTCAATTCAAATCATTATATTTATATTTTTGTCTGTCCTGTTACAATTTTATATTATCTTTTCTTATTAAATAATTTTTTTCCTGTAGTTACCAATTAGAGTATGAGACCTTTATATCCTTTAATTTTGTCCATTCTTATTTAAGTTTCAATGTATAGCTTTGAGATTATAGCATTCAATACAATACATAACTTCCAATTGGATTCTGCTTGGTACATTCTTAAAATAGACACTATATTCTTAAAAAGAAAAATATATATACATATGTAAATAAAACACACATTCCATTCCAATTCAATTCTATCATTAATATGCATTAAAATCTTAACATCTTTAACATTTCTTTTCAACTGAATATCATACTTCTTTGGGAACACTTATAAACTTTCCATAATTATTTTTTTCCCATATTTCTTACTTATATTTTTATAAATAATTACTAATAATTAAAAATGTTCCCTTTTAATTCTCTCAATCATTTTAATTCATTTATTTACAAACATTCCACTACATTACAATAAATATTTTATCCATCGTCATATTTTCTAAAATTATTTCTATTGTAATATAACAATGCTATCTTATGTACCATTACAGAATCCCTTTTACAATTTACGTCTCTCTACTTCTAACTCTCTCATCTGTAATCCTCTCTTCTGTTGCTTTGTAATATTATACTTATCTTTCAAATTGTCCTTCTTTTTTGTTGTTTTTTCTTGTCTTAAACCTTTCACTCTTTCCCCCCTTTTCTTTCCCCCCTTTAATCTTTAAAATTATTTGATCATTAAAGATGGCTTCTTCTTTGTCCCAATCTTCTTGTTCTGCAAGTGTTTCTTGTTGCTTCTCATAGTTCCAGATCTCCATTTCTAAGAATTGAAACACGAAGCCAAAAGAACTTCTCCCTTCTTGTGCATCTTCTTTCCATTTTTTAAGTTCCGTTTTCAGTTCTTCTAAGAGTGATACCATTTTAAAAACTTTTAAACAACCACCCAGTTAATTTTAGTCAGTCTAGTTGCAAAAACCAAAAATCACTAAATAATCCAATAGTCCAAGGCTGTTACTACTTGCTTCTTTTTTTCACTTTATCTTCCTGGGGTTCCATTATTTTGTTACCAAGTTTCCATTGAAAAATCTTATCAAAATTTCACTTTTAATTACAGTTCCATTCCTTAATTCCAGGCAGTTTCCTCCATTTTTCCAGATCCTGCCCTTGTATTCTTTTTTTTCTCCTTTCCAGCTTTTAAAAAGCTTTAAATGTCCAGAAATCTTTATTATCCCTTTGACTTTGATTTCCAGCTTAGATGCCTATTAATGTCACAGTGGATTTTTTTTTCAATTTCTTGCTTAAGTCTCTTAGCTGTTAGTATAAGGAAGGGAAGAAAAAAACTAATCCTTTCCCTTCTTTCTTTCCTTCGCAGCTTCAAGATCTTCTTTGGGAACAATGTTGTTAAGTTTCAATTCCAGGGTACCTTATTTGTTGTTTTTGCTGTTTGGCCCGGTCAACCAAAACTTTATCTTCTTATCTTCCTCCTGCACATTCTTTCCTGGTCGAGTTCTTCTTTGTGGTGGCCATTTCTGACCACCGCTGCAACCGCTTTCGGGAAAGGGAGTAACGGCCAGCTGGGGAGGAGATGTGGCTCTCCTCAACCCTGCAGGCAGTCTCCCCCCTTTTCACCACCTCTACAGGGTAGCTTAGCCCTGAAACCAGCCGGCTCGGGGTGCTCCAGTGGTGAGCACGGATCGAAGCCTCGGAGAAACGAGGTTTCGGTCTGTTGCTGAAGAAGCTCAAAACCGGAAGCCCTTGACGAATGTATCTTTTCTTTTATGTATGTTGAGAGTATTTGCACCAAGACAAATTCCTTGTGTGTCCAATCACACTTGGCCAATAAAGAATTCTATTCTATTCTATTCTATTCTATCCTATTCTATTTCTACTCTACTATACTCTTCACTGCTCTATTTATGCTCATTTTGTGAACAAAAACACTGATCACTTTTGTCCCATTCTGGTGCATTATTTTTTTCAAGTGGATTGTTCCTCTACAGCAGGACTGTCAAACTCCTGGCCCGTGGGCTGGATGTGTCATGCACTGGCCACACTCATGCCCGGTTTAGTGAAAGGGAAAAAAGTCCTGAAACATCATGTGACACCGCTGTGATGACGTGAGTTTGACCCCCCACTCTATAGATATGGAACTAGTCCCCTGACCAATGAAGAGATTGAAATACCATATACCACACTGTAATCCACTAATGAACTAAGAAAGCTACCTATGACAAATACATTTTCAGATCCCACTGGCCTAAAGCCTAAAACAAAATCTGCTGGGTGATTTATAGTGAAGAAAGTTTAATTTGTGCATTGACTCTTGCATTGTTTTATTGGGGGCCATAGAAGGAGCGTTCACATCGCGGCCCCTGTCAGGTATCTGTTTACCTGCGAATCCTTCTACCACGCTACACCAACCTACACCAACAGTGTTCTACAGTGGCTGGGAAAAGTGTAGCAACACGAGAGAAGAATTGTTTTATTTTTCCACAGAGATTAATATGTTTCCTATATCTTTCTGTTTGGAAAAAAAAGTGACATATGGTTTATCTCTTGCTTGGAAGTTTGCTTCTTAGCTATGTTCCCCTTATAGCAGGGCTGTCAAACTCGTGGCCTGGATGTGTCACACGCTGGCCACGCCCACCCCACGTGATGCCGCCATGATGTTGGGTCACCATGTGACTGGATCAAATTTTGACTATTTTTACATTGGTTGTTAAGCAAATTGTATAGTTATTTATCAAATCACATGGTTGTTACCCAAATCCAACTTCCCCAATACAGAACATGCCAGCTTAAATGCCAGCTGGTTGCCAAGCATCTGAAATGCGATCATGTGATAGGGAGGGGAAGCAATTATAAATTCAAGGATGGGTTGTAAGATTTTTTGAAGATTTTCATAACTTTGAACAGTTATTAAATGACTGGTCATAAATAGAGAACTCCATTTGGCCCCTCTCCTCAGATGGTTTGTGTATTGAAGGATGCTTTATTTATTCTGTTTCCTCCACCATCATTGTTCTCCTAATCAAATCCTGTCTGTCAGCCAAAGGAAAATTTCCCACCCTTGTTTTAAGTTATAAAAGCAGGTCTGTAATTTATTAGAGATTAAGAATCTTCCAAAGTAATCCACTTCCCAAGTTATATTGGCTGTTATAATTGCATGAAATACTATAAACAATAGAGACTCTTTTTGGGAGGCCTGAAGGTTATTGAAGTAATGGGATTTTCTGCTGCCTCATATATACTTAGCATACGTCTTGCTATATGACAGGACCTTGCAATGATTGAATTCAAAAATCCAAGCAGAGTTGAATCCAGTAGTGTAGATTTTACTTTGTATGTTTTAATTTATGTATACCTGAACCCATGCGTTTAGCAAAGAAAAAAGAGACTTGTTTTATAAAAAAAATTACAACAGTAACCACCTGTGCAGTCAAGTAGACTGAAATTATGAAAGGGTTGAAGAGGATCATATGCATGTTGTAAAATATATATATATATATATATATATA
>BLBF01000004.1:48257546-48322178 GCA_015471245.1 Laticauda colubrina | reverse complement strand
GGGGCGCGCATAAAAAGGGCAGCCGCGCTCGCGCGCTCCGACCAAGCTAGCTTGCCCTCTCCCACATTTTGGAGCAGCGCTAAGCTCCGCCTTCCCTCCCAGCTTGCGGCTTGAGTGACAGCGCGCCGCAGCGAATCCGCCTTTCCGTTTCCTCTTCCGGACGGGAGCTCGAGACTCGGGTCGCTCCAGTCAGGGAGCTTCTCGTACTCTCTTAGTACGGAGCGTCGGAATGGGAGAAAGCGGCAGAGCCGAGAGGCGGGGCGGGAGTTTAGGAAGAGGGGGGAATGGCTGTCATCAATGAAGTCATATTCATAATCTAGTTCCCCCTGGCTGGCTGGCTCTGTACTCTTGAGTGACTCATAAGAGAGGGAGAGATCTAGCCCGCCACTCTTCCCCCAGCAAGGTAAAGATCGCTTGCAACTCCTCCCCTCCCTTTCCTTAATCACCATCCGTCGTTTTGATGTAGTTGTGGGTTTGGGGTGGGGAGGGTTAGGGAAGAGAGAGGGGAAGGGGAGGATTTAGCTCGTGCATCCTCCCTCCATTCGTCCTCCCCCCCCCCCCCCCCACAATATAAAAACCCCCCAAACCCCCCCCCCCCCCCCCATCCACCCCTTTCATTTCATTTCCTCCGGCCACAAACAAGTCTCGCCTCCGTCTCCTTTGCAGATCGAAAAAGCGAACGGAAGAAAGTTTTTTCCTGATCTTTCGAATAATTATCTCATAATCCTCATTTGAAAAAAGGGGAGGGAGGAGAAGGCGCGGGGGTGGGGGTGGGGGAGGAGAGAGAGGGTGCTTTCGGCGCCGAGTTTGTGAGTCAGCTGAACCTGGGGAGAAAGTCGGGCGAAGGGAGGAGGGCTGGCTTTTTGCCCGTTGCAAGCCCGGGTTCTTGGCGACGGGAGAAGGCAGAAGCCTCCAGCGTTGGAACCAGCTGCTGGCGGGCTTTGGCTCCTTAAACAGGGAGGGAGGGGAGGAAGAGAGGGAGAGAGAGAGGGAGAGGGAGAGTGAAAGAGAAGAAACGAGGAGAGAAAAACCAAGAGAAAAGCCAGAAACGGATCGCGAGCAGGTATATGCAAGTCCTGCGCGATGGAGCCGGTAGGTTAGCTTTGCCTCCTCTTGAATGCGTTGAGCCTTTGGGGGAGTCGAAGCAAGGCTGGCGGGGGAAAAGTCCGTCTTTCGTCTCTTTCACACACACACACACACACATACACACACCCCAATCCCGGTCTTCTCCAGAAACTGCATTAAGGCTGAGGGAGATCGAGGCATGTGGCCAGCTGGGAGAGGGGGAGTGCTGGAAGTTGGCGCCGCGTCCTACCTCGGGGAAGCGAAAAGGCGGAGGCGCTTTTTTTTTTTTTTGCCCGGATCGCCTCGCTGCAGAAGATCCCGACCGCCTGCCTGCCTGCCTAATCTTCTCGCAGCCAAGCTCCGCCGCAGAGTTTTCCCCACCGCGGTCCGAGAGAGCAGGAGAAGAAGAGGTGGGAAATGCGAAAGGAAGCGGGGAGAAGCGTCAAAGCCGGGCAGGCCCAAGTCCGGAACGGTCTCGCCTTGCCCTGCCCGCCGAGAGTGCAACGACGCGAGATCCGAGAGCCTCGGGGTGGGGGAGGAGGAGGAGGAGGAGGGTGGTGGTGGTTGTTGAGAAGCCGGGAGAAGTGGAGTGAAAAGCAGAGATCGGTGCGCTTTTCGCCTCCCAGTTGGGGCCTCTTCAAAATAATCCGGCGTCTGCAAAGTCCCCGTTTTGCTTTCCTCTGCACCGCAGCCGCCGTCGCGGTGTGTGTGCGTGTCCCATTCCCCGAAGATATCTGGCATTGCCCGTGTTTTTGCGCCCTTCTTTCGCTCTCGCCCGAAAGCGGCCTGCCTCTCTCTCCTCAGCGGTGCAGATGCCTGACGCGAGTCCCCATCCCCACAACACACTTTTTAAAAAAAAAAAAAAAAAAAACACCCTTTCTTTTCTCCGAGGGGCTGGGAGAGAAACCCCCGAGCGTGGATTGAGATTTCGAAAGTTGCTGAGAGGGCCGGTGTCAATCCTTTGGGGGCTGCGGGGGAAAGCAGGCGTCGTCCCGCACCCCTTGGTCGGCGGCGAGGGACCCTCGGGCGTGAATTGGGTGAAGATTCGGCCGAGAAAGAGGGGGGAAAAGTTGTGGGGTCTAAAAGGGGGGAGGGGGGGGCTTTGGTGATGAAATGCCTGGAAGAAGAGGAGGAGGAGGAGGAGGAGGAAGGGGATTCTGCCCGACTGGTACCGGTGGCTGAGCAGGCGAGCCAGGCTGGAGAAGTAGGAGGGGAGCTGGAGCCAGCCTCTCTCGCTGCTTGGGAAGAGAGAGAGAGAGGAAGAGGCGAGGTTTCGCGCTGGTTGGGGTGGATTTTTTTTTTCTTCTTCTTTTTTTCTTTTCCTGTCTGTGCTCAGCAATGCAGAGAATCAGGAAGTCACCGCAGCCAAATAGGACTCACACAGACATGTTTGATCAGGGTGACATGATGACGGGGGAGAGATAGGCCCCGATCTGCCATGAAAGCTCGCGATCGGCGCATCTGGCATCTCACTTACGGCGGCCGTGCCGAGAGCTTCTTCGGGTGTCACTCCAGAAAGGTAAAGGTCTCTGCAGCCGTTGCTGTGGGAACCGGGTGTGGGAGGAAAGGAGAGAGAGAGAGAGAGAGAGAGAGAAACGGCGTGGGTGGGTCTGGGTGTGTGTGGAAGGCTCTTTTCAACATGGACTCGGGATGGCCCGCCGGGGGAGGGTCGCAAACTTTCAAATCGGCCTGGCTTAGATGGGCGCCCCGCCACTCGCGGCTCGGGTTGGAGGCGGCCAAACGGAAACTTGAGGCCTATCGAGTCTAATCAAACTCCGGCACAAGAGGCTCTTCTCTTGGCCTCGCGCAAAGCCGCAATTTGCTGGCCGCGATCGCGTTTTTGTATGGGACGGGGGTAGGTGGAACCGGGGTCGGCGGGCTTTTCCGTTCCGACGTTTTAAACCCGAAGTTTCCCAAAAACACATGGCGCGTTTTGCTTGCTCTCTTCCTCCTCCTCCGACGAGGACGGAGCCGGGCCAGCCAAAAGGCCCGAATCCTGCATTGGTTCCAGGCGCGATTCAGAGCGTCGGTTGCAAACTGCTTCAGCTCCGTCAGATGATCGGCAATTTGCAAACAGACAAGAGGAACTGATTAACCCCGCTGGGAAGTTGTTTCTTTCTTTTTTTTTTTTTTTTTGTTTTTTAAACCAAACTGATTTCCGCACTTGCATTTTAATGTGATTGGGACGATTGTGTGAAAACATTCTTAAAAACAACAACCACCACCACCGACAACTCTTTGAAAGTTGGGAAATGCTGCTGGTTTGAAAGGTGAGCCATTTTGCATCAGTAGCTGCAGCCGCTAAAGTTTGTGAGCCATTTCTCTCCCCCGCCCCCCCCCGCCCCCACACACACACACCCAGGTTACTTTGTGTGTGAGAGAAGGTGGAGGCGGCACGAGGGCTGTGCAGTTAACATGGCATTTGACATCTGCAGTTTTGTTCTCTGGCCTTTTTTTCTTTTGTGTACTGTGTGCTTTAGTTCCTTCCCTTCAGTCTCCTTTAGTTCCAGCCACTAACTAACTCCTGAGGTCCGCAAGTGAATGGGAGAAGCCAGCCTTTAGTTCTGTAACAACTACATGTTTGGAGGTGGGGCAGCCTTTGCTTTAGGAGGCCACCTATTGTCATGCTAATTTAGGCACACTTTCTTTTGTGAATCTAATTGCCCTATTATTCCCATTTGCCTATCCCCCTCTTTCCCCCTTCCAGAATCCCTTTGTTACTGCAGAGAGAGAAAAATAATGTAACAGAAGGACTGAATTGGATACAGATTTTTATGTCCATCTGCAATTCATCAAACTCTGAAACCTAATAATATAACTATCCAGTTCTATCAGTTATGGGCATTTTAAAGCAAATTTGTAGTTAAGTGTATCGGTTGGCCAAGAAAGGTAAGCCTAACAGAGTTTAAGATAATGCTTCCTTAAATAATTTTACGTTTTCTGAGTTTTGATTTGAACTTCAGGGCTGGTTATTTTAACAGGCTTCATGGAAAGCTTGTACCACAGCAGCATTTTCAAAATGACCTCAAATTTCTTTCTTCTTGTTAACTTCTAAAATGGTTGCTGAGCATTCCCTGTTAGTTGGTGCTTTGACCAACACTTGATGTTGGCAACTGAGAAGAAAAGAAACATTGTAGCTAACATTTTTAACATAGCTAGGACTGGAAATATATATGGTGTTTTCTTTCCAAAAATGGAATGAAAATTAATACTCCCTTGACACAAAAATAGACTTCTTTGGTTGATGTACTTCAGATACCACAATAAATAGGTGTTGGGTGGATGTTTTGTCTGCACTTTCAATTTTTCTCTTGAACAGTGTTTCTGAACATAGCTGCTGTAATCTCAGTGATCCAAGGACACTTTGCAGACTGGAATTTTTTTGTGTACACTTGACATTCAGTGAAGCAGCTTTTCCCAGCTTGATAACTACTCCCAATTGGGTTGCAATTCCTCAGATTCCCAGCCTATCTAGCCATTACAAACAAGAATTAGTGGAAGGAATCCAGACAGGAATAGACTGTATTGTCATATATTTATTATATTCCTGTGGGCTTTTTTATTCTGTGTTAGGCAAATTTCAAATTTTAAGTTTATATTAGAAACAAAAATTAATATGCTGTTAATACTGTAAGTTGTACTCATACATAGGCCACATCTAATGTAATGTGAGCAGACTGTTTGTCTCCCCAAATCCCCCTGTACCTCCTAAGGGATTTGATAGGCTTGGCAACAGATGAGCTTATACGATAATAGCTGGTTAAGTCTTTAAGGTGTCAAAACATGCTTTGTTGTTTTGCTGCAGGACACTGGAAACTATAGTATAAATATTGCTTATGTTCTGGAAACTGTAGATTGTAAATATAGCCTGTGTGTTGCTGAATAGAAGCAGAAGGGAGCAAAATTTTAATTCCTTAATGGGGGATTGAGCATTATTCAGATGCACTTATCTTTTAAAGTTATTTTGCCCTTCTCTGACCATTTTAACCAAAAATTTTTACTAACCATATTTACCAGATACCTGTGCTGTTTCTTATGCACCTGTCCACACTGTTTTGCACCTCTAGTTGTTTGTGAGCCAGTTGTTTTCCTTCCTACACATGAGCCATAATATCGTGCTTAAGTAATTGGCCTTATGGTTGAGCGGGGAAGTATAATTCATTCCTTTTGGCAATTCCCAAGATAGATTATAGCCCACGTATGCTGGAAATTTGAATCTTGTCTACTGCCAATAACATGTGCAAAATGTTGTACCTTAGTTTGTGGGGTTTCAAGCTCCCCCTAGGGGCCTTGTCTACAATTCAGAAAAAAAATACATGGATTGCTTTCAGAAACAATGATTATTATATTCCCTTTGTGACTTAAAATTGGCAGTGTTCTCTTAGTGGATATTCCACTAGTTTGCTATTAAAGTTCAGATAGATACCTGGCATGCCTTTCAATTCAGAATTAAAGAAGTGTAGGAACAGTTAATATGATAGCTTCCCATGTGTTTTTTCTTGGTTTTTCACATAACTTTACTAGAAAGTTTTGGGACTGGGTGCATAGTTTTGCAGCAAGATGTTCTTGCCTTGGTCAAGAGATTGCTTTGTTTCCTGAGATTGCTTGTACAATGGATCTTGCCAACTATTCACCTGGAAATATGTTTTCCTCTCCTCCAATGAGTGGTTAACTTCTTGTAGCATAAGTTTGCTCTTAGTGGCTGGTCTTTATGCAGCTAGGGAAATGAACAAACTCTTGAATACAATTTAACTGTATTTCTCTGGACTATATTGAGAGCACCTTCACCCATGTTCTTCAGCAATATACTGTAACAACCCATATATTCAACGTTGACACAGGTTTTCAAAATCCTGTGTCAGACTACACAAAAATATACCTATTGATTAGACTGCTTGATGTGTTCACTGAAGAATAAGAAGACAAGGACCATTAGAAGTCTGTAAGAAAATGGAAAACTCTTTCTGATGTCAACCCGCTGTGTTTCAATATGTATTGATATCAGGATGTAGATGAAGGGACAGCAGAAAGGGAAATACTTGGAGAAACTTTGAATTACAGCTTCAAGTGATTCTTTTTAGAGCTCAGTTTTCAAAAGTGAATTAAAATCTGAAGCATTATTGACAGAAATCAATGATACAAGTTGCTATCACATCATAATTGGCTGGAAGTGCTCTTCATTATCTAAAGGTTACAGGATTTAAGGCTAATTCTTGACTAGTGGAAATTTGTAGTAAACCACTAACTTTCCAGATTTGGCAGAGAAATAATGTACAAGAATTGCAATTCTAGTGACATAATTGGAGTGGCATTCTACATGGAATTGAATCTATATTATAGATGACCTATCTTGTTATAAATATACATCTGCTTCAGGAGCATGCCTTAGATTTGTGTGTTGTCCCCTCTTTCATTCCTTCAAGCCAGCAGTAATTACAACATTAATCCCCCATTCTCCATTTTTTAATTATAACCCAGTCCTTAATTACATTTTAAACTTATAAACCAGTGTTCCCAATTGTGTCACTTTCCATATTATGTTGGGGTTTAACTCTCAGACCATAAAGTTTATCTATCTGAATGTTGTAGATTTCCCAAAACTGGGAAATGTTCTCCTAACTAGCCTGTAATCCCCTAGGCCAAGAGCCTGCTTCTCCCCCTTGTATTGCTGAACTGTAGTTCAGTAGAGAGTCACAACATCCTGTCCTCCTGCCTTAGAGCTAATTTCTGTTGAATCCTTTACCAGTTGCGCGACTTATTTTTCCTCGATAGAGGATGCCACAAGGGCTTTATTTTGGGAAATGGCAAAGGGACTTTGTAGGACAAGAAGGAAAAAAGAAACTGCATCTGGACTCTTTTGCTATGCCCTAGCATCGAAACTGCTTCTCTTGACCATATCATGTAACAAATGGTTATTTAAAGGAAGTGGGAAAATCTTTGTGGGTTATTGCCTACTTTTCTTGTATTAGAGGCTATTTTATATGCAATGGCTACAAAAGTACTTGACTAGGATTGTACATAGGAGAAAGGGAGGGAATGGGATTGGGCTACCAATAAGAAAACCCACTACAGGTAGTCCTTGACCTGTGACCATAATTAGGCCAAAATTTTCTGTTGCTAAGTGAGACAATTATTAAGTGAGTTTTGCCCCATTTTATGACCTTTCTTGCTGTAGTTAAGTTAGTAACATAAGGTTGTATGACGAATTGGGCTTCCCCAGTGACTTTGTGTGTCAGAAGGTCACAAAAGGTAAACACATGACCCCGGGATATGACATGGGGATATGACATGGGGATGTCGTAACAGTTGTAAGAGTGAAAAAAACAGTCAAAAGTCACTTTTTTCAGTGCCGTTGTAAGTTTGAACGGTCACCAAACAAATAGTTGCTAAATCAAGGACTAATTGTATAGTAAGCTAATAAGTTATATGATGTCTTTGGCATTCTGGATTTGCTGTGTGTGTGTGAGAGAGGGGAGTGAGGGGGAGAGTTTAGTTTACTTTATTGTCATTGTACCTCGTACAATGAACTTAAGTACCATCTTTAGTGTACATTATGACTGAAAATAAACACAAACACACATCCTTCACATTCTATATGTTGAATTGAAACCCCTGATACTGCATTAATATTGCACTATACAGTAGAATTCAATAAAGTTACTACCCTGGGATAGAAGCTGTTTTTCAACCTGTTTGTCCTTGTTTTTATCATCCTGTACCATCTGCCAGATGGTAATAGTTCAAAAAAAGGGTTCCCAGGATGAGATGGATCTTTGAGGATGTTTTGAACTTTCTTAAGGCAGCAGGAGCTATAAAGCTCTTCCAAAGAGGGGAGAGGACAACCAATGATCTTCTGGGTAGTGACATTAACCCATTAACCATCTGGAGTGCTTTCCTATCTGCCACTGCAATTGGTAAACCATACAGAGGTGCAGTAAGTTAAGATACTCTCTATGGTGCAGCAGTAGAAGGTCATCAGCAGTTTTTCATTGAGTTGTTGTTTTCTGAGAAGTCTCAGGTAGTATCAGAGAGAGAGAAATCCTAACAAGAAAGCTGTTAAAAAGAAAACCATTTTATTACATTGCTATCTCCATTCTCATTACAACTACTTCCTACAGTATCTCTTATTTTTCAAAATCTAGTGAGTGAGATTTTTGGAACAGGCTTAAGTGTATATAATATGGTTAATAATGGGGAACAGTCCTTTCATAGAATGCTTTTTGGTCCTCCAAAAGGACCAAATCTAATCCATGTTTTTTTCAATCTTCTCCTATGATACAACTTCTATATACTATTTAAAAAGTCAGTCTGAAAGTTGTACTAATGTGGCATTTTTATCGGCATAAATTGCCGATTTATGAATGTAGGATTCCATAAGTAATAACATAGTACAGGTGGTCTTCGGTTAGCTATGGCAATTTCCATTGCTTAGCAGTGTGGTTGTGAAGTGTGGTGATGTTGATCATGTTGCTAAGTGATAGCAGTTCCTGCACTCCCTAGTTGTAATTGTTAAACAAATTGCATGTTGTTAAACAAGGACTTCACATCATTGCCATTTGCAACTTCCTGTTGATTTCCCTGTTGACTTTGCTTGCAAGAAGCCAACAAAGTAGGTCACAGATGGTGGCCATGTGACTACAGGGATGCTGCGATGGTTGGAACTTCAAGGACTGATGATAAATATCACCCGTTCAACACTGGTGAAAGCTCAGTGCTGAATGATTTGTCATTAAACAAGGACCACATTGCAATGCTTAATAGTGACGTTCTGGTTAGTATACCCAAACATCATGAATACAGATAGCCATCGACTTAAAACAATTTGTCAAAGTTACAACGGCAGTGAAACAAGTGACTTATGATCATTTTTCTCACTTATGGCCATTGCAGAATCCCCATGGTCACATGATCAAAATTTGGCTGTTTGGCAACTAGCATGTAATTTATGACAGTTGCAGTGTCCCAGAGTCATGTTTTGGGACCTTCTGACAAGCGAAGTCAAGGAGGAAGCCAGATTCACTGTTCCACTAATGTTACTAACGTAACAACTGCAGAGAAGTACCGGTATAGGTATATGTCTGTTTTGTTTTAGGTAGCCCTTTTGGTCTTTTCCTGTTAAGTAGCTCAGTTTTATTTTATAATTCTGGCAGCATATCAGTAATACAAATTATACTGGCATTTTGGCATTGATAGGTCTCCTCACGTGTACCAGAGCTTTCTCATGAATGGTTCATAGCTTGAAACATTCTATTTTGCATCTTCTATTTCAAAGGGAGATATGCCAATGTAAGCTAAATGTGTGCAAGAAAAAAAGTATCTTAATTTAAAATGTGTTTAGAAGAAAAGCCACAAAGTGATTCTGGCCATTACATTTATCTCTTCATTTTCTTTTTTATCTGGTTTCTTTTTTTTTTTCTCATCTGCACTTGCAATAATAGCTTGTCTGATGAATCTTAGGAGATTTTCACAAGTGGGAGCAATTGCTATATTTGTATAGGTATTTTTTTACAAGTCCTCTAGGTCTGTATTAGGAGGGTTTCTGGAACATAATGAAAACCATCCAAATCTCACTGTCCCTGAGAGATGGGCCAATTTCCCCAGAATAATCTAACAGATGTGGTTATAACATGTGCTGGGAACACTAGAAAGAGCACATGGTGAGACGTAAGCGCTGGGAGCAATGCCGGCTGGCACTGCATGAAAGTAATGTAACTTATATTGTAGGCATGGTTTGTAGGAAGAGACTGAAGCTCAGAATTCAGTCCCTCCATTAAAAGGATTATAGCAGTTCTGACTGCAGTGGTGCCATTTTATGTAAATGCAGGCAAATTTTGCACTTCCTGATACTGAATCAGTATGTTGTGGATGCCCATTTGTGTGACGAATGCCACTTTTCACGAGAAAAATGCATTTCATGTGAGATGTCCGTGCAACTCAGACCTGTCCCCAAGCATGACACTGGATCAACTGATCCAATTTGGGAAGAAAAAAGAACAAAACTCTGTGTATAGAACACAGAGCAGTATTATGTCTCCAAGCTTGCAGTTGATGGTCCCCAGTTGATTATTTATGGATAATCTTGCATGTGGTGGAGCAGTGGTTAGATTGCAGTATTGCAGGCTAATTCTGCCCACAGCCAAGAGTTCGATCCTAACCAACTCAAGGTGGATTCATCCTTCCAAGGACCCAGATTGTTGGAGTCAATGTGCTGACCTTGTAAACTGCTCTGAGAGTGTGGTAAAGCACTATGGAGTGATATATGAATCTAATTGTTGGTGCTACTGCTGTCGTCTTAGAGGCATCTCCAGAATCCAGTGCGTTCATCCAAATGACAGAAACAGTGTTGTGCTTTCATTGTACAAACTTCTTTCCTGCCCTATATTGTGTGGAACGGCATCATATCTGTACAAATACCGTGTTTCCCTGAAAATAAGACCCTGTCTTGTAATTTTTTGCCACCAAAAAAAAAAAAAAAAAAAGGCATCAGGTCTTATTTTTAGGGGATGTCATCCACTGGCTAACCTCTCTTTCATGCGTTGCCCCTGGCCTCCTTTTCGCTGTCAGAGGCCTTCCAGAACTTCTTCTTCTGCGGCCGGCAAGGCTTTCCTGAAGGCCCTTGCAGCCAATAGTAGAGCTCCAGATTGTTCTGGGGCTCTGTTATCAGCTATAGAGGCCTTTAAGAAATCTTTGCTGGCTGCAGAAGAAATGGGCCAGCAAGGCAGGTGTCGGGATGTGCGAGGCTGGCTTCAACTGTGCAAAGGTAAGTAGTAGGGCAGCTCCACCCCCCCCCCCATCCCCACCCTATTTTAATTTTTACCCATGCACCCTGGAGTGGGTCGGATCTTAATTCGGGCTTATTTTGGGGGGTAGGGCTTATATTGGGTGCCCGTGTAAAAATCAAGTTAGGACGTACTTTCACGGTAGGTTGTATTTTCTGGGAAACAGGGTAGGAAGGAACCTGTGCCCCAATAGTATGACCCTGTATTAGTTATTTGCCCTCCCCTGCTCCCCTCCCCCCAAATTCCTTTGCAGATGCCTCTGCAATATGGAATATTTTTTTCAAATAAAGTAAGAGTAGGTTGTGTACCTCACAGAAATAATGTTATCCTGTGAGGATGAACAAAAAGAATCTTGAAACAATTATACAAGGAATTCTAATCCAGGGGTTTATGTGACAGGACAGATTGAAGAGTTGCCTCCAGAATACAATTCTACCACAATTCTAACAGTTGGAAAGACATTCACACTTTTTGGCAATCTAAGGTGGTAGTTTTAGCTGCTATGCTGAAGCAGTTTTCCACTGTGGTTAACATTTACCAAAACAATAGAGTAAGTTTGCAGTAGCATACTGTTTGCCAAGAATTCAAAGCCAATTGCAGCTTTAGTTCAAACATTGCATGCTGCTTCTGTGGATAGTACTATGAAGGGATTGTTTAAATTTAAACTGATAGCAGTGCCATTTTTTGCTTTACTTTTTTCCCCAGAATGTGGGCATTTTGATACACAGAAAAGGAAACCTGGTAGCTCTCCAGAAGTTACTGTACAATAATTTCCAGCAACCCTCACCCCACTGCCAAGGCTGGGTGGGTGGGATTGCTTGGAGGTGTTCTTTTGTGAGCCAAAGCACATGGTTGTTTTCGAGTGCCCCTCCCCACCAAAATTACATGGTAGGTACCATGTAAATGATCCAGTAGCTACACTTATATGCATATAAAGCAGATCCCTTTGTGACACTGGTTGGTATTGGGTAGCACAAATTAGTCCCTTGGCTGTTCTGTATCTTTGTTTAACGCTTCAGAGGTATTTCCGTATCTTTCCCTGAAAGGAATGAGCTCCCAAGGCCATTTATTTCAAGTGAGTTTCTCTTGAATGTGAAGTGAATGATCACTCTTTTCTGTCTTATCAGAGAAAAGCATAGTATTAAGGCATAAGAATATGAAGTTTTAGAATAATTTTATAAAACTGTAGAGTATATTGTTGCATATTCAGGTGCTCTCTTAAGACATTAATCTTGATTTTAAAAATCAAATAGTGAGTCTGTATCTTGTTAGTTTTGGGGGAATTAGTTCCTAAATAGTGAAGACCCTCGTAACTAGGTCAGAGGTCACTTCTGAAAATAGCAATGGGGTGGCTTAGTCTGACAGGGTGCTTGCAAAGAACCTATTGCTAGACTGGACTTTATTAAGTAGCCTTCAACCTGAAACTTTGGGGCAAAAAACCCTCTTTGCACTTAGCAGTTGTTGGAACTTCCAGCTCTTTCCCTTTCCATAACTTGTGTGATATGTTATGAATTTGCTTGCTTCTCACTTCGGGGTTAGAGCAAAGGGGGCAACCTTTAGGCTGCATGCAGCCTCTGAAAATGTGATTTTCCATTTCCTCCCATAAAGCCCTTGAAATATCATCACCTTTCAGTGATGCCACCTGCAAATAAATAAATAAATAAATAAATAAATAAATAAATAAATAAATACATACATACATACACACACACACACACACACACACTCACACACGAAAAATGTAAAACAAAAAAAATTGATACATACATACATCCAACACTAACAACTGTAAAAAAAAGGGGGGGGGGAATGTGTACCCCCCAAAAATAACCCAAATATCAAATAAATTTAACATTAAATATATAGAATCCACCCAGGCTGGATGCTGAGAAAGGAAGAAAAAAAAACCCAACAAAACCAGTAAATTCTCTTTACATAATGGGTTTACAAATAATTACAACAAAAATACTATTTTAAATTAAAAAATGTTCCAAGTGAGGGGGATCTCTGTCGGATAATCAAATCGACCCAACATCTGATCATAGTATATATGTTTAAAAAAAACTCAGTCAACAAGTTAACCCAAACATTACACTAATCTTCAAATCCTTTTGGTAACCATCTGTTATTGTATTTGACATGGCCATCAACGGCTTCCAGTCTCTTATAAAATTATCTAGCCCATTGTCTCTAATTAAAGCCTCTCTGGTAATTCAGTCATTAACTTGCATGACATTTGAAAATCAACATCAGGAGGCTCCAAAATGAATTTTACACGATGGACATACTTACAAGTAGCAGAATATTTGTAGGATGAGTTATTCTGAGCAAAAAAATGCCCCATGGAGAGGAGAGAGTCTGCTTAGCTTTTAGAGTGGGCTCTCAGTTGAAATTCAGCTTGGAAGGAGTATTAGGTATGTTCACTGCCTTGAATTATTTTTAAAAATAATTAAGATGGGATGAAACTAACTAAATAAATAAATGGTATACAATTGCAGTTTGGGAATGTATAACACAAGGCATATCAAATATTCATTAAGTTTGTAGCATGCCTTTATATTGCTTGACGTAAAAAAGCAATAGCACGTGCTTTGGGATTAATTTGTTTTTGTCTGGACAATCACTTTTTCTGACAGACACAAATATACACTCTGAATGACATTGTTATTGTTTATTTATCCTTGTATTTATTATCCTGTATAGTTAATTGTTAATAGGGAGGTGGAGAATTTGAGAATCATGGTATTTGTAATAGGTACCTTAAATAAAAAGGAATTTAGTGACTTACTTTTGAAAACCTGATAATTCTTATTTATTTGGATATATACTTTATATAATCTTCCTTTCAGTGCAAGACTCCCAAGGTAATGCTCAATTTAAAAAGCAAACAAACCATGCATTATAATTTTCTTCCAAAAGACTCCAATTTATTTTAGCCATGTTTCATAGTGGACTCCTGATAAAGATGTGTAACTTCACTTTGACATGTATTTTATTTTGATATATAAGCACTTGAAGTTCGTATCCTTCAAGATCCTTCGTGCACGAATTATTTCTTTAATGTCATATTCTTTCCTAATGGCAAGCATCTTAAATTTAGATGTGTTGTTCTTTTTTCCCTTCACTACAGCTCAATCACTGATTCCAAGAGAGACAGAGTAGATGTCTACACCGACTGATCCTACTACAATGCCTCATCCAGGCCCTTCACCAGGGCCAGGGCCATCTCCAGGACCAATCCTAGGTCCAAGCCCAGGACCTGGGCCATCACCAAGTTCAGTACATAGCATGATGGGACCAAGTCCTGGACCTCCAAGTGTGCCACATCCAATGCCATCTATGGGACCGGGTGATTATTCACAGGAAGGCATGCATCAAATGCACAAAGTAAGTATTACAACCAAATGTTTTCTGCCAAATGTTTTCTATGTGCAGAACAGTGGTGATGGAAAACTAAAACGATCATTTTGTCAGCCTAAATATCACTATCAGTTTTAAAGAATGCAAGTCATTCATGAGGACTGTGATATTGAGGTGTGAATTCCAGAGCATAAATTAAGACTTGCTTGTGGCAGTTGTGGCTAATGTTCCTCAGTGAGATAATTTAGCATACATTGGAGTACATATATTTAAATTCAGTAGAGCATTCTTTGAAGTGAACATGTGTATGATAATTTATTTTTGGAAGAAGGATAATATTTTAGAAGATAAAAGCAGAATATTTCATTTTTAAGACCTACCTCATTCAAATAGGCACTAGCTTCTTAGTACCCTATGGGATTTTAGAGGAACAATATTTAAGATCTAGGAATTAGAACAGTACAGTATTCTGCTCATAATGTAGGTTTATGAATGCCATAGTGCCTTGGGAAAATAAGACTGCATCTAATAATGTAGAATGGTATCATAATTAAATTGGAGATTTTCTTTCTTTTTCTTTTTTTATTTGGTGTTCTCTCTTGTTCCAGTATAAATTTTATTGTAGTTATGTCACATTTTATTTATTTATTTATTTAAAACATTTATATAGTCATCCATCTTTGAATCAACTCTGGGTGGTTCCAAGTCAAAAGTTAAAAGACATATCAAATTCTATTAAAGCAGGGGTGTCAGAGGCATATCATCACGGTGACATCACGTGACATATTGGGACTTTTTTCCCCTTCGCTAAACCAGGTATGGGTGTGGCCAGCATGTGACACATCAGGCCCACAGGCCGCGAGTTTATTAAAGCTATACACCTCAAAAGTCCAGTTAGACTTAACTAAATGTTCAGATGGTCAAGATCAAACAAAAATTAGCTTTCTGTGATACTAAATTGCCACTATAAGATTTTCATTCATATACCAGGCTGAACTGCCAATAGGTCAACTAAAAGTATACATAGGATTGTATATCATATTTGAAAGCTAGAATGATAGAGGCCTATAGCCATCAGAATCAATGGATCAAATAAAATGATCGTTTTATCTGGACAGCCTTGAAATCTCTATATGATACCTTCAGTTACCATCAAGGAAAATGAGACCATGATAGATAATATGGATCTTGATGAGGCTATAAACTTTGAGTTGGAATTGAACTGTCAGAGAAGCTGTATCTGGAGCAAAGTCTGGAGCAGAAAAATGGCGTTTGGGAAGACTACAATGGCCTAGGAAGAAAATGGTCTTTAGTCTGATTTTTGTTCTCTGGTACAGATAGGAATCTTTTCATAAATATTCGCTTGTGACAAGCAAAGTTCATCCTTCTTGAGATGTAATGTAATAAAAAAATGTAATGAAACAATTGTTATAATGTAAAGAATAACTTATAATTCCAACACAGTGGTGGGCAATTTTATTTATTTTTTTACTATATTTTTTCTTCTTTCTTGCTGAGGTGGTACACAAGTGTCATAGCTAGCATCATGGTGGGCTGAACTGAAAATTTCAAATCCACTTTTTCCCATAGAGGAGCTTGAAGTGAGGGTTAAAGTTTAAAATGTTGCCTTTCCAAAATAAAAGAATGCTTTATATGGAGTACAGTTAGAGTTTTAAATGGCATTGGTATTCATTTGCTTCTCAAAATCCTCATTCCCAAATTTAAAATAAAGCCTGCAAGTTTGGCTTGTCAGCTGGGACTACAAATAGAGTATATCTGGAGGGGGTATCTGCTCCGTATGGATCACTCAGTGCATTTTTTTCTTCAGTAGCTAGAGAGCATGCTTACAAACTATAATTAGCAGGCATCTTTCACTGTGGCTTCTTACTCATCTCTCTTGCCTGGAGAACCACTTTTTTTTAAGAATCAACAAGACATTAATTCGCAAACTCAGTGGCTCATTATGGTAATAAGAAAAGCAACAGAAAATACTATATGGGAGTCATCCTTAGATTCCTTCTCTTGTACTAAGAAAAAAGACAGTAGCAATAAAAACAGTTTACCACAAGGCCTTACCAGTCATTTTCAGTCCATTTTCAGTTTCTTCCTTTTCTTGCCTCCAAATTTGTAGAATCTTTGATGGCTGGAGATCTACACACCCCTACTTTTCTTGCTATGGGGACACTTAATAATAAGGTACTACCAGATGACAGGAGCATTGAATCAATAATTACTGTCTCAGCAACAGAAATACTCCAATGAAGGGCATAATAAATGTTCTGGTCACTGGAACGTCCTATTAATTTGGTTATGGTCAGGATACTCCTTGTGCATCATTTCTTTTGCTGAGACAATAACAGTTGTTTCTCTTCCATTTTCTCACTCTCCTGTGAAGGCTTTGGCATTCTTTCAGGTCTGCAATTCGACAGACGGGTGCCTACTTCATCAACACTCAACAGCCTCAAGGGAAGTGTCTGCATTCAAGAACTGAACACATTGATCAGTGCGGAACCTTTTCCTTTTTTTTCCTTTGATAAGTTTGTAAAGATAAACAGGCAGCTCTCCTGAAAGACCAATAAAGCAGAAGTTTTGTTTCTAAACACAGCAAGATTTAATAGTGTAGATGTCCTACTTTGTAGATTCATTGTCCCAAATGAATGCCAGCATAGTAGCATTGATGTCTTTCCTGCCTATTCAGTTTTTGCCAACCCATCCCTCTCTGGTTTGAGGGACTTAAACCTTTTTAATGGCTCTTGGAGCCTCTTCTGACCATGATTGCCGAACTCTTGACAGCACAATATCTTGCTAATTTAAATGGAGAAAAACACAAAAACTTTATTATAAAAGCTGAAACCAGCATTATAAAATTAGTAATTTTTAAATGGCTTTATTCTGGGTTGCAACTCTTTTCTTACTTCTCCCAGAAATATTAAATACAGCCTATATGTCTCTGGGAAAGATGAAGGACAAAAATAATCTTTCAAAATTCTTATAATCACCTAAATTGTTTCAGGATTTAACTATCTCTTGGAAACTGTCTATTAACTTTATCATTTGCATTTAGCAGACAGTTCATTTATAATTTTAAAGATGTATTCGCTGTGTCTCAAACTGCTTTTATAATCTCTGATTTGGTATTTTTGTCCTGCATTAGAAGGATGAGATGGGTAAAATATGACCTTGATTGGCAATAGAATTTTTCTTCCTTAATACTTCTATCAACTCTGCAGATAATTAATATGTGTTTTGCAGACACTATCCAATCAGAATGAAGTTTTTAAAAAAATCAATGAGATTTTAATTAAAAAAACACCTCTTCTTGAAATCAATGGAACTTTAATTTGCTTAATTTTAGATGGATTATCCCTAATACAATGTTCATGATCTTGTGAACTTCAAGCACTTTTTCATTTCCTTTATATCAATTGTTTTCCGGGATGACTTTTGCATTAAACTATTTTAAGATGTCTCATGCACAACAGGCATAGTTATATTTTAGAAAACAATAGTAAATATCGATAAAGGGGAACACTGATTATTGGTGACAGCTTTTCTTCACAATTGTTGAAGTTGATTAAACCTGAAATCTTAAATAAGCAGGAATTAATGTTTTGTATTTCTGTGCTATGCAGTGCCACATGCTCAAATATACTGCAGCTTTAATTCATTAATTTAGCACTGGGGTATTGGATTAAATAACAGCCTGCTTGTCTCTTGATTTTTTGATATATTAATCCTGTTTTTGCAACTACGGAAGACTATTAAGAGATGATTAATATGCATCGGTTTCTCTCCTATAATTAATCTCTGAGGGCTTCCTCATCCCACCTTCTGGCTTTCAGTTCTTAACTGATCTACTTAACTGTCACGGAACTTTCTGAATCTTTAAGAGCTCATATTAAACAAGGGAATAAAACTCCTTGCCTCAGAGAATAATATATGGTTGAGTGTACAGATACAGATAATTTTCTTTGTATTTCAGCTCAACTTTGAAACAGGAAATAGACATTTGGTAACTTTAGAATATCTTGTCCCAGATTCACCTTTGATAGGTCTCCATTGTAACTAGCTAAGTGGACTTCCTGAAAGAGTCCCTCTGTAATTTTCTTGATAACTATGAGTACTTTCCTCAGTCTGTTTTAAAGATCAAAGCTTATCCAGTTTTTGTACATTACTAGCGCTGTAGCTTTAACTACAGGCGGGGAGGGTTTTTTGAAAAAAAGAAAGAATACTCCGCCATTCTAAGTGAAAAAAAAAGGTATTGAATAACCCACTGTTAGAGGAACAGATAAATTTAAAAACAGTGTGAAGAGTGTGGCAGAGCACAAAGGAGCAAATCCTGAGTTACACTCCAGAAATCTGGAAATGTTGTGTTCTTTCTCTTTACTAAGCTTTTAATTTTCCTCAATTTTTATTCCTTGAAATCTCTTATCTTTTCCTACCCTTCCCTTTTCCACTCCCCAGTTTCTTCCTTAGCAGTCAAACTGTATGTGTGTGCCTGTGTGCACGCTTGTGCTCACGTGTGTGTACACACGCGCGCACACACACACATATACACACACACACACTTTGGGATCTAAAATCTGCTAATGATGTGGGCTTTCCTGAGAGGAGTTGTTGTGAGAAACCTGAGCCCTTCAACTTTGCACGTGTGAAGAGGAGATAGTCTTTGGAGAGCTGCACATAATGTTTGTTTAGACACTCTTCAGAGCAACTATTAAACGTTTCTTCCCCTGAAATAGCAATTCCCCTGGGCTCTCCCCTCACAAGTGAGGTAAATCTTTTTCATTTTACCCTCTGTTGATTATTCAATTCAGAAACCTTCGTGTTTCTTTTCTGCCTCCTCCTCTTTCTCTTTGAATCCAGGGTGGGCTTCACCTTGTCCTCACATGGCAGCTTCGTCTGCCTCATGCAGCTGACCTTTCTTTCTCTTCCTGTGACGGCTCATCTTCTTCCTCTTCTTTTTCCCTTCACTGATTCCTGATTCTTGAATACAGCCTTGCTTTGCTAGTAAAGAATGATTTTTGCTGGTGTTAGGTGAAAAATGCCCTGGGAAGTTAACTACAGGTAGTCCTTGACTTACAATCACAATTGAGCCCAACATTTCCATTGCCAAGCAAGACAGTTGTCAAGTGAGCTTTCCCCCATTTTATGACCTCTCTTGTTAAGTGAATCACTGCAGTTCTTAGGTTAGTCATACAGTTAAGTGAATCCAGCTTACCCGTTGACTTTGCTTGTCAGAAGGTCCTGAAAGGCGATCACATGACCCTGGGATAATATAACTGGCATAAATACATGCCAGTTGCCAAGCATATAAATTTTGATCATGTGACCACAGGGATGCTGCACTGGTTGTAAGTGTGAAAAATGGTCATAGGTCATTTTTTTTTTCAGTGCTGTCGTTACTTTGAACTGTTACTAAAATTAAATGAATGGTTGTAAGTCAAGCATTATCTGTAATTTCTTTTGGTCCCTTGGGTATCTGAAAATAGATTGTCTGTTGTAACAAGAGAAAATACATTTTTTCCAGCATGGTAGTAATTATTATATATAAGCATTAAGCCCAAGGGGGACCTTCATTCCCAGATTCATCCAGACAAGCACAACAATTGCTGTAAATTCTGGAAACTGAACATGGAGGATAGTAAAGTTGGGGAAGGGTAATATTTTTTAAAAAAAAATCTGTTTAGTAATGCTTGTCTCTAGATTCCTCTGCAGTTCAAAATGCAGATTATTGTTGATATTGCTGCCAAAATATAGCTCACTACAAGTGTCTACATATAATAAATGATTGAGGGAAGAGAAACAGAAGAATGTTAGGGCATGGATTTAAAATATCAATAACTCAGCCTTCGCTTGTCACTTCCAGAAGTGTGGGGGTTATAACTCTCATAGATCCCAGCCAGCATAAAAAAAAAGATAAAATTATGTAATTTCAGAAAATATTGCTGCTTTGACATATTAAGGTCACGTTTGAGGCTGACTAGGTTTTCCGTTTTCTTTGATGTTTTCATGCACATTTTGGTCTGATGTTAATACTATTTTGTGCTTGTTTATTTGTATGAGTATGTTTTAAGTATTGTAATTTACAATAAAACTTCATGATATGGTGCAAGCCAAAGCAGCACATTGCTTAAGTGTTGTTAAAGGCAGGAATGAGACAGGAGGAAGGCAGGATCTAAATCTAGGAAACATAGTAAGAATTTTTTAAAAATTGTTTTGTTCTTACAGCCTATTGATGGTTTGCATGAAAAAGGGATAGTTGAAGACCTACACAACAGTTCCATGAAGGCTGCAAACATGCGACCGCCTCTTCCTGGCATGGGACCACCTCAGAGTCCAATGGATCAACACAGTCAAGGTTTATAGTTTTGTCCCATTTTAAATTATTCTTAAAATTGTGAAATTATATATCTTTTTTGATATGAGAACTGATGGCTTTTAAGCCTTGTTGCAGTTGTGTTACAGATAAATCTTTAAAGGTATAAATGATACCTGGTAGAGGATGTTTGTTTGAAGTGAAAAGTTCAAAGTGATGCAGAAAATGAACAATTGAGACTTTTGTTTTTCTTAGATATTCTTCAGTGTCAAGTACTTTAAGATCTAGAGAAAATAATAGGTGGTTCATTCATTGCTTTGAATAAGGAAAGCCATATGCTTATGATGGAGTAGGGTTGGCTATGACTGTAAAATTGAAAAATACTGTATATGAATAGCACTAGCATTTAGGCTTATGTACCGCCCCATAGTGCTTTACAGCAGTGATCCCAATCTTTGTGGTTTGGCAGCCCAGTGGAGGAAGAGAGGAACCAGGCTGCATGAGCAGCTCAATTTGAACAAGTTGAGTTGTGCATATGTGTACACGTGCTGGTCCTCCACTCGCACATAGAGAGCTGCACACTAGCCGGGTTCTAAATAGACCATCACCCGGTAGTGGGCTGCAACCCAAGGGTTAGGGACCCCTGCTTTATAGCCCTCTCTAAGCAGTTTATGGTATCAACATATGGTCCCAACAATCTGAATCCTCATTTTATTGACCTCAGAAGGATGGAAGGCTGAGTCAACCTTGAGTTCCATCAGGCTCAAACTCCAGCATGCAGATGAATTTGCCTACGATATTGCACTCACCACTGTGCCACCAGGGCTCCTTATATCTGAGAAGACTGTGGCTTTTGGTGGGTTTTTTTTTTCTTTCTAAAAACTGCATATGATTGAGTTTGATTTGAAGGAGACTTTATCTGTTATCAAAATACTACTATCCACAAGTACTTGTATCTAATAATACCATGTTTCTCCAACAATACGCCTTCTACCAATAGGAAGGCCCAGCATGATTTCTAGGTATGAGGTGAAATTAAGCCCCATCCCCAAAATTTAGGCCTATTTAAACCATGCGTTTCCCCATCATTTCTCACATTGTTTGTTAGAACTACATGAGATGAAGAGAAATGGGAGGGAAGGGAAGGGGGGGAGAAAACTTGCCTTTAGGAGCGCCATGCAGGTAGCCTAGGCTACCCTGATCTACTACCGATAGAACATCGGCCAATAGAAGCTCCCCGAAGGCAGAGTCACCAGCCGCTTCTATTGGCTGGTAGAAGTGGCCTTGGGGTGAGCGCCCGTGCATACTCCCCTCACCACGAAGCCATTTCTATTGGCTGATGGAAGCTCCCCAAAGACAGAGTCACCAGCCACTTCTATCAGCTGGTAGAAGTGGCCTCGGGGGAGCGCTTGTGCGCACTCCCCTCGCAACAAGGCCATTTCTATCAGCCGATGGAAGCTCCCCAAAGGCAGAGGCCCCAGCTGCTTTATCGGCTGGTAGAAGCAGCTGGTGACTCTGCCTTTTGGGAGCTTCCATTGAAAGATAGAAATGGCCTCGTGGTGAGGGGAATGTGCATTAGTTGTTTTTGAATCTACCAGTGGGGCAGGAGAGAAAGCACACACGTATCTGTGTCTGGATAAAAATTGTGAGATTACAACGGAGGGAATGGGGGAAAAGGCCTTAGCCCAAATGTGTTCTTGTTTTGCATTCCTGCCCATTCTCTGATCAATCTCTCTGGGGCAGCTTTTGGCCTAAAATTGCCCAGGTCCCCCTCAGCTTAAGGAGAGCGGAGGTCTCCAAAGACCATCCCTAACCTCCGCCATTTGAGAGGACCAAACTCATTGTTTCTCAAAGTTAGACCCACAAGTTTTTCAAAAGTTCTTCTGAACACCTCAGACGTGAAAGGAGTCCAGAAATGTCTCGTGATTGGACTCAATTGAAAAAAAAACCCTGCATCTTGTTGCCAAGTCTCTGGTTTTACGGCTCCTCTCTCATCCCGAATTATGCCAAAATAAGGGATTCTGAGGCTGGTGTTAGTTAATTGGTTAATGACGGGTGCTCTTTCAGGTGCTGAGAGAGAGAGAGAGAAGGAGACGTTGCTGAAGTTCTCAGACTCCCCCCAACTATTAGCAATGCTATCCGTGAGCTATGGCAGGATTGCCCCGGATCATGTGCAAAATGCCTTCGCCATTCAACTCTCCCCTACGACAAAGTTCATACTAAAATTAGGCCTTTCCAACCAGCCCCTGCAAATATTCAGCCCTCACCAGAGCAATAGAAAGGAGTGGAGGAGAGGAGGATGTTTAGCTTTGCCCCGGCCCTTCTTTGGTCCAGCTCCCTCCTTTACCACGGCGACCCTTTCACGCTCACCCAGCTTCCCTGACGCATTCTTATGAAGACTGCTTCCACGTCTCTTTTCGGGAGCCCGCCCGATCTCCCTTCTAAGGCTAGCCGAGGTCTGCTGCCTCCTCTTCCCTACCCAGTGCCGCCCTGTTTACCAAACCAGCGGCGGCAGCAGGTAAAGGGAGGTCGGCTGCCCTGGGATTTAGGCAGGGTGCCTGGAAAAGGCCAGGCCTGGGGAGGGGAAGGTGGCGGTGGGAACCCCACAGATGCTGAGACCTTCCGTTGCCAGAAGGGCTTGCTAACCCGGTGCAGGGACGAGAGCTAGCAGGAGTGATGTTTTTGTGTGTGTATGTGTGTGAGTGAGTGTGTGTGTGTGAGAGAGAGGGGGGGGGATGGAGAGAAACTCAGCTTGCTTCCCTTCTGCTAAGAAAAATTTGCAGCCGCTCTCCCACGCGCACTCCCCTCACCACGAAGCCGTTTCTATCTGCTGATAAAAGCGGCTGGTGACTTTGCCTTTTGAGAGCTTCCATCGGCCGATTGAAACTGTCACTTGGAGAGTGCATGTGGGGCACGCCTCAACCCAAAGCGGCTGGTGATTCTGCCTTTCAGGAGCTTCCATCAGCTGATAGAAATAGCTTCATGGCGAAGTGAGTGTGCGTGGGTGCTCGCCCCGAGGTCGTTTCTACCGGCCGATAGAAGCAGCTGGTGACTCTTATCTTTGGGGAGCTTCCAGTGGCGGCCTCATGGAGAGGTGAGTGTGCATGGCACACTGTAGGTAGAGGTGCGCATGGGGAAAGAAATTAAGTCACCCATGAAAAGATGTCCTAGCCATTTTTGGGAGGCTCAAAAAAACATAAGACCCGGGCTTATTTTATGAAAAACATGGTAATTGTTCTGACCCAGGCTTCCCCAATGGCACGAAGCCGACTCCTCATCCTGATAAACCCCTTTTATTTAGTTTCCAGTGAATTCCCTCCAGCAAAGTCCTGGCCAACAGTCTTTCAAGATATTTCACAATTACAGACCTTTATCAGACTTTGAGAGTTGCCAGGCCGATATCTTTCAGATGCCACACTGTAGCAGACAATACTTGGCAAGAATGCAGGAATAGAACTTCACCCAAATGAACTAATCGCCTCCTGCAAACCTCCACTCCCCTTTCGCTCCTCTTTTATTCCCAAAGGAGAGGCCATTCACTGTCCATCTGTGGCTTTATACTCCCAAGTTGACCCTTGTTTCTTAGTTGTTCCCTTCTTCTGGCAGCTTTGTGCATGTGCACACTGGGAACAGGCTTCAGCTGTTCTTCTGCCTCATTGATGTCTGACTCCAAAGGCAGCTGATAACTGTCCGACAGCCTGGTCCCATCTCTGCCTCCGACGCAGAGCACTTATAAGAGCCTTCCCCAGACTCCAGGACTGGCCCATGTTCCTTCCCAACCTCCTCACTGTCTGAATCTGCTGCTAGCTCTACTGGTGGGCCACAACAATAATAAGAGGACAAAAGGCAAAGGTAGTGCCAATAATAATTAGATGCCTTGGGTGGCATGCCAAATAATGTGGAGCATCACTTGAACACCAAGGGCATTGACAAATTCATCATCAGTCAATTGCAAAAGGCAGTTTCACTCAGCAGCTAACATTCTGCAAGCATACCTCCTTACACCATCAAACAACAACATTTGCCTATCCAAGGCTCTTTGGAAGGACTCAGTAGGTGGATAAAAATGCCAGATCCGGTCAACATCTCACCGACTCTGTACCCAACAATAATAAAACCAACCATTGTAGCTGAACATGTACATTTTCCAAATTGTCAGAGGCGAATGTGATACCAAAAATATTAAAAGAAAAATGAATTATATACAAACGATTTTTTTAAAAAGGAAATTCAAAAGACAGTTACACATATAAGATGGAAAGATAATAATGTACAGCATCCTTGAGGGGGGAAATATGAAATAGACAAAGGGTAAAACAGCTATGCAATGTAAGAATTAGAAATATGATTTCAGTTATTACATGATCTACGTCTGCCAGTGTATATATTTTTTCTTTTATCCTCATTCATGTCCTTCAGCATAACTGTCTTCTTTGGCATCTCTCAGCCCCAGCAGCAAAAGCTTTTTGCTTTGAGATCAATCCTGCATTTCAGAGAAAAATTTACCTCCTTTCCACAGTCATAAAGAAGCTGAAATACACACACACAAACATTCACACAACACCTTCCCTGGGAGTTAAGGAACAGGAGAGAAGCTCTTCCCAGTCCTGAGCTTCTCGCAAATTAGTTCTGAAAGGGATTGAAGCAAGGCCTGAGCTGTAGCTCCCTGTGCTCACCTTCTCAACTTACCAAGGGTGATTTTGTAGTCATATTTATAGTTAACAATCTGAACTCTGCCAAAAGTGTATTATAAGACTGCCATGGGCTCTTTCCAGTTTGGATTTAATATAAATACTACATCATATTACATTGGTAATCCTTAGAGATGAAGCTTTGGAGACCGACTTTACTATGAGATTCAGCTAGGTTAGAATGCATTTTTTATGGTGGGTGGGAAATGAAACTTGACCAATTTAAAAATGTTAAAAATTATCAGTAATGTTGAAATACTTTGAAAGTTGATTTCCAGATTAAAGGTTATTTGTCTCCCTACACCCCACTCCCCATTTCTGGAGATTAAAAACAGTAAAGAAGTTGCTTTGAAATTTTTCCAGTATCAAAGTGAAAAATAAAACTTTGTTTTTATCATGGCTGACTTTTTACAAACATAATACTGTTGGTGCTCTGGACCCCCATCTGAAGTTCAGACCTAAGCTTACAATATATATTCATTACTCATTTACCTTGGTTTTTCAGGAGGATCATTTTCTCCCATCTATTTTCTACTTCTAGCATTTTTATTTTCATATTTTTTTTTTAAATATATTTAAATAAGTTATATGGCTGCTAATCTCACAAGATTGACCCTGAGTGGCGTACAATGCTTAAAACCCAACAACTGAAACTAAAATCCAATAACCTATAGCACTTGGAGTAAATAACACCTTCCAATCACAAACTATATCAACAACAGAATTCCAGTGCCTCATTAGGGATCATGTATTTGGCTGGTTTCAGTCATACAGATGGACTTTGCACAGATCTGGGCCACAAAATATTTTTTTTGTTAGCAGGGTAGAAGCTGATTCTGATTTACTTTATAATCTGCATTCCAGTAGGTAGTGGGAGGACATTTTTCTTATGTCAGTGAATAACTCTCAAGCTCTGTTATTGCTTCTTTATTCTAAATCAAATGGTCTAGTGTAACACTAAATATTCAGGGATGCTTAAGCTGGGTTGATGATATGGAAATAAAATTAACACCAAGATGAATAGATTTTAGCAATTGACTGTCCTTAGATTCTTCAAGGATGTGGTTTATCATGTCTTGGTGGTGTATTGATGGTACCAAGAGGAGGAGGATGAAGACAGTAAACATCTCTGCTCAAGGAACAGGGAAAATAAGAAGTGCACTTCCTAAGGAAAATGTGATCTCCATAGCCAAATAATGATGGTGTAATTAAATACCATTACTGTTATTTGGTCCTGAATGCTAATTAAGTGTTGTTATTTCTGGAAAGTTGAAACTATGGTTGAGTCGGTCCATGTATTTTGAGATTAAGGAGGTTTCATCGTATCTTCATAATACACTCCGCTACATAGTTTCAAAGTAGTACAAGATCAGAAGCTGTGAAGAGACCTGACCCATAGAATTGCTATGAGTCGGACATAACTGAATGCATGACATCATTGGCATCATCACCTATTTTCAACTTAGAAACTGAGCACCAAGATCAAGCTACATCCAAAAAATGCTAGGTAATTCCTAGAAACTTCAGATAAATCAGCCATCAATAGACACATAGAGATAAACTATGCCATTCAAAAGAGACAATTAAAAAGATAAGAAGGAAATTAAAAAGACTAGAACATATGCTCTCTACCAATCAACACACAGATAAGCAGGAATTATCTATCACCAAACATATAAGCAGAAAGGAGTTTCTTTGTTCATTTTTTCATTCATTCATTCATTCATTCATTCATTCATTCATTCATTCATTCTTTAATTCATTTTCTATGCCCTAAACAAGAAGTACGAAGGAGAAAACCACACCCTTATCAATATAGGCAGGGCAGGTTACTGTATATGAACAGGAAGAAAATTACACACTCATTAGTATTGATGATGTTATCTAGTTAAGGCCCTGTCCCACTGCACTTATGGATGCAAAGAGGATGTAAAACGTTAAAAAAAGCTTGCCATCCATTGGAAAACGCTATGCATCCGTTGTGTACTCATTGCATATGTGTTTCATACGCTCTATCCGTCGAGGATCCGTCCACTGCGATTTCATCCACGCAAGAAGTTTTGAGCTGCACAAAACTTTGTGAACGGATGAACTTTCCGCTGTGTACGATGTAAATCCGTGACATATGAGCAACAAACGTTCTATGTCTGTTTATCATCCGTTAAACATCCGCTGTATCCTCTCTGCATCCTCTGGGCATCCTCGCAACTCACATCCGCTGCAGCTGAAAACGGAAAGAGGGAGGAAAGAAAGGGTACATGGAATGTACATCGTTAATAGCACGGAAATAGAAAGGATGTGTTTGCATCTGATATACATCCGCACGGCATCCCCTTTCTTTCCTTTAGGCATACGTGATGCATCCACTTCATCCGCTATGCGTCCGCTTCGAAATTCTCCCTCGGAACCCCTTCGGAGGTGTCATCCGCTGTCATCCACTAGGCTTCCTATGAACATCCGTTTAACATCCCCGCTACATCCTACCCATGTCCGTTCTTTTCCGTTCTGTTTATGCAAATTTTCACCACTTTTTGAAGCAGATGGCAACGGATGGAGCCACCCCGAAATTTTTCTCGTCCACTGTGTCTTTTATGCATACATTTTGCGTCCATCGGCCAGTGGGACCTAGCCTTTAGGTAAAGAAAGTCTGCAAGCAAACAACCAGGTTCAGAGAGTACCAAGGATTCCCCAGTTCAACCCTGAGCTACTTACATTTTCTTCCATTGTAATTTTATTGCGCCCATGTTTTTTTGCTGACTAAAATTTATTTTCCCAGCTCTATTTCAGAGTTGTTTTTGCAAATTAAGTGATTGTTGGCAATTATTAACATTTGATCAATATTTGGCATTTTAATTTGTCACTTATTAAGGAAATGGTGATAAATTTGGTTATTATTTAGTGAGTACCATGTTTCTCCAACAATACGGCCTCCACCAATAGGAAACCCCACCATGTTTTATTGACATAAATTCAAATTAAGCCCCTTCCCCCAAATTAAGACCCATATTAAACATGCAAAATGGGGGGGGGGAATGGCGGGGGGGGGCTTGCATTTAGGAAGTACTTGCATGCCCGGATATGGTGCTGCCTGCATTGGTGGGGCACTTCATATCGGGAGACCTTCCGCCACCATTGCTTTCCCTTGTCCCTTGCTGCCGCAGCGTTAGAGGAACTGGCTGCAGCCTCCTCCTCCTCAGCCGCAGCGCAGACGTTGACCTTGCGGAGAGAGAGAGAGCGGGAGAGATCCTCTCGGGCGAGCGCCTTCCCTTGCAAGGCAGCAACGGGAGCGCCTGAAGCCTGAAGTGTCTTCTCAGGGCTCCGGTTGCAGGGAGGAGCCCTGACTGGCTGCACATGGTTGTGCCAAACGCCACGGCATTGCTCTAACACCGCGGCAGCAAGGGAGAAGGGAAAGCAACGGTGGCAGAAGGTCTCCCGAACATCCAAGCTGTCGCCACCCGCCCACCCGAGGATGCAAGGGGGGGGGAATTCAGTCACCCCCGAAAAGACAGCCTAGCCATTTTTGGGGGGATCAAAAAAAATAAGGCCCGGCCTTATTATGTGAGAAAAACAGTAATAGTGAGTATTATTTAGTGAGAAATGATGAGTAATTTGGTTATTATTTTTTATTTATTATTCAGTTACTATCTAATAACTGAAATACTTTCTCTAATTGGGTATGTGCAAATTATAGTTCACTAAATATAATATAAACATAAATAAATAATACAAATTATTTGTGGCTTATTCAAGTATCCGATTTTGTGTTTGGCTCTTCAGAAACTTTGATGGGATTATATCAAGCATCTGGCAGTTTGAAGGGCGTAGTTAGAGGTCTTTGTTTTCCTTTCTTCAAGCAACAATGCAGGTGTTAACTTATCTAAAAGCGGTGTGGCTGTGGCAGACTTAAAAATGTATTTCAAGCTAGATATGCAACCTTTTCCACAGTTCCTTTCTTTGGGCCATATGTTAATAATGCTGCCTGCCTTTTCCAAAGCTTCCTGTCGCAATCCCCTAGTCTCAGTGCCTCTGCAGATGTTTGTTTTCAGATGCTTATGGAAGACAAGGAAGGCCCCCCGAAAGGTCAGATTTTCTTGTAGCAGCATATGCTGCCTGGTTAAGCTTTCAGAACAGAAGGTTAGTATAAAATAATCTGGCAATTTAAAAAAAAACAAATGAGCACTTACAGGAGCACATCCTTCCTGGCCCTTTCCCCGAGGAATCCATGGTTGAAACCATGCATTTGCAATGCACTTTGGATATTTATATAATATTCACAAATGTTCCATGATTTAAACAGCTGTCTAGCATTCCAGAAGCTCCACAGAACAGGGTGACAGACATTTATTTTAAAATATGACAATCTTGCTGGGCTCCATAAGGAGATTTATTTCAATCTGTTGTAATACTTTTTGTTCTTCTCAAGAAAAATAACAACAAATGGGGGTGATTTTGAGAACTGGTAGATTAGTTGCAGTCACATACATAGTCAAAGCAATGTGTTTTATGTGGCTAGCACCTAAAACACAAATCCTATAACCTTTGACCTATAATTACATCAGGTTGCACATTGATTATTCGGAGTTGGGCAAACTGGAATGGGGTAATAATTGTGCAGTACAATTGTTGTAGTACCAACAACACAAGACAGTTTGATCCAGAAGCAGAAAATCCAAACGACTCATTATTGTGGAATACAATTCATCAGGAATTTCTCCTCTTCTCAGCTCTTTGTGATAAGTTATCTCGTTCTTCCCACATCTGAGAAAAGCTCAGCTTGTATTTAGAGTGATTCAAATTTATTTTACTTTCATCTCTCTTAATAGAGCTATTTTTGGCCATGTGCTGGATGTGTGAAAGATGGGGGATAATAGACCAAATTTGACCTACTTGCTATGTGCATGCCCCCCCCCCCCAGTAGTTTCAAAAGTAAAAGGGTTGGAGAAATTGGCTGGTGATTGAAGAGAAGTTTTGGATTAATCGTCAGGAATTTAGAATAAAGTATTTCTCATACTGTTAAAATAGGCATCATGATCACTCACCTTCCCATCCAAAAACATGAGCTGAGCAATATCGCCAGTTGTTGTCAATGGGGATTATGTGAAAGCGAACTGGTTTTGCATTATTGATACTGTTTGTTTCAAAGGCTTGGGTGACAGACCTTTTCCAATAGATTCCAATGTCTGGAGCAGCGTTATCTAATTCTACTGCCTTTCATGGCATCTTGAAGCAGACACTGTGGTGGACTCTGGCATGAGCTGTGGTGGCGCAGTGGTTTGAATGGAGTATTGCAGGCTAACGCTGCCAATTGCCTGCAGTTGGATTCTCGCCAGCTCAAGGTTGACTCAGACTTCCATCCTTTGGAGGTCGGTAAAATGAGGACCCAGATTGTTGCGGGCAATATGTGATTCTATAAACCGCTTAGAGAGGGCTGTAAAGTGATATATGTCTGACTGCCATTGCTATTTGCCTTTCTAAAATAGAAGATAATTGTGCTATTTAGACAATTTAGAGTACTACAGCATGTTCAAGTGTTTCTTGCAGATCATGAAAACCTGTTTGTATCAAAACTTTTGTTGCCTTTAGTTATGTAATTAAGCATTTTAAGTACAGAAGAGAGTATTGTGACGATTCTCTGAAGGTGTGACATTATTAGAGTAAGCGATGCAGGATAAAGATACTGGGGTTTTTTTTTTTGGTCAGCTGTTTTTCAGTCTTTCACCTTTCTGTTCTATCTGAATTAACTCTTTATTTCTTAAAAGATAAAATACATATGGTATATATATATAGACCTGATTAAACTGATAGTGCTTTTTCAGAAGGCTTGAATAGTTAAAAATGTAAAATGAGTGCAATTGAATTTATATTTTTTTAACTAATTAACCATTGTTATTTTATATATTTAATTTTACCTTTGCACTTAGCAGTCGTGTTTTTCATGCATCAAAACATTGCCGGTTTAATACTGTATTAATTCCAGCTTGTGGTCAGAAGATTGCTGTTTAGAAGCAATGAAGCTATAAGGAATTTTGGCAACTGACTGTGCTTAGGAAGGAAAGGGGTAACAGAGGGCTCTGAGTTAGTGTTGATCCTGAATGGAAATAAAATGTGGAAAAGAGTTTATAAAAATGTCAGGCAATAACTAGTTTAATAACAGATCTTAAGATTCCAGGACAAAAGTGAACATTTGAGATGAGCATTTCCCAATTTGATGTCCTCTAGGTTGGCTAAGTATTTTTAGACTTGAAGTCCATTGCCCATAGAAGGCACTGGTTAAATGAAAGCTAATGGAGATTATTGCAATTGTAGAAGTAGAACTTGTATCCATTTTGTAGAATAGATGTATGGGTGGATTATTGTACTTTCTGGAAGTTCAAAACAGAGTATATAATATTTGTGGATTAAATGTTAAAATATTGTATTTTGTTTCAGTGGCTACGTTGCTATAAAGCCCATAATTATTCTGCTCAGCGGAAAGAATTGCATTTATACAATGTATGCCTATTATAGATAATTGCTTGCATGGCTGAAGAACTAAACAGTTCATCACAGTTGCCAGTGTTTGTACATCAATGACAACTTTGTGGCTCTGCACAACCCTGGTGCATGTAAATGTTCTGTTCATTTCAATGCAATATGTATGCCTGGTTATAGGATTATGCTATGTATGGTCATAATTTCTGAGGCATGGAATGGCTCTTCACTTTGCAACAACCATAGGAGACAAACATAGCAATTGTCTTTCAACTTCTCATCCGGAAATCTAGAATAAAATGGTTTAAGTGGAAACTTTCTTGGAGAACGTTATGAACTGGCTGCTTGGAAAATTCTACAATATGGGAAGTTTGAGGAAGAATGGGAATTCTTGGAAACTGAGGCAGATACACATGGAAGAAGTGAGAACCTTTGCCCACATTGTTCTGTCATTGGATAGGCACAGTTGAGTACCGCCTGCCATTTTCTATAGTACACATTTTTTTGTTCTTTCACCTGTTGGATCTAGTGGATAAGGCACAAGGCTAGGAGTTCTAGTTTCAATTTTTAGACATGAAAACCAGTCTGCTAACTTTGGGCTAGTTGTTCTTTCCTCAGCTCACCTCGTGGGGTTGTCGTTGTGGGAAAAATAGGAGGAGGAAGGAGCATTGAGTATGTTTGTTGAGTTATATATAAAAGTAATAAAGGTGGGATAAAAATAAATTTTTAAAAATGCATCCTAGTAACATTTCAAGCAGTGACTAAAAGGTGAAGCTGGAATCTAGCAGAATAAAAAGATCGGTGAATTTATTTGTGGATGCATGTATTGTACAAGGCAGGATGGGAAATTATAGCCCCTTTATAACCTTTGGACTTCAACTGGCAGAATTTCTGAGCTAGCATGGCTGGTTTAGGAATTCTGGGAGTTGAAGTCCATAGGTCACAAAAGGGCCATAATTGTCTGCTCTGGGATAAGGCATGTTGTATCATTTCACTTATGTTGTAAACACTCATTGTTGGAGCAGAGATAACCAGTTCTCCTCATAGGCTGTTTTGCACTGCTGGTTGAATGGCCAGGAATGGATTTCTTGAGGTATATTTTATTAGCCCAGGGCAGCAGTCTGGCATTTTATCTGGGGGCCAGACTCACATATCTTTTGGCCAGATAATCATCTCAGATTGAATTAAGTTAGCAAAGGGCAAGCCTGTTTACAAAGGATCCCAACTGTATTGTGCGCCCGTAGCCAGGTTTTGCTTGAATACATTAATGCAGATCCACTTTCACTCACAGACCCACTGAATCCTCATCAAACTGATCAAGGAGTATATGGTAGGTAAATATGTGTACACGGGTTGTTTTCTTTCAGTCAGCTTCCTGTGTGCTCCTGCTTTTTATAGTAGTGGATTACTTTTCCACCTCAGCTGTTTCTCATGAGTTGCTGCTGTTATTACTGAGATCCCTAAGTCTTGCATCATGTGCAGTTTCACCCAGTGGCCAGCTTCCAGATTTCTCTGGTTTCGAATTAAGTCATTCACTGCTCGTCACACGTCCAAGGCCCATTTCTTAGAGTGCTTTATACAGTCTGTTTGTTGGGGGTTTTGTTCCCCTCCCTCAAGCCCAGATACATCCCATAATATTTACAACATGCATTTGTCAGTTTCCATACCTAGAGCATTTTTTACTATCACTCACTGTCAAGAATTCCTTTATTTTAAGATTTATGTTCAGGTTATTTCCCTTATTTTCTTGTTTTTAAGCTGTGGTTTTCGCAGAGACAAAATTCTCTAAATCATCTGCAGCTTCAATTTTTGTGCAATCAATCATTTCCAAACTTGGTGGTTCATGAATCTCACTTTGTCCATTCTGTTTGCGCCATATTTAAGCTCCTAGCTCACATACTACAGAGCTATGTTATGGAAAACATTGCTATCTTTGCTCTTCTGAAAGGGTCATTGATGCCCAGTCTGTACTTTGTGTGGTTCCAGCTTCTGTTCTTCCGTGGTAAATGTTTAGCATGTGTGAGAAAAAAGTGTGTGTGGGTGTGGTGCATTTAGTTTAAAATTTCAATTACGTACATTTAGAATTAGTAAGTTTCACAAGACATCAAAAGTTCTTCCTAATTTTATTATTCACTTGATGATTAGTAGAAGAGTGATCACTACTAACTACATGTTAAAGTATGCACATATGTATATGCTTGAATATGTTAGGTCCCAATAAGGCCTTAATGCAAGCAGCATTAAAAGTGTTTTGATTTGATTTGGTAGGTTTTTCATTTGGTTTTATTTAGTAATTAGTCCTAAACCGTCACTTATAAAAAAAGGCAGGATATACATCCTGAAACAAAATCAAACTAGTTATATCTGTAAGGGTGACATTTCCAACTGAATCTCAATGGGAGGAAATCATGTGACATGGATTAACTCTTCATTCTTCTTTCTATTGTTTTTACCACTCTTTAGTTTAATAGGTGGGTTTTTTTTAACACGGAGAACAAAGTTATTTGTGATAAGAGCTCAATTGAAATGTGCCGAAAGGAAATGTGCCTAATAACTCCTTTTTTCCCTTGAGAATTAGGAATCTTTTGGAAGAATAGTTTTTCATACAAAAATATGATTATTGCAGATAATGGAAGCGCTCAGTTGTTAGGGTTTATTAACTGGAAACCAAACAATCGTGAATTTTCTGGTTCTTTTGTTTTTGGCTACAGGCTATTTGTCTCCTCATCCATCTCCTCTGGGAGCTCCTGAGCACGTGTCTAGTCCAATGTCTGGAGGAGGTCCAACTCCACCCCAAATGCAACCGAGTCAGCCAGGGCCCATGATGTCTGGAGACCCACAAGTGATGAGCCAACCCAGTAGAGGCCCTTCACCTTTCAGTCCTGTTCAGTTGCACCAGCTCCGAGCTCAGATTTTAGCATACAAAATGCTGGCTCGAGGACAACCAATCCCTGATAACATTCAGCTTGCTGTACAAGGGAAAAGGTCTCTGCCTGGGATTCAGCAGCAGCAGGCTCTTTACAAATCATCCGGTAAAATGGCTACCTCCTGTATTATAATACCTCCTCAAGACTGAGGACAAAATTGTGGCCTTCCTTTTATTACGTGTAAATGGGAATTCAAAGAGTGATTTGTGAGGAAAGGAGTAAAAGGGAACCCTGTTCTTTTCCACCCTTTTGCTTCAGTGCATAGATGCATGCAGAAGCAATGTGGCTGAGTAGCGCAGACAACAGAGGCATTATGGGATCCTGAGTAATTTGAACACTAGAAAAACCAACTTCTATGTGGGGTGGTGGAATATACATTTCCTGTAATGTCCTGGGGAGAGATTTTCTATACGTTTACCTCAGAACAGAGAAAAAAGGAAACAGAGCTGAATTGAATTCCGTAGGGATCCTTGAAGTGAAATAAAGAGTCTGCCCTCAAATAAAAACTTCTATTTTTATTTCCTTGTCTATTTCTTTCTATGTGTTTAATTTTAGTATGAACTAGGTAAATGGAGCAAAAAAAAAGGAGGGACATCACTACATTTTGATTTAAAAACCTCTACTGAAATGTAAATGTTTAATTAACAACACAGAGAGAGAGGGAGAGGGATAGAGACAGAGAGTTCATATGAAGGAATTTCCTGAAGCTCACCCCTAAGGCACGGAAGCTGTTTTGCATAAATGTTCTTGGTACCTTCCAATAAGAGATCATGTGCATTCTTCCTTTCAGGAGTTGTTCCCATGCCTGGACATGCAGTTGCTTCAGGAATGCCAGGACATACAGCTGCCATGGCTCCAAAAACTTGGCCAGAAGGTAAAACTGCAGTACTATTACCCAAAACTATCCATAGCTCATGTGCAGTTAACCATGATAGTTATGATGTGAGAAGAGGAAGGGAAAAAAAGAAGCAAAAAGAGTCTTTTCAAATCCTTTCCTTTCTATATTGTCTTAATGGCATATCTCCACAATAGCAGGTAGTGAATGCTTTTTCCTCCCCAAATATGAGAGAACAGAGATAACCATGAGGGGGTTTAGTGCTCTTTTCCCCTTTTTTTCTCCTCCCAAAGCTCCTTTTATAGAGTGTCTCCAACAGACCAAAATTTCTTCTTATGAAGACCTGTTTAACACTGTCTGTCACAGAGAAGAAGGAGTTAACATATTCTCCAAAGCCCCTGAGGAGAAATTAAGAAGTAAAGGATGGGAGATGATTAAAGAGGGATCCAACCTAGAACTAAGCAGAAATGTTCTGAAGTGAGTATAATTAATCAATGGGATGATCTATCTCTGAAGGTTGTAGGTGCTCCATCACTGGAGGTAATCAAGAAGAGACTGGAGAGCCATCTGTCCAGAATAACATACGGTCTGCTGGTTGAGCAGAGACTGGGAAACCTCCAAGGTCCCTTTCAATCCTGTTATTCAATGTTCTATGCTATGAGAAGTGAGGCTGAATGATAGTTCTAGTGGAAAAGAACAAACTTTCATTTCAAGGAGTCATCACAATATTGCTTCTAGAGATACTGATCTAAGATTTTGACCAGACTTTCAAGGTGGCAATAATCTCTGAAAAATATTTTTCTTACATTGTTTTTCTTCCTAGCTTGGTTTTAATTAGCTTCCAGTTACCTACTCTACTGTTGCCTTTCTTTTTGGAATATGAAAGAGTCTTCACTGCTTTCTAAATGTATAACATTTAGAAAATCACACTTGCTCGGCTTCTGTAATGCCAGGCAAAAATATTTGCATTGTCTGTCAGATGTGTGAATAACAGCTAGAAAGTTTCAAAGCCTATTCACCTTTTTCTGCTGCATTTCCAGGTTCTTGACTGAAAAATAATTTAATTGTCTGCAAAGGATAGAAGCTGTTCCCCCCACTTTTGTTGTTTTGCATCTGAAATCCCTTTAAAATTATTCCTTTGACACCCTCCCTTTCTCCCCCCATAATGCAATTTTACAAACATCATTACAAGGATAATTAAGAGACCAAAACCGTAACCTGAGAATTAGAGCAAATTGAAAATAATTAATGTGATCATAGATTAGGGCAGAGATGTTACTTCCACGTGGGATATTTATTTTAGGCATAAAACTAAACATAAAATCCCCCCTAAACATCATGTTATTCATGTTTCTGTTAGTGTGAATGTCTGTAACGGTACTATAGAAGTTTCAAACTTGATATCATTTGATCTAGATCAGGGATGTCAAACCCAATTGCATCGTGGGCCATATTCATGATGTATCGGGATTGTTTTGGCCCTTGTGGAGCTGAGGTGGGCGTGACCTATGCAGGCTGTATCCAGCCCGTGGGCTGTATGTTTGACACCTCTGATCTAGATGTTCAACAAAATTAATTCTAGATTAAGATACTTAGATTTTAACCAGTATTTCTTCTATCCCACTTTTTATTTTCCAGGGCAAGGAGTGGATATGAATGTCTCAAGTACACCCCAAAAGCTGGCTGTTCCGCCTCCAAGTGGAAGACCATCACCTGCCCCTGCTGCTACCCAGCCTACAGCTGTAATGCCAGGTCCTTCTGTGCCACAGCCTGCAGCTGGTCAGCCTTCACCTATTGTTCAGCTGCAGCAAAAACAGAACCGTATCAGCCCCATCCAAAAGCCTCAGGGGCTGGATCCTGTTGAAATTCTTCAGGAACGGGAATATAGGTAATAGCCAAACTGGGGTATTTCAGATTAGCTTGCTTTGTGAGTTATGATTCTTATTGTCATTTCAATTTTTTAAAATTACTATAAACTTCATAGCAGTTATTATATTTTCTGGAAAAGGACTGAAAATTAACTGGGAAGTAGGGCTGGGGAAATAAGGGCACAGCAAGGCTGAATCAGATTTTTAATCCCTAACCTTTGGAATCCTATTGTCAACATTTCAGAACTAGAGAAAATTTTGTGGGCATAACCAAAAACGATTGCTACAGGAAATTCTTCCAATCCTGGATGAAAATTGGTGGGATCTGACCGCTGTAACTCCTGGTTTGGTGATTTACGATTTGTGTGCGTGTGTAAATCATTGTCAGTTTGCTGCCTGGACAGCTGAGCAGCACTGCGTGCGGGTGCACAGTGGTTGAAATAGCACTTTTTTCCTGCTTTTTCAACCGCAGCTGTGCCACACAAAGCAGCTCTGGTTGAAAAAACAGGAAATGAAGGTCAGGTAAGAGCCCAGGTAGGCTGGTGGGCCAAAACAGCAGCAGACATAGAACCGGTTCTATGTCTGCTCTCTTCAGAGCCACCGGTTCTACAGAGGTGGACAGAACCGGTAGAATCCCACCCCTGGTTGTGCGGGTTTGATTTACGTGCATGTTGTATAAATATTTACATTTCCCTCTTTCATTTATTTCCTTAAATCTCTGAGTATATATATAGTATGTGTGTGTTTATGATTCAGTAGAGGGCCTTTTTTATTTGCCAAGCTTTGTATGAAAATATTTTTATTCTAAAGCAAAAACAAAACAAAACCCAACTCTAAAGAAAAAATAATAATTCTGAAACTTTGTATTTCAGTAACGGGAGAAAGGAACTCCATTTAAGCGAGATTAAAATTGGAATAAGTCCCAGTAAGAAGTGTCTCTAGTTAATATGTTTGATTTTGCTTGGGCAAGCTTTGATATTTTAAGAAAATCTTAAAATCATTCAGGCAAAAGGAGGCATTTGACCTTTTGAATCCAGTGGGGAAATCCAAACTTCAGTATCCCAGATACCTTCTATTTAGAGCCATGCAATAAAGACAATGCCATTACTTCTCTGGATACTGTATTTGGTTCCACTGTCAAAGTCAGAAAGTTTTTTTTCTAAGCCACCATTAGAATCCACTTTCCTATAACTTTAAATCCATTATTCCCCGTCCTGCATTTCTGAACAAGAGAAAACAGGTCTTGACCTTCTTCAAGTGTGACATTCTTTCAGGCATTTGAAGAACGCTATCATATCACCCCAACCCCAGATTTTCCCCCAGAGCTAAATATAACCAGCTCCTTTAGTCTCTTTTCACAGAATTTAATTTCTAGCCCCTGATCATCCTTGCTGCCATTCTCTATGTCTAATTTGAATAAGTCTATTCTAATTTCTATTCATCCTTTGTAAATCTGATGAAAACAGAAAAATGAAGAAAAGTAGATTCTCATATTCTAAAAGTAACACTGTGTATTTGATGTTGCTTAATATTCCACATGCTTTTTTTGCAGCCATTTCCCACAGGTCAAAGTGCAGTTTCATTGTGCTTAACATACACAGGTTTACAATGTCTTAAGTGTTATCCTTTTATGGGAACAGCAACAGATATTGTGAAAAAAATACCTATAAAATCCTTCACATATTTAACATCTCGATAACAAGTCGATTTACTTTGCTGTTTAAAACTGTGCCAGTTTGATAAATTTATGCACAAGTTCTTAAACAGCCCTCCCAACACTTAACAAAACAAAGTATTTGTTCTTCTCTAATCTTAATGAATTCTTGTGAAATAAATAATGTACAGTGTAATTTAATGTCATTCCACTATAAGCAAAGCTTCTTTTCTTTGTACTACTCATTAAAAAATTGTATATGTTATTGTGCTGAAATGATGAGCACAGTGAATTATATCAAATTGATCTCTTTAATTGCCTTTCCTTGCTCCTTGGACTATCATTCTGCAGTTGTGGCACCTACCCTAGAATCCAATAACATCTGTAGTTGCACTCAGTTGGTTCAAGGGGATGGTGCCCTTTTGCAAGAAGATCTTTAACATCCCTTTAAGAATTCTCATTCTGCTTAGAAAAAGACAAATAACTACACTGTGGAGATTAATTAAACAAATTTTGGACAGGGTTAGCTTAAATCCCCAAAGCCTAGCGGCTTCAGAAAACTGCTTTCCTCTTTGTCTTGATTTTAGGACTTAATGGCTTTTAATATTTCCCCAAGAAGATAAAATAGCCTTTCCCCCCATCTGTTTTAAAGATTAGGCAGTGAAGATGATTTAAGTATTTGATACCTACATTTTAGGACAAAATAAAGTATTCCAAGATGCCACAGAATTATAATTCTGTGTCTGAAACAATGGCATAGTAATTAAATAAAAGCAACTCCGAGTAGCTTCCTTTTAAATGTCATAATGAAGACCATTTCACTTCTATTTATTTTGGAAATGCTAAATAAGGGTTACGGATTTTAAAGTTGGTTTCAAATTAATGGCAATTGTGATAATTTGGTATTGTTGGTAGCATCTACCAATGCACATTCTTCAGCTAGTTTAAAAATGTATCCTTTATCTTTATATCACTTATTAAAACAAATGAGACATTGTAGCTGTAACACCATTTTAGCAGCCTAGAAATTACCCTGAAAGATGTGTACTTCCTCACTATAGCTACTTGTCAATTTTGCCTCTTCGCTGCTAGCACAGTTAAAGAATCTTTTAGCAAGGATCTTAACCACAGTTGGGGGTTAGTTGCTTCCCATTTAATTAGAATCTCAATACACCATTTAAAACAGCTTTCAGATTGTAGGCTGAACAGTACATTTCGCCAAGAATGATGGTCTTGAACTGCTGTCAAGGATAGCTGAAAAAAAAAAAGGACTGTGAATAGAGAAAACTTTTTCTGGAGGCTATATGCTTAGTTTATCAATGCTAGATAACAGATGAACACTTCATCTGCACTAGCCCGGTGTGTTAGAAGTGTGTGTCATCTCTGAAACAAACCTGGCTAAGCCCATCTTGTGCTGCCTCATAGTTGCCACGAAGCCTGAGAGGGGGAAGGGAGGGAGGAAGCAGATAGCCTGGCGACAGTCAAAACAAAGTTTTCCTGTGGGAACCAAGGTCATTGAAACAGGTGGCTGTTGAAGGAAGAAAGGAGCCTGCCATCCATCTTCATTGGACAATGTGACTGGTGACACCTGGGAGGGGGATTTTTACTCTTTTAATTAAGTAAAAACCATGGGAACTGTTAAGAGTTGGTTTTTACCGGCTGTGCCAATAAACTGTTCTTTGAGGAATCTACCTGCCTCAGAGTTCTGCTTTCAGTGGGTGTATTATTCAGAACTCTGACATTAAACCAACTCTCCTAACTCTGCTCCAGGGGGAACCTCTTTCCGGGGTTGTGAGCCCTGACCGCTCACCTGATGTTTTGAGGGGAGCAGAGAAGACTCAGGGAAGACCTCAGAGATGGAGAAGCAGGGGGAAGGAGCTACCGGCACAACCCCCACAGAGAGCCTGCAGACCCCTACGGAGGTCCTGCAGACTGCGGCAACAGTGATAGAGGTTGCTATCCTGGAGGTGACTCGGCCCAAGGTCCAAGCGGAGGCAACGATCACCGGGGACTTGTACTGGGCCAAGGAAGACCTCAGACACCAGGGCTCCATGTAGAGGCTTGGGATGTAACCGGTGACACCTGAAAGGACATGCTTTTAATTAGGTGAAAACAGCCCTAAGTATCACGAGTTTTCACCAGCTGTGCTGATATGATGTATCCAATAAACCTGTTCTTTGAGGAATCTACCTGCCTCAGAATTCTGCTTTCAATGGGTGCATTACTCAGAACACTGACAGTGTGATCATATAGATCAGCTGTTCTAACATTTCTTAATATAAGGTCTTTGTGAAGCAACAAAGGTCAGGAGACCCAGTTTTGAATTTCTTTATGTTTACATCAAATGCAATTTAATTCTTTGATTATATATGTTGATGTTACACGCTGCATGGTCCAATAGCCTTAAAATAGTCATTATGGTAGTTCAAGTTGTTCTTGCATTTCACACAGATGTTAAAAAGAGAACTTTGCAACTGCTCCAGCCACCACTGATATAGATATGATATCCTTTTCCCAGGAATTCTGGCCATTGATAATGGGCTAGGCTCCCTGCCTTGATACTGAAGAAGGAGAGAGATTCAAGGGTATTAGGGTAGGGGCATGGGAAGGAGTGTTTGAAAGAGATTCCACCCTTTTTTAATAAAAATTTTTTATTTTAAACAAACATAGACAAACAAAACATAAAACTATCTTCCAATTATATACAGTGTAATTTGTTGGTTACAAATCTTTTGTGCTTCATCTCCATACTCCTCACTTATAGTTTGTATAAATTCTCATATTATCCATCTAGTGTGAGTGTGTATATGTATGTATGTATGATTATTGTTAATCATAGATTGAGACTCCACCAAAAGTGGTTTGTTATTAGTCTACCTGAGACCATTCACAGTTTTTAACCATCCAAGGAAGTTTTTTTTTTTAAAAAAAAAGGCTGAATGGTTCTCCGTTCTTTAATTGACCAGCTTTGTGGGGCTTGGCAACAGCGGCATTTTAAAACTCCAAATTCCTTTGCACAAAATTTTTGAACACCTGTGTGTGGGGCTGGGGGTATTCAATAGTAAAAAAAAAACTATGGCTCATTTCACTTTATTTACTTTAAAACACAGAGTCTGCTGAGCTCAAAAAGATAATCCATGCATAAAGTAAACTAAAGAGGCCAAGAAATAGTGAAAGAGACTTGGAACTGACAAGTTCATTTATTTTTTGTTTTAATTCTCTGTCTTGTGTTCTTATCTACATAGGCTTCAGGCTCGAATTGCACACAGAATTCAGGAATTAGAAAATTTGCCTGGTTCTTTACCTCCAGATCTGAGGACTAAAGCCACAGTGGAGCTGAAAGCGCTTAGGCTATTGAATTTTCAGCGCCAGGTAATGCATTATACTGGGGGGAAAATTTTATTTATTTGTGATTAGATACTTAGGGCATTCATATGTCAATCATTCTATTTTAAAGCTAAAGAGTAACTGATGTACCAATGAATTTCATGTGCCCCGTGTGAGCTCAACCTATAGAAAAGAAGCACAGCAGCTGCAGTTGAGCCAAGGTGGCGCAATGTTTAGAATGTCCTATTGCAAGTAACTCTGCCCACAGCCAGGAGTTTGATCCTGACTACCTCAAGGTTGACTCAGCCTTCTGTCCTTCCGAGGTTGGTAAAATGAAGACCCAAATTGTTGGGGGCAATATACTGACACTGTAAATCAGAGAGTGCTGTAAAGCGCTAGGGAGCAAATATAAATCTAAGTGCTAAGTTTAAGTGTTTATTGCAGTTCCTATTTTGTCTCTTACATAATTCCCTGTCCTGCAAGGGTATAGGAACAAATGAGTTGTCATTTCCAATGGTAGAAAAACATTGTACTGAACATTGCTGACGATCTTGGGGTGGTTTTCCCTTACAGTTTGCATGAAACAGAAGATACCAAAGTATCTTAGAGTACAAAAAGCATTACTATATGTAAAAGGATGCAAAAACAAATTCATTAGGCTAAAAGGAAATATACAATCATACATTAAGAAATGTACATTAATGTTTGTTAAGGTGTGTGTGTGTGTGTGTGTGTGTCAAACAAAACTTATACTTTATAAAAAAGTTGCAAACTGATAATGAAACAAGAAGAAAGAATTTGTGGATTGGAAACCAAGTGATGGATTTATCATTACAGAAGTTACAGAATCTCCCTACGTCAGAAGTTTTATTTTTTTCTTTGTTTATATTTCTGTGCATGCTTGTCTTAACATCAACAGCACTTTCTGTAATATTTGGCACAATTTATTTTACTGTCTAAAACCTTTCATAAAACAGGTTAAGCTTAAGGAGAATGTTCTTCCCAAGTTTACTACAGTATTTTTTATTTTTTAATTGTTATATTTTAATGACTTTGCATTCCACCTGCTATACAATACGAGCCTCAGGCTGAGAATCATTTTATTAACTTTTCTTTTTTTTAACAAAGCAACCCGATCATCTCAACAAACAACAATGCAGCTAAAACTAAGACAAAACAAAAAACAGAACAATAAATACAGACCTAGGATATGAAACTAAAATCGGGAAAGAAATTAATTTGACACTGCAGTTCTACTTTTCATATAAATGCCAGGACTGAATTGATAAAATCTGTTTTCTTTTAAAACTAAGCACTGCCTGACAGATTTCTCAATTTCAAACTGACTTGCTTTATTTGATCAGCAAACTTGTTTTAGAATCTTGAAGTCCCATCACATTTATATTAGACATCCAGAACAAAATGGAAAGAACCCTTTGAAATGCTTTTTCTTTCTTTCTTTTTTTTTAATCAGTGCAATTTCTCTGCTGAGACCCGATTTCCTTTTAAAATGCTGTCTCTTCTGGTTCACAGCTGCGACAAGAAGTAGTGGCGTGCATGCGCCGGGACACAACTTTGGAGACTGCTCTGAACTCTAAGGCATACAAACGCAGCAAGCGGCAGACCCTGAGGGAAGCCCGAATGACTGAGAAACTTGAGAAACAACAGAAAATAGAGCAGGAGAGAAAACGTAGACAGAAGCACCAGGTATTATACTCTTCAACGACTTTGGGACTGTTCAGTTTGTATGTTTTTCCCCCCTCTACCAATGGATAGAATAATCTGTCCAGGGCCCTCTCTTTGTTTTTGTATCCTGCTAGATATGCTGGCTTGGCTTTCATTACTCTGCAGTCCATTTGTCAGCGAAATGCCCATGCAGAGCTTAAAAGAAGATCTAGCTGCTTCTTTTGTGTTTCATGTATTAACATAATGAGAAGGAGTCACAATGAATTGGCAGCTCACTACATAAGTTGGAAAAATCTGAAAGAGTTGGAATTTGCTGATACAGAGGTGTCCACAGGATCCAGTGCTTTCATCAAAATGAAACTGTTGTGCCATTGTGAGGCGAGCTTGGTCCCATTCACCCTTGCGTGTGAAAACACAATGCATGTACAAAAGGGGTGGAGCTTGTGTAGCATTGGCACAACACTGTTTTTGTCATTTTGCCAGAGTGCTCCCCCCCCCCCCAATATGCTGCTACGCGGAAACCGATTCCTGGTTGTTGAAAAACCTGTCAGCTTTTTTTTTGTGAAAGTTCACATTTGTTCCTACCATCACACTTCACTGATATAAATTGTGTTAAAGTATATTCTTCCTTGGATCCAAATGGCAGAGTGGGTCATTCTGTGTTTTTTTGGTTATTGATATGTAATAAATTGATAGATGCAGAAGCTAAGTACTTCTGAACTGGCAGGAAGTGAAGGTCTAAGACAGGGGTGTCAAACTCGATTTCATTGAGGGCTGCATCAGGGTTGTTTTTGATCTTGGGGGGGGACTAGGGTGGGTGTGACTAGGATGGGAGTGGCCAGCTTGACATCACTTGTATTGGGGCGCCTGTGGTAGCCCAAGCACTTTGCCAGTGAAAATGAGCTCCTGAGCTCCATCTTTGGCTGCCACAGCATCCTGCAACCCCTCTGCCATCTCCATTTTCACTGGCAGAGGGTTGCAGGAGACTATGGCAGCCAAAAACGGAGCTCGGAAGCCTGTTTTCACTGTAGAGGCATTGCGGTCTTTTGCTTTTTCCAAGGCAGCCCTATGGGCCAGATCTAAGTACCCCGCAGGCGAGATCCAACCTCTGGGCCTTCAGTTTGACACCCCTGCTCTAGGATTTTAGTCACTCCCGAATCTACTAGGAAGTATCAGAGATTGGATTGGAAATATTCTTCAGGTAAAGCAGGTATTCTGCTGCTTTATTCTGCAACTTGCTTTATACAAGTTGAAGCTTGTCCTGATATATACATTTCAAGAAATGAGGCCGTTTTATACCTCTGGTTCTTTTTGGTGGATTCAATATTTGGTAGTCTTTGTAATGAGAAATTATGATGTAGAAATATGTCCAATGCAATTAATTCTATTTCTATTGATTGGCATGTTAGCAGACATTACTTGCTGCATGACTTTTTAAAAAATGGAAATATCAGGAACTGAACTTTGGATATTTTACACAAGCTGAGTCCTCTTTCTGAAATAATCTATAGTCGATCTCACAAATGCTAAATAGTTTGTGACCATTAGAAGATTTTAACTCTTCTGCATTTTAGATATATCTGAATTGAATGTTGAGATCTTCATTGGGAATTATAATTTCAGAAACAATGACTAAAAATAGTTCTTAACAATGTTTATTTAGCTGGATTAGAAACCACTTCCTTGGATGCAGCCCTTAGAGAATGGAGGTTCAGATACTCACCAGGCTGGATAAGCTTTGAGCCAAACAGGTGCAGGAGATGCTGAATGGTAGATATGGGCCACATAAGCAGATGTATTTAGATCCACCTAGAGCCGTGATGGCAAACCTATGGCATGTGTGCCACAGGTGGCACACAGAACCATTTGTGCCAGCATGCGAGCTGCAGGCAAACTTACCTCACTGCGCATGTGCGTGCCTCACAGCTGATTTTTGGGCAATTTGAGGCCATTTTCGGCCTCCCAGAGGCTTGAGGAAGGCTTCTGCAGGCTTCTATAAGCTTTATAGGCCAAAATCTAGCTCGGTTTCATCACTTCCGTTTTTTTCGGAAAAACAGAAAGTGACGAAACGGGGTTAGATTTCAGCCTACAAAGCTTGTCGAAGTCTGCAGAAGTCTTCCTCAAGCCTTTGGGAGGCCGAAAAAGGCCTTAAACCGGCTAAAAATCAGCTGTGAGGCACAGTGCAGTTAAGAGGGTGGGTGGGGATTGCGTGCACATGTATAGGGGACATGGGGGGGGGCGCATTGCCTTCTGGGTGCTGGCATGCAAGTGCGCGCGGGCAAACACATGCACAGTTTTTGGCACAGGAGCCCAAAAAGGTTAGCCGCCACTGACTTAGAGCCTAAAGAACATCTCATGGTTACAGCCTATTAAGTACTATCTGGGAAACACCGAATCCAATTGCAGAATATCATAGCTTGTAACTTTTATATTGAAAAGATTCAAAAGCCACTGTCACTTGAAGAAAGAGACTATTTTTTAAAGTCCTGTTTCTCTCAGGAAATTGTTACCACATATTCCTCTCAGTACAGAAACCAGAGGGTCAGATATTTTAGCTTCTATAGTAAGAAAAATCTGTAGTATCTCTGCTTTCAAGAAATTGCTTTTCAAGAAACTGGCAGCTACTGAAATAACTATATATCAAGAGAGGCAGGAAAATAGCGAGGAAAGGTTGCATTCAGGCTACCATAATTGGGCTACATAAATCCCAATGACTACTAAATGGCAGCAAAGAATTAGAGTTTGCTGCATCTCTTTGCTGGCATGTGATGATTATCTGGATTTTTGCAAACTTAATATAGCAATCCTAAAAGACTGCATCAAAAACCTAATGAGTGCCATGAGCCAGGTTTCACCTCCCAATACGAATGTACATATATGCCTATATATGCATCAAGTCTTTCAAGTTAGTCTTGACTTCTGGCAACTGATTGGATGAGTCTCGCTGGAGTTTAAAATCTTCTTGGCAAGACTTTTGGAAGTGATTTGCCATTTCTGCATCCCAGGGGCTAAGAGAGAGAGAAATTGGCTCAGAAATAATCTAGCAGGCTTTGCACCTAAGACAGGAATAGAATTAAGTTTTCCAGTTTTTAATCCACTGCTTTTAGCCACTAAACCAAACTGGTTTTTGAACGAATCAAATAGCAGACTTTTGTCTTCGACAGTCCTGTTAAAATATAAACTACAGTCAGCTTTTAATAGGCAATTATAGGCAATTCAGCAGTTACTATAGATTTACTTAAACTGCAAAAAGAGGACTTTTTTGAATAGACGTGTAATTTAGCCTTCATATCTTTGAGTATCCACCCAAACTTCATCCATCCATCTTCCTAAATGTGCCTTTTTTTTTTTGCAACAGGCATCTTCAAGATTATATGTGCAGCCCCCTATCTTCAAATCCATTCCAAATTATGTTATTAAAAGGGAAAGGAGAATATTACTAAATACATGTGTTGTAATCCTATTTATTGAGCTTGATTAAAATAAATTTAGTTTTATTCCCCCTACTTTTTATTAGTTCTATGTTCAGCAATGTTTGGGGTACAAACAGTAGTGTACTTCTGAAAAACCATACATAGCCATTTGTCTTTCAGTTCTCAAGATAGAAACAGCATAGTACTTCAAATCCCATGAGAAATAACTAGTATAGCTGATATTGAAGACTTAAGAATTTCAGTTCATCCTCATATGGAATAATGGTTGCTACTTCCTGCTGTTCTGCACTGTTTTCATGTACTTGAGTTAAGTGCTTTTGCTAATTTTGTTGATTCCCTGCTCTCAACTGACAGTTATTACTATTATTTTAACAGGAATATCTCAATAGCATTTTGCAGCATGCTAAAGATTTTAAAGAATACCATCGATCAGTGGCTGGAAAAATTCAGAAGCTTTCCAAAGCTGTGGCTACTTGGCATGCCAACACAGAACGGGAACAGAAGAAAGAAACAGAGAGGATTGAGAAAGAACGAATGAGAAGGCTGATGGTAAGGTGTGATGTAACCAATCATGGAGACTGGCAAAATTAGTTCTTGTTTTAGGGATCAGAGGAGAATTTTAAAGGAAAAATGATATTAAGTCTGTTCCTTCAGACTTCCTTAAAATATTCAATCAAAATTACAGGGGTTAAACAGGTCATATACCTGGATTTAGAGCAGGGGTATCAAACTGGTGGCCCACAGGCTGGATGCGTCACGCACAGGCTGTGCCCACTCTAGCTCTGCAAAGGGAAAAAATGTTACATGACGGCAATGTGACACCACGATTTTGACACCCATGATTTAGAGGCAAGTTAATTTTTGCAGAAGGTGCCCTCAAAAAAATAAAATGAACATAGGTGCAGTAATTCATGACAGTTCCAATATGCTTTATGTTTTAAAAATCCTGGCAATAAAAATAAGTATTCTGATGCCTTCCAGTTATCAAAGAAAGATTCAAGGGAGTGTACCCCAAGGACAGCTTTGTCAGTGGGATCCTATGTCTCCTTAACACATTTCCATCTTTATGTTGGATTACATGAAGAAAATAAATGCGGAAAAGTTTATTATACAGTTATCTGAACCTGGTTCCCAAATATACTAAGATGATAATCTGATATTTTATATATTTCATTTTTAGAGATTGATTGTTGCTCAGTAGAAATTTCTGTCATACCATAGCCTTTCAAATTCTTCAAACGATATTATTTTCCTTCCCTTTCAGATATATTTGAATCATACTAAAAATTAAAAGTTTCAGCTATTTGCTATTCTCAGGCATGTTTTGAAAATGAGTAGCATACCAAAACAGTAGTTTGATCATGATAAACATTGGAATGTCATTGTTATCAGCGATATGTATTTAATTGAATTTTCAACCCAAATCAAGATTTTCTGAGAGCATTTACTGTAAACTCCACATGGTGAAGGGAAAGTATATTGATAGTTTCACCTGGTATGCTTATTCTCTCCAAATATTATTGAACTTCAAATCCCAAATCAAAGCTTGGTTTGGTTACTGCTAGGAATTGTGGAAGATGAAGTTTATAAACATTTGGATGCCCTCATATTACCCATCTCTTCTCTAAAAATCAGTAGAAAAGAAATGTCTCATTAGACTCTCCCCTGGTGCTTTGATAATCATCACCATGTTGTATGTCTTAAACAACAATAAGGTGATCAGTTGATATATCACCCCTAGATTAGGAGTTACAGTCTAATTTGTAGACCTGATTTGTAACTAGATTTCCCACAACCATTGAAACCATTGGGGTCCAATCTTTTGGCTTGCCTGGGCCACTTTAAGTGAAGATCAATTATCTTGGACCACATATAAAATATATGCACCTCGGTGGCACAGTGGTTAGAGTGCAGTACTGCAGGCTACTTCTGCTGCAGCCAGCTGCCTGTAGTTTAGCAGATCGAATCCCACCAGGCTGAAGGTTGACTCGGGCTTCCATCTTTCCGAGGTGGGTAAAATGAGGACCCAGATTGTTGGGGGCAATAGGCTGATTCTGTAAACCACTTGGAGAGGGCTGTAAAGCACTATAAAGCAGTATATAAGTCTAAGTGGTATTGCTATTGCTATATAATTAATGTATATAAATAACAAACTGACTTTTTTTAAAAAAAATTATACAACCTTGTTGGGCTGCAACATTAGCTATCCAGGACCACATGCAGCCCATAGGCCACAAGTTGGACATGCCTGATTGAAACTAAAACATACAAATTGCTCCTCTCCCTTTGAACTGTTTTATGGTGGTCAGGCAGTAAGCTTTGACGTTATGTGAATTTTCATTTGCTCATTCCACTAGGCTGAAGATGAAGAAGGCTACCGCAAACTCATTGATCAGAAAAAAGACAGACGTCTAGCTTATCTGCTGCAGCAAACTGATGAATATGTGGCCAATCTGACAAATTTGGTGTGGGAACACAAGCAAGCACAAGCCGCCAAAGAAAAAAAGAAGAGGAGAAGAAGGAAGAAGGCAAGTATAGAGTTCAGTTGTTGCCAAAAAGACTTTTAAAGAAATCTCTCTTGATGCACTTGCTTTCTTCCAAGCCATTTTTATAGAAGGTTTTCTCAGGTTTTTTTAAAAGGGACATTTGGTAGATAATAATAAGTATAAAAAGCATCTGATCTGTTACACCAAATTCCTCTCTCCAGCTCATTCCAAAACATATGGGACATGTTACAAACAGCATTTAAGTAGTGAATTAGAAAAGTGGACCTACTTTTTTTCCCCTCCAAACCTTGCCACCTGGTGGAACAAGTTTGGGGACCGGAGAGGATCAGATTATAACGTTAATTCATTATACATATTCAAATTCTATCTGACCCTGCATCTCTATAGATTAGTTATTGCTAACTTCATTTTGTTTCTTTCTCAAGCAGGTTGATGTAAGAATTGTTTCAACATCTTTTAAGTTGTAATCTCCAAAGTTTCTAATTATAAGCTGAATTTTGCTCAGGCCATAACAATATACTTTGCCTCCAATAGTTCATGTGCATAGCCCAGTGTTTCTCAACCTCAGCAGGTTTGAGGTGTGTCAACCTAAGTACACATAGTCCTCAACTTATGGCCCACAATTGAGACAAACATTTATGTTGCTAGGAAGTTTGTTAAGTGAAGTTTGCCCCATTTTATGACTTTTCCTGCCATGGTTGTTAAGTGAATCATTTCAGTTGCTAAATTAGTAATGTGGTTAAGTGAATCTGCTTTCCCCATTGACTTCTGCTTGCTTGTCAGAAGATCACAAAAGGTGATTATATGACTCCTAGATACTGCAACTGTCATAAATGTGAGTCAATTGTCAAGCATCCAAATGTAAATCATGTGGCCATGGGGATGCTGCAATGGTCATAAGTATGAAAAATGATCATAAATCACTTTTTTCAGTTGTAACTTTGAATGGTCACTAAGTGAACTGTTGTAAGTCGAGGATTACCTGTATATGGGCCGGAGAATTCTTGGAGTTGAAATTTGCACATCTTAAAGTTGCTGTGGTTGAAAAACATTGACATAGAGAAAGAAAAGGACACTCAAGGGAGGTGTGTACTCTATACTTTCCAAACAGTCTTCTGAAAATAGTAGTAAAATAGTCAGAACCTGTTAATAAATGTTTGTTATTGAATCCAAATTAGAGGCTTTTGCTTTTATCTTCTTGGTAGATAGATTTTTGGAGTCTCCTACTTCTGAATGCTGCTTGTTACATCCCTGTACCTTGGGGAAAGGACCTTAATAAGCTGGGCAATTCTAATGGCAGAGGGAAAATGGAAATGACATGACCTACATTTCGGTATATTGTACATGCTCATGTTTCATTGAAATCTGACCCTGGCTCATTTTATAAATTACATATTTTTAAATGGACTCATGAAAGAAGCATTTTACTATGTTTTCAATATTTAAAATGGATTAATATGCAAAAATGACTCCTTTTTAAATTAGCCCTTATCCTTTCATACCATAAATGTTGGTTTTTATTCAGTAAAAGGACATGTAAGGTATACTTAAAATTGTTTTTAGATTGTTTAGGGTAACATAATTGATTGAACTCAGGATCATTAAACGTTAAAACTTACTACTGTCTAATAACTAATGAAATGTTTTTATCAGGACAAATCACTCTTGCTAAGTAGAAATATATTTAGGAATATCTGTGATAAGGAACTTGATAATATCAAGTGTTCTAACCCATTGATATGCAAGTATAACACAATGCCTAAAACATAATCCTTACTATGTGTGGGTAATCGACAGTTAGATTCACAGTCTAACTCTGATAGAAACTTCATAATTCAGGTCCTAACCAAGGTTAAGAATTGTAAGTATTTCAGAGCAGGGTGTTTCTTTTTCTTCTTATAAAATTACGGTGTTTTGGTCTCATAAACCTTTAAAGAATTGTAAATGTGTTGTCTAGCCCTTCTGTTACAAATATTTCCTCTAGTTTGTTTTCACTTTTTCTGTGCTATTTCTGCATCAAAGGCTTAATGGTCTTCTGTTGCAATTTTTTATGCTTGGACATTATTCATATGCAGGATAATATGTGGCTGCTTTGCGCATAACATCAGTACTCTCTGCATGTGAAGTCCTGTTTAAACTCTCAGTTCTGAGAAGCTCTTTAACAGAGCTAATGAAGAAGAGGAGGTGTGACAATCCAGCCCCTTTTTAATATATAGAAGGCCACCTCTTAGTTGCTGAGGCTGCTTGCTGTTAAAATAATTGCATTTTAAGGCAATGCAAGAGCTATCTGCTGTCTCCACCTGCCTGCCACCAGGATTTGCTTAGTGTTGGCTTTCTGCCAGGATTTGCGCAAATAGTTTCCTATACTCTGTACCACTACCAGGAAAAAAAGAAAACAAGGTAAATAAAAGCCAGAACAGGGTTTTAGCAGTTAGGCTAGAGACACACACCTGCCATCTTTCAGATGTCTACAGTTTTCTAAGGTCTTTGATACAGCACAGATGCCCACAAATCTCCTTCCTATTTGCCTGTCACTGCCCAACTAACTAATATTGTGCCATTGCTACCCCTACCAACTTCTTGATGGGGTCGACTTCAGTGAGGTCCAGCAAACCATAGACTCCTCTCTATGCCAGAGTGTGTTCCTGAGCAGGATCTTTGGTTAGAATTTCCGCAAGAAGAAGGAAAATGCTTGTTCAGGTGTTTGCCTGAATGCAGGAAGAGCTCAATGGGGGGAAACAATGGGATGGAAAGACACTTCATCTTGTTTCAAACCTCCATACCTTTAGGAGGTATGAATTGGAGCTTCTACTCTCATTCACCAAGATAGTATCAGCAATTGGCATCCTCCTACAAAGAAGCTTAAGAGCCACAGTTCTGATAGGCAGCACTGCATTCCCAAAAAAGGGGTAGAGCCAGCTGAAAATTAATTCAGTGTTGTTAGGATGATTATTTGAGGATTGCTTACAAATTTAAATCATTGGGCCCACCTCTTTTTTTAAATCAATTGTTTTTCATTCCATAGAAATTATTTCTTCTCCATCCACTGCTAAAAGCAGCTCATTTGCAGAGTATGCATCAACATGTGCCCACCTCTCAATCTTTAAAATCAAATGATAATCTTTTTCCAACTCAGTAGAAAGATTTCCTGACACTTATCATCCCTTTTTCTGTACATTTATTCAGAATTAAGTCCTGCTCACCAATGAGTAGAGAGGTAGGGAGCATTAGTAACATTCTTCCTCCCATCCTGGCTTCTTCACTTCCCAACATGGGCACATCTAGAAATGAAATTGAGTAGAAGGGAAACACATTGCAAGGCAGGAATGACAGCGGGAATTGCTGCAAAAAGCTTGCAGAGCTAGAAGCCCAGGCTGACAATGTTTGTGTTACTGGAGTGCTCTCTCTACTTGGAGACATCTCAGAAGCTTCCATTGGTACAGAGTGTGATACTCTGAAGGTGGGGGAGATCCATTTTAGCAATGAGACATCTAGATTATGGCTGCTGCACAGGTTGGCATTTTATTTTCAGCTATAATTCAGAATGTGTTTAAAGCTGTATGGCTTGGGTCCTTGTGTCATAAAATGGAGCCATATTCTTCAAATGGAGGTCGGCGTATTTTGTGTGATTGGCTTGCAAGTGCAGTTTCCTTTCAGAAAGTAGCTTGAAAGCAGGCCTTTTTGGTGTTGGCCCTGACTTTCTGGAATTGCCTATCCCTGAGATGTTGTCAGGGTCCTGCTGTCTTGGTGTTCCGAAAGGGAACGGTCCATTTGGAACTCAAATAGGTTTTTTTAAGCCTTTTTAAAACTACTCCTAAATATATTTGGTTTAAAACATACAGGCAGTCCTCGACTTAACAACAGTTTGTTTAGTGTCCATTGAAAGTTACAGTGGCATTGAAAAAAGTGATTTATGACCATTTTTCACATGTACAACTGTTGGCAGCAGCCCCATGGTCATGCAATCAAAATTTGGATGCTTGGCAACTGAGTCACATTTATGACGGTTGCAGTGCCCCAGGGTCACGTAACCATCTTTTGCGACTTCTGATAAATAAAGTCAATGGGGAAGCCAGATTCACTTAACAACCGTGTTATTAATTGAACAACTGCAGTGATCCACTCAACAAATGGGGCAAGAAAAGTAAAGTGGGACAAAACTCACTTAACAAATTTCTCACTTAGCAACATAAATTTTGGACTCAGTTGTGGTTGTAAATCGAGGACTTCCTATATATTGTGTGTGACTATCCAGGGTCTGTTGAATTAGAAGTGGGATATAAGTGATGAAATAAATGATAAACTAGATCCATTTCTGGACATAATTAAATTATGAACAAGTTCCAGGTTCTAAGGCAGGATGTAATTATAGCATTTCATTTGCTGCTTTAAATAAGGGGACTAGTCTTGAGACAGTATGAAGTTGGAAAATGCATCATTTTGTTTATACTTGAATATGAAATTCAGAGTGTGACTCTGAAAGGATCTGTGTAATTGCACAAAATTCAATGAAGTGTTGGGTGTAAATAACCAGATCCACATACGTAGAGTTCAGACTAGCTACTTTATTGTTCTGTGATCATTTCACAGGAATCTACTCAGACTGGCATCTTTCAGCTGGAAAGATTAGATAAGGGTCAATATTTTGGGGTAGGAGTGGGGGAGGAGTTAGACTTTGCCCTCTTCAATTTGTGGAGCAAAAGTCCAAGCTAATCGCCCACTTGAGCCATCTTAACTGGGATATTTGCTTTCCACCATCACCTAAGAAAATCACAATTTAAACATTTTTAAACAGAACTTCTGCTGAAATATTAACTACCCATGTGTTTTTATTTCAGAAGGTAGAAGACAACACGGAAGGAATTGGATCTGGACTTGGTCCTGATGGAGAAGTAAGAATTCTATTTTCTTCTGAGGAAGCATTTAAAATGTATCTGTTACTATAATGCTAAAAAAAAATGTCACATTTTATATTTCAATAAATTTGGGAGCAGTGGGGCATCAAGGTTAACACAAAGAACTATTTTCCACAGCATGAATTATAGATATTTTTAAAAAGCAATAATACTATTTATAAATAATGTTACAGATAATGAAACCTCTTTGTATAATATATTTTGTTCACACTAGTAAAACCAATTATACAAAATAAGATCCTAAATTTGAAAAGTTCTTCAGCAAAGGAACTTTAATCCCTTAGCCCTGGAATCACTTTGTCATCTAACATGTTCTGTATTGGATTTGCAAGGGGAGGTGAGAACTGAGAGCACTAACTTTCCTTTAATTTCTCATCAGTAGAAGCATCTTGTATATTCAGTTTTACTTACTATGTCTTGGCTTGTATATTTTTGCTGTATTTATTTTAAAATTGCATGTGTTTTAGTATCATTATTTCTCCCCCTCATCATATTGAAAGGAAGTTGTAAATACAAGGTTAGAATGTAGAAAAAGATGGATGTAAATTAGCATCAGCGTAATTGCACAGATGTTGCCTTCTATTGATTGTAAATGATAGATTGAAGTGTGAGGTTACCATTTATGTAGATGCAGCATAAATAAGAAAAACTTAAAGGAATATCTTAATGATCATGATTTCTTAATATATAATTTGGAGGTTACAGTTGTATAGGCTAGGAAATAGTATATTTCATATTAACATCCACAGAGTTGGCATCATTTAAAATTATATTTTGGAATCAGCCACAAAATATTTTGCTTTTGCAACATGAAAAAATTGTTTTAGCTTTTCTCTTCATCAGTAAATTGGATTATTACAGTCTATCTAATCAGGCACATTTACATTCGTAGATTTACCCTATACTTTCTTTTGTCATATGCAATAAGATGTCTAGTAAATTGGTTTAATGCAAGACACTTTGTCCAACACATCTAATTGAAGTTTTTAATGAGTACACTTCTACCTAATGAGCTATTTCACTAATGAGCATGCTAGAATGCACTATAATAACCATAATGTTTCTATGCTGATGTCTTATGCTAGAAATATGACACACATTATTATTTGAAACTTTGCTCCAAGATTACTTAAAATGACTGAGATGTTTTTATAAGCCATTGAGATAATCTGGTATACAGTTATATTTGAAAGTAATCCCACTGCAGTCAAAGAGGCTTATTCCATAATATGTGTCTTTGCATGTTTCCTTAGAAAGAAAGTCTCACTGAAATCAGTGAGACTAGCTTAAAGGTCAGTATGTGAGCCCATAGTGTTGAATTGATAAAGTGCCATCAAGTTAAGATAGACTCTTAGCAACTGCATAGATAAACTTTCTTCAACATGATCTGCCTTTTATATGTCTCACTGTCGCATTCATGTTGCTGTTGTAATTCAATCCATCCACCATGCTGCTGATTATCTTCTTTTTCCTTCCACTTTCCCAGCGTTATTAACATTATTAATGTTCCTAAGGAAACTTAATCTTTGCATGTTTCCAAAACATGACAGTTTGAGCCTGTCATATTTTGAAATTATTTCCAAAACAACATTCTCCCAAGTGAGAATTTTGGGTAGATTTATTCTACGATCCATTTGTTTGTTTTCCTGATATTCTCAAGAGTCTTCTCCAACATCAACATTCAAAAATGTCTTGCTTTCAGAATCCAATTTGTACTTCCATAGAATGTGCACAGGGAAAGCCTTACCAAATTCTAGCATATGGTGTATTTTTGTTTGTTTGTTAATGTTGATAGTTGATCCTAAAAGGCAGAAGTAGTCCACTAGTTTACTGTCTTGTCATTTCTCAGGTTGATTATTTTATTAGTGTAGTCTTCCTTATTTTAAGGAAGACAACATGTAGTCTCATGTTTTTTCCTTGATTTTGTAGATCACTTGCATTTTCAGTTATCAAAGTAGCGTCATCAACGTAGGGCAAGTTATTGATGTTATCCGATTTCCCTGATTATATATTTAGTATATAGATTGAATAAATAATAAAAGGAGAAGGGAAGGAAGGGGAAGGAAGGAAGGAGCAAGCTAGTTGAATACCTTCTCACTCTCTTGCCAACCTGGAGCCACTCTTCTGTCTGGCTGATGTGTCCTTACCTTTTGTGCATGTTTCATATGAAGACAATAATATATTCTAGGAATCTGAGTTTCTTGAAGACATTCCACAATTTGTATCGATTCATTCAAGGCCTTTCTAGAGTTGATTAATTACATGCTGGTTTCTTTTGCACATTCCTTGGCTTTCTCTGTTATCCAGGGTGCATCAGCACTAGTGATTCTTGTCCTCTGCCTTTTCTAAAACCAGGTTGAACATCTGACATTCCCTTTCAGAGCAATATGCATTAGATGATACTAAACAGTAGTTTGCTAACATGTGAAATAGAGAATTTTATGCAACTGCATAAATCTCCTTTCTTTGCTACTGGTACCTCTTTTAATTTATTGGCCAACGTCCAGCTGTTGTCCAGATTTTTGGCATAGTTTGGTTACAACCACTGTTGATTCTTCTGTTGCTTGAAGTATTTCTGTAGATATTCCACCAGTTGCTGTAGCTTTCCAGCTTGGTGATTGCTGTAGTGCTAATGTCATCTTCTGCCATTAGAAGTTTTTATAAATTCAGAATACATTCCAAAGTATCTAAGATGTTGACATTTGGTTACACTCAGTTTCACTGACTGCTTCCATCTGTTCGTTCCTCTTTGGATTAGTCACTATCTATCCATTGGTGTCCAATTTAAGGTTGGAAGTTTCTATGTTCTTTCAGAAATCTTTCAAAAGACTTCCCTTGTCTATCTGCACCAAAATATTTCTCTACCAAAATTGTAATACAGCTCCTTGTCTCTTTTAACAATTCTCTGAAATTCTTTGTTAAGTTCTTTCCTGAGATCTTTGTCTTTCTTGGCTTCTCTTCTCTTCCTGGAAGTGTTCACCATCTGTTCTGATATCCAGTTTGATGTCTTCTGTTTATTGGTATTTGGCAGTCTCTTTTTACATTCATTCTTGACATCTTAGATTTCATTCCTTGGCTCCCTATAAATGTCTTCGTTGCAGTTCCTGATGTTCTTGAAAATGAAGCATCTGGGGTCAAGCTCATGTCTTGGAAACTGGCTGGCTTTGTTCTTTGGCTTTACTTTGATTTGGAACTTGCACATAAGCAGTTCATGTGATCTGTTCCACAGCCTTTGACACTGTCTTTGCTGTTATAACTGAGCTCTTTTATTTCCTTTTATCTTGAATTCTGTGTGCTCCTTCTAGAGATAATCATGTGCATAAACTGTTGTTTTGTTGTCTGAAGAATTTGTTAAAAATAAAGGCATAATTAAATTGGCAAAAATTGATAATTCACTTTCCTTCTTTATTTCTGTTTCCTAGGCTGAACAGGCCAACTATGTTTTCCTCCTTAATGTTTTAACTTTGGCATTACAATCTCCAAAGTGCAGACTGTTTCCAGATCTTGCTTGCGTATTCTGTCCTTTTCAGATTGAACTTGATCATAAAACATCTACACTTTTTTTCTTTGTCTGCATCATTGTGACTTAAACCTGAATAACTGTAATATTAAAGGATTCACTTGAAAACTTACAGATGTTACATGGTCTATCCAAGCACTATTTTTGCTATATCCTTCGTGCCTATGAAATTGCTTTTTATTGGAGTTTTTTGTCTTGAGTAGTAAACAGTATGATCTTCTGATTTAAAGTGTCAATTCCTATCCATGTCAATTTGCAGATGTCCAAGATGTCAATGTGTCGTTTGTTCATTTCATTTTTCACTGGATTCAGCTTTCCCATTTTCATGCTTTCTACATTCCAAGTTTAAACTATAATTCCATTTTGCAGTTTCAGGTTGTTTTTTTTTACTTTTATAGTCATAGCAGCAACTAGACAGTGCAAAAGCTTTAATGTAGCCATATCCTATGAACATTATTACAGGTAGTCCTGGCAATTACGATCAAAACCCATGATGCTCACTCATAAAGCAGGTCACCACGCAACTGGGCCTCTTTTTTTCTGTAGTGGTTGTTAAGTAAACTCAGTGTTCACTGTGTGCCTGTGTTTTGTCAGAAACTGTAAATCATGTGTTAGGGCTCTGACAAACCACTCCCATTCAAATCATAAGTCTCTAGCCGCATCTCTCAGAGAAAAAAAAATGATTTATTAGGCGTGACCATGTCAGTGTTACCTGGGTGCAGCCAACTCTAAGACACATCATTCATTTCACCCTTGACTCTGATCTTCCCCCCACCCTCTGGATGTATATTCTCCAATGGGACACATCCATAGCCAAGAGTCATCAATCATGCTCTCCAGTAATAATCTTGCACGCCAACAGCTTTGGCTGCCTAGCAATTATCTGAAACATTTAAGGAATGCACTACTTTCCCCACTCCTTTTCTGCTGGCAACTAAAAAGATCAAATAAGTATTTTTTAGTTGACATCATGGTCATGTGAGTGCAGGCACTGCAAATGTTGATCATTCACCAAGCACCCAACATGTGGTCACATGAATGCAGGAGAGGTCTCATGTCAGAATTTGGAAACCAGGTTTACATCCCTTTTAGGAGGTTTCTTATCACTTTAAACTTTTACTAAACAGTCGTAAGTCAAGGACAATCTGTAAAAGGCCTTTAGTGACATCCAGTCTGAGGGCCCATAATCTGCTGTTTATCAGCACCATTGTCTTCTTCCAAGCAGTCCTTGATATAGGTGCCTGCTTCCTTTATCTGAACAGCTGGGATGAGTTCACACTTTGAGTTCATACTATTGGGAGTATAACTCCTGGCATCCAGTCCTAATGTTCTTCACTCACCTCTTCCAGGAACACTCTTTTCCACAACAAGGCAACAAAGAACATCTTAGGATCATAACCTTTAAACTTATCTCCTTTATCATTGTAGGAAAGACGTTTAAAGTTATGACAGTATTTTCACCAAAATATAAACTGTTTAATTTCTTTATCTAACTATGTTAGTATATGACCTGTTAGTATAACATAGTTTATCTAACTATGTTAGTATATGAATGAAGATTCAGGATTGCACCCTGGGTAATTCCAATCAGATTGCATCAAGTGATAACATAACTTAATACGGGATTTGGTTTGAAAGGGATTAAGTACCAAGTCTTCTTTGAGTAAGCACATTTTATTTTATTTTATTTAGTTTAGTTTGTCACGCATGTATGAGAAAACAAGTATAAGTATGAACATAACATATAAACTTATAAGTATACATGCGTACAAATGTATACATAATAAATGAGTACGAATAAATGTGAACAGTAGGGGAGGGATCATAAGCATGCCGGTGCGCTTATGCATGCCCCCTTACAGACCTCTTAGGAATGGAGTGAGGTCCACAGTAGACAGTTTAAGGTTAAATTTTTTGAGGTTTGAGTATGTAACAGTAGAGTCAGGTAGTGAGTTCCAGGCATTGATCACTTTGTTGCTGAAGTTGTATTTTCTGCAATCGAGTTTGGAGCGGTTTACTTTGAAGGAAGAAAGTCCCAAGTCTTTTTTGAGTAAGCACATTTTTGTCCTCTTAAATCCTTTCTAATTCTGGGTTCTCAGTGTTTGGGCTTTAGATAAATAAATTGTGTGATATTAAGAACTTTGGATGTGTCAGAACCTGCTTTCATACTTCGTCTCACAGAATCCTATTCTCTACACAAATTCAAATATATGCTTCTCCTTAATATTTAGCCCATAGATGAAAGCAGTCAGATGAGCGATCTCCCGGTTAAGGTAACTCATACAGAAACGGGCAAAGTTCTCCTTGGACCAGAAGCTCCTAAAGCGAGTCAGTTGGATGCTTGGTTAGAAATGAACCCTGGGTAAGTTTATCTCCTAACCTGTAACCCAATATTTTTGCATTAATCATGCAGCCTAAATATTTGCAGATTTTTTTTTAGTTTATGCATAAATAAATGGTTCTAAACCCCATCCATATAAGCATTGTTGTTTTTTTATGTATTGTGTTTGGTCACTGTTTGCTCAAAAATTTGCATTTTTTGTTATCTGCACGGTGCTTTAATATGCAGCTTTACTACTATATGTTTATTAAAATCTAGTTATTTCTAAATGTCCAAGCTTCTATGGATCTTTCTTAAATATTTAATTATGTAGGGGTACATTTTTTTGAGAAGGTCAACTCTGAGCACATTTTTGAGCAGAACATAATGGATGTAAGGAAACTCTGCTCATTGTGACTAGTTGTGGAGCAATAATTTTAGCACTCTAAGCCAATTTCTTTCCTCTGGAAGTCAATGAATGATTTCTCCCATAACTGATTTTTTTGATGTCTTTAATGTTATATTTGTACTTCTCTGAAATAGTTTTTTCTTATAAATATTTTTAAAAGCTTGCTATTTTGAAGGAGTTCCTTTATTCATACTGTTTCACCTGTTCCTTCCTGACCAGCTATGAAGTTGCTCCCAGGTCAGATAGTGAAGATGAAAGTGGCTCAGAATATGAAGAAGATGTAAGTGAACACTGTCTCTTGATGTAGCTGTTTATCTAGAAGAATATTTTTTGAGAGTAAGAATAAGTATGCGAAAAATAAATCTTAACTATTGCAGTTATACGTACAACTCTGTAATACTACAAGATAAATACCTGAATAGACTACCACAGTATATTGTGCATGAGATTACCTTTGCAAACCACTAAAAAGCTACAATTGGTTGAAAAATCAGCTGCCTACATCTTGAGGGATGAAAGCATTTTCATCCAGTTTCATCGATAGTGGTTGCTCTCTTGGTTGCCAGAGGGCTTCAGGATATCATTCAGTTTGCTAACTTTTACATCTCTTCATGGGCCTGGATCCAAGGTATCTTTAAGACTACCTTTTCCAGGTAGAGCCATCCTGTGTGGTGTGGTGTGGTAGCTGTGTTTTGTATCAGTGGTAACTACGAAATAATATTCAAAAGTAGCCTTAGGTAGAACACATTGCATTAGTTTATCCTGCTTATCTATCCCCAATATCAGCAAGGTTAAGGCTACATGGTCCAAGGGTAATATTTCTTAGTCATGAACTCCAGCTTAAACAATCAGTCTACTGAGGCTAAACAGCACAAACGCAATTGAGGGTGGAGATTCGTTCTCTGAGCTTGTTGGTTGGTTTCTGAATGTTTCGTTATCAGGCTAGGTAACATCTTCAATGGAATTTAGGGGATATTAGTGTCAGTGTTCTGCTTATAAGGGCTTCATGTGGTCAGTAGGTCTTATAAGCAGAAAAACACGGACACTGACATTCCCTCAATTTTGCTGATGATGTTAGCTAGCCTAGTAATGAAATGTTCAGAAGCCACCAACCTACAAGCTCAGAAAACGAACCTTCACCCTCATCCTACACCCAAGTTACAGATATTCGCCATTATCACAAAGAAACACAATTCTTTGCAGCTGTTCCATAGGGAATTTAGTAGTTGTAAGTTACCCAAGTTGATGGTGTCCATGGTTAGTTTATCTAGGCATCATATTGTTTTTTTGGCTTTATGAATGGTCAGGGCTATTTATTTCACTGTTGTGTTACATATTATTTTAATTTACTGTTTGCCACAAGGTTGTGTAATTTAGAGCAGGAATAGAAATTCCAATAAATAAAGAAACAAAGAACCTAATTAAAATAGAATCTACTGTGTATCATTCCAGTCTCTTAGTTTCCTTGCACCATAACAATAATAAGCCATAATAATACTAATTTGTGTGACTTTTCTTGTCGAAATAAAATGTTTCAATTGGGTCGTAAATTACAATACTATAACCTAATTAACTAACTGGAAAAATAGCTAGTTATAAATTTTTAAGCAACAAAGGATGCCAGATTTCTTTTTGATTACTGATGGTTGTTAATCACAGTAAGTACTGGGGGTTTAGTTTTAAAGATATTGCAGTTCATCAAAATGGAAATAGATTGTTAATTTTTAATATAATTGGTAATAATTCTTGGATATTTTTTCCTGTACAGCTTGTCTGAAATCTATTATATTTTAATCAGTTTCTCATTAAATGGTTTAGAAGAGGAAAGGTAGTGTGTGAGGGGTTTTTGGGGGGGAGAGGGAGGGGTTTGTTAGCAGCCAAGGATGTATTCAGTAAGTTTTAAAACTACTGTGAAAGCTACTGCCAGTAATAGCTAGGGAAGGAGATATGCATTACTATAGAGCAATGCAAGGAAAAGTGATTTGAGTTTTTATATCTGTAAGATTTATTTACTGTACCTTTTTTCTGTTTTTTTGCCTTTACTTTGGGATCTCAAGGTCCCAGTCTTATATTTGCTAATCCTTCCTCTCCATTACAGAGGTTTATGCTTCTAACCCAGCAGAATAATTTTTTTAGGGACTAAGGAGGCTCGAAGAGCAATAGATGATCTCTATCCCACTCACAAAGCTCTGAATTCCTCCCAATTATGGTTAAAAGTAGAAAATGTTTAAATCGCCTGATATGGTAAAAAAAAACTAGGTGAGAAAGACCACATATGGAATGCATGTCAGATATTCTTATGAGGCAAAATATTCCCCATACTGTATCACTCTTCTCAGGTGTTCAGAAGTTGAGTAATATGAAAGTGCTTACTATAGGATTGCATTTTTTGCATTAAGCAAAAATAGTTTGGAATCCTAAAACTTCTGCTGGTGTCATGCACAGTGATTTGGATTAGTTTTAAGTTCTGGTCCTGCCTTTAGCATGAAAAAGTGGCAAGGTGACTTAGGGCCAGACACTCTCTATCAGGCCAGTCTACTTCACACAGTTATTGTTTCCCAGTAGGAGGAGGAAAGATTATTAGATATATTTGCCACCTTATATTATTCATAAAATTAATGAAGTTAGGGTTTAAAAAATCTTTAAAACAACCCCCTAAAACAAAATATTTGCATCCACTGGTTATTTTAAAAGCATCAAAGATTACATGTTGCAAACCTATCTATTCCTATTGCAAAATTATAAAACCAATTTCCTACAATCAGGCTAAGTTTCTTTTTTTTCTTTTTCTTTTAACTATAACAAAAGCTACTTCTCTATAAATCTCAATGGGGCAGTTTCTTGTTTTACGAGAGAGGAAATTGGGGAGGGAAGCAAAACATAATGGAAAATTGTGGCCAGCCTTTGGAGTTCTTGCTGATCAGCGTTTCATGTGGGATTGACTTCAAGTGTTGTTATTTTTTCCCTTGCAGGAAGATGAAGATGAATCAAGTAGACAAGAAATAGATGAAAAGATACATCTGGATCCCAACACTGAAGATGTTTCAGAAAAAGATGCTAAACAAATCATTGAGTGAGTAATTTGGGAGAGCGGCGACAGCAAAGTATTTTCCACACTATCCTTTCTATATCAGATTTCTGCACTTTTTAAGAAATAAAATTATAAACAAGTCATCAATGTGAAATTAAAAATGAACCATTCCTTGCTTTATAGGACAGCCAAGCAAGATGTCGATGACGAATACAGCATGCAGTACAGTGCCAGAGGATCACAGTCTTACTATACAGTGGCTCACGCAATTGCTGAGAGGGTGGATAAGCAGTCCTCTCTTCTTATCAACGGCACCCTGAAACATTACCAGGCAAGCATACTAGTTGGAAATTGCTCTTACATATTTGGGTTTTTTAAATGTTATTTCATTATCTGGTGTTCAGACTGGATGTGGCATTTTTATCTACCAATTGAGTCCTACCCAATGACCTGGGATAGCATCATCATTCATTCATTCATTCATTCATTCATTCATTCATTCATTCATTCATT
>BLBF01000004.1:48238819-48257536 GCA_015471245.1 Laticauda colubrina | reverse complement strand
ATTCATTCATTCATTCATTCATTCATTCATTCATTCATTCATTCATTTATATTGTCCCCTTTTGTAGTGCAGCTTCTACCACACTATTCAAATACCAAGTGCAGCTCCTGGTTCGAAAATTGCTTAGTTCTTCTGGGAAATATGAATGGAAAATCAAACTAGGGAAGGGAAGTATGAGAGTCCAATTTTATATTGGACTAATTGTTATTTTTTTAATTCCACTTCATTTAGTTGCAGTGTTTTGCTGACTACTTCTCCCAGTTAAAATGTTAAATTAACTGTTTTATTGCAACACAGCAATATTGAATCAATTTATCATTCATAATTTATTTTCAACCAATATTCAGGACAGTTTCATTGTAATGTTCAAGTTGGTGATTAGGAACTGTACTTTATTACTCTAAATGCTATGAAATAAATGTATAACACCATGAAAATAGAAATTTGAAGCCTGTACTGATTAGTAAAAACTTGAACTATGTCACAATATCAGCAGTATTAATATTTAATACTGTCTAAAACAGAGATTGGTTTTCAGAGCAAAAGAATACTACTATTACTATACTTGCAGTTTTTCTTGTATGGGACATTTTTGATGTTTTCTTTATCATTATGCTACTTGTGGTCAGCACCAAGGCAAAGCAGAGATGTTAAAATAAGAAAAATATAACTTACAAATAACTGAGGGGGTTTTATTGTGTTTCAGGTCCAGGGCCTGGAATGGATGGTTTCCTTGTATAATAACAATTTGAATGGAATTTTAGCTGATGAAATGGGGCTAGGAAAGACCATACAGACGATAGCACTCATCACTTACCTGATGGATCACAAAAGGCTTAATGGACCCTATCTCATCATTGTTCCCCTCTCGTAAGTAGGCAGATTCTTCCTAATGATATTTTCCTGTGATTGGTTCATTAACAACATGTACAACATGTTTTTCTTTCTCTTTAATGACTGGATAAAGCACAACCCAGGAGTATGCTGCCTACATGTTGCTGATTTAATCTTAAAATTCCTTACGTATGGATTCTGTGAGGTTGGAAACCAGATGGCTTAGAGGTCTAAAAGGATGCAAATGACTAGCTGTCTGCAAGGAATATAAATCCTTCCATTTCCCAATGTCCTGTCAGAGCTGTAGAAGCTTATTGGATGAGAAGCGAAATGTCTCATAAAAAAAAACAAGAAAGTCCAGTTGCCTCCTTGAAAAAAGCACCCTTGGGACAGATGGCTTAGAGAAGTTGAAATTTATTGCATCTTTTAGTCACCCTAGCTAGGCCCTAATTGTAATTCACAAGAAGGAAAATGTATTTCTTACCTGAGATTGGCTGCATAGGATGCCCTTTTAGATTCCATTATTCTTTTAAGATCCTTCTTTGAGGATCCTCACATTCTTCTGGAGAGTCCACTAGCCACAATTTTTGGATGTGCTGGAATCCAACTCTACAAATTCCCAGCTAATTTAGGTTGAATGAGAATTGTGGAATTGCAGTGCTGCTCATTTGGTGATTGTGAAGATCATTGTTTTTCTTCCTTAACTAATCCATCTTTGCGGTTAATCCAGTGTTAATATAAAATTGGTTTTGAAAGAAATGCTGGAAACCCCATTTTGCTTGGTTATCTTTGCCTGCAGTTAACTTAAAAAAGATTCTTGTTAAGGCTGGTGATTCTAATTAAAATCAGTTATGCCACTTTAAAGTCAGATATCTCTTTATACATTTGCTGCGATATGTCTGTAGATTTTGTTTTATAGTCTTCCCTGCCTCCCAAATCAAACATATCACTTCAGATTCTGCATCAGAGTAAATAATTTTCAATGAACCATAATATGGTTTATTGAGGCTACAGCAATTATTGAGCAGGTAGGCATACATTTGTTGTATCCATTGGTGGAGAGAAAGTAGAATAGCAGATTATGTATTTTTGAAATAAAGAAACGGGAATATCAAGAAAGGTTAAAAAAAATGTCTTCCCTAGGACTGACTCTGTTGTTGTTTTTTTAAACTATATAGCATGTCCTAATACTTTTTCAAATTTCTTCATTTGTCAAAATACTTTTGATCTTTGCATTAAATATCTACTGATCTATTCCATGAACTTAGGAATACTACTGCTAGTGTTAGTATATATATTTAGACACCCAATTCATCCACTTTGCTTTATTCATATGCTGACTATAGTATATAGGACGAATGTGCACATTTTCTGTTTGTGTGAGTTGGGGTTTCTGCCTTTTAAAGAAAACAGGGAAGCAAGGATCTAAGTGTAAAAATACAATAGAAATATATGTTGTCATTGCTTCTTTCAGTTTTGTAAACAGGTCTTTAAAATGAAGTTGAAATTCATAAAATCCACTAAAAATCAGTTTGCTGAATACAGATTGGACAAGTTTATGTAAGCATATAATAATTTTTCAGAAACCTGGTCCAATTCTGATCTGAAACCCAGGTAGCACTTTTGACATGATGAGAGAACTCTATCTACTGTCACAGTGAGGAGGTGCAACATGGTTTACAGGTTACACTCTGTTAAACTTCTTGCATCTTAGAGAATAAAAATCAGGTTGCAGAATTTTATGTTTGATGCAGTTTTAATATACATTGCATTCTTAATCTTTTATATAGGACTTTATCTAACTGGACATACGAATTTGACAAATGGGCCCCATCTGTGGTGAAAATTTCTTACAAGGTTTGGATATTTTATATGTGAATGTATTGACATAACTTTAGATTCACTGAGCAGTTTTATTCAATCGTAAAGTGTGGCTGTGCTATAGACCTCTGTCCCCTGATTTGTAACATCTAACTAGTACTTTCAGGAATTGAAATGCATAAGAAAATTGTGAATACTAATTCCAATATGCTCTGTTCCAAGTAATCACAATCATAATTACATTACATTAGTATATTCTTTTTTAAATATAAATAATGTAGATATCAGATTGTAGTATGGCAATTTACCGATATTGAATTAGTCTACACCGGAGTACTTTAGTTACAGTTGCTGTTATAAAGCAGGCTGGAGAGACAGACATGAGATTGACTGCAGCATAAGATCGTTCGTTATCTGAGCAATGCTTTTCCAGTTGCTGCTTAACAACGGGGTATCACTTGCTGATGAAAAGATTCACTGAGGGCTTCTGTCAAAGAAAGACAGGAGGAAGTTAGTTTTTCCTCCTCACAGCAGACCTATTGAATACATTTGTAAAGATTCAATCCATGTTTCTTTTTGTCTTTGGCTTCCTCTTGAATTGACTGGAAATATTAATAATATATTAGGCATGCTTTGCTGCCCTTTTTTAATCCACCTCACAACAATCTTTTTAGTGAATAACACCTTAATGCATTTTTTTTTCTTCTCCTTTTTTTCAGGGTACGCCTGCTATGCGCCGATCGCTTGTACCTCAGCTACGTAGTGGGAAATTTAACGTTCTTTTGACTACATATGAATACATCATAAAGGACAAACACATTCTTGCTAAGGTACTATTACATTTGGGAATTTTCTTGATGGCTATCTCCTCCCCCCCCCTTTTTTTTGGGGGGGGGCCTTCCTCCACTCTCAATTAGCGAGAATTATAGCAAACCTGAAGGGTCCAGGTACAATATCCATAATCGCTGTTGTCTTTAAAAGTGTGTTTTTCTGAATTGCTTTTGCCTTTTCCCATCCCATTCACTGTCTCTGTTCCTGCTGAGTCCTTTCAGGATTGCTGGTGAGGGGAAAGGTTTTGCTACCTGTGGATCCCATAAATTCTACATTGTTGCTCTTTGTCAAGCAGAATAGCCACCTCCTCATCCCTCTGCTGAATCCCATTTACTTGGGAACTCTGTTATTCCATTTTTATCTGCAACTCTTCTTTGTTTCTGAGCAGAGATTAATAGAGTGAAAGGGGGAAAAAGGGAATCAGGCTTTGTTAACATTTTCCAGATGTGGAAAGATAACAGAGACCAGACTGAAATTTGTACCATTCATTTCATTTATGCATTAAGATACAGTATCTGAAAATCTTATGTCAGTACTTCCCAGAATTATTTTGTTAAATTAAAGGTAATTAAATAATGGAGTCCACTGTAATTTGTCATATCTCTCTTCAATCACTTTGCTACATTTTGGAACATGTACATTTTTTTAACAAGAGGTGTTTGCTTTGGTAAGCTCCCAAAAATTTCAAGATATTTTTCCCCCCTTTCTGGGACCCAGTATGGGCACTTTGCAAATAAACTGTCAATGCATCCCACAAAATACAGATACTTCTCAAACTTACAAAAGTTTATTTAATGAAAAGCTACGGCATCACTGAAAAAAGTGACATGACTGTTTTTCACAAACCTCATGGTCACATGATCAAAATTTGAATGCTTGGAAAGTGTTTCATATTTATGATGATTACAGTGTCCCAGGATCATGTGATGTGATCACCTTTTGTGACCTTCTGACAAGCAAAGTCAGTGGGGAAGCCAGATTCATTTAATAACCATGTCACTAACCTAACAACTGCAGTGATTCACTTAACAAGTCTGGCAAGAAAAGTTGTAAATGGAGCAAAATTCTCTTAACAACTGTCTCTGTCTCATTTAACAACAGAAGTTTTGGGCCCAGTTGTGGTCATAAGTCGAGGGCTACCTGTAATCTTTTTTGCACTTCTTCTCTTCATACATTTTCATTGGGAGAAAAGTGGGAGGCTCCCAATCTCCTCAAATCAGTTTTAAGAAAGATTTTTCCTGCCAGTTCAGTCGATTGAATTTTCTGTGGAGGGTGTTAGTGCAGATGAAGGGAGGGCTAAAAAAGTTGTCCTGAATTAAATATGTATGTTACTGGATGCTTAAAAGCTCCTGATAATGATTTTCAAGATTCCTCAATAAAATATTAAGGAGTATTGGTCATCCATTCATTGACTTTCACTTCCTTATGTTGTTCCTTCTTCCTTGCAAAGTAATAGTAAGAATAAATGGGCCAAGTTTCAAAGCACTGTTCTATGAGGCTATACTGGGAACTAAAGTTTACTGGGTTGATGCTTATTTTATAGTTTAATGCATTAAATTGTATCAGTTCACCTTCTGGAATTTTCTTTGAGTCATGAACCTACTCTGCATTTTGTGTTTATATAAAAATGTTTAAAGGATGCAAAGCCAGTATTTTTATTTTCTTTCATTATGCTTTTCTCTTACTGCACATATCCCTGTGGAATAGCATTTCCCCCCTACAAATTTGTATTGGAGCATTCTTCTAAATCCTGTTTTTTATCTTAGGCTTTAGTTAAAGGATTTAACCCTTCAGGGTTAACCTGGTTTAGGATGGATGGATAGGCTCCTTTGAGCTGTAACCAAGATTCTTGTTCCCCTAATTTGTCATTTTATGGATATTGTTCATTTTTATTGAACTTTTGTTCTTTTAACTTTGTGAAGCTCCTCAGAGTTGGAGTTGGACAGCCTAGAAATTTACAAATAAATGAATAAAATAAAATCACACAATTTACTCTAAATTTTATTGACTATTGTCTATTATATATGATTATATTAATCCAATATGCCCTTTGAAGATGAACATTATGATGTACATTATGTACTTGATGAAGTCCTATTTTAGTGGCTGTTCATTAGTATTGTACAAAATATGTACTAATTATTGCATACTTTGAAATGAAGTATGAGTTTTGAAGGCTTCAGTTGTATTTCATCCTAATTACTTCATAGGTTAGAATCTCAATATAGTTTCCTACCAATTATTTCTGTATTTCCATAGATTCGGTGGAAATATATGATTGTAGATGAAGGTCATCGAATGAAGAATCATCACTGTAAGCTGACTCAGGTGCTAAATACTCATTATGTGGCACCAAGAAGAATTCTCTTGACTGGAACGCCATTGCAGAACAAATTACCTGAACTTTGGGCTCTCCTTAATTTTCTCCTCCCAACAATTTTCAAGAGTTGCAGCACTTTTGAACAATGGTTCAATGCTCCTTTTGCCATGACTGGAGAAAGGGTACTGGGCAATTTATTTTAAAGTGCTATAGTAACACGTTTTATTAAATGGACAGTCTGTTTTACAGCAACTGGTATAGTATATTGATAATAGTGAACATTCTAATGAATGCACTCTTAATTTACTAAGTTGTATTAGTATTTAAGAAAAGAGTTAAAGAGTTTGTTAGCGTTGAAAAATAATGAAATATGAGGGTAGGGGCGAAGGTTTATTCTCTGAACTCGTGGGTTGGTTTCCGAATGTTGCATTACCAGGCTAGGTAACATCTTCAGCAGAGTTTAGGAGATGTCAGTGTTCTTATAAGAGTTTCAAGTATGGGTGTATCAAATATGGGCCTTGTGATGGGTCAGCTGTGAGTAATCAGTGAGAATCTTGTGATGGGGAGGTTATATCATTTGAGAATCATTGGGAAATGAAGTGCTGTTTATGTGGGGGCTTGTGTGGGTTGGTTGAGGATTGATGCTGTCTCTGGTTGGCTGTGCAATTGATTTGGATTCTGAGGGCTTCATAGGCTGGTTGTAGGTCAATGTGTCTGTTGATGGAATTGCTTGTAGAGTGCCAGGCTTCAATGAACTCATGAGCATGATGGGTGGTTGCGTGGATGATTATTTGTGTGTTGCTCCAATCGAACTGATGTTGTTTGGTGCCGGTGTGGGTAGAGATTAAGGATTTGGGATTGTGGCATTTGGCTGCCAGCCAGCATTCATGGATCCTGGTTTTTAATTGACATGATGCTTATCCCACATTGAATTGGTTGCAATGATTACAGTTGATTTTGTAGTACTATTGCAAATAATGAAAAATGTAAGTGTTGTTTTCAAAGTGCTTTTTTCCTCTTTTCATTTAGGTGGATTTAAATGAGGAGGAAACTATTCTGATTATTCGGCGTCTCCATAAAGTGCTAAGACCTTTCTTGTTAAGAAGGTTGAAGAAAGAGGTTGAATCTCAGTTACCAGAAAAGGTTTGTGAAGAGGAAGCTCTCTGTTGAATTACCTCTAATAATAAATCCAGGCACCATATGATCCCAAATATACCTCTGTCAGAACTTAATTCTGCCGGAAACTTCAGAAGGTTGAGCTTGGTTGTGATTCTTGCTTTACCTAACTATCAGTAATATCGGTAATGTAAAATAGGAAATAATTTAGAGCTAGATCCATCCATCCATTTAAAAACAATGTAGGTAGTTCCTCCATTAACAGCCACTTGTTCAGTCACCCTTTGAATTTATGAGGCTGCTGAATGAGGAGACTTACAGCTGGTCTTCAAAGGTGCAGCAAAATCAATATGATGTCACTCCTAAGGGTCACATGGGAATTATTTTACAGCTGTGCCATTGGTGATGGTATTCCTGGTCCCAATTTTTGTCATTTTTCAGTTCTTTCCTAGTTCAATTTACCATGTCATAATGTGTGTATATCTGTGTGTGCATATGTATGTGTGTCTCTTTAGTGTATTACACATTTTCTAGCAAACTTTACTGCTTCCCTTTTAGCCAAGATCCAGTATATGTGAATATAGAATAGTATTACTGATTATAATCATCTCAAGGATTAATAATCTTCCAAATATCAATCATTATTCCATTGACCATACAGAAAATCATACACATTTTAAATTAAATATAAACAATTAACCTTTGGAATAAGTATTGGTAAAACAGATAGGATAGATCAGGCGATATGTTTGTGACATAACAAAAGAATTTATCTTTTCTACATTATTTTCCCCCGCAAAGTCATTGTTGAGAACCAGCATAATTTGTTAGCATTCTTATTTATAACTTTGGGAAGGTTGTTTTGTAAATCCTTACCTAAATATAATTTTTTTATATTGAATAGCGCGGACATTTTAATACAGGGCTGTCAATCTCACAGCCCATGGATTGGATGTGTCATGCATTGGCCATGCCCACGCCCGGTTTGGTGAAGGGGAAAAAGTCACGATATGTCACTTGACGTTATGATGATGCAAGTTTGACACCCCAGTTTTAATACTTTTTAAATTTTATTGAAAAGTTTTGAAAAAGCTGCATTATTTAATATTTATTGTCTGTTTTTATACAAGGTTGAATATGTGATAAAGTGTGATATGTCAGCCCTGCAGAAGATTCTGTATCGCCACATGCAAGCCAAGGGAATCCTTCTTACTGATGGTTCGGAGAAGGACAAGAAGGTGAGAAGACTCTCTTGGCATTTTGTTTCTTGTAGCACAAAACTCCCCTACGCAAAAAAGTAATTCTAATAAATAAATGATTTGAGCCTTCTTGAGTATAACTAGGAGAAAAAACAAATATTACTAAAGAAAAAGTAGAATTCATCATATATGAGACCTAGATTGTTACAAACAGATGGTGGATTAAAACAGAAAAAGGAGGGAATCTGTAGTGCTTTAAACCAGTAGTTGCAAACCAATGGGCTGGGGACCACTGGTGGTCCATGAGAAAATTTTGGTGGTCCGCAGAGAAAGCACCCCTCAGCAATTAATCCAGTCTGCGCGGGAACACAAGGCTCCGCTACCCATATGGCCTGCGGGAACACAAGGCTTGCGTCGCTTGCATTGTGAACAACAAGAGGTAGTGAGGGGAGGGGGGAAAGGTCAGAGAAGGGGAAACTTGCTCCATTCACCCCACGCACCTTGCCTGGCCACCGGGCTGCTTCTCTCCGCTTCTTTCTTCTTATGCTTTTGACTGCATGCAAGGAAAGCAGAAAAAGTATTTCTTTCTCTCCCCCAAACTCTGCCAGAAATGGGTCTTTGGGACCCTGCAAGGCCTCCTGCCCCAAGAGGCTGCGCCAGCATGACAAGTCTCACAAAGATTCATTTCTGGCAGAGTTCGGGGGAAAGAAAGAAAGATTTCTGGTGCTTCTATAATTTTCCTTGCCAAAAGAGAGAGAGAGCCAAAAGTCTCTCTCTCTCTCTCTTTCTTTCTCTTTCTTTTTCCCCCTGAGAATGAGCTGGAGATGGTGTCCTGTGATCCCAAATAAAGAATAATCGATCAGTGGGAAAATGGGGTGGGGAATTTTCCTGCAGACTTTTTTGGGATTTTCCCAGCGTGACTGGTCCGCAGGATTTAAAATTATGAGTTTAGTGGTCCCTGAGGTCCAAAAGATGGCGACCCCTGCTTTAAACTGAGGGCAACCACCACTGTGAATTAACAGGAACTAGGCTGTTGCAGGCTAGTTGCAAAAGGTACTTTAGAATTTGGATAAAAAATATCAAGCCTCAGTAATTGTCTGAGAAACACGTTTTAGAATGTATTCCAAAACAACCATCAGATTTTGGAAGAAGACACAGCTGCTTTAAAAGATTCACAAAAAGATACCTACTACTGGCTGCTGCTATCACAAATACAGCATCTGTAAAATTCCCCAATTTGGGAATATCACAGAGTTATGTTTATATATTTGTATATTTATGAGTTTGTATGTGTGTGTACATTACAACATTTTTGTGGCAAAGCAGCTCTTTCAAAGAACTCACAGCTCTGGATAATATATTAGAACAAGCATATATACTGTGCTGTGAATATGGTAATATGGTAAATATGCCATAGATTAAGGGAACAATGTTTCTTCAGATTATATTAATTCATAACTACCTTTGTGTCACTTCCTCAGGGAAAAGGTGGAGCCAAAACACTCATGAATACCATCATGCAGCTGAGGAAAATATGTAATCACCCGTATATGTTCCAACATATTGAGGTAAATTAATTTTATCATTTCATTCTAGAGGGATTCACATAGCTGTTATTCTCTCTGAAAGTATCATTTTTCTATTCTTTAAGTGTGATCTTTTGAAAACATTTTCATTATAGATCAACTAAATGTTGACATTTCCGAACAATTACTTGACATCAGAAAGTTTGTTTTGGATGATGACTAATTAAATTCCCTGCCTGACTTTTTCATATAATCAAGAGACTTTTATTGTCCTAACTGATATGAAATATTTTACATCTTTTTTAATCATATGAAAATACCTTAATTGTGCTTGCAAAATTCCACTGAGCAAGAATTGTTGCTTATCTTAATTTACCATTGGTGAGCTGCTGGTTGGATTTGTTCCTGCTTTGCACAGAGGTATACAATGAATTAGTAATTGCACATGGGACTTCTGGTTTTCTTCTTGCTTTCCTGAAAGCTAGGATGTGGTAATTCAATATGTTTTGATTTAGTTTTGAACCATGGCTCATTTGGGAGTAAGGAATTGGAAATCAAGGTTCAGTTATCATACACAACTTGACATCTAACCAAAAAAAGAGCAGAAGTGAACAAGCTGCATGTCCACACGCATTCACTTGCAGCAATATGAGACAACCCAACAATTGTAGCTTAAAATTGTGTTAGTACAATCGCTATAGTAGTTGCCAGCCATGGAAATAGAAGTTATAAATAAATAATTGTAAATACACGAATAATCAAGCAAATACATGTTCAGTTATAAATCATTATTTTCTGTGAATCATACATGTAATGCATATGTTGCAAAATTGTTCATAGATTACCAAGGAAATTATTAGTTGCAATCATTTAATCAATTACAGAACTGAAAAAGTTTCTTGGATGAGAAAGGAAAAACAAAGGAAGTCCAGTTGCATCTTGAAAAAGCACGGTTGGGATTTAATCAATTAGTTGTCCATTATTTATTTAACCCACCACTTTAATAATTGCATGTAGCTTGCCAGTTAATTTATGTATCTTAATGCCTTTATACTTTTAAGAAAAATATAACTTCTGAAATCCATTGTTTTAAATAACATTGAAAATAGAAAGCTGAATTTATGCCTTTTAAGTGATTTACTTCTAGAGCTATGCAAAGCATTCAAGTGGTATTTCTCAAAGTGAAAAATAAGTACAAGTAGGTTCATTTCAAAAGCTGGGGTTTTTTGCAGCTGATGTTGCTGCTTTATAAACTGATTCCCATTGTCCCTGTGTGTTTATATACTTCACTTTGATTTACTGTCCGTGTTTTTCATCAGGTATCAAAGTGGAGGCCCAGAATGTGGCTGTTGTGGCTGTTTCAGTTATTGGAAGAGAGATGTTTTATACATGGTCCTATACGTTGTAAAGCATTTCTTCTGATGAATTTTAGGGAACTTTTAATATGAAAAAGTAAATAATCCATTGTTATCATTTTGCAGGAATCCTTTGCTGAACATTTGGGTTATTCCAGTGGTGTTATCAATGGGTAATTTTTTCATTTATTTATGGCCAGTGTATTAATAGATGAGGTTATATCAAATTAAAACAAAAAACATTCAGAAATTCATACATTGGCATAAAAATTAGAATAAGATATGATCTAGGCACAATAAAGCACTATAAAGCACCAAGTTAATATTATATTGATAAAAGGAATTGAACCACCCAGAGTTGTTTAAGATGGGAGCCATATAAATCTTTAAATAAATAAATGAATAAAGTAAATAAAATTAATAAACTGTGTACTGTTAAGTGCCAAATAAATCCCAGGGTTATTGGCATTATTTAATGATGTTATAATTGGAGATCAAAATACCAAAAGAAGCATATATATTAGAGAAAGTTATGTTATAAAACAAAAGTAAAGTGCAAATCCTCTTAAGGGAAAACAAGTTATTAGAACTCTTAGCCAATTAAATATTTAGAAGGAATAGTAATAGCAACAAAGTATCTCTTTTGGAGGTCCTGGGTGATCTACCAGTTAGGTAGATCCCAATTTTGCATGGCTGCACATTAGACCCCTTAGTTTCTAGTGGAGACATACGTTTTCCTTACTTTCCCTGAAAGTAAGGAAAACTTTAAGGCACTAATTCACTGTTTCTGACTTTAAACATTCAAAACTGTTTACAGCAATTAACAATAGAAATTAAAAAACATAAAAATTGAATAAATAATATAATTAAAATCAAGAGAAGCTTAAAATCGGCCTCATTAAAATAAAAATACGATTCAATTCATATTTCAAAGCTCGATGAAAGAGATGGATTTTCACTCATTTCTTAAATTGTGAGACATGCAGGGAGACGAAACTACACCCTGGGGAATACATTCCATAGTCTAGGGGTCACATAGGAGAAGCCTTCTCCCACATGCTAGAGCTTGTAGCTATGAAATATTTTCAGAAGGGTTTCTATTGCTGACCTATGCAGATTCACACAGCAGGAGGGATGGTCCTTCAGTTAATTATGGATATGTTTACTTAGAAATATATCACTTTGGTAAAGTGAGATTAACTGCAGAGAATAAACTTAAATTCGTTTGACATGTCACACTCAAATTACACAAGGAAAATGGCCTTTTTATATCTACAAATTTTAGAAAAATAAGCAATAGCACAGTGTGTGTAAAGCCTGAAAATAGAGGATGAAATATGTCCTCAGAAAAATCCAAACTACCAAAAAGTAATAGTTGAAGAGGTTGAAGAAGCAATCTTCTGAACACTTCAAAAGTCTGTGGATAACAAATATAATAGAAAAGTCCATTCCTTCTATTTGTACTGAATACTGAATATTTCAATGTTAGAATTCTGAAGTTTTCCTCTGTTAGGAGCTCCAGACCAACTAGATGAAAAAGACTTTCTGACAAACGTGTGATTTATGGATTTGAAAATTGGAAAGTGTAGCTTAGGGAAAGAATGAAATTTTCATGCAACCTGAGAAGAGAGAGAGGATAAAATATAAATGTATTTATAATTGCTGTGAAGGAAATTATAATTTTTATAATCTTTATGTTACTTTTGTATTTTCTTGTCATTATTTTTCTTTATTATATTTATTTTCTTTTATGGCTTTTATTTTGTTAAAAACTTTTTAAGTAAACATTATATATTAAAAAGATTATTTCCAGACAAAAGGTATTTTTCCTTCTAAAACTAGTCCTTCGTCTCTCCTTCCCACCCAGACAGTATTTAGTCTATTTGCTTTTGCTTTTTCTGGATTTTGGATTTAATTTTGGAAAATAGATTAGGAAGAGTTAATAAAGAGCTATACAAATAAAAATAATTCTTGTGTGGTGTTTTTTTTTTTTTGTTTGTTTTGTTTTGCTACAGAGCTGAGCTTTATCGGGCTTCTGGGAAGTTTGAGCTACTTGATCGAATTCTACCAAAGTTGCGAGCCACTAATCATCGTGTGCTTCTTTTCTGTCAAATGACATCCCTTATGACTATTATGGAAGATTATTTTGCCTTTCGAAACTTTGCTTATTTGCGGCTTGATGGTAATGTCTGTGATGAATCTAGAGTTCATTTAAATATTACAGTAGGAATACCTCTTGTTAATTAATACACTGTTAAAAAACTAAGGTTAATTTTGTATTATTGTAACAAAGGCTCTAAATTTTGGCTGGGAAAGCCATGTCTAACATTCTTGACTTTTATTACTTATTGCCATTGTCATTCAGTGATTGAGAACACTGTTTGCTGATACCCTATTATTACAGGGAAACAGACTGTCAGCTTCTGAAATTGTGTTTCAGCTTGTTAGCTTCCTATAAATGATATTGAGATACTGTACAGGGATCTTACAATAAAGACTAGGGACACAAATGCTTCAAACATCATGTTCCTTTCATCTTTTCATTATTTTAAGGCTGTCTTTCAAAATGATAATGTGGTAGAATCTAGAAATTCCACTAAAGTTTTTACATCCATTTCTCCAGTTCTCTAAAAGACTGTATTGTCAAGTTAAAATGTCCTTGGTATTTCTGATCCAGTTTAGATTCTTCTTAATCATTAACATTGATTAACATTTACTTCCATCCATAGGAAGTGATATTCTTAACTAAATAAATGATTGAGGGGAGAGGTTTATTAAAAAAGGTTTGAAGTTAATTGCATGAACCACAGTATGTCTCTACAGATCTTCCATGTCAGAAGAGATCTTCCATGTCAGAAGAGGGGTTATGATTATATGAATATGTATAAAGATAAAATACTGTTCAATTAAATACTCTTCCTCTATTTGGTCGTTGGCTGAAAGTGAAGTTTTTTTCAAGGAAAAAAATCATACCTGAAAAACATGTTTAGCAAAACAAAACTATCAGAAAAATAAAATTTAACTTTTCCCTAAAAGGGAGTTATAAAAACTGCCACTGACATGGAGGTAATGAGATGATTGTACAGGAGGATTTTATCAAGTCATCTCTTTGAGGAAAGATCTTAACTGCCAAGGCAACCTTGTCCTCCAACCTAGACCAACATTATCTGATCCATCTGAGTCACTCCTGATTATAGACACTTGTGAGGAAGGGAAACATCTGCTCCTACAGTGTGGTTATTCTTCAGGACAATCAGAACTTGTGTAAATAATAAGATTTACTTGAAATCACTTGGGATTTGCTTCAAATTGATGTTCCACATTTTTATGAACAAAACATCTATATGAGTAACTTGTCTCTGCTGCTTACTATGTAAACATCCATAAAAATATTGTGATCCACTTTAATGTTATTTCCCAAACTATAAGCAGAGGTGACGTACAAATGGCTGAAAGTGAGTATGTAAATAAATAAGCCACTTTTGAGAACTTATTCTTGGGAACTTTATCAATGATCAACACATAAATATTACATAGAGCAATCAACCAACAGAATAGATTGCCTTCAGAAGTCATGGGAGCTTCATCACTGGAAGCTTTCAAAAGACTGGACTGCCATCTGTCAGAAATGGTGTAGAGTCTTCTGCTTGGGTGGGAGGTTGGACTAGGTGACCTACAATGTATCTTCCAACTCTGTTAATCTGTTAAAATAATCCCAGAATCAGCAATATCAAATGCTTTCAAAGTCCAGTCTTTCATTTATGAACTTGAAGCACCATCTATACTGCTCTCTCCTCTATCTTTTTCTCTAAAGAGCACTGTAAAATAGGTTAGAGTGAGAAAGTGATTGGTCCAGAGTCACCGAAGTTTTTAAGGCTGAAAGTAGACTGGGCCCTGGTACTCCACCCCCAGATCAACATTTTAACCACTATTTCAGACTAGCTTTCAAATACGATGGCTTAGAAATAAACTTTGCTGATTTTATCTTCATGTAATTAGTTAACAAATTCATTAGAGTCAGCTTCTTCACCAAGAACAATTGTAATTCTTCGGTTAAGATGCCAACAGTCTTAAAAATAGTTGTTCCTGAAGCAAAGCATAAGAAAAGAACTTTAGTTAGTACATTCAAAAAACACATTATTGCTTCCAAATTCATTCTGTATTGCAAATAAAGGGGTGAGTCCCCAGTATAAGTAAAATTGATCAATATTGTAGATGTTTTAAAGTCTGGATAATGAGCAGATATTTGCAGGCTAGGAATTCTTGAATTCTTTTTTTTAATTTACACTGTTTGTTTTTTTTTTAGGAACAACAAAGTCAGAAGATCGAGCAACTCTGCTGAAGAAATTCAATGAGCCCAATTCCCAATACTTTATTTTTCTGCTGAGCACAAGAGCAGGAGGTCTGGGTTTGAATCTTCAGGCAGCTGATACTGTCATAATTTTTGACAGCGATTGGAATCCTCACCAGGTAATTTACAATTCATTGTTCTGTGTTGTTTTAGTAATAAAACAAAGCTTTCTGTGAACAGTAATGTGTTAGAGTACATTAGAGATGCTGTGTCATTTCCTACTAAACTTATTCTGGATTCATCCACTTTGTTTTCTTTTTCCAACCACTATCAATTTTGCTGCGGGTTGTGAAAGAAAATTTGCTATGGTTCCCACCACTTAGGATACAGCATTTGTAGGGGCTCCATGGTAAAAGTCTTCTCAGTGATGGCTTTTCTCCTCTGGAACAGCCTATACTCAAATAGATGGACCATTCCCACCATATTACATTTTTGAAGAGCTGCAGAAGACTGAATATTGGTTATTTAAACTATGGGTAGTACCCAATTTAAGACAATTTTGTAGTTATGATTGAATTCGGACTGTCCCAGTCCATCTACAGTCACATGATCACAATCTGAGTGCTTGGCAACCAACTCACATGATTGGTTGCAATGCCCTGTGCTCTTGTGTCTGTCATTTCCTTGCCAGCTTCTCCAAAAGTCAACTCTTGCTGTGCCTCCCTCACATCCTTGCCTCTCACGCAGCCTCCTGTAAGCTGCCTTACTTGATTATGGGAATCTGGAAAGAAGCTGTCTCAGCAAACTCTGGGATTTGCTTCGCAGCTGCCACCCATGGCAAATAGATTTAATAAATAAATAACTGGGATTGCAGGCATTGATGTTCACTAAGCAATGCAGGCATGTTTTACTATTGCATCGTTTAGTGAGGGAAAATCCTGTCCTAATCACCATCATAAGTCAAAGACTATCACTAATGCCATTTGTTAGACATATAAATATAATCGTTTTTATTGAAATACTTAAAAGTGCTATGCAAATTACAGTATTAATATAAACTATTGTGCAATGTTTAAACAAGCATATATATAATGGATTTAAATTAGTGAGAAAGAATTAGCTAAATACATTTTTATTAATGATATATTCAACATCAAATTTTCTCAAACTGGTGGGAAAGCAGAACATTTTGATAGCAAGGAAATGGAAGTTACAAAGAAGAGATCCCGCAGGTGCTTTTTCAAGAGGCAATTGGACTTCCTGGTTTTTTGGGGGGTTTTTTTGAAGATGTTTTGCTTCTCATCCAAGAAGCTTCTTTGGCTGAAGAGATGAAAAAGCTTCTTGGGTGAGAAGCAAAACATCTTCAAAAAAAACAAAAAAAAACACCAGAAAGTCCAATTGCCTCTTGAAAAAGCACTTTTGCGACAAACATGACCTGGATGACTAAGAATCTCCACAGACATTTATGAAGACGACTTCCAAATTCAGGACCTGAGTAACTTACATTTTAAGTTCTTACAACGGCCATGGATTAGGATGCTCCATTGGCAAACTATATTATGTTGCTGATAGTTGAGTATTAAAGCCAAACTCCAGAGAAAGCTTGTGTGCGTGTGTGTGTGTGTGTGTGTGTGTGTGTGCTGTTTAGCTTCCTTCGGGGATATATATATATATATGTATATATATATATATGTATATATATATGTGTGTGTGTATATATATATATATATATATATATATATATATATATATATATATATATATATATCTATCTATCTTTGGTTATTCGGGTTTTCTCCCGCGTAGAATTGGAAGTATCTAGGCAACGTTTCGATGAAGTCTCATTCATCATCTTCAGGCTTGTTTCTTCAGCTCTGTGCTTCTCAGAGTAATGTGAGCTTGCAGCTGCTTCTTCCTTTTAACTGCTAGTGGGGGTGTGACTTGATTGGGTTTGGGTTTGGCTGTGTTCTGATTGGTAGGGGGGTTGGCTGTGTTCTGATTGGCTGGGGGTGTGTTCTGCTTAGTTGGGGGCTTGGTTGTGCTCAGGTTAGTCTTAGTTACTGGGGGATTTGAGCTGGTGAGCTGTGATCTTGTTGTTTGGCTTCGTGTTCGTGGTCGTGCCACATCTTCATGGTGGGTGTCAGTTTGCTTCTTGTATGGGTCAGAGGGGTTTGAAGCGGGTAGTGGTGCAGCTGCAGTATGGTTTCTGGTTCGTGGTCGTGTCTCCTCTTCTGTGTGGGTGTGAGTCTTTTTTCTGTGTGGAAGTGTGGTGGTAGCATCTTGTGTGGCACTTGCGGGTGTGGGTCTGGTGTCATTCTTCATGTTAGTTACTCGTTTATTAATGAGGGCAGGTTTCCAAATGGTTGGTAGGCGGGAGGTATCATCTCGTCTATTCATGCTGTGTGGGCGTTTCTCTATCTTTATGGCTTCTCTGATTATTCTGTTGTTGAAGTGTTCGGTTTTGGCGATAGTTCTGGTATTTTTAAAGTCAATTTCATGTCCTGTGGCTTTGAGGTGTTGGACCAGGGAAGAGGTCAGTTCTTTTTTGATTGAGTTTTTGTGTTCTTCAATGCGTGCACTAATTCTTCTGTTAGTTTGTCCTATGTATGTGGTGGGGCAGGCAGTGCAAGGGATTTCGTATACTCCTTGGTTTTCTAACTCGATTTTGTCTTTGGGGTTTCTTAGGATGGTGGATATTTTTCTGTTTGTGCAGAATGCTATTTTAATGTTGTGTTTTTGGAGGATCTTGCTGATTTTGTCTGCAGTGCCTTTTATATATGGGAGGAGGGCTTTGCCATTCTCTTGTTCTCTGTCTTGGCTTTTGGTTGGGGTTTCTTTTTGGATTAGGTGGGTAATCTTCTTTTTTGGAAATCCATTGGTTGTAAGTACATTAGTGAGGGTGTGTAGTTCGGTTTTTAAGTGTTGTTCATCGGCTAAGCATTTTGTTCTGGAGATGAGTGTCTTGGCTACGGAATTGATCTGTGCTGGGTGGTGGTGTGAGAGTGCATGTAGATAGCGGTTTGTATGTGTTTTCTTCTGGTAGATGGTGTGTCCTAGGGAGCCATTGGATTTTTTGTATACTAAGACATCTAGGAAGGGAAGTTGATTGTTGGCTTCTGTTTCCATGGTGAATTGTATTTTGGGATGTAGGCTGTTGAGGTGTGTGAGGAAGTTGTTCAGTTTTTCTTTCCCGTGTGGCCAGATTATGAAGGTGTCATCTACGTATCTGAGCCAGAGTTTGGGTTTGTGATCATATTTTTCTAGAGCTTGTGTTTCAAAGTGTTCCATGTAGAGGTTTGCAATGACAGGTGAGAGGGGTGATCCCATGGGTGCTCCTTCTATTTGTTTGTATTTTTGTCCATTGTAGGTGAAGTATGTATTGGATAGGCAGTGGTTGGTAAGATCTAGGATGTACTTGGGGGGG
>BLBF01000004.1:48198561-48238419 GCA_015471245.1 Laticauda colubrina | reverse complement strand
AATCTCATCTGCCATCATCAGGCTTCTGTATTAAGTTTGTGTGTGAGACCCTGACCCACACACAAACTTAATACAGAAGCCTGATGATGGCAGATGAGATTCTGCTGAAACGTTGCTACAACTTTAAAAGCACTACAATGACGTGGGATAATACCCGAAGGAAGTTGAATAGCACACATGTAAGTACCCACAATAACTTTTTAAAAAAACCATATATATATATATATATATACCATAAACAATAGTTGAGATATCATTTTTTTGAGGTGAATAATATAACAGAGGTGAGCTCTAAAATACATCAGTCATCAATCTGATATATTAACCATAAATTAATTCTAATTAAAACTGAAGAACAAGTGGAAACCAGTTATGATAGAAGAACATTCAAGTAACTGTATCACAGTATGATTGTGTGATTTATGCTGGCAGTTTGGAGATGTTGGTATAACAAGACGCTCATCTTCCTTTATATCATTGTATTATGGATCCAGGAATTCATTAATTGGAACTTTGAAGAGCTTAATGTATAAGAAGGTCTAAATTTAGGAATATTGATTATAGTCTATAGTGCTTTTCTGAAGGTAAAATGTTGATGATGTTTTGCTTTGTCCAATATTATAAGTGTACCAAACATATGTTCTACTCCAATATTATAAGTGTACCAAACATATGTTCTACAGGACTTGCAGGCACAAGACAGAGCTCATCGAATTGGGCAACAGAATGAAGTTCGAGTCTTACGATTGTGCACAGTGAACAGTGTTGAGGAGAAAATCTTGGCAGCTGCAAAATATAAATTGAATGTGGATCAGAAGGTTATTCAGGCTGGCATGTTTGATCAAAAATCTTCAAGTCATGAACGAAGAGCTTTTCTCCAAGCCATATTGGAGCATGAAGAAGAAAATGAGGTATTCTACAAAAATCTCTGTTAAAAATAGATGTGCATTGAATTCTTACTCTTCTCAATTCCAGTATCCCTACGCTTATTCATTTAGTTCCTGATTCATGCTCTAGTTCAGGGGTGTCAAACTCATGGCCCGCGGGCCGGATGTGTCACATACTGGCCATGCCTGGTTTAGCGAAGGAGGAAAAAAAATGCTGTACATCACATGACAATGCCGTGATGACATGAGTTTGGCACCCTGCTCTAGTTCATAAGAGAACACTGAATCATGCCCTGACCATCAATCTTAGCCAGAGCTGAAGAAGCACCAGAAGTGGAAAAGTGAGGAACAGAAACAGAAGGGGTACACTCTGAACTGGCAGAACCACCAGACCCCTATAAACCCAGAAGTGTCTGTTGCTCTGCTAGCTACCGTCAGGAGTGGAAGGAAATCCGAGGTTTGTCAAGTGATGCAGCAGCTCTTAAGCCATATCCAAGCTTGTAGAAAGAGTTGTGTCCCAGGTCCTCCCCCATAGCCCTGCAACAGCCCCATGTTCCTTAGGTGATTTTCTGTCTACTTCCCACTTACTGGCCCATGTATTTTGGAGTTACCCCAGCAGTCCCATGGCATTACCCTTTATGACAACAGGTAGTCCTCAACTTATGGCAGTTCATTTAGTGACTGAAGTTACAGCAGCACTGAAAAAAGTGACTTATGGTCATTTTTCACACTTACGACCAGGGGTGGGATTCTATCAGTTCACACCTATTCGCTAGAACTGGTTGTTTACATTCTAAGCAGTTCAGAGAACTGGTTGTTAGAAGAAATTACTGGCCTAATCCTGTAAGGAAGGCAGGAAGGAAACATTCTGGTGTTGCTTTCAGAAACTGCCTCTCCGTTAACCCATATTACATTCTTGGCTAGACTTCCTGTCTCAGGAACATCTCTGGAGTTTTTTTCCCCTCCTTTGCTGCTACTTTGCTTTGTGGAGTGACCATTCAAAATTACAATGGCACTGAAAAAAGTGACTCATGACCATTTTTCACACTTATGACTGATGCAGCATCCCCAGTCATGAGAGGCCAGGCAAGGAGATGTGTGCCTTGATGTGAGTGATATTTAGTTGACCATGCCCAGCCAATAATATGACCACCAAGCCATGTCTACCCAGTCACATGACCACCAAGCCATACCCACCACCTAAGCCACGGCCACAGAACCGGTTGTTAAAAAATTTGAATCTCGCCCCTGCTTATGACCATGGCAGCATCTCCACGGTCATTTGATCAAAATTCAGATGCTTGACAACTGACTTTGCAACTTCCTGACAAGCAACGTCAGTGGGGAAGCCAGTGATTCATTTTACAACTGTGGCAGGAAAGGTCGTACAATGGGGCAAAATTCCCTTAAGAACTCTTTCATTTAGCAATGAAAGTGTTGGGTTCCATTGTGGTCATAAATCGAGGACTACCTTTACATCACTGAGCTGGAGCAGTGCCAGTCCCAATTGCCATTGTAACTTGAGCGCTGTCCATATATACACATACTTATATTTTCTAATATAATTGACTCTATGTCTAATGTTTTTTTCTAATAGAGGGTCAATTTGGTGTAATGGTTAAGGCATTGGACTAGAAAGTGGGAGACTGTGAGTTCTAGTCCCTTCTTAGGCACAAAACCAGCTTGATGACCTTGGGCCGGTCACTTTCTCTCAAACATAGGAAGGAGACAATGGCAAACCACTTTTGCAAACCTTGCCAAGAAAACTGCACAGGCTTGTCCAGTCAGCCTCTCTAAGAATCAGACATGATTGAACGAAAGAAAACAAAATTGTAAACATTTCTGTTTCCATCTTTAGGAAGAAGATGAAGTTCCTGATGATGAGACTCTGAATCAGATGATTGCACGACGTGAAGAGGAATTTGACTTTTTCATGGTAGTGATGCATGTTTCTAATTGTGAATAGAAATTATTGCCTTGTTAACCTTTATAGCTCACTTTTTAGCCTAGGGATGAAGTCATTAAGGTAGAAATTGTGAAATCCCTAACACATAAGAATGTATGAAACAGAAGGACACTCTTAACAAATTGCATCTTTATCTCCTTTTGAAGATGTCCATTTCCATAATTAAACTTTATAACTGCTTCTCTATGTTAAATAATAAGTGTGGATGCCATTTCTAGCGTTTCAACATAGAATAGATTGGAACACCGTTTAACTAGCAAAATTATTATTCATCCCTCTGTGAATTTTGGACCTATATATATTAACCAAGTTGAAAAGAAAGAAATGAATGGATCATGCTATTTTTCAATATACGGTATATCAGTCAGCCTAAACTAAATTAATTATTTTTATGTATTTCTACAAAACCTGAGTGAAATACACTTATCCATTCATTGGATTAAAAACACATTAGATCAATAACTAGTCTTGAAATGCATTTCTCTATGTGTGCCACAAGAGGCTGCTATGATACTTGCTGCTAATCCAACTAGTCCCTCTTCTTCATCTGTTCTGTTTCTTGGCTGCCTTTGAGTCTTTCTCATAGATCTTAGTGACAGATCTTGATCAGAAGAAATGAAAACAAGAGGGAGCAACAGTAGAGAAGCAATGAGACTTCTTTGAAGAATATTATCTATGTACTTTTTTTCTTTACCAAATTTATACAGCACTACTAAAAACATGCAGACTAAAAGAACATTCCAACATAACATTGAGAATTGAGAATAATAAAGAATAATATTGAGAATAATAAAAAAATATTTTTAAAAATGAAGATCTCTAGATTAGAGATCTAATGTTTATGGATTTTTTTATTAGTTACAAATACAGGAAATACTTTAAGACTGTTTCTCTAAAGCCAATAAATTTTTAGGGTTAATTAAAGATAAGCATGGGATCAGAGGTGGTATTCAGCAGGTTCTGACTAGTTCTGGAGAACTGGTAGCAGAAATTTTGAGTAGTTCAGAGAACCGGCAAATAGCACCTCTGACTGGAGATTTTACAGTATCCTTCCCCTGCTACACCCACAGAACCGACAGTAAAAAAATTTGAATCCCACCACTGCGTGGGATGTATGTAGATTCTGTATAGACTAATAAAATTACAGACTGTAGCCATACTGGGAGTTTTGGCCCATTTTCACATAAAGCTAGAGTCTTCTTTTTCTCCAAAATTATTGGAGATGCCCTCCTCTTTCATGTATCCTACTGTGAACTCTTGTAATCAGACAACCCCTGCTCCCAAAGTCCCTCTAATTCCTTTTAAGAAGCCAACATTATTTTTATTTATTTATTTGTTTATTTATTATTAGATTTGTATTGCCGCCTATTCGCCATGGCAACTCAAGGCAGCTTACAACATATAAAACCACAATTTAAACTCATAAAATCAAATAAATTAATATAATAAAATCACCCCCCACCTTTCCCCCCCCAAGCAACAGCAGATTACATGAGCCATTTAATAGACTCCATTCCGCTCTGGGTCCCCCAGGTCTTCAACGCCTCCCGAAGAGAATCAGAGTGGGGGCTAGTCTAATCTCTGGGGGAATGTTCCAGAGCAGGGGTCGCCAACCTTTTGGACCTTAGGGACCACCAAACCCATAATTTTAAATCCTGTGGACCTGGGAAAATCCCCCAAAAAGTGTGCAAGAAAATTCTCCACCCCTTTTCCTACCGATCAATCATTCTTTATTTGGGATCGCAGGATAACGTCTCCAGCTCCGTTCTCAGGAGAGGGGGGAGAGAGAGAGGAAGGGAGGGAGACTGATTGACTTTTGGCTTCATGCAAGGAAAGCAGCAAAAGTAGCAGAAGCTGCAGAAGTCTTTCTTTCTCTCCCCCAAAGTCTTCCAGAAATAAGTCTTTGCTGGCGCAGCCTCTTGGAGCAGGATGCCTTGTAGGGTCCCAAAGACTCATTTCTGGCAGACTTTGGGGGACAGAAAGAAAGAATTTTGCTGCTTTCCTTGCGTGCCAAAAACAGCCAAAACAGAAAAAGAAAAAAGCGGAAAGAAGCAGCCGGGTGGCCAGGCAAGTTCCCCCCCTCCACCCTTTCCCCCCTCCCCTCACTACCTCGTGTTCGCAATGCAAGAGACACAAGCCTTGTGTTTCCATGGGCCATGTGGGCAGCACAGCCTTGTGATCCCGCGCAGCCTGGATTAATTGCTTTGGGGGGGGGGAGATTTCTCTGTGGACCACCAAAACTTTCTCACGGACCATCAGTGGTCCCCGGCCTACTGGTTGGCAACCACTGTTCCAGAGGGAGGGAGCCACCACAGAGAAGGCCCTTCTGGGTCTCACCAGATGTACCCCACTGGTGTATCTACACCAAGTATGTTATGGTAGAAGGAACCGGATAAAATTTTAGAATAGTAATATCCCAGTGAGTTAGGAGTATATTGACCCATGCATATACATGGGTTAAAAAGTCTTATCTTTAATAGAAAAGATTGGTACGCGTAATATTGTCATAGAGTGCTTTTGGTAATTTTTTTTCATTAAAACAAAAGAGTCTCTCACCTTCATTATTAATGAAAATGTCAAGATTTAATTGACCAATATCTTAGGCTGGGTGATTGATATTATTTGTAAACATTTCTTCAGGAATGGATGTGATTAAAACATTTAAAACTAAGCTCATCATTTGTGGTGTTGCTATAGAAATGTCAGTAGAAGAATAACATTCTGTCATTTTACTTATGTGTATATCTTATGACAATGACGCTCATTAGGAGTTTGTGTGCAGTGTGGCCTCTGCTGATCATTTTGCTGATTAAAAGGAATTGAAATCAAAATTCTTTGTAAAATCTGCTGTAGGAAATACACAAAGTCTTGAAAGTATAATTCCATTATCTGGGCTGAAATTCTGTGGTTATAATTATTTCACAATGGTTAGAATGGGATCTTTATGTTTTTTCATATGGTGTTGGGATAGTTACTATGTAACACTAATTTGTACATAGGCAGAAATGTGTGCACCCAAAATCCCTCTGCCTTGCGCCTAACTTCAAGAACAGAATTTACTGTAGTTAAACTTTAATTTACCATTGTATGGAAACAAAAATTGTAGGAAATAAATCAGATTAAATAATTGTTGTTCTGAGATTTTGTGCTTAATAAGCTTATATTTCTTTTTTAAATGATAATTCCCAATGTTAATTTATTGCCAAATTGAGTATCAGCTAAATTGATGAATCAGGAAAAGGAAGGCTGAGGAGTACAATTGGTGTCCTACTAAATTGTAGCCTAATTTACTTGGAAATCAAGTTATAGAATAGATTGCTGAAAAGTTCAGTGTTGTGACACCTGCGTGATAGCAAAAGCTGCAATAGCTCTTAGTTTTGATATTACTTTAAAAGAAGATTATTGTGGAAGAACTAATGCTTAAAACTTAATATATACAAATAAGTGAAATTTGTTGTTGAAGGTTATTTGTACTTCTGCAAAATATTTCTCAGTCATCCTGATAATTCCCTCTTGTTTCTTGGTACTTGCAATTTGACTAAGATCCAGTATTAGAACAGCTGATGTATATAGCTTACTATATTTAAGATATGGTTCTTAGAGTGGATGTTTAATTGCATTTCCTGTTCACCAGAAATTTCTAGTTCATGGTGGTGTTGCAGAATCCAGGTTGGCAGATAATTTTATTGAGAAAATAGAAAGCCAGCGTTTATTTTGCCATCACCTTCCTTAAATATTACATTTATCACTTCTCTAGCGAATGGACCTGGATAGGCGCAGAGAGGATGCTCGAAACCCAAAACGCAAACCACGCTTGATGGAGGAAGACGATTTGCCATCTTGGATCATCAAAGACGATGCTGAAGTGGAAAGACTTACATGTGAAGAGGAGGAGGAAAAAATATTTGGGAGAGGGTCCCGTCAGCGTCGGGATGTGGACTACAGTGATGCTTTGACAGAGAAACAGTGGTTAAGGGTATGTAAAACCTATTCTTTTCAGTATTAATTATAAGATACAAAAATACAAGAATAAGAGCCTCGGTGGCACAGAATTCCAAACTACTACTGCTGACAGCCAGCTGCCTGCAATTTGGCAGATCGAATCCCACCAGACTCAAGGTTGATTCAGCCTTCCATCCTTTTGAGGTGGGTAAAATGAGGACCCAGATCGTTGGGGACAGTATACGCTGAAGAGAGGGTTGTAAAGCTCTATAAAGTGATATATAAGTCTAAGTGCTATTGCTATGTAACCTGGAGAATAAAGTGAAATTCCCCTCTGAGGTGAACAAGTAATTTGGAGTACCTCCCTTTCAGATACTACTAAAATTGTTGACCTTTGAGGTTTTGGATTTGGAATAGTAGAAACTTGCTCGTCTGACTTTAAATTGAATGGAAGAACTTTAAATTGAGTGGTGTTGAAGAATTGTACAGGATGATTGAGAAGGAAACATTTGAACTGGTGGAGTACGAGTTTACCTTTACTTCAACATACTCATTCTGTGAGGGACTTGGCCCCTTTAGTAATTTAAGTGATGAATGATGATTTAGGATTGGAGGAATGTTTTCCCATTTCTTTTGTTCAGCACTAGAATGTGGAGCACCAGAGTGACCAGAGGATGTAAATGTGCCTCAAATCTTCTCTAGGCAGGGAGCGTCAGACAGGTGTGTTTCCAAATGCAAATATTTTCATATTAATTCCCTTCCTTTATCTGTGTTTGTTTGTGTGCGTGTGTGTGGATGCAGATATAAAGAAACCTTTTGGTTGCCTTTGGATATGATCCATTTTATTGTATTGCTGATGGGAAGACAATTTAGTTAGCTGTAATATATAGTCACGATTATGCTGATGAATAAATAGCTTGATTCAGGAAGAAGTTTCCTTACTGGAATTAGGTTCAGTAGTTTTAAAATTGTTCACATAATTTCTCAGGTGTGAACAAAAAGCTTTTAGGCAAAGATACAAAATGATACTTGTATTGTTGGCATTGCAAATGTTTCTGTTTGGATTATGTACCATATGTGTAATAAGTTAAATTTCTTAAGTGGATGCAATTTCTTGTGATATAAAAAACATTATTACAATATCACTTATTGGGGAATGAATAAATACAGATAGTCCTCAATTTACAACAGTTTGTTTAGTGAATGTTTGAAGTTAAAATGATGCCGAAAAAGTGTCATTTTTCACACTTATGACCACTGCAGGATTACTGTAGTCACATGATCAAAATTCAGATGCTTGGCAACTGACTCATATTTATGACAGTTGCAGTGTCCTGAGATCAGTAACCTTCTGACAAGCAAACTCAATGGGGAAGCCAGATTCACTCAACAACCGTGTTAATAACTTGACAACTGCAGTGATTCATTTAACAACTGTGGCGAGAAAAGTCATAAAATGTGGCAAAATTTCACAATGGCTGTCTCATGTAGCCACACAACCCTTGGGCTTAATTTTGATAATAAGTCAAGGACTATCTGTACATCCCTAGAAGTTGAAAAACATATTCTTTCCGTATGTCCATTTTCTTAACCCTACTAAACAATCCTGAAATCCAAAAATATGACCATTTGCAATGAGCCATGAAGGTTTATGTCCTCGTCTCACCAGATGTTTTAATTCTTCTGAGAATCTTTGTTGTTTGGAATATGCCTAAATGCTCTTGCCTGTCAGTTGCATTTTGTAATGGAACATCTGGGACTTGCTTGCTTGGGGTCAATCATGTACTTGATGTGGATTGTATGATTGATATGGGGAAAATTTCAAACAAATTACAACCTTGTCTTAAAAAAATGGTTTTATCAGAAGCTCAGTAAAAGATAAATGCTAGCTATTAAAATAAAATAGAACTTGGGATATATGTGCAGAAGCACAAAAAGCACTGCTTTTGTTTGCCTTATAAACAGAACTGACCTACATGGCAGCATTCCAGAAGTGGTGAATCCAAAATGATTTGAAAAATAGCTGCTTAGAAGCTCAGCTAATACTTCTCATCCCTTAGGCACATAGGAAAGCTGCCTTTAAAACAAAATTGTGGTCTTTCTACTTCAGGGTTATCCCTCCCTTCTTTGCTGGACTATATATCACCATCCACTAAGATTTCTTGAAGTTTGTTTTGAAGAACTCAGTCTTTCTTGCCCTTACTCTGGAGAAATGAGGGATTGTACTTGAGAGATTTATGTGAAAAGTGTGTGCTTAGCCTCAAAACAACACAGTAAAACTCTTTTTAATGCTGTACAACACCCAGAGTCCTTCTGGAATTGGGCTGCTTTAGAAATTTGATATACAAGTAAACAGATGCAAAATTTCTTCACCTGATGATACCTGTATATGATTGTGGAATCAAAACAACTTGAATATATCTTATGATACATTAACTATGAGAAAGATAGCATGTTGCTGCTGGTGGTGCTAATAAATACAACAGGTGGATAAAAATATCCAATCTAAACATCTGGCTGGCTGTGCCACCAACAATGTAAGAATCTGGATGATGATGATGATGATGATGATTATTATTATTATTATTATTATTATTATTATTATTATTATTATTATACTACAGAAAAATGACAGTGTGCACAGCAAACAAGATAACTATGCTGGGTTTCGTATCACTAATTACTAGTTGAACACTTCCCAAGCATTTAGGACTGCGTTATGTATCGGCGGATTATGTGAGCAGATCCCAGTAAGGTGGCCTTCTGCAGCTGACCAGTTCTGATTTTGTCAGCTCCAGTTGTTTTTAAGTGCTTGCCTAGGTCTTTAGGCACAGCACCCAGTGTGCTGAGTACCACTGGAACCACCTGCACTGGTTTGGCATAACTGAGTCTCTGCAGTTTGATTTCCAAGTCTTGACATCTGGTGATTTTTTCAAGTTGTTTCTCATTGATTCTGCTGTCACCAAGTATGGCAATGTCAACAATCCACACTTTTTTCTTCTCCACAATCATGATATCTGGGGAATTGTGTTCCAAAACTTTTGTCAGTCTGTATTCGGAAATCCCACAGTAATTTTGCATGCTCATTTTCGACCACTTTTTCAGGTTTATGATCCCACCAATTCTTTGCTACAGGCAGATGGTAGTTGCAACACAAGTTCCAATGGACCATCTGAGCGACTGTGTTGTGACGTTGTTTGTAGTCAGTCTGAGCAATTGTCTTGTAACATCTCAGTATGTGATTGATGGTTTCGTCTGCTTCTTTGCATAGTCTGCATCTGGGGTCATCAGCATATTTTTCTATTCTAGCTTTGATTGCATTCATTCTAATGGCTTGTTCTTGGGCTGAAAGAATCAGGCCTTCTGTCTCTTTTTTCAGTGTTTCGTTAACTAGCCATAACTAGGTCTTTTCCTTACCTACATCATCATCATCATCATTATTATTATTATTATTGTTGTTGTTGTTATCATCATTATCAACAACAAAAAGAACAACAACATCATAATCTAATCACAAATCATGTATACTTTCAGGAAAATGTTTTGCAGTTTTACTAACTAGACTATCAATTGACTATACTCTCCTACAGGAGTACTACTATCTAATAAATATTTTTAGAAGGTGACAAAATGATTAAAATGCATATTCTACATAGATATATCATCATCATTGTAATCATTGTCAACTGCAAGATGAAGGCCTCTGCACCTGTTTCCAACTTACATGATTCTGAGCTTTCTTTTACCAATTGGGTCCACAATCCAATTTTGTGGACACTTTTTATGAAGTGGGATCCATTCTGTGTCTGCCTTGGTCCACTTGCCATCAATTCTTTTTGCTATGTGACCAGCCCATTTCCATTTCGATTTACTAACTTGATGATATCGTATATACCTGGGTATATAAAATACACATAGACTATTTTGTTGCAAAATTAGGTTAAAACACACAGATTGGGAACTATATTCAGATTACAAGGGAACATATTCCATATTTTTGGAAGTGTCTTTTGCATATCTGACATAAATAAGTTGTGATATTTTAGAGTAAGCAAGATGGGGAGTGATTTAATCACTTGAAAGATTATAGAAGGTTTAAGAAAAAGAAACTCAAGATTTATCCTGATTCCTTTTGGTAAATAGTTGAGGAAAAAAGAAAGAGAAAAATTTTACCGGGCATCCAAGACTCTCTTATTGTACTCTGCAGCAATACAGTAGAGTTTGGGTAGTCTTTGGAGAATTTGTTTTTGACCTGGTCCACCTGAAAGAGCTGATAGGCTCCTCACAGTTCATAAATGTGAAAGATTCTGGATTTTTGACTTTTGATTAATTTGGGTTTTTTTTTAAACGAGTTAATCTAATTATATTAAAAACCAATGTAGAATTAGGCAAAGGAGACTCGGGTTCAAGTTTCAACATAGTGCTATATGATTTGGATTCCCTTAACTTTCTGTGAATTAACTAACCAACTTCGTGAAATTGGTGTTGGGGGAATAAAATTAGGTAAACAGAGAGATGAATTTAGCAATATGTGTTTGTGCTATGAAGCAACCAAGGTACCATTTTTGCCTCCCCCATTTTAACAAAAATATTGCTAATACAAAAGAAAAGGGGTGGTATAGGAAGGGTTAGCGCTTGCAACCAATTGCTTTTTATAACTAGATATATTTTTGAGTTCAAGTGAAAAAAAAATCAAATGGCAGTTTCCATCTCTTTCCAATCAAAAGTAAATAAGTGATTATTTGCTGCCTTTTACTGCTTTGTGTGAGATATATTATCTCAGCCTGGTAGGATTCTGTCATACTTAAATTGCTTTGTGTTACATTGAAACAGTAGAACTGGGAAATGTGTTGCAACCGTTTTTTACTGATGGTGGCTACGTATCATTGTATTAGATATAAGTAGTTCTAGGACTGGTTTCATTAATATTAGTGAAGTCCAGCATTGTCAGTCTTATATATCATCAGAGTCTGCTTTGGAGAACAATTAAATGATCTGGGAAAGATTTTGAGAAAAAAGTGTTACTGTAGTATAGACACATGCTCATAGTATGTTGGATGGAAAGCTAATGTTATTAAAATTTGTAATTGAGTACTATTGTATCTATTTCATAAAAATTTGTAATCAGGTACAATGGCATCTATTTCAGAAAAATAGTGTAGATTCTGCTGAGGCTCAGAAAATATAGGGTTTGCAGACTATGAAATACATGAAATGGTGTTACATATGTAGAAGACTACATATGCTCATTTACATTTTATCAGTTTCAAAAGGTTTAAATTGACTGTTCACATAATTAATACAAATCACAAATTAAAATTGGGTGCCACCTCATCTGATTAAAATTTTACACTTGGTATATCAGCATTTTTATTTGATGAACACTAATATATAAATTTTCACAAATCTTTTATGAAATACAGAGAATATATTTTATTCAAATTGTTGGATTTTTAAAAGAAAACATGTTTCATAATTTAGCAGCATTTGTCTGCTATTCACAAAATTATAAAATACACAAAAATTGATATATTTATGAAAATCTGTAATTTTCATTGCAATATCATTTTTTTAAAAAAATATTTAAAGAGGCAAATTCAAGCAGGTGCGGCATGTTAATAGACCAATGGTGTGCTTATCTGTGAGCAGAGAGAGAGAAAGAAATAGATCATTTGATTTGTTTAATTTTTAAAAAAATCATTTCTAAAAGCATGTTAAACTAGAAAGATTAGAAAAATTAATGTGGGGGGAAGGGAATTGGTATTTAAAGCAATCCAAGTAAATTAATGTTATCTTTGAATAATGAACTAGCTTTGGGTGCTGCACAGTCTTAAAATACAGACATCACTGTTTTCGCTTTTTGAAAATATATATACATTTATATATCTGGGTTTTTAAAATATTGACACTGTAATTAAAATGCTTCCAGAAATCAGTAACTAGTCTGCCGAACAATAATTTTTATTTGTATTCTTGGAATAATAATGGGAAAATATGATAAGTAGTTGTCAATATTAAAGAGGCTTGAAGGGAGAAGGCTTTGGGCCTTGTGGTAGGTAGTAGAATGAAACGGCAGATTTGAGAATCTACATTCCTTTCAGTGTTGCCTTTTCAGTAAAATAAAATTACTTGTATATGAAAACATAGCCTTTCCCCAGCTCTCTTTTTTTTCCTGATCAGCTGATGAAGAGACTAGCAGCTCGCTGCTTTGCTGGCTTGTTAATTTTATCCCCACTAACTGTGATTTCCGATAGCCAGCCTGCTGATAGTGGTAAGGTAAATATCCTTTTTCATTGCCGTCTTGAAGATTCAGTAGAACTACATCGCAGGCATGTGTAGGTGTGTAACACATCAAAAGCTGATGTTCTCTGTGTTTTTCTGTGTACAAATGAGTGCTTAAGGAGAAGCGATAACATTAACTGTTGACAGCCCTGCATGCTGTATTTATTATTAGAATTTCTAGCTTCCAAGATTTGCAGAACAGTTTCTTTTGCATAATCTTCGGGAGCTGCTGTGATGTGTAGTGAGTGTCCTGCTTTAGCCAAATGAATATTAATGAATGTGTGTGCAGATATATACATACATATATATGTGTGTATAGATATATTCATATTCTCTTTTCTCCCACCTAACTCATCAGGTCTTAAGCTTCTTCCTAGTGGTTTGCTGAATGCTGTGGAAGCATGGTGGAAATTGTCTTTTGATTATTAAGGCCTGGGTTAGTGTCTCTCTCCCTCAGGATTCTGTGTTCATGTTTGTTCATTGGATTTGCACATCGAAGGATGAATAAGAAACAGAGACTGAAATCTCCCTGGCATTTTTAACATGCCAGCCTGTTTTGTCTGATGTACCACATTTATTCACAAAATGTTTTGCAAGCAACATAACCCAGAGAAAGGAATTGTGTCTGGGATGTAATCACTCTTTGTATATTGATCATTACACTCACATGATCATAAATATTAGCCATGTTTGGTGCTGTGGAAAAATGAAGGTAATTGCCTTACGATTAGAGCTGTTTCAGAAAAAGATTGATTCACATTTGCGTGTATCTTAGGTATTAAAGGGGAGCAGAGAGGACAGTGCCAACATTTATGATTTGAGAAAGCATCATAAAGGCTGATGTAATTTATTTTTAAAAAGCAGGGTTGTATTTTTCTTTTCTTTTTCTCCAACACATTGTTAATTTTAAGCTGCTTGTAAAACAGAATTACGTACATCTCTGGCTTTTTTTCTTCTATTTATTTTTTTTAAGTTCAGATTCTCTGATTGTCACATATTTCTCAGAGTGTGAACAATTTCTTTTAAATCAGATCTGGTTTTGCAGCATTTTTCATTCTGTCATTGTATAGTGTTGTTGGCTGTGATTTAAGGTTCATATTTGCAGGTAGATTTTAAACTAGTATATGTTGCCTGAATGTGTTTGAATTGTGTTGTTTCTTCCTTATCCCATAACATTACTATTCTTTAGATATCAAACAATGCATTGTTTGCTACTTCTGCATTGTGAGTAGGCATTGTCTCAAGGAAAACCACATTGTTTTAGATGTATAAAACTGAGACATTTTTTGAAATTCTGTTTATAAATTCATTTGCAAAAAGAGGAATATGTGTGAATATATTTGAAGGAATTTTTGTTTTGCTTTGTTAAAATTGTTCTGTGTATAAAGATACCTTAAAAATGATATCTTGAGTATAATTGTTTTAAAGAATACAATGGATCATTACTTAATTGAGTGTATATGGTTGCATCAACAAACGCCTTTTGAGGTTGACCTTCCTTTCCACAATCAGACTACTTATGAACAATGGTATTGCTATGTTTCTAAAAATGGTTGATGGTCCCTAAATTTCTTTTGTTCAATTTGAACGTATAAACTGTTCAGTTCATAAACCTTACAAAGTTTGTTTAGATTTCATTTAATATATATTTACACCTCTTTACATATCTATATATATTTTCCTGTTTTCCTAATTAATAGGCAATTGAAGACGGCAACTTGGAAGAAATGGAAGAGGAAGTTCGGCTTAAAAAACGTAAAAGGAGGAGAAATGTGGACAAGGATTCAGGCAAAGAAGATGGCGAGAAGGCAAAAAAGAGGAGAGGAAGGCCTCCAGCTGAAAAATTGTCACCCAATCCACCTAAACTTACAAAACAAATGAATGCCATAATTGATACTGTGATCAACTATAAGGACAGGTAAGGTACTGTTTTTCTTAATCAGCACTTGAGTTTCTTCGGAACAAATTGCATTTTTCATCATGCCATAGTTTGACATTACGGTGCCCTTGCATAGAATTCTAGAAATTTGTTTCATATAAAACTTCCATCAAATTTGAAATCTGTGTGTATACACAGAGAGAAAGAGACACAAAAAAACCCACATGCATAAACTGACACACACAGAAACATATTTGGAAAGACAAACATTTGTGTATATTCTTGTATCTCTGCTTATGAATTCAAGATAAATATTTATAGTATTGTTCTAAAATGAGAGTATAAATAGGTGCATTTGTGTAGGTTTGTGCATGTTGCATATATGCTTGCGGATGGATAGATCGAGAAGAAAGTTTGTTTGTTTCAATCAAAGTAAGCAGTCTGCCATCTATATAAAGTTATAGAGAAAAGTTGTACTACTTAAGTAATAGTTTCATGTTTTCATCCACATATTCTTTTCATAAAAGAAACTAAAATGTTGAAGCTTCTTCTAGGGACGTCATAAAGAAAAAAAAATTTCATAGAAAAAAATTGAATTTTTCAAATTGAAAAATTTTCAATTTTTGCATAGCTAGCAGTAGATTTACTAGGTTCCTTGAAACACCAGTGGGATGATTATTCTGTATTGGAAACTGCAAGCAAGCAGAGTTCAAATAAATAAATAAAATAAAAACTGCAACAAAGAACACAGTAAAAGGATTGCCCTTTGGGGTTATATTACTGTATCTTGAACACAATAGTCAGTTTCTCAATTTATTTACACTAGCAAGATATCAAGACTTCCGTGGGCTCTGGGTTTATTCACACAAAAGGATGTAATTTAAAAATGCAAAACAGGTAGCCCAAATGTCACCATCAGACTCACACAAAAGGATGATACTTTTCTTTTTCCTTTATTTTTGCAAGGCAGGCAACCAGGTCAACCATTTCACCCTTAACTCCCCCTCATAAACTGTTTGGATGTGGCCTTCAATAAACCTTCCACCAAGTTTGAGTCAACAGTTGTGTATTCTTGGTCCAAATAGTGAATTATAAAACTTATTTCTATCCCCACTCAAGAAAAGTAGACGAGTCCAACATGTTTTACAGTGATTTTGGGATCACCTAACAAAGTTTGTTTGTTTACTTTTAAAAACAAATTATCTCAGAATTATTTAGAGACATTTTTTAGTCTTTTAATTGTGGGGCTAGTTCAAAAGATTCTGAAACATTGTCACTTGGCTGGGAAAAGAATTGGCCCTTCTCCCATTCTTCAATTATTTCGGTAATAATTGCATATCTGCAAATAGTTCCTCAGTACTGAAGAATGATACTTTGCATAGAATTGCATTATTTTCCTCTGAGCATCGACTTAGGAATTCTCTCATAACTGAAGAAACTGCTGCAATACTTTAGCAAATTGAATGGTATCTTGGAGTAGCATGGAATGAATACCAAATAGTTATTTAGAGGGGACATCGTCCACAGCTATTTTACATACATACATTACACTTTTTCTGACCCTGCTTCAACTTTGTTAGGAGCACCAGCAGCCCCAGCAAAAAGTCAGTCAGTCTCTGTCTGGCTGTCTCTCCCTCCCTCCACCCTCCCCCCCTTATTTTGTTCAAGTTTACTTCTGTAAGAACCCTTTTTAACTAACGCAGAAATAATGGCATGGTTCAGTGTTTTAAATGACATATTTGTTAAACCTTCTGTTTACCTACATGACTCTCGCCTGTAGGTTTATGCAGTGGATTTTGAACCTTTCGCATTATTTTTTTCAGAAAATCAAAAATAAAGTCTATTCTGGTGGCAAAGCATGTTGCAGGCATTTCTGGGTTATGTTTAAGGCTGTACAAATTATACTGAAGACTGTGCAGATCTGTTGGACATCACAACCTAATTTAAACTCAAGGAAACATACTGTACTTTTTTATATATGTGTGTGATGTCACAAAGCACAAAAATTGTAAAAGTTTATTTTATGCAAAGCATTATCATGCCATGTATTTAAAACATTTTTATTAGTATAGGTATTTTCCAGAGTGAATCAGCTGCATTTATTTAACTTGGCTTTTATCTGAGATTCTCCAAAAATCTCCCTTTGAGATAATATTATAAAGGTTATTTATATATATATGAAATTAATATTCTTGGATTTTACAGTTTGTTGTGTTGAATTAGTACGCGATATCCAGGAAATTTCTGCTAGTTTTTGTGAGAACAAAACTTTACTAACTGGGCTAATTCTTGCAAATGTATTGTAGAGCAGAGTAAAGTTTCTAAATGAAAGCTTTTGGCAAAACTTTTCAATAATTCTGGATGGGAAATGAAACTAGTGAAATGACTTGAATAAATGTTTAAAGGTGCCTGGTATTATAATCAATACTTTCCATAATATAAAATAATAAATCAGTAGATTGAACTCTTAGTTTTCACAAGTTGAAGAAAGACTCAATGTGAAATCATTAAACCAATTTTAGCTGCAATCCAAAAGAGAATCAACAGGGATGGAAAATCAGCATATTTTTGGCATGTGACCATTTCATATTTATTTAGTTACAAGTTTGCTTTGTCTGATTTCTATCTGTGTCAGTCTGCATGTGGCAATAAATAACAAAATAATATATGTATTTTGTTTCTATTTTATGCATATTTTAATAATTTATGTAAATTACACACACACACACACACACACACACACACATATTTGCTAGAATTATAACACAAGTTGCTTGCCTAAGAACTGCATTGCAGAATTCAGAACATGCAGTCTCTCAGTGATGTTCCAGTCAGTCTTTGAAAAATTAAAAGAGAGCAATATAATATATACGAATAAAAGTAATATGAACCAATGAAGAGGAATAGATGAATTCATTGAGAGAAATATATCTGGAGTTTTAATTATGAATAGAAGACCTAAAATGCAAATCAGAAAGTTCAAATTGTTGTAATATAGGTTGTTGTGCCTATATACAAAACTAGTAATTTGTAGGTTAATGAGAGTTGCATGTTAAGCTCCAATGGAAAAATCAAATATGAATTTAGGGAAAATTGTTCAACGTTTGAACAAGTGTAATAATCCAAAGGAAAAATTCGCTGGATTAACTTATATGAAATGGATGGGTAGGAACAAGATAAGATATTACAGAAAAAGTTACAACCATTCAGAAGTCCAAGTGTGAATGAGAATGATTAGTGAATATCTAGTTAAGAAACACTCTTGTTTGAAATACATGATTTAAAAGAATGAAAATAAATAAGGAAGCATGATGGATTTGATTATGTTGTAAAATTTAGAGAGTGAGTCAAATCTCTTAACTCTTATGAGAGGTTTTAAAATGTGAAAAACGAAGAATCCTTGATGCTCTCTGAGCTTGCTTGTTTTCTTGCAGATGTTTCATCACCCAAACTAGATAACATCATCAGTGTTCGTTAAGGAATGCGATTTGCTGTCAGTTTATATTCTGGTGGTTTGCCATGTCAGTGTTGGTGGTTTGGTCCAGCTGTTTACTGTTTGTTTCTTTGCCAGTTCTTTGATTGAGGTATAGTTTATTTGACTGTTGGTCTGATGTTAACCTTGGAGTTAATCTATGTTGATCTTGGTGCTGATTGCTGGTGGAGAGGTGCTTGGGTCTTTTTGTTCCTTTTGGGGATGGGTGATAGTCTCTTTTGCAGAGTATATAGATGTTTTACGTGTCTATTGATGGTTGACTTGTTAGATTGCCAAGTTTTTAGAAATTCCCTGACGTTTTTGCACTTGGCTTGGTCTAGGATGATCTATTTTTCCCAAATGAAACTATGGTTAAATCTGTTTATGTTGTGAAATTAAAGTTTTCATCATGTCTGACTGCTAGTTGGTATTTGTGGATGCATTCTGCCATTCTTCTGCCTATTTGTCCTACATAGTGGTTCTTGTAGTCCGAACACTGTATGTTGTAGATGACTCCTGTTTTTTTCTTCTTGGGTTGTTGGATCTTTTGGTCTGCTTAGGGTGTTTTGAAGGGCTTTAGTTGGCTTGTATGCTATGTTGATTCCATGTAATTGTAGCACTGTTGGTAGTTCCTGAGATATTCTTGATGTATAGTAGTGTAATTCTTTTTAGGGCTTGTGTTAGTTGTGCTGTATTCGATTGAGTGGTCAGTGACTTTTTGATAAAGTTATGGAGCCAAGAAAAACAGGATGTGAAATCTGCTTGCCACACAGTGAAAATAATTCTATTACAAAAGTCACAGAATAATCTTCTAGAATTATACTAATGGAAAATATAAAATACATATTTTGTGCTGAAGAGAATTAAAATAGGCTGCAGATGAAGAAAAAAGTACACAAAAAAGACTGCTGTGAAAAATGTAAGAATATGGTTGAAAAGAGCAAGGAACAGTTAAGAGAAACTAAAAAAAGAAATAAAACTATTGTTTTGGAACTGAGTGAAGAGAATTAAACAAGGAGCTTTCAGAAGAGTGAATGGAATTAAAAATGAAAATGATGAAACATAATTGAGGGAAAGCTAGGTAGACTGTTTTTAGAGATTTACAATATGAACGCTAGAGATTTCAAGTGTAGAAATGAAGCAGATGCTTTAAATATTAGTGTTCAAGAAAATTCTAAAAAGACAATTATAAAAATGCAATTCTCATAAATGGCAATGCTGCTGGTGTAGCTAGTATAACTGAAGAAACATTAAATGTGAAAATAGTTTTCTTATGGAGTGATTTACAACTGGTTAATGTTTGCATGAAGATTTCACCTATGCCTGATGAATGAAATAATGCTTGTTCCTCTATACAAAGGGAATGTCAGGAAGAGTAAATGGAAATACTGTTTGTTGAGTGCCCTAGGAAAGTACTTGGGCAGAATTTTGTTTAAAATTCTGTTGGATGTGATAAGTAATCTATGGTTGAAATAAAGTATGCTTTAAAAAATGGATGAAATTTCTAGCACAGGGGTGTCATATGCAGATGTCCACCCCAAGTCCGTGAAGGGGAGAAACATCACGAAATGTCATGTGACGGCAACATGATGCTGTAAGTTTATCACCTGTGGTCTGCAAATGGGAACATATAGTAAGAAAATCTCCTTGATTGTCTAATGTATTTATGTATAAATTTATAAGGAGCAGCTTTCTTAAACATATGTTGGTTGGTAATGGAGAAATATTTGTACATTATATACCTATGATGTATTTTTGTTTGAGAACCCAAATAATGTGCAGAAAATGTTAGACCCAAAAGTGCTTTTTCAAAAAGAAACTGGACTAAGTTTTTCCTTGAAGACGTTTCACTTCTCATTCAAGAAGCTTGTTCAGTTCTGAATTGACCTTCTGGGATGAAAAACAAAATGCCTTCAAGGAAAAACATGGTCCAGTTGCCTTTTGAACAAACATGATCTGGATGACTGAGAATCTCCATAGACATAGCAAAAGAGTTTTTCAGGCAATACAGCCATATTATGCTTTTGTCTTAATCTTCCTTTGCAGAGAATATGTATACACAGTCCAAATTCTCAAAAGGAAATGATCTCATTGTGGTTTAGGAACTTTGTAAAATTGCCTACTTGCCAGCCAATAATTCTGCTCAAATTTAGAATGTTCAAGTTCATGAATATTCTAAATATTCTAGCTATACATGAGCTAGGTGGGACAGCTTACAATAGTTGTCATAGTGCCCAGTAATTTTCAGGTGAAATGGACACAAAATTTAAGCATAAAAATTGATATGTCACAGAATAACTTATTCAGCTTTGTAAATCCCATAAATTGTCACTTTGAAGCAGTTGCTCAGACATAGTGCATAAAGTCTTTGACAATTCAACAAACTTGCTGTGGCCAACTTGCCATGGCCAACTTGTCGCAGGACAGGTTACACTAATATTGAAGAAATAGTCAAATGCAACCCTTAAAGAAAGGATGCCAAAGGAGAAACAAAATAAAATGTGAATGATGAAAATTAAAATATTTTTTTAAAAATAAGTTGAATTGTTGAATTGTCCTGCAGCAAGTTGTCCCATGGCATCTTGGCCATGGCAAGTTGTCCTATGGTGAGTTGGCCACAGAGAGTTAGTTGTGTTGATTGTGGCAAATTGGCTGTGGTGAGTAGGTTGAGGCAAGTTGTCTCATTCTGTTGTGGATTTTCACTTATTTTAGAAGGCTATCACTATTTCTATTTTTATTCCCACAACAGCAATCTGAGAGTCAGGTTGGGTGGAAGTGGATTGACTAGTCCAAAGTTATCCAGTGAACATTAATGTCTGAAGATATGATACTTATACACATAAATAATTTTTCACAAGTGCTTTAAAGAGGACAAATGTCACAACATTTGAACAAAAATACTGCCTTGGTAGTTAATGCTCTCTAATCTTTGAATAGTGTAAACTAAATTTCAGGCTAAAGCAACTTCATCAAGATAGGGATCGACCCTTTCCCCATTTCTTTTTTCTCATTCCACTTAGCACAATGAGTAGGTCACATTTCATACATCAAAGCATTCCTTTTTATTATGGGATGTCCATTGGCATTAATGGTGCCTGATTGCACCTCACGCTTCACTGCATTTAATGCTTTGTTAAGCATGCTTTTCCTAGGAATAAGACTCAGATATAAAAGATTCTTGTTCTATTATCCATCGATTGTGAAATTCAGGTCTCTGTTTGATTTTGCCTTTCAAATTCTGGTTACAAGAATATGAATCCTGTGTTAATACAGAATCTTAAGCCAAAATTATTAAATGCATATAGTATATAATTTGATTTTTTTATGATTGCTCATCTGTCTCATGAGGAAAATAACTTTGCAATACCATAATTGCATTAATGAGGACATCATACAATAAGTAACAATAAGTTGTTACTTAGTAAAATATTTTTCCTATCTTAATAGCTTGGATCCATGTAGGTTTTTTCTAGAGATTGCAGAATCAGGTGGTTCTAAGTGTTTGTTTTTTATTTGAGTATTATTCACAGTGTATTCTCTGTATTTAGATATCCTATGCTGACAATTATGCTTGCTAATTGTTGACATATGTTGATAGATTTTGATGGGTTTGCTTAGGAATTCATTTAATTCCAGACTGAGGATATCTGTGTGGATAGTTATTCCACATCTCGGCATGTACCATGCTTCCCGGAAAATACAACCTACCCTAAAAGTAAATCCTAGCTTGATTTTTACATGTGTGCCCAATATAAGCCCTATCCCCAAATAAGCCCTAATTAAGATCCCGCTCACTCCAGGGTTCAAGGGCCTTGCACAGCCCAACATTTACCTTGCTGGTACCTTTCTTCTGCAGCCACCAAGGCTTTTTCCTGAAGGCCTCAGCAGCTGATAACAGAGTGCCAGATCGATCTGGAGCTCTGTTATCGGCCACAGAGGCTTTCAGGAAAGCCTTGCCAGCTGCAGAAAAAGTTCCTGAAGGCCTCTGACAGTGAAAAAGAGGGTGACGCGTGCAAGTGAAGTGAGTCACTGGACAACATGCCCCACTGAAAATAAGACCTGGTGCCTTTTTTGGTGGCAAAAAACCACAAGACAGGGTCTTATTTTCAGGAAAACACAGGTATTAAGAAAATAGAGAAAGATAGTTTCGGGAATCCTCAAATCTCAGGCAGAGATGCCATTTGTTGAAGCCATTCCTTTGTTGAACTTAGGAGATAAGAAATGTGCATCGGTTCATACTTTACTTCAGAATTTTGCTTCTACACTTGCTTATTGCCAGTTCTGTATAAACCGAGAAAATTAATGATGCATTGATCACAATTAACAATATTGAACATATCATTCAATATCAGTGTAACTTAACCTGAAAATTGGTTGTTGATGATGGTACAGGTAGTTCTTGACTTAACAACCACAATTGAGCTCAAAAGTTCTCTTGCTAAGTGAGACATTTGTTGAGTTTTCCCCCATTTTACCACCTTTCTTGTCACAGTTGTTAAGTGAATCACTGCAGTTGTTCAATTAGTAAAATGGTTGTTAGGTCAATCAGTTTCCCCCATTGATTTTGCTTGTCAGAAGGTCACAAAAGGGGATATCATGACCTCGGGACACAGCAACTGTCATGATATGAACAAATTGCCAAGCATCTGAATTTTGATCATGGTGATGCTGCAGCAGTCATAAGTGTAAAAAAATGTCGTAAGTCACTTTTTTCACTGCCGTTATAACTTTTAATGGTCACTAAATGAACTGTGTTAAATTGGGGACTACCTGTATCGAGGTAGTGTTATGGGACTAATCTCTACAAAGCCATAAACATTTCATACTCATTTGAATTTGTTTTCTTTTAAATTTTGCATTGATATTGAATTGTTAACAATGGAATGCTATCAGAGTTTCCAGTAAAAAAATATCTGATAGGTCCTTTGAGTGCGCAGTTGGGAGAGGCGTCTCCATGTTAACTTTAAATTTATTCCTGTTTATCCCAAAGGCATAGGGTGTTTTTGAAATAAGAGAATTGCCTTCCAGAATGGCAAGACATTTCTATCGTGTATAAATACTGATAAATATATAAGTTACAGTCTCTGTTTGTTTGCTTATTTGTGTGGAAAAATAGCGGGACCCACTGCAATTATAACACTGAAATGCCACTCATATTTCTGTACGTTCCATTAATTTATGCAGGTCCTATTGCTCTTCAGCATATAATCTGGTAGTTGCTAGGCAACCAAAAGAGAAATAGTGAATGTGATTTTTATGTTTTGGTAGATCTCTCTGTCCCTCTTTCGTGTGTGTGTGTGTGTGTGTGTGTGTGTAACATAAAACATAAATAACATAAAAGATGTTATTTGAAACAGAAATGTACATATTAAAATAGGATTAGCCTGTATATTCATCATAATTTACTTAACATATCCTTGATTGCACCATTACATTTTTTTCCCTAGAAGAATGCCTAATAGATTTTTTTTCAACCTTTATATACATTTACATACAAAGACAGATACAGCATCTTTTTTGCGAAGCACAGAAATCAATGGATGGGGTTCTCTTCCCCCCCCCCTTTTTAGGGGGCATAATTCAATATTCTGATGCTGGTGTAAGAACATACATTAAGCAAGGCACTACTATATCTTTATTCAGTGCTTTTGAAAACATTATTAAACAAAGCTAGCCTATGGCAAATCCAGGCTCCTTGCAAAAGAATTGCATTGATAATATATTTCTTGAATATTAAAACACAAGAACCATCCTTTTTTCCTTGTCTTTTAAAGGAAATTGGTTAGTAGAATTCCCTTTTTACCAAGCATAAAGAGCTCACAAAGTAACACCACAACACTTTTCTCTCCATATATAAACATCCAGCTGAATTCTGGTTCTTTTGCATCAGCTTTGTCTGTTATAATAGTTCATCCACGGTATTTTTTTTTAATTGAAGTTCAAAACTTGACTGAATGAAGACTGTCCCAAATTGACTTCATTAGGAACAGCTAGACTATAATTGTTTCATGCACAGATCTGGCCTTATTGGCAAAGTGTGTTATATAAATAAGCAAAGGAATTGCAGATAAAATATCCCAGACTAGCACTGTAGTCTGCAGTTACAGCCAGTTGCCAAAATAATAAAGATATACAGCTGTGCTGTACTTGCATTGAAATTCATTAAAACATGCAGTTTCTGGATAGTCTGGATGTGATTTTAGATGCTAAAATGATTATTTGTTTCTGCTGGGATACAAATCCATGAGGTAAATTATGAATATTACGACTGAAAAACTACCATGCTTCTGAAATATCAAACAGCAGGATTTTTTCTTTATGATAATAGCGTTGGAAATGTTTTTAAAAAGATATTTTGCATATTAAATGCCAAGTCTGGCAATTTCCCAGGGAAAATTACTTTTGAGTGGGGCCCTACTAATTGGTAATTTAAATTTCCAGTATTTATCTTGGCTCTCATCCCTATCAGGACACAATTAGAATCAGTGCATTGCTTCTCATCTGTATTGATGTTTTGCTTCCTTCCTTTCCACAGTTCAGGACGGCAGTTAAGTGAAGTCTTCATTCAGCTGCCTTCTCGAAAAGAATACCCAGAATATTATGAGTTAATTAGAAAACCAGTGGACTTCAAAAAAATTAAGGTTAGTATAATTTTGATTGCCTTTGAATGTGTTTTGGACATTAATTAAAATTATAATGTAAATATTTGCACACAATGAACATAAAAATATTGCTTGTTGTGAATCTTCACATGTAATATTAAATTGTGAATAAGTTATTAAAAACAACTTCTTGAACTATTACCAACCACCCCAGATGGGAGTAGGGCTCAAGCAAGAAATCAGCCTAGACTCATTATGTAAACACAAGAGGTTATCGGATCAGTATGAAGTAGTTTCTCTGAATATGGCCAAATTCTATTAAGCTGTATGTAAAATTAGGCAAATTTTAACTGCCCACTGTTAATCCACCACCAATTGTAATATATTATTCTGTTTGTCTTTTATTTATATTTTTTATTATTATTATTTTAATGCTTTTATTTGCTAGTCTTTGATGGTAATACAGATTGATTGATTGATTGATTGACACAAGAAGTCTAGGTCTGACATGCCATCCTCAAATGCCTTAGGCCTTACCTGGTCTTTTCCAGGTGAAAACTGCCAGCCTGGGGAGATTACTATAGGCAGAGAACAATAAAGTAGATATCTTGAATTCTACATGTGTGCCTCTGGTTGTTTGTGCCTGACAGCATCTGCACAAACTCTAGAAGTTTGATTTTTTTTTAATGGCCAGGTTATTAATAAAAAATGAAATAAAACCTTTCTTGAGATGCATGATGGAGCATAAACAAAAGAATATTTCAGCTATCTTAAACATAAATATCCAGCACAAGCCTTCCTGGAAGGTGGTCCTTCTGAAGTTTCTACTCAATCAGGAAAACTACACTGACAGAAAAGAGTGGTGTTATCTTCAATGGTTTATCACTTTTCCCCGTTTCTGAAAAGCCCCTTAAATCTATATTGGAGAGACCTTCTACAATTGAAAGGAAAGTAGTACTTGCACTGCTGAAGTATGTGAGATGGAAAACAACCAACAAAACTCAGATGGAAACTCTTACTGATGGAATAAACATTGCATTTAACTGATGGATTTCATTATAGCTGCATTTAGGTTTAGTGAATTTGAATGTTGTACTTTCTCTCATTGTGATGTATATGTAAATAGTAACAACATAAATATTATCCTTGTAGTACATAGCAGGTTTAGGCATACCAATGGGGTATGTATCACTAAAGTTTCTGGTATTTCTATTTTTCTGGCATGTATAAATGTTTACCTGAATTAGACACACAGCTTCTTGAAGTATCATTTGTAATTCTTCTTTTCATTCAGTGTTGTTACCCGTTCTTCATCCTATATGTGGAGAGGTTTGGCTTTTTCTGAATAAGGGCTGCTATGTTTGTGCTGTTTAATTAATTGATAGGGGGTAGAATGCTTGAATCATTTCGAACAAAGCTACATCTGTTTTATTCCGAGTTACATTGTTCATTAATGTTATGTGTGATTTCCTCCCCTTTCAATCTTTCCCTCTGCCCTTCCTTTTTAAAAATCTACTCTTTCTAGGAAAGAATTCGTAATCATAAATATCGGAGTCTCGGTGACTTGGAGAAGGATGTCATGTTGTTGTGTCACAATGCCCAAACTTTCAACTTAGAAGGATCACAGGTCTGATTCAAACAATTTCTGATTCTAAGGCCATTGATGTATGTGTTTGCACTGAATACTATGTATGATCTGGCTCTCTTCGTCAATCTGGGCCATTCAATTTAGAATTTCAGCTTCCCATTCTTAGTGGGAACTGAAATCAGCACACTTGAATGGTGCTGGATTGTTGTACTCTACTATTCAGTGGGCATGTGAGTTGGAAATACTGACACTGAAAATTTTATTTTAAGTCTATATTGTGCATAATAATTTTACATAAAATAATTTTAGATGTGTTTTTTTTCTGCTTCAACTTCGAGGTAGTCCTCATTTAATGGCCATTCATTGAGCAGCTGTTCAAAGTTACAGTGTGCTGAATGAATGATTCTTATGCCCAGTCCTCAAAATTACAATCTTTGTAGTGTCCAATCAAAATTAAAGCCTGGGCAACTCATCTGCACTTACCACTGTAGGGATACTTCAACTCTCCTCATCTCTGCCCTTTTGGCCACTTTGTACAATGGCACTCCTCAGTAGCAGCAGTAGCCCTCAGCAGTCTCAGATGGCTTCCATGGCCCCTGCCAAAACCAGCTGCCAAAACACAAAGCCCCTGCCACCCTGTATTTTACAGGCCACAACCATACCTAGTTAACCTTTGCCATCTTCCTCCCACTGCTGACAAGGCCAGACCATTCTGGTCCTATGAGAGGCAGTCATTGACTACGAATCTTTCTTCCAAGACTCTTTTTGCGATTCTCAAAATAACACACACCGTTCTCACAATGCTCTGGAAGGCTTCTATGGCCTTAAAACTTTCCACAGGTTTTCCGAAACATCACAAGAATGGCACGTACAATTTGGAGAATGAAGGTCAGGGCCTTCTCACAAGGTTTTTAGAAGGCCTCAGAATCCTTGTGAAGTGGCATTGCAGATCATTAGTTGAGCAGTGATGCCAGAAAGAGGACACAATCCGAGAGAATAAAAAAGATTGAAAGGGAATCTAAAGCTGGCAGGGCTGAGAACTGCATATATGGATGCTGCTTTCATTTTGCATTTATAGATATTAAGCAAGATATTTTAAGTCCCTAGTCTCCCCAAAAAATCAAGCATCTTATATCTTGCTTCTGTTTAGTTGAAAAACAGCGTGGAGGGGAATGATTTTTTCCTTTGATTCTTTAAATTATAGTCGAAAGTTTGGTAATTTTTTTTTGGTTTAATGATGCAACTCAACTTCCTGGACTGATTGGAGAGCTACAAGAGTTCTCCAACACCAGACACAATGAACACTTTTGGAAGATTTACGTTCAGAAAACACCAAATAATCCCTTGAAGTGATCAGTTTGAAAACCCCTGGAACACTGTTTTATATGTAACTACCCAACATACATTACAAAAGGGAGATTTAGAATAGCCAGTTCTGAACCTGCCATTGCTTTTCTTTGGGAATAATGCTGAATTCCAAAGAGAAATCTTGCAAATCTTCAGAGAAGACCATTGTCCAGTGTTAGTGACAGAGGGGACACTATATCATTCCAAATGAACACTCTATAGTCTTAACACCATACCTTGCACGTTTCTTGCTCAAGGAAGCCTAAAAGTAATAAGAATCCAAAACTAGTTTTAAAAGCAATAAACCATGTACTTTACACCTATTTTCTGTGATAATCTGAAATCCAAGTTAAATGTCTTCATATCCATAAAATGGTTTTGAGTTATTGTAGTTGTATTAATGGTACCAATTCATTTGAGAAAGAAGATTAAGTTTCAAATTTTCTTTTGCAAATACAGTTATACAAAAAAGCAACGTAATCCAGAACTCAGGGTTTTTTTTTTCCAAAGGTGATCTTCAAGTCATTTAGTGATATGAACTGATAAAGTAAAATAATAATTTTTAAAAATCATTTGAAAAATTTGAGAGATCAAGAACTAACTGTAAGATTGAGTGCTTGTTCCCTCTAGTCCCACAGGTTCTGTGCATAAAAATCATGTTCCCCTTGTATCATGGTCTCGATTCAGGGTGTCCAGTATTGGCAACTTTAAGATCTGTGGACTTAAATTCCCAGAATTCCCCAGCCAGCAAATGGCATTAACTAGGTTGAAATCATTAGAGATATAAATCTTAAATAGTGATTCAGGCTCTTGATGGATAAGCCAAAAGAATTTTCAGGAGGGGACCTGGAGTTAGGAAACTGCAATATTTTATAACCTTTTACAGCAACTATGGCTGAGCACTTTAGATACTTACAGTTTATATCATAAAAATTCTGTTACCAGCAAATATGAGGCATTTTATTTTTCTGCCATAATTAATGCCCAAGGATTATGCTTATTTCATGTTGAATATACAGTTAGACGATAACCTAAATCTTAATTAGAGCTTTCAATGGAAGACTTTAATAGCATTAGTACTGCACGATTAAATAATTTAGGCATAAAAATAGGTTTGAAATGTGAAAAGCAATATAATATGGAAGCTTGCTTAATTTAGTGCATATAAAATGAACACTGCAATTTCCTATAAAATGCATGTAAGAAGAATGATGTCTTGTTCAGGGAGAGAAGAGGCCATGCTCTCTGTGGTTTTTGAATAGAAAATAACCTTCCATGCTGTGGATTTTTGATGAAGCGCAGCTTGCATTTCTGACAAACGTTTGCTTTCATGCTCCAGATCTATGAGGACTCCATTGTTCTTCAGTCAGTCTTCAAAAGTGCACGGCAGAAGCTTGCCAAAGAAGATGAAAGTGAGGAAGACAGCAACGAGGAAGAAGATGATGAGGAAGATGAGTCAGAATCTGAATGTAAGTCTTTTCATTCAAAAGCAGGAACAAGCAATCAGCCTTTTTGGCAAACTGACCATTTTTGCCATTTAAGACGTAACTAGAGAAAGTTCCATTTGGGCCAGTAAAATAACAATAAAAAGAATAATTCTGACCATTCAGATGATTTCAAGTAATATATATTTTTATGGCTTAGCTGTGTTTTTTATAAATCTATGGATCAGAAAAAGGAATCGGGAGGAAATCCCTTATAGAGGTGGACGTACATGTTTGTTTTAAGAGAATCCATTTTGGCATTCAAGTTCTCAACCATTTTTTCCACTTTCTCAGCAAAATCTGTGAAAGTGAAAATTAAGCTAAACAAGAAAGAGGACAGAAACCGAGATAAAGGGAAAGGCAAGAAACGGCAGGTGCGGGTCAAAGCCAAACCGGTTGTGAGTGATGATGATACTGATGAGGATCAAGATGAAAATGTAAGTATGGCCTTATTGAATCACTGATACTTTTCCTTTCTTTGCTTTGCTCTTCACTGCAATCGGTTTTACATGTACTAATCTTTGCACATTAATAATATGGGGGAGATTGAACATTTTTTGAAAGAAGTAAGCGGTGCAGTTTGCAGTCTGCTTTCCATCAATTTATGGTATATTTGGACAAAATATCAAAAGCGATGTACAGTTTGTCCTGAACATCAAAATAGATTGCAGTTCTCAAGCCCACAGCAAATTATCTAAGGGATTATAGCTCAATGTATTTTTTTCAAAAATCTTAAGGTATGACCAAGCTCTCCAATCTCAGTCTGTCAGTACAAAAGCTAAGTATTAAGAATTCACTGGTGTAAGAAATAGAGATGAACGGGAGGTTATATTTTTACTATGCTTTATTAGATTACAGTTTATAAGTGTATGATGCTCAGGATTGGAGTTAAGCGTATTCTAAATCTAATTAATCTATTCCAATATATATACAGTATATTTTATTTTAGAATTAAGAAATCAGGTTGCCATTAAATACAGGCTCATTTACGTACAATTCTAGAACTGAAAATACACCAAGTCATAGTAGAAACTATTCTTAGCTTTTCCTCCAAAATTGATTCTGTGTTGGCATCCCATTTTATAAGGGGAAGGGAAATCAAACTGTCTTATTGTTGTTAATGAATGGGAGCCAGGAATATTTGGTGCTCCACTAGAGATCCTGTTTTATGTTCGGCCAACTCCGGCTGTTTGAAAGTTGGAGGTGGAGTAATAGCCCCTGCTCTGAATCCTGCAATCGTGTTGCTTCTTGAATCCCCCAATCTCTAATAGAAACAAGATTCCTTCTTGCAGATCAGCTCCATCCGTTATCCCACAGTGAATTATCTTGAGAGAAAAAATCCATATCTTTGTAATTCATGACAGTGCCAGGTATAACCTCCTTCACATTCCTGTGTGAAAGCCTGAGCGTAAGTTTGTGTTTGATTTAACCACAGACTTTGTGACAACATATAACCTTCAACTGCTCCCTTAGTTCTCTGGTTTGAGACGGTTCTGAGGACCTAAGAAAATCCTTCTGAAGTAGTCATCAGGAGTCAAACGCATTTAGTTCAGGATTTATGTCCACTTAGTTCTAGATTTCCACCTTGTTTCTTTATTGCCATTCCTTTGCTCATTTTTATTTTGAGAATATTCTAACTTTTTCCCTGTACCTCTTACATTTAGGACCAGTCGGAAGTAAGTGGAAGTGACGACGAGTGATCCACACAGTTAAATATTCACAAAGACAAATTTTCTTCTCTCAGTTTACACCCAGTGAATTCACTTGGTCAGATAGGCATCGGGGTGCTTCTGTATTTATATCATCTATAAATTAATTTTAGGGTTAGAACCAGACAAACATATTTCATGGTGTAAAAAAAATGTAACATACTGTGACCAAAAAGGCCTCAAAGGAAAAAAAACCTTTTGATGGGAAAAACATGGGTGGATACTATATTTCTATGGGTTGGATTTAGCTAACTAATGATTTGACAATTCCTGGGTTCGATATTTGATTAGATGCTCTCAACTGGCATCAAGAACATTTTAAAAAAAAGTCTTTTGTAGCATTGCTAACCAGGAGCCATTAAAAGCAACTGGTGATTTTATTTTTCATCAGGCAATTTTCCAAGTTTTATTAGTTCTGTATCTGTTTTACATTGTGCTACATAATATGAAGTTTTGTTTAATAGCTTCTAAATGTACAGTAGCTAGTCTCTTGCCCGTCCTATACCATTTGTTGCTTCAGTTTATGCTCCATGATCTCTTGAAAAAGAAATGCTTTTTTGAACTGTATACATGACATTTATGTCTACTGTAAACTTTACTTTTTCCCCCTTCCTCTTTTTTCCCTCTTGATTATAAAAAGTTGGATTTAAAATGCTGTTAAATATTGCGATTATAGTATAATGAATGGCTTTTTTCATCCAATTCTTTTGTGCTACCATTTATGGTTTGTTACCTTTCCTCAAAGTGTACTTAATCTTTGCTTTCTTTGCACAATGTCTTTGGTTGCAATTCATAAGCCTGAGGCAAATAAAATTCCAGTAATTTTGAAGCAAAGAGTCCTTCCTTTTCTTTACCAGGGCAGGGGTGGGGAGGAAAAGGTTGGTGCTGGTGATCCCCACCTCCATTCGGAAGTACTGAGAGAGAATAACCAAGGTGCTGAGTTTGGGTCAACCTCACAGATTCATTATTGCTACTGCACTGTTCCAGTAGATGCATCCCTATGGATTACGCTTACCACACGTTACATAGTTTTCAACATTACAATTTTATGTTTTTGATATTCTGGGGATTTTTCACAAATGCCTTATCAGTGGTAAGTGAACTAAAATAAAAATATATTTTAAAACAAATCAAATGATTTTTATAACAGCAAAAATAGCTGTTAAGAAACCACATCCAAGGGATGATCATTTGGGACGTATTGCTTCTAGTAATGATGGGTCAACTTAAAAAAAAAATCCAACGATGAAAGCAACAAACGCTCAATGGGAATTCATCATTTCTCCAGTTAGACAATTAGGCCAGGTTATTTGAAGGACCCTGTTTTCCCAGTTAAATCTACCAACCCACCAGAGTGGAAAGGCAGGGTATGTTACAGGTTCACTCTTTTAAGGAGGTACATTGATGGGAATCAGAAAAAGGACCTTCTCTGTGGTGGTTCCTTCCCTATAAAATATCATCCCTGCAGAAATAAAATATAAATGTAAAGTGCCCAAAACCACCCATGTTCATCCAGCTTACCTTGCATCCTATGCCACAGGATTTGTATAAGGATTACAAAGGAGCTTTATTTCTATTCGTTTCAACATTAGTTTTGCCACAGCCCCTCTCTTTAAAAGGAAGTACCTGTGAATCTTATTAAATATTAATATATCAGATATGGATGACCATATGCCCAGGCAGAATAAAAATAAAGCAAATAAGGGAAAAAGAAGTAGCACTTTGAAATCTGGTAACTACCAGTGCAGCAGTGGTGAGACAGTGTCCATGCTCAAAACTGATTTTTTAAGACGAGTACAGTTGCCCCAAAGTTTATACAAAGAAAATAGTTAAATGTCCCAAAGGCGTTTTTTCAAGAGGCAACTGGACTTTCTGGTTTTTCTTTGAAGATATTTTTCTTCTCATCCAAGAAGCTTCTTCCGCTCTGACTGGATGGTGGGGAATGGAAGAATTTGTATTCCGTGCAGACAGCTGGTCATTTGCATGATTTTAGCAAGGTTATCTGTGTCATCAGAATCACCTGAGTGGTGCAAACGGGAGTGGAACTGCTGAAAGGACTATGTTGTAGACTGGAAATAGATGATATTGTATCCCTCACCCTCTGTTGGGAGTGGGCTTCACGCTGTTGTACTGTGTCTTAAGTTCTAAATGTAGTAATGCTCTCACGCAGCGTCACAAGTCTTCTATTCCTCTCGGGAGTTTCTTGTCTATGCTGGTGTTACATTTTTGTAGTGTTTGATTGCACTTGGCCAATCGCCTGATGTTTCCTTGGATGGCTTAGGGCCCCTTACCAGAGGGAGCCTCCTTGTGGAGTACTGTGAAGCCGTTACCATGGCAACTACTCCTCTGGTGTACAGTAGAAGCCATTTTAAGGCACATACTCTCCCCTCCCCAAGGGGTATTTGGGGTGTCTTACCCCCACAGTATTTTTTTCCAGAGAATAAGTCACCTGTCTACCATGTTTGGTTGAAATTGCTCAAGGTGTTCCAGAGTGATGCTGGAACATACAAACACACACACACACAGTCATTTTTATACACATAGGAGATTTTGTCCTATAGAAAATTTTGTACTAAGCTGCTGTTACCTAATTTATGCTCAGTCTATGTTACAAGGTGCAGGGGAACTAGTAGAATTTGATTGATTTCTGAAAGACAATATCAGACATAGGCATTTTATGGGCCCCAAGCCATATTCTGGCCCTTTGGCTATTCCAGTCCAGTCCACATGAGGTCAATTGGAAATTAAAAATCAAATGTAAATAAGCATGCTTTTATTGTGAAGACGACTGCTTTTTTTCTTAGCAATCTCTTTGTACACATGTATTCTGACAATAATGGTAATAATAATAACAATGGAAATTTTGGGCTCGATTGTGGTCATGTTGAAGACTAGGCTGTAGACAGGGTTCCTGGATAACCTTTATCAGGTCTGCATGCGGTACAACTACATTTTATTTTGAAAACAACTGGTTTCTTTCTTTAATTTACAAATGTATGCATAAGCCTATGCATCTTCACCGCTCTATTGGTTCAGCCCTCAGCAACAGTACCAATTTCTCATGTGTCGTGACCCCTTGGAAAAATTAATTGTCCACCCTTGTTCTCTATTTAATTAACCACAATTCACAAATTTCATGACAGTTTTTGCCTTTTTTCCATTAGGTGGAGTTATAACACTTTCTAGTTTCCTGTTGAGTTCATGGAAGATAATATTGATAAAATTCACTTTCTCTTGCATCCCTTTTTTTTTCCTCGCACATTATCTTTTTGTGCTTTGTTTAAATATGTTCCATTTGTTTATCATCTAAACTAAGGGAGAAAAACCAGATTTGGGGAGAGATTTGGATATTTTTTGTTGAGGGATAACCTCTGAAATTGACTGTTAGGTATACGTAAAACTGGTAAAAGATAATATTCTTGGACTCTGCATAGTTTTTGATAGGAATTACAGGATTGTAACTGAATTGCCTCAAATCACAGAAACAATAGTTTATTGGTACTGATTGGTACAGAAACAATAGTTTATTGGTACTGATTGGTACTAATAAACAATAGTTTATTAGAGGTACTGCCTCTAATAAAAGTTTAGGGAATGTTTTATGTGAATGCTATTTGGGAAATAATTTCTTTTATTTTCACAATGTCATTTATGCTAGAAAACACAATTGTGGCTTCTCTAAGTATTCAATAAGATTTTCCTGATTCATCTACACTAAACAGTTCCTATATTTAAAACTGCTTTTAATAGCATTTAATTTTGCATTCAGAGGCATAAATCCTGGGTACTTCTACACTAGCTAGGAGAAAGGCTGTTCTTTTTAATGCTACTTCTGCAATTTTGTTCTGTTTGCAAACAACATTTTTGTCCTTATGTTATAAAAGTTAATTACCTCAATTCTGCACAGATATAATCCATTAATCTTTGGGATAATGCTGAATGTGGGTTTTTTTAAAAATAAGAACATAAGGGAGCAATGATAGCTCAGTTAAATCAAAAATCAATAAACCATGAATGAATAGAAGTTATAAAAATGGATGGTATAGCTCATCAGTTTCTGGGACTGATTATATTTGTTGGAATTTAAAGTGCAATTTTTCTCCATATCCTCAGTGGATGCCATTTCAAACAAATAAAAAAATACATAATCCTTTTAAATCCATAACAGATTGAAGCTCATTTTTATTACACTTTATAGTCTTTTCCCTCATGTTGAGTCCATCATTTAAACAAGGAGAAAAAGATCAGCTTCCCACAAGGTAAAATGCGAGATGTAAGAATGTGTAAGACCAATATAAATTCACAGAAAAAAAAAAAAAGACTTATGGCCATTTTCGCACTTACAACTATTGCAAATTTCCATGGTCATGTGATCAAAATCCAAACACTTGGCAACTGACCTATATTTAAGACGGTTGTTGTGATTCGCCAACAGCCTGTGCAGATGGCAGCAGAATCAGACAGTGGGAAAGAACAGAAACCAGTCTGGGTGTGGGGAGGACTCGGACGAGGGTCCTGCGTCTGACGCAGAGATGGGGCCAGGACCATCTGGGAGTTATGTGCTGACTCCGGAGCCTCCAGAATCTGGCAGCAGTGAAACAGAGGAACAAGGGAAGTCTTTTCCCAGTGCACGTGTGCGCAGAGCTGCCACAAAGCAAGAGTAGCTAAGACAAAAGGGTTGACTCAGGAGTAAGGCTGGGAGGTGATTGCCCTTCCCATAAGGTATAAAGGAAGTGCAAAGGTAGGAAAACCTTTGCAGGCAGCAACGTCATTCGCTCTGATTGGTTTGGACTCTGAAAGCTCTGTGCTGAATTTGTTCTCTGTTTAGTTTTAAAAGACTAATTGGGACTTTAGTCATTAACAGCACTTCAAATCAGATAAGGTGCATTCTTATCAGAATTCTTCCGAAGAACTTTGGCAGACGTTCCTGGGACTATTTATAACTGGTTGAAACTCATTCCGGGCTATGAATGATGATAATTCACAGCCATTGAACTAAAATAAAAGGGTTTGGGATTTTATGTGTGTTTGTTGGTGTCTCAGGAAGCCTCAGGTCAGAGCGGGGGTCATGTGATCACCGTTTGTGACCTCCTGACAAGCAGAGTCATTGGAGAGGTCACATTCCCTTAGCAATTACTAATTTAACAACTGTAGTGATTCACTCAACAACTGGCAAGAAAGGTCATAAAATGGGGCAAGATTCACTTAACAACTCCTTGCTTAGCAACAGAAATTTTGGGCTTAGTTGTGGTTGTAAGTTGAGAACTTCCTTTATGCACAAATTGCTAGAAATCAGTGTGGTCAGTGGTTTCCTGTCATTTTGAGGAAGGAAGAAGCGCACAGCATAGGAAAAAAACAAAACTTAGTTACCTTCTATTGTAAGTAATTCAACTTAGAATTTCTAATTCAGTGTAATACATCCATAATCCACCTAGGATGGATGGATGTTTTCTTTTTTCAAATATATTTTTTCAGTTAACTAGAAAAGAACTCTTCGTGTAGCTGTTCTGTGATTTTCTGAATTTATTTTTGCTGTGATCCTTCTCTGCTAATATTAGAGGAAAATTTCCTGGAAACTTTTTATTCCATTGGCCTTTGTGTTATATTATTTCAATGTTATTAATCACACTTACTGATTTGTATTTGGCAGAAGGAGATGTTGCAAAAATGCTATGAAATGTCTCAGGGTTTTAACCCGATATATTTTTGTCACATGTTGTGCTGACTTTGGCATCTCTGTGGCAGAAATGTAATTTAGAAATTTCATTTAGAAAATTTTGTTTATTTATTCCATAAATAAGCATAACAGAGGCCTATTTATGCCTACAAAGAAGCATAAGAGGCAATAAACAATGGGCCAGTTTTAAACTTATTTAATTGGAAATCCGCAGAAAATACAGGTAGTCCTGGATTTACAACACTTCATTTAGTGACTGTTCAAAGTTTCAATAAGACTGAAAAAAGTGACAGAAAAAAGTGACATGACAGTTTTTCACACTTATAACCATTGCAATGTTTCCATGGTTACATGATCCAAGTTCTGATGCTTGGACACTGACTGATTCATATCTATGACGGTTGCAGTGACCCGGGGTGAAGTGATCACTTTTTGTGACCTTCTGACAAGCAAAGTCAATGGGGAAGTCAAATTCACTTAACAACTTTGTTACCAATTTAACAACTGCAATGTTTCACTTAACAACTGTGGCAAGAAAGGTGGCAAAACTCATATAAGAAATATCTAACTTAGCAACATAAATGTTGGGTTCAATTGTGGTCGTAAGTTGAGGACTACCTGTAACCAGTAGTACTGGAATTCCAGACAGGAAGATACAAAGCAAACTGAACTGGGAGAGAAATTTGAGAGGGAAGAAGTGAGGTGCCAACTTTACAGGGGAATCTGTTCTACTAAATCCTGTAATCTTAGTGCCAAATAATGAACACTGTAACACAATAAATCATAACTTCCTCTGAAAAATTGAGAGTCTAAAAAAAACTTATCCTAGTATACAAAGAATAATCACTGAAGAAACTCCGGCAGAATCAGCACTCCACAGAATGTATTTATTTTTATTTTATTTATTTATTTATTGTCAAGCATATATGAGAAAACAAGTGTAAGTATGAACATAACATATAAACATGTAAGTATAAACAGGTATAAATATATACATAATAAATGAGTACGAATAAATGGGAACAGTGGGACAGGGATTGTAGGCATGCTGGTATGCTTATGTACACTCCCTTACAGACCTCTTAGGAATGGAGTGAGGTCCACAGTAGGCAGTTTTAAGTTTAAAGTTTTGGGGGTTTGAGCATGCAACAACAGAGTCAGGTAGTGAATGCCAGGCATTGACCAATCTGTTGCTGCAATCGAGTTTGGAGCGGTTTACTTTGAGTTTGTATCTACTGTTTGCCCATATGTTATTGTGGTTGAAACTGAAGTAGTCATTGACAGGTAGGATGTTGTAGCAGACAATTCTGTGTACTAAGCTTAGGTCAGACTGTAGGCAGCATAATTCTAAGTTGTCTAGGTCCAAAATTTCAAGCCTGGTGGCATAAGGTATTTTATTGCGAACTGAGGAGTGGAGTACTCTTGTCATGAAATACCTTTGGATTCGCTCAATCATATTAATGTCTGTAATACAGTGTAGATTCCAGGCAGATGAGCTGTATTCAAGAATTGGTCTAGCGAAGGTTTTGTATGTCCTGGTTTGCAGTTCAATGTTACCAGGGAAGAAGCTTCACAAAATTAGCTTAACTCTTAATGCCTTTTTGGTAATGCTGTAACGGTGAACTCTGACGCTCAGATCTTTTAAAATGAGTATTCCTAGGTCCTTGACAGAGTATTAATTTATTAAAATTAGTAAATCACCTTCATTTTGCTATAATTTTAAAAAATAAAAAGTCAAATTGGTAACTACATAGCCATGTGGGTGTAGTGTTTTTGTCACAATACAGGAGGCACTAGCCATTATCTCTTTCTGAGATGTTTTTTCAGTAGTCCTGGATTTTTCTTGTAGGCCCCCATCCAACTTCTGCCATCTGCTGCAAAAAAAATCCAAACATAAACACTGATGTTGAATTATATCTGGAACCCATATACACACATGTTAAGAAATGTTAAGAGTCAGAATGCTGAAAAATTTACAATAGAAATTTATTAAGCAACCATTCATGGAACATTTACAGGAAAAGGAAGTATATATACTTTAAAAATAGATATCTGAGATGATGAAGCACTATTTGAGACATTTAAGGAATAATTGAGAAAATAACCTGGGAGATGTCTTAAAACATTAGTTTACTTAATTTTACATTCAACAGCACATTGATAAAACCATCCCCAAATATATACAGGTAGTCCTCAAGTTATGACCACAATTGAGCCCAAAATTTTTGTAGGAAATTTGTTAAGTGGGTTTTGGCCCATTTTACAATTTTTCTTGCCACATTTGTTAAGTGAATCACTGAAGTTAAGTCAGTAACACGGTCGTTAAGTAAATTTGGCTTCTCCGTTGTCTTTTCTTGTCAGAAGGTTGCAAAAGATGTGATCACCCAGGACATTGCAATTGTCATAAATATGAACCAGCTCCAAATGTAAATCATATGACCATGAGGATGCTACAACGGTGATAAGTGTGAAAAATAGCCATAAGGTGCTTTTTTCAGTTCCATTGTAACTTTGAATGGTCACAAAATGAACTGTTGTAAGTTGAGGACTACCTGTAACAGAGTCCTATGAATCCTAAGCCACCCAAGTTTTCATTTCATCTTTCTATTAATCTGTTTGGCTGCATTCTTTCCAGAACTAGTACACCGTCATTGTTATAGTTTGCATTTGTATTATTGGAGTTGGACAGTTTATAAATTAAACAGATAGACAAACTAATCCAGGTAATGAAACACATAAAAAAACAGAACTTAATTATCTCAGGAAAATGCTTTATGCTAGTGTACATTACATATGCTTTTATTTCCATGATAGAATTTGTTCTGATGCACAAAAAGAGCTCTCTTTTCTGCTGATGGTTTTTGACCTGCGCTCTGTCATAAGCATACAGCATACAACTCTAAAGTGTCATAACACCAAGAAAATGAATACTTTGTGATATCTCCCAAATTTCTGACATCCCTAAGACTAGGGATGTCCAACCTTGGCAACATTAAGATTTGTGGCCTTCAACTCCTAGGATT
>BLBF01000004.1:48163171-48190261 GCA_015471245.1 Laticauda colubrina | reverse complement strand
AGGAAGGAAGGAAGGAAGGAAGGAAGGAAGGAAGGAAGGAAGGAAGGAAGGAAAAGCTGTCAATGCCAAAAAGTTAATTAAATGGTGAATTACAAACTCTGTAAGCTCAGAGGAATCCACTGGGATCAAAAAGTCACAATGTCAACCACAGCCATGTGATCATTGCCCCATCCCTTTTCTTCATACTTACTGAGGCCTGTAAAATAGGTTGGAATTTCACATAACTGTGGCCACCGTCTGAACATTTTTACACAGATTCATGCACACAGATACACACACAGAGGTACATACAGTAACCATAGATGGATCCCCCTGTGTGTAATTGAGTGTTGTTGGAATTAATAAGTAAACCTCCTAATGTAATTTTGCTCAAGGTTCATCTCATTTTGAATTTGTGTTATATCATCCTCTTGGAGGACTCTGTGATAAAAAGGCAAATATCCAGAACATGAAAAATAGTTAAGGATTATTTTAAGCAGGAATCTGTCAGCCCTCTGAGATAGGTCTGCTCATACGAAGGCAAAAGCAGGAACAGCATGAGTTGCCTTTATTACAGTAAAATAGAAAAACAGAAAGTTGAAAGCCTGTCTAGTGTTCTCCCTGGCTAAATAAAATCATTTTTGTTCAATCCCGCCCTTCCTTCCATCTCAGGACTGTTTAATCTCTGTCCCAAATCCCCTTAAAGTACGGGCAGGCAACTATGGCTTCTTTACAATCTGTAGACTTCCAAGTTCCCGATTTCCTGAGCTTATCATGCTGGGTCAGGAAATTGAAGTCCACAGGTCGTAAAAAGCCTTTGTTGTTCATCCCTGCCTTAACAACTTGCTTCTTCTGGCCTGCCTTAAAGAGTCTCTCATATCTTCCCAAAATCAGCTCTAGATTCCTTTATAGAAGCAAAATAGTTCCTTTCTGAAACAAGTCAAAAAGCACAGTGTCTTATTTAGGTAAACTGATAATTTGTAGTGTGGATACAGATTATCAGTTTGGAGTCAGATCCAGTGACTTTCACTTCATGGCTTTATCGCTTTTTTATTCATTTCAACAGATCTTTATATTCATTTAATTTTTCAGTGGTATTCCACTTGGGACCAAGATGTTTCCTGCCTAAGAAGGGGGTTGGAATTTATGGCATCCTTCCCCTGCCACGCTCACCAAGCCATGCCTACATGACTGGTAGTAAAAACATTTTGAATCCCACCACTGAGATGGTCAAAATGGATACGTGACAAAGTACATTGCCCAGACCTGGTTATGTGATGGATATAGCATTGGTCACACTAGGATTCATTCATTCATTCATTCATTTATTTACTTTTAATATTCTACAAGTGAAGGAAAACAAGAATACAAGATAACAACACATAACATTCAGTCATAGATTCTAAGTATTAAACTAAACTGTATGTACACATACATTTTACAGTAAATTAATGAAATCCATTGTTTAGGTGGATCTCCTAATGTGAAGGCAATAATGTGTTCCAAATCTGCCCACTAATAATATTTTTTAAATGAACTCTGTTCTCCTTGTTTCTGAGATCTATATATTATATTTTTATTCTTAGTTTTTCATTATTGAAACCATGAAATACAATTTTTGTTTCTCACAATGTTAATTTATCAATATTTTCTCTGGCACTTTCTGTTGGAAGAGTTTAAAATTTAAAAAAAAATGTTTTAACTGCTGAAGTTTCTTGCCCCAGATTTTTATTTCTTTTTATTTACTTTTCATATTGGGATAAAATCATTATTAAACAGTTTGTTTTAGCTTTCAGTGCTATGAATTCCTAGATATCTATGGTCCTAGTCATCCAGGTCATGGTTGGCGTTTTTCCAAAGGCAACTGGATTTTCTTGGATTTTCCCTTGAAAACACATTGCCTCTCGTCCCAAAACTGAAGAAACTTCTTGAATGAAAAATGAAATGTTTTCAAGGAAAAAAACATGACAGTCCAGTTGCCTTTTGGAAAAACACCTTTGGGACGAATTCCTAGTTCCTTGCCTTCTACCAGAATATTTAAAATTCTATCTCTCTTTGTATTTTAGAATAGGTATGAAACATTAGTTGCAAGTTTTAAAAATATATTAAGAAACCTCATACTTTTGCAAATTCTTCCATCCTAATGTAATTACAATAGCTATGTTACCAACATTTTAAAAAGTGAATATATCATGCACAAATAAATTTAATAGATAATTTATGCCTCTTACTTTATCCCTGTAATTTCCTTCTTGCTAAGAAGAGCTACTACTACTGTTTCTATAATGAGGTTAACTAATAATGTGCATAATGGCAGCCTTTCTTGGCACCTTTTGAGATTGGGAATTGTTCAGAGTCATGAATATTCATTCTTATCAGAGTACTAGCAATATTACAAATTTCATTTCTTTTGCTGAAAACACTTCTGAATTCAACAGAAAATCAGAAAATCTAGGACATACCGTAATATTGAATCACATTATTCCTGTTTCGGAAATGAAGAAACATAGACACAAATCTGAGCTGCACAAATACAGACAACCACAAGAAGGCAACAGAGATTTTAAAATGTTGTCTAGCGGTTCCTGCCACCTGGAACTGTAGTTTTTAAAATGAGGGTAATCACATTACAGGCTTATCGTTGGGTAGTGGAGCAATTTCTAATTGCTTGTTTATGATTGAGAATCCAATTTGGGACAGCTGTGGGGTTTTTTTTTGGGGGGGGGGGTAGATAACAATATTATTCAAGACCGAGAAAGAGCAAGTGTGCAGAAAAAGCTGAAGAGCCACTGATCTAAACTGTGATCCTGATTTTTGTAGCCTGAACTTGGCCATTGTAAGGACACAAAAGTTACATCTCTCCCTCTTCTTCTATTGTATGCTTGTGATACAGTGATAGACAGTATTTGGCCCGGGTGACTTCAAATGTCTTTGTATATAGTATGTTGAGATCAATTGCAGATGGCATAAAATCAGTGGTCACCAAGGTTTTGTTAATTTCAGATGTCACTACGGGAGATGTATGAAAGGTTGAAGATGACCTAGTAAATACTGGTGTTAAAGCAACAGAAGAAACTGCAGTGGGTCATAGGTTGGTATTCAGTGCATGTTCACAAACTTATTTTGAAAGTCTAAAAGCGTATCATTTAAGCCCCTGTCCCACTGCACTAACAGATGCAAAGAGGATATAAAACGTTAAAAAAAGCTTGCCATCCGTTGGAAAACGCTATGCATCCATTGTGTACTCATTGCATACGTGTTTCATACGCTCTATCCGTCAAGCATCCGTCCACTGCTATTTCATCTGCGCAAGAAGTTTTGAGCTGCCCAAAACTTTGTGAACGGATGAACTTTCTGCTGTGTACGATGTAAATCTGTGACATCTGAGCAACAAATGTTCTATGTCCGTTTATCATCCGTTAAACGTCCGCTGTATCCTCTCTGCATCCTCTGGGCATCCTCGCAACTCACATCCGCTGCAGCTGAAAATGGAAAGAGGGAGGAAACAAAAGGTACACGGAACATCTACACAGCATTAGTAGCACGGAAATAGAAAGGATGCGCAGTGAACGGTTTGCATCTGATATACATCCACTAGGCTTCCAATGAATGTCCGTTTAACATCCCCGCTACATACTACCCACGTCCGTTCTTTTCCGTTCTTTTTATGCAAATTTTTGCCACTTTTTGGAGCGGATGACAACGGATGGAGCCACCCCCCAAAATTTTGCTCATCTGCTGTGTCCTTTATGCATACGTTTTGCGTCCGTCGGCCAGTGGGACCTAGCCTTTAGTGCAGGGATATCCAACCTTGGCAATTTTAAGACCTATGGACTTCAATTCCCAGAATTTCCCAGCCAGTCATGCTGACTGGGGAATTCTGGAAGTTGGAGTACTTAAATGTTTGGCAACTTAAATTGCCAAAGTTGGATATCCCTGATTTAGAATTTAATGATTTATGTAGTGTTTTCAACACAGGAAGGCTTTCTAAGCCTGTGAATGTGTATTTAAATATGGGTGGGAACTTTAATCCTTTCAAAGAACAGCTGTCTTCATTGTAGCACTGCAAAGAAATAATATGAATCTAACCTTGTATCCAGCACCAGGTTCACAAATGGATATAATCATTTTGGAAGATCTGGTGATCCAAATGTTACATGTACTATTTTAAACTATTGTTTGACACATATTCATGGTGAAAATCTGGATGTTATGTCAGTTTACAGAGAATTATGAAAATGATTCCTGCTGAAGACAGCTGTAATAGCACATGCCAAATCCCAAGAGATCTCCACAGAGGGTTGTGTTGCTGTAATCTATGTTGTGTTTGTATTAGGAACAGCAATTCAGTCATTTATTTGAGAAAAACATATATAGTATGGTCAAAGTTTCATTCATAGCATTCTCCCAGGAAAAAAAAGTTTATACTGTTAATATATACCGTATTATGAACTTCATGTCTTGAGTGACTCTGAGCAGGAAGACACAGTTCAACTTGAAATATTTTTAATACTAATACTATTAATAACAATAAGAAATATGTATGTACAAAATATGTGTGCATGGAGAATATCCATTGCATTTTGTTCATTTTAATGCTGAGGATGACCCTTCTTCCTCCACTGGCTTAAGTTTTATTACAATCCTTGAAGCCCAAAGGAAGCACAAATGACAACATATTTTCTCTGCTGGTTAATCACCTGAAATATTTCTTAATCAATAAATCGTTGATCTAGAAATGTCCAAAGAACTGGAAAACAAACCATTCCAAAATACACAAATGAATAATGTCGAAGTATGGTAAAACTATTGTAATTTCCAGCAGAGGAAAAACATTTCTACATGATGTGTCTGAAGAAACAAAATAAGAAAGTAAAATCCGCTAAGCAATAAATAGGTTCCATATGCACTGGCCAATATCTGGAAAAGGAATGGCTGTTAATCAATTCCCATCTAAATATCAGATTTCTTTAATTTAATGCCTTCTTATGCCTTAACTTTTCAAAAAGACGGCACATTGAAAGTCAGCAAGAATCAAGCTCAACTTGAAGGACACTGCCTCATTAAACTGACCATATTGGCCAATGATAAGCATTCAGTAATACTCTGAATGTACCACAAGTAGTCCCTGACTTAAAACAGTTCATTTAGTCACTGTTCAAAGTTACAACAGTACTGAAAAAAAGTGACTTATGACCGTTTTTCACACTTAGAACCACTACAGCATCCTCATGGTCATGTAATATACATTTGGCTGCTTGGTAACTGACTCGTATTTATGATGGTTGCAGTGTCCTGGGGTCATATGATCCCACTTTGCGACCTTCTGACAAGCAAAGTCAATGAGGAAACCAGATTCATCTTAACAACCGTGTCACTAACTTAACAACTGCAGCAGTGGTGGGGATTCAACATTTTTACTTCCGGTTCTGTGTGCGTGATTTGATGTGCATGGTTTGGTGGGCGTAGCTTGGTGGGCATGGCAGGGGAAGGATAAGATCACCATTCCCACCCCACTCCAGGGGAAGAATACTAGGTAGGTATAAATCCCTATGGTCTCCCCACCCCACTAACCTGCTTTCCAGCTCCGTTCTCCTGTACAGGGCAACAAAAGAAAACCCAGCCAATCAGCTGGGACTTGGGAGGCAGAGAATAGATGGGAGCGGGCCAGTCAGAGGTGGGATTCTGAACTACTCAAAATTTCCACTACCAGTTCTCCAGAACTGGTCAGAACCTGCTGAATACCACCTCTGAACTGTAGTGATAAGACATTATTCCTATTCTTTGCACGCAAGAAGCCATTAGTACTCCTTCCAAGTTTTTCAGATTTTGAAAATCTTTGCCTTTCATTAATGATTTTTGATGATGCCTGCAAAGAGCAAAAGCTTTTTTATTCTTGTTAGCGCACAAGATCCTTTCTTTGGTTCATGGTGAAATGCTGTAAATACTTATGAATGGTCTTTGACCAAACAAACATGATTCAAATGCAGCTAAGCAGATAACCCACACTTGCAAGACATAAACAGTGATGTATGCCCCATTGTAGCATATACAACAATTCATTTAGTGACCGCTCAAAGTTACAACATCACTGAAAAAAAAAGTGACTTAAGACCATTTTTCACACACTTAACAACCATTCCAGCATCCCTGTGGTCAGGTGATCAAAATTCGGATCCCTGGCAACTGATTCATATTTGCTGCGTGATCCCCTTTTGCAACCTTCTGACAAGCAAAGTCAATGGGGAAGCCAGATTCACTTAACAACTGTGTTCCTAAATTAACAGCTGCAGCAATTCGCTTACCAATTAGGGCAAGAAAAGTCATAAAATGGGATAAAATTCACTTTGCAACAGTCTTGCTTTGCAACATCAATTTTAGGCTCAATTCCCTTTATAGATAATCCACAACTTATAACTATTCATTTAGCAACTGTTCAAAGTTACAATGGTGCTGAATAAAGTGACTTACAACTCGTCCTCACATTCACGTCCATTGCAGTATCCCCAAGGTCACACAATCAAAATTCAGGCCCTTGCCAAGTGGTATGTAATTATCCTGGTTGCAGCATCCTGGGCTCATTGCCATTTGTGACAGTCCCATCAGTGTTTCTGAGAAAGAAAATCCATAGGGGAAACCAAATTTACTTAATGACCCTGTGATTCACTTAACATTAGCAGTGATTCACTTAACACTTGTGGCAAAAAGTTCCAAAATCTTTTGTGACTCACTTAAACAATGGCATTGCTTAGTCACAAATTCTGGTCCCATTTGGGGTCATAAGTCAAGGACCACCTATAGTAGTGGTGGCTAACCTTTTTGGGCTCCGGTGCCAAAAATTGTTTGTGCACTTGTGTGCGCACGCTCACATGCCAGCACCCAGAAGGCAATGCATGCCCATCCCATGTCCCCTATGCATGTGTGCGCAATCCCCGCCCCCCACTGCCTCCTTTCCTGCACTGCACCTCCTAGCTGATTTTTGGTCCATTTGAGGCTTTATTCAGCCTCCAAGAGGCTTGAGGAAAACTTCTGCAGGCTTTGCAGGCCGAAAAATGGGCCCGTTTCATCACTTCCGGTATTTCTGAAAATACCGGAAGTGATGAAACGGGCCTATTTTTTTCAGCCTGCAAAGGCTTCCCTCGAGACTCTGGGAGGCCAAAAAAGGCCTCAAACAGGCCGAAAATCAGCTGTGAGGCGTGCACATGCACAGTGAGGTTAAGTTTGCTTGCGGCTTGCGTGCCAACACAAATTTAAAACTTTTAAATTCACCATCACGGACCTATAGTCATGTAAAAACAAGCCAGCATGAAATACCTTTCTTTTTTTTTTTTTCTTTTATATCAGAAACCTCATTTACCGAAGGAATGTGAATGAACAATAACAAGAACCAAGGGTCAACTTTCTCCTACGGTAATTCTTAAGGCTGCCAGACAGCATTTTTGTAACAACGAGAGAGACTGATGTGTCAAGATTGGCTGCAATTAAATACGAATAGCATGAAGATCTAGTTTGCCTATTCACTGAAAGGAACACTGAGAACAGAGTGGAATGTCACAAAAAGAATGCACAGTGCAAAAAGACATGCCTCACTCTTTCCGCCTCCCCTACAGTGCTTCATCTGGGCAAAGTCATTCTTCTGAAAGGGAAATGTTATGCTGTCTTCCATAAGCAACGGTGAGAGGGGCAGAGCACTGAAATAGCCCATTGTGAAAGCTCTGTATTGCTTCAGGGTTGCAAGGTTACTCACAAGCATTTGCCATTTTCTCAATGCATTCTTAGTTTTCTCTCGAGATGAAGCTTTATTCTGCCCCTTCTCCTGTGTCAGACTGGTACACAGAAAAAGCAGTCTAGTCCTGGTCCTGTAAATCTTGTAAGTGGCCATGAATGCTTTTTTTTTTTTTTTTTAAAGAAAGGAAAAGAAAGAAAAACGCCTATGCCCTTTTTTTTTTTTTAATCACACCTGCTCTTTGAGTTGACAAGTGGCATGTATTTATCATTGGAACTAGTGGAATGGTTTGCCTTCAAAAGTGGTGAGTGTGCCATCACCAGGGCAGCGGGTGAGAGTAGAAGATCTCCAACATCCCTTCCAACTCTGTTCTTCTGTTGAGGCAGAAACAGAAACACAAGAAAAACTCCAATAGAGATATTAGGATTCTGCAATTTTTGCATTAACTCCAGATCTTTTCCAGAAGTTCAGTTGGGTGAATTAATAAGCAGCATTGCAATTTGACAATGGATGAAAACCATTCTAGAAGCCTCTTTGCTGTTGAGAAAATTGATTGAGAAGTAGTCACTACACATTTCTGATATAAAGTTTCAATGATAATATCATGTGGCCATTGTGAAATAGATTACTACTGTTAACCAATCAGTAGGCATTGAAAGACCACAATAGGAAACTGGCTGGGGAATTCTGGGAGTTGAAGTCCTCAGGTCTTCAGAAATATTGGCTTAAAACACCTGAGAGGTACATGAGGTACTTCAGTTTGCAAAACTGGGGAGAAGGAATAGACCACGTTATATATCTTCTGAAGGTAAAATATGATGTAAAAAAGCAAGAAAGAATGTCATTTTAATTCACATCCAAGGAATTTAATAATAAAGTAATGGTAGCAAAGCTGAGTCAATAACCAGTACATATTATAACACTAAATTTAAAATTTAGTGTTATAATATCTAAAGAAAATCTAAACTTTCTTTTTAAAAAAAGATTAATTGTGTTGTATGGAAGCAAACAACATACATGTCAGTCAGAATACCATACAGTACTGGATATATCCCCAAATATACAGGGCACCACCTATATGCAATTAATTTTCAGTTGAGTGGACTCTGGGTTCAACCTTAAAAATGTTTATTTGGATCCACTTTCATTCAAAATAGAGGCTTTATTGCATCAATAGGGAGTTTGTTCATTAAACTAAGGTAAATAATGTAATTTATGACTATATATTTATACATTTCTACACACACACATAAATACATACGTATACACATGCATATGTATATCACAAATGACAAATTGATGCAAATGGTGTCAGTTTGGATTTAACCGATATTTAGACTGAAGATGCATCCTTGTTCCCTAATCATTTGCGCCTGTGAACTTAATAATTCAGAAGCATATTCCACCACTCAGTGAAAATATATGAATTGTTTACACAAGAAGCAAAAACTTAATAATTTATGATACTCTGGTTGCTGAAATTAGTTAATGGGGGAGATGGTTTTTTTCTGCATTGCCTGTTTCCCACTCCCCTCTGATACATTCACAATAGAATAGATTTAATAATGTTCAGAAGAAATGCTCATGTGGCTGGAGAAATTATTCTTTATTAGTAGGCGGTAACTATGCAAATGAAGGGATATTTGTCTTGTATTAAAAGCTGAATAACCAAAGCAGGTTCTGAAACTCAGCCCTGCCTTAGCTATGGTTTAGATGCTTAAGTGAGATGAAATAGAGTTTGGAATTATTTATGATAACGACTCCCCATTTAAAGCGGAAAATTCTAAGTGCCATCCAAGTGGGCTGCGTTTCAAGTCATGCTTGAAAAATAACGATACGGTTGAGGGACATATATTGTCTACTCATCAATGACAGATTCCTTCAAGAGGCAAAGGAATGGGGGATGGCAGGGAAGTCTATAAGATTAGGCTGTTGTTATTTCTGCTAATGAAATAAACAGCAGATGGGATGGGATGAGCAACCCCAGAGGTATTACTGCCTCGACTGCCATATTTATTTTCCTTTGGGAAGCTGCACAATAATTATTGGATGCTCGTCAAATATCGCAAAGCAACAATGTGCCTTTGTGCTACCGCCGAGACAAACGAGTTGCGGATGAAGTATATTTTAGTTCTAAGTAATTAAGATAATTTGGCCTAAATGGTGCTGGTGCCAAGTATCAGCCAATTACTAATGTGAACTCTGCAGGGTACGTGACCTAGAACAAGCTAACATAGTTCTTCCACCCTCTGTGCCAACTGACCCCTTTCACACAATCACAACTATGTGTGGTACAGTGGTGGGATTCAAAATTTTTTACTACCGGTGGGTATTTACTACTTCTGTGGGTATGGCAGGGGAAGTTTATTGCAAAATCCCCATTCCCTCTCACCCCACTAACCTGTTTTCCAGCTCCGTTCTCCTGTTCAGGGCAGCAAAAGAAGACCCAGCCGATCAGCTGGGATTTGGGAGGCAGAGAATTGATGGGGACAGAGGTGGTATTTGCCAGCTCTCCGAACTACTCAAAATTTCCGCTACCGGTTCTCCAGAACTGGTCAGAACCTACTGAATACCACCTCTGGTGTGGTGCGTATTCATGCATGCAGAGCTCTGCTCTACCTATTTGATATTTTTGATTAGCAATATTTTTGATATCTTTGATTAACTCTGATGAGTCCGTTAACACTCCTGTGTGTATATAGGATACCTTCCTTGTTAAACAGTCAGAGGGGGAGTGGGATTTGTGGCCTCTAAGTACATCCAAGTGGGAGGGATCTGGCACATTCTCTTGTGAATTCAAGGATTTGCAACCCTCAAGAAATGAGAGAACCTCTCTTTTAAAAGTCAAGTGCCAAGAATGAATGAATATATGGGCAGGACGGCTTGTGCCAAGGCTAGCTTTCCTTCTCAAGTAGTTTGTGCTGCATCGCCTTAATTGACTCAGCTATCCAGGACTCCATGGAGGCTCCCTCCCTCCCTCCCACTCAACCCCCACCCCAGATTAATACTTTCAATCTCTTGTCCTGATTCCACCCTGAGTTCAGCCATCAGTTGCACAGCCATCTCATCTTTTTGTATTTGTTTGGAGTTGTATCATTATTCCTGAGCATGGTCACCTGATGCCTTCTGCTTCTGTCTAGGCACCAGGCATGTTTGTGAGCAGGGGTCTCCAACCTTGGCAACTTTAAGACTGGTGGACTTCAACTCCCAGAATTCCCTAGCCAGCAGCCAAAGGTTGGAGTTGCCAAGATTGGAGACCCCTGTTCGTGAGAGTTAGCTCAGTTGGAAGATAACTTGGGCTTTGCCTGGCCTGCAAACTGCTCTTTGTGGCCCTTTCTTGGCACGACATTGCTTTCTGGCAAACGGATTGGCCCTTTTTTTGTTCTTGAATTATCCTGTTGCATTTCCTTCCCTGAATTGTTTTGTTGCCTCCTTGGTTCAGAAAGTTCTTTTAGCTTTGTATGCTATCTGGGAGATACCCACTTTGTTTAAAAACAACAAAACTGATGAGTCTAATTTATGATTTCATAAATGGCATAGCAGCACCTATGAACTCTCTATTTCAATTGCCCCTTGCAATTGGCCATGTTTTACATAGGAGCCTTGATTTGAGATTGATTGATTGATTGATTGATTGATTGAATGAATGAATGAATGAACTAAGAGACAAATAGGCAGGATTTTGGAGCAGTTGGGAAACTTTTACCAAAGGACTTTGTTCAAGCACAATTTACCCACCTCTACAGTCACTTTTCCTCTATTTGTAAAATTGCCAATCTCAGTTTTCAAGATTCTGTTTTTATTCCAGACCAGTTTAAAGATAACATTCCCGAAATCTATGTTGTATTGTCTTCACGGGTTTGCCAGTTATATGGGACCTGATGACTAATAACATTTAAATCTCCATTCAATTTCTCCATCCTTCTCACAAGCACAGATAGTCCTTGGTTTACAACCACAACTGAACTAAAAATTTCAGTTTCTCAGCAAGGCAGTTGTTAAGTGAATTTTGTCCCATTTTCTTGTCACAGTTGTTAAGTGAATCATTGCAGTTGTTAAGTTAGTAACAGCCTTATTCAGTGAATATGGCTTCCTCATTGACTTTGCTTGTCAGAAGGTCTCAAATTGTGAACATCACAATTGTCATAAATATATGCCAGTTGCCAAGCTTCCAAATTCTGATCACATGACCATGGAAATGCTGCAACAGTTGTGTGAAAAATAGTCATAAGTCACTTTTTTCAGTGCCATTGTAACTTTTGAATGGTCACTAAACACATGGCTGTAGGTTGAGAACCACCTGTATCTTTAATAGCAGACCTGTTTTCAGATATACAGAATCATCTATTGGAAGATCCTGGATAATGTAGTATATATAGTTATTATTATTCCTTTTCTATCTTTATAGACTGCTTCGTTTATTTTCATATAGAAAAGCCTGATCAAATGTTGAATCAACATTTTTCAACTAAATAAGGTGATGAAAGGAAGAAGTCAGGGGACTCCAAAGCTGTACATAGTCAACTAAGACAATCTTCTAGAACAGGGATGTCAAACTCACGGCCTGTGAGTCACATGCTGGCCACACCTACCCCCAGTTTAGCAAAGGGGGGAAAGTCCCTATATGTCATGTGACGCCTCCATGACGATGCGAGTTTGTCATCCCTGTTCTAGAAGGTTCTGTTTCTCATTATCTAAGTGGCCTTTCAGTGAATCTTCATAGCAATGCTGTGACATTGGCAAACGTGATGATTTTACAACTGTGATGTTTGGATCACCAGTATGGATTTTTCTTCCCCATTCCTGCTAATTTTCTGTTCCCAGGAATGTGTGGAGACCTTGCATTCAAACATACTAAATGTTTTAGACAGCAATTATATTGCACCTGATCTATGTAGCACTATGTGAGTTTCTGTCAGAAGCACTTAAGTTCAAGCATCAGTGTAATAATATAATTATCTGTGAAGAATTAGGGTGTGACTAGGCTACAGCTTCCCACACTGTCACTTTATGTGCTTAACTAGAAGCAGACAAAGTATTATTTAGCCTAGAAATGAGAGACAGAGAACATACAGCATATCTGCATAGATTTCCTTTTCTTCAATGGGTGTTGGAAAACCTGGTACCTTCCAGATATTTTGAGCCGCAACCTGTATAATTTCTGACCCTAAGGAGAGTTGAATTTTCTGGATTAAAGGAGGTATTATCTTAATACTACTACTTAATAGGTTGTAGAAGTGGGCAATTATGGCCCTTTTATATGCCAGATCAGGAATTCTGGGAGTTGAAGTCCACACATTATAAAGGGGCTATAGATGCCCACCCCTATAATACAGCATGCTGTATTTCAAAACCCGATTCTTAACAAAAGATATTCGAATTCAGTTTTGTTTCTTTGTCCAAATACTAAACCCATACAACTAGAAATAAGATGGTCCTTTTTCTCAGAACCTTTGAATGAACTGATATTAAGCCTGTAGAAAGGAAAGCCAAATTCTGTGTCAGAAGAATATATAACATGTTCTCCTCTTATATTTTGTTTTTGATGGTAAACATTTTTAAATCGTTTAAACAGCAATAAGAGAATGAAAAGCATTTAATTATGAATGGCTCAAGGTGAAAACCCTATAAATTAAGAGGCAATATGAGATGAAATCTATTATACAAACTCAAACAAAAAAGACTGCAGCAGAAAAAAATATAGTTGAGACTTATACATTCACATTGTTATGAATTTAGAGTGACAACATTCACTATTATGGTTATTTTTAGCTCTTTTACTGCATTAGTTTCTCTTCTGTCATTTTGCAAGAATCTTTTTTCCACTGAATTATGAAAAAAAATCTTCATAACAGACCAATGTGGATACAAGGAACCTCTATGCAAAGGAATAGTGTTTTTTTAATATTTATATATCATATTTCTTAACCACCTCTCTCCCTTAGAGAGGGATGATTTTAGCTATTTTTAGTATAAAATATTATACAGTAATATTTATATATTACTATTATAATAGTAATAATAGTAATATTACTACCATTACAATATACTATAATAAATATAGTATATTTTCCCTAACCTGGAGCTCACAATACACCGAATTCTAGCTGCCAAATTAACATAAGGACATGTTGGTAAACTTTGAGCGTTATAGCCTTGACATATCTGAAAGCACCAGGTTAGCTATGGCAGATGCTTTTTCTCCCCCTGGATCTGCTCTAATGCTTTGGTTATTACTCTACCATGGAGAAATTAAACAGGAGATTCTTTTCTTGCCTGCTTATTTTTCCATACATTGGAAAGAATTTTAATATCATGAAAGGATTGGGCTATAAGATACAATATGGCAATCCCCCACACTAGATTCCCCCAACCTATTCTGACCCAACCTGGTTCCAAGAGAGCAAACACAAGACAAAGGCAGCAGCCCCCACCTTTGATGGTTTCATTCACAAATTCTGTTTCTTCACAGCTAAAAGGCTGCTTCCAACTAATTAGCTCCGACAAGAAGGATCCTTGCCAAGCTGTTCTTCAGGGCTGCCAAAAACCCATAGATAAGAAATAGTTTACAAGAGTTTTCAAATACTAACTATAATGTCCACGAGACTGAGTTTCAGAATGTCTTTGCCTTCTGCAAAGAACACTTCTTCAAACCTGGCTTTTATCTTCTTGAGGGAGAGGCCATTACCTTGCAGCCTTACTCCTGAGTCGCCTGTGCTGCTGTAACTGCTCTCTCCTACGAGCAATCCTGTGCGCACGCACACTTGGCACAGGCTCCTCAGGAACCTCCTCATTGCTGCTGCCAGCCCCCGCAATGTCTGAAGGCAGCAGTCCACTCCTTAATGGTCCTGGCCCCTCATCTCAGTCCTCACTCTCCTCCACTGTCCACACCTGCTGCAGGGCTAACCGCAACACAACCTGACCTTTTAGACATGTGAATGAATGTGTTGTGGCCTGTCGGCTGCCAGTCCCTCCAGCAGCCGAATCAGAGGAGGAGGAGGTGTGGGAGTCAAGGCAACCTGAGAGCTCTGATGGGGCAAGAGGGAATGGAACTGGCAGAGAGAGAGTGACAGAGACCGGGCCGTCCATCAGCCCTCAGCTAGAGAGTCAACAGCCCCCAGGTCTGGAGTGGCTGATGAGAAAGAGGAGAGACAGCTGGGTCCAGTGCCTTTATGTGTGGATGCACAGAAGGCAGTGGAGAGGAGAGCAGTGGAAATCCACGGGCCGATCCTTGGGAGGCAAGAGCCACTATTGCTAGTGAAGCCCCACCCTAGCTCTGGGGATAAAAGGCAAGGGGCAGAAATGAATAGATGTGGCAGACAGTTATTCATCTTCCGGCCAGACTTGTTAGCTTGCGGTGAGGGAGGAACTTTTTGCTGGGGCTCCTAATTACTTGCTCCTAATAAAGGAATCTTTGAGTTAACTTCAAAGGGTTTGTCATGTTTGGGGAGCTGGATCACAACAGAATGCTTCATAGGTATTCAGTTCCTCTTGGAGTCTGCCTACCCTTGCTGAAATTTATTCTGATGAAAGTGACCAAAAATACTGCTCTTATTCCCTTTGAAATTAAAATGGCCCTAGGTATGCTAAAGATAGAAGACAGCCAGGATCAAGGATCAAATTAAATCTAAGTAGGGTTGATTTAATATTACCCAAGCATAATAGAAGCAACAGCATATGTTTTTTTTTCTTTGTCCTCATAGTCTGGAAATTAATCTTGGTTTGAAAATGTGGGGTTTGCCTTTTTTGTCCTCTTAGAATGAAGGAGGAATATTTGCTTTTGGGTTATGTTCTTTAAGCATTGTGAATGGTGGGCTTTTGTTTTTAGAGTAGGAAGGGACACAGAGGCTTTTTTGCAGAGTTGCACCTGCAGAGCTTTTCATAGAAAACAACCCTTAAATGTGAGGGGAATGAAAGCATAAACCTATAGTTTGAACTCCTTATTTGAATTACAAGATCTATATCGTAGCTTACCAATAGTCCAGGCACCCAATCACTGTCCTGACACTTGGCAAAACAGACTCTATTTGATTAAAGTTTGACCAACTGAAGGTCTTGATGGACCAAATATTTTAGATCAATCTAAAATATTTTTATAGAACTCAGACTGATTCATATTTTCTGTGATGCAGTTCTGCAAGTGCTGTAAGTCAGTTTTCTGCACACTTTCCTCAGATAGATTGCACTGATGCTTCCAGAAGAAGGGTTCTATTCCTACCCATTACATTGTTTCCTGTCATGGTTCTTAGCAATATAAAAATTGGGGCGGGGGGGGGGGGGGGGGTAAGCAGTAAGAAATACTAGAAATAAAAGGCAAAAAAATATATTCAACTGGGAAAAAAACTAAGCAGGAAAAGTTCTGAGTAACTTATTTTGTCATCTTGCAAACAACAGGAATAAGATACAGTTAGCATTACATAAAGCTGACACAATTTTGTTCTTTGGGAATGTTTATTATCATGTTAGACTAGAGGGCATAATCATTATGTCATCTTTGCTCTAACTTATTCAGTTCTAGATATTTATGTTTTTAACGCTGCCACTATCATTGCGGCCAACACTACACAACATATTTTACTGTATTTTCCTTGTTTGCCATATTTGTTAGAAATGTGTTTGTTTAAAAGTATTCGGCCAATACTTTAAATCATCAGAATACTGGAAATGAGGTCATATACAAAGATTGTAGAAGGAAGGAAGGAAGGAAGGAAAGGAAGGAAGGAAGGAAGGAAGGAAGGAAGGAAGGAAGGAAGGAAGGAAGGAAGGAAGGAAGGAAGGAAGGAAGGAAGGGATTGAGCAAATGTCTTTACAGCTTTGAATTGGCTTTAAATGGAGTTTAAATGTATTCTTAGCAAGTAAATCTCTGAACTGTGCTCAACAGTTTTCCTACAACCTTGGGGAATGGATAAAAATTTTGAAATGCTTTGCTTTCTCATTAAGAATACATACACAGCTTGCCTTGGAAGGCAGAACATGATAGGCCCAGTCCCACAGCTGTGAAAAGCATGCTGCAACCCACTTGGGAGTGCTCTTTGCATTTAAGTAGGAATTTGGGAAGTGGTTCAAAATCATTCCACTAGAATTAATTTTGAAATGAGGTGCAAATAGTTACATCTTATCTCCCCCAAAAGTTATGCTTGTGAAGTGGGACTTCTTTCTCTTGTCCTCAATAGCCCCCTATGTTCCATAGCCCTCTGGACCAGATTTGCGGATATGAATTGGGAAGATAATCCTATTATGAAAATGAAGAATCTGTTTCAGCTGCAGATTGACAGCACAGAACACACAAGCCAATGAAAATCACCTATTAAAAATAGATTGTTTCTGTGAATCTTCCATCAGATATTTTAAAATTTGCTCTATTTCCTCATTTTATTGTATCTCTTATTTTCATAAAATTGCAATTTTTACAGATTTATTTTATTTTTCTCTTGTTATGTTTACATCCTTTTTCTCCTTTATTGACTGTGTTCACCTTTGATTATCAGCTTGTTATTTTAACTTCAAAGCTCTCTTGTCCTCCCAATTTTTCATACCATCTTTCATCACTTGAGGATATTCTTATGAAACTTTTTTCATAAGTAGGAAACTTTTATGTCTCTTTGGAAAGGTAGCTAAAAATTCTTCAGTTCATTTTGCTGCTCATTGATTTTATTTGTATTTTAGTTCAAGTTTAGACATTTTCCAAATTGGAAGGAATCTTTATAGGAAGAAATAATGAGTACATCCCATGTTTACCCCACACAAATAATGTAATGTTCCTCTAAATGGACAATCGTGCTAGCTAGCTTTACTTCATTTCATAGATTTTACATATTGGCTTATATTTAAAATAATCACAATATATACTATCCTTTCTCTCCTTGCCAATGATTTATTCCTTCTCTGTCACCATCATGTTCAGACCATAATTGGGATATTTAGAAAGTTTCCATGTCGCAAGTGGAACCTTCCATAAAACACCCAAATCAAGAAACCACCAACTCAGACAAACTGTCAAACAGTACGCAACAGCCTAATTGAAGAACCACCTGTCAATACTGACAGGGCAAGCCACATGTATATAAAGAGAGCAAACTCTACATCCTTCTAGCACTGATAAAGTTATCTCGTTGGGTAATGAAATGTTTGCAAGAAAACAGCTAAGCTCAGTGAGCATCAAGAACAAATCCTATTGTCCTTTCCTTGCGCCTGGTTCTTTTTCACAAAAAGATTATTGTTATTCAGGAAAGCACCTTAATCTAGCCCAAATTACCAATGAAATGACATTATAAAAGCTGAGTGGCTTGAAATTTGCAGGTGGGAATATTGCCAGACGGAAGGAATTTCTATGTTACCCTTTCGTCAGTTGTTCCTAATAAATCCACAAACAGCTCCAAAGAGCTTATACTGTGATGCTGCAGAATATCTGGAATTCATCTTCTTCAGTATGTATTAAAGATTAAGGTATCATTTACAAAATTGTTTGTTTAGCTGTCATTTAATTTTGGATCTGCAGCTGCCGGAAGCAATTGCTTTCAAATCAGCTGCAAGCTCATAAAACGGGAACCAAACACTCAAATGGGAATATTGAAAATTCACATTCATTTTGACAATGATTTTTAAAAACTATCTTTCCTTTTGATAACAAGTGGCAGTTTAAAAGAATGATATATATGTGAATGGCTAAAAATATACTGTAACTCTTTTGAAAAATATTCTGTGCTAAGAAGTTAGCAACTCAACTGCTAACTCAACTATCGAAACCACATGCGCCAACGTCTCAATTTGTATTCCAAATAGTTGAAACCCAATCATATTAGCAAGAGCTTAATTGACTTGTCCAGGTAATTTGGATAAGACCTCCATATGATCCTGCAGAATTAAACAATAAATCTATCATCAGCTCATCAAGAAGTGATTCTTCAGTCCACAAATCTTACTCAAAGACAAATAATGTGCTTGATCTCTAATTCATTGCTGATTATATTCCCTGATTTAGAGAGGGCTCCAGCAGCATACATAGATCATAGAACATGGAACAACAGAGTTGGAAGGGACCTTGCAGGTCTTCTTTGGCACAAGAATAGTTTTTCCCCGAAAGCTATCACTTTGCTAAACAAATAATTCCCTCAACACTGTTCAACTATTACAAAGTCTGCACTACTATTACTATTAACCTTCTCATCACTCCTTATCACCCATCCCCTCCCACTTGTGATTGTAGGACTGTAACTTTGTCGCTTGTATCCTTACGATTTATATTGACTGTTTCCTAGTAAGATTTGATTGCTGATTGTACACTATGACTATCATTAACTGTTGTACTTTATGATTCTTGACTCTTGATGAATGTATCTTTTCTTTTATGTAGACTGAGAGCATTTGCACCGAGACAAATTCCTTGTGTGTCCAATCACACTTGGCTAATAAAGAATTTTATATAGAATATAGTGAATTTTCCTAGCTGACAAATGCTCTACAGAAAAATTGTGATGCATCAAGAATTCTGATTAGCATGATATTACACACCCGTAAACATGATATACAGGCAGTCCTTACTTAAGACCATAATTGAGTTGAGTCCAACATTTCTGCTGCTAAGTGGGACGTTTGTTAAGGGAGCTTTGCTTCATTTTATGACCTTTCTTGCCATAGTTATGAAATGAAGCACTCAGTTGTTAAATTAGTAACAAGATTGTTCAGTGAATCTGGTTTCCCCACTGACTTCGCTTGTTGGAAGGTTGCAAAAGGGGATCACATGACCCCAGGATACTGCAACCATCATACATGTGAGGCAGTTGCTAAGCATCTGAATTTTGATCATGTGACCATGGGGATGTTGCCATGGTCGTATGAAAAACAACCAGGCACCATTTATTTCGGTGCCATTGTAACTTTGATCAGTCATTAAATGAGCTGTTGTAATTTGAGGACTATCTGTATATGTTTGTATAAATCCAAGTTAACCAGAGAGCAGGATTTGGGAAAGGACAGACTTTTCTCAAGCTCAGAGTAATAGGAAGACTCAGGTTGCCAGCATTAGTCATTTGGGCTTGCATGCTTGACTTGTTTTGAAGCTTTGGTTTCTCAAAGTGTTCTCGACTTTTTCAGGTTGTCACTGACATTGCACAACGTAAATTACATGTAACAGAATGTCATAAAGTGGGAACAGATACGACTTTTTCCTCCCCTCTAGGTGGCAACTGAGGTCCTCCTTTCGCAATATTCCCTCTGGTAACAGGCAACCTACTTCAAAGCAACAAGGTCAATCAGGCAGAAGCAAATTCACTTTCTGTAGCAAGGAAATCTCCTACAATAGAAAAAAGTGAGGATCATCTGAGAATTGATTTTCTGGATCACTTGCAGGGCAACGCTTAATTTAAGCCTTGCACTGTAGATTGGATTTAATTTGAAACATACCCAATGTTTTTAGCTTTCCTTCAGGGAAGTACAACTTATCCTGCCTTTTGCATGCTTAGAAATGGTAAGGTTCACTAAATCTCTGCAAATTCTTTTCTCGACAGTGACGGAAAAACTGTGTCACCTAAAACTGAAAAGCTGACAGCACAGCTAGATCAAAGCACAGGAGTAAGATAATTGCATTAACTTAAACAAACTGGGACTGTTTCTCCCATCTCTCTGAATAAATAGTCTGATATATGAGATTTTTGAAAACGCTTTCCCAAGGCAGACCAGTTCTCTTGCTCTGATATTAAACAGCACTTGTTTGAAGAAGAGCTTATTGGAAAGCAAACAAAAGGAAATTGGGCCAATAAAAGGTATCATCGTATGCAATTGTAGTTTGCTAGGAATTCCCAGTGTAAATACGACACTACCCAGTGTAGTATTCCCAGTGTCAGTAATACTAAGACAGCTGGGTATTTTTAACATATATTTATGTAACCTTTGAGTAGAAATTTGGCTTGGAAATATTTTCAAATTAGTGGTTTAAAATAACAGCTTTAAAACCACACACACACGCTTGAAACTATAAGAGGAAAACAATGAGTAAAAAGGAAGTGAATTTAAAATAGCAATACTGTAGTTTTGCTAGCCAAATATTTGCTGCAATGCTTTATAATCTTTCAGAAGGTCCTTAGGGGAGAGACAAGCAAGGACCAGGGCTCACCTGTCCAGAAGTTCCATGGTCCAGATGTGACTAAGGATTCAAAACAGGCATGAACAAGATTCAGAACGGTGATTGATCGACTGATTGATTGCGTGCCGTCAAGTCATTGTCAACTCTTAGCAGCCGTACAGATCTCTCTGTGTTCTTTCCAAGAAACAGATGCTTTCGATCAGAAGTGGGGAATGAAGGCCCCTTTATGACATGTGAACTCCCAGAATGGCTGGCTCAAGAATTCTGGGAGTTGAAGTCCACAAGTCATAAAGGGGCCATCATTCCCCTCCCCTGCTTTAGATCATGGTTGTCCAACCTTTAGGCTTGCCTGAGGCTGCGCAGAGTGAAGACGAATTGTCTTGTGCAACATATAAAATATATATTATTATTAATGTATATAAAAAACAACTTCCTTTATTTTTAATTTTTTTTTTTACAATCTTATGCGGTTCCATTACTAATTATCCAGGGCCATATGTGGCCACAGGTTGGACACGTCTGCTTGAGGTGATCTGTCCCTAAACTGGCCTTTTGATCTTCCAACAGTGCACCCATCACCATTGTAACCTAGTCCCTCCAGGGTTGGGCTCCTACGGGTTCACCCGGGTTTGGGCAGACCCATAGCTAACGTTATGGCTGGTTCGGCGAACTGCCAAATCCCACCCCTGGATGGCCCCACCCACTCTGCCCCTCCCAGGAGTCTCCATGCAGCCCGTTTTGGATGTGAGGTGAGTGCAGGGCCCACACAGGGGCTCAGGGAGTGGGAAAAACATGCCTCCGGGAAGTTCCGGGAATCCAGAAATGGGCCTGTTTCTGGCCTCTGGAGGGCCTCGAGAGCCCAGGGGAGTCAGTTTTCCATGTCCCAGAGGCTCGAGGAAACACCCCCCCCCCCCGTTGTGGTGTAGGAAGCTGACTAGGCCATGCCCACCATGACCATGCACACCCAGCAACCAGGCAGAGAACCCGTTGCTGAAATTTTTGAAGCCACCCCTGTGTCCATCCACTCTGCTGCTGCCTCTTTGTCTCTTTCACTCCACCTTTCCCAGAATTAGAGCCTTCTCCAGAGAATTAGCTCTTTCCATAATAAGTCCAAAACATGATAATTTAAACCTGGTCATTTATGCCTCCAATGAGAACTCTTGAGTTGATGTATTCAATATTTTATTGATTTCCTTTTTCTTGGCTCTCCACAGTACCATTTCCAGTGTTCTCCATTAAGCCATTTCCACTTAACTTTTGTTGGTATGCAAACTTCTTTCCTGAGGAGTTTCTAGGTTCTGTATGCAAGCCTCCAACAGGAAACTCTTTTAATACTTTACAGAACTATTTTTAACACTTTATAGAAAAGAGCCTGCCGTCCAGGACCGATGACCCATTGTCAAGACTTTTATAAATACAGGCAAGTTGTTTTATTCTCCATCAGGTTATATCAAGAGCAAACCCACAAGCTCTTTTGGGCAGCAGCAAGTCCATACCCTGAGTATGGGAAGTTCCCTGCCTCTCCTGGCAGCTGGACAGAAAAGGCCTGGCATAGTAAAGCAGTCATTAGGTCTTTAACACTTCAGAACACAAAGCAAACAATGCAAGCAGAGAACAAAATGGCTTAATAGCAGACTGCCTGCTGAAAATATTTATATATTTAACAAGTCCTTGTCATTTGTTGCCAACTGGACCAAAAACGGAATGGTTAAAACAGTGGCTTTTCTTTTATTACTCTCATGGAAAAAAAGATCATGCATTATCTTGCAAGCTGCTAGGAGTGCAGTTTTGAAACCCGTACTCCTCCCAGCTCATTTTGTTCCTTGCACAAGAGAGCTGGAATCCATTCAGCGTCTATCTTGTTTAGCATACCACAGTGCCCGAACATTCATGCACAATTAAATGACTGGCTTGTTTGTGCCTTTTTTCACACAAAATAGTTGCTGGAAAAAAAGAAGGAACAATGCTTGAAGAATACTGATTTTTTCTTTCTTTCTTATAATGTTGAAGAATGACTGGTCTCTTTGGCAATCAGCTGCTCTATTATTCAGGAGCATGTTTAAAATTCAGTTATTCAGATTTTTTTGGGGGGGGGGGGAAACTCTGTTTTTTTTAAAAATCATTGAATGTGCACCCAGTTAGGAAAACTGCATGACACCATCTGTTTGGCTTGCTATATTATTTACCATTTTTAAAGTGTGTTTGTTTTCCTAAATTTCGTATCAACTTATGTTGTGTTGAAAAGTCATGGGCATGTTTACGTGCACATACTTGGGTTTCTCTTCAGATCGTATATCACAAAATTCATCAGCATTTTCATGCAGGTTCTTTTCTGAATAGTCCCAACTGTCTAAATGTTTCTCCCTGTATGTGCCTCTTTACATTTATTTACTTATTTTTATTTAAAACATTTATGCAATACAGACGCTCATCTTATATTGAACTCTGAGTGGCTCCCAATCAACAGTTAAAATGATATCACTGATAAAACTGCATCAAACCACGTAATATACAATTAATACGCTATCACGAATAAAACCACATAATATCATATTTATATCTTTTTAAAACCGTACATATTAAAACCTTGAATCAAATTTAATTTTCCAACAGACAGTCCCTCATTAAATCCTCTCACTCATCTCACCCTGCCCCAGCACTTGGGTTTTCCATGTTATGGTATCGACTATTTGGTATTGACTATTTAATCAGCAAATTGCTATGCAAAATTCAGAAACCTGAACAACAAAACGCAATTGAGTTCCAGTTTGCTTCATATTCCAGCCAAATTCGGATGCTCAGGAGAGGCTGTGGCCATTTGGTATGAGAGCTCAGCCTTCCAGCAGTTGATCCACCCAGTCTTCTCTGGGACCTGTCCAAGGTCCTGAAAAATATGACAGCTTTTGGGTTGGACTCCTTTGGTCTTTCACTGAAAATCTACACAGGTAGTCCTCGACTTAACACCACATTTGGGATCAAAATTTCCATTGCTAACTGAGGCAGTCATTACATGAGTTAGGCTCAATTTTACAACTTTTTTTTGCCCTGGGCATTAAGCAAATCACAGTAGTTATTAAGCAAAACAGGTGTTCATGAAGTGAATCCATCATTTCTCATCACTTCGTTTGTTGGAAATCCCCTGGGAAAGTTGTAAGAGGCAATTATGGATGCTGCAAGTATTGTGAATACATACCACTTGCCAAGGGCCTGGATTTTGATCACGTGACTGTGGGGATGCTGTAGTGGTCATAAATGCAGATTTTGTCACTGTCAGCCTTGGAAGCATTTTTTCAGTTCCATTGAAATTTCAGACAGTTGTTTAAAAAGTAGTCTTAAGTCAGGGACTGCCTTGAGTTATTCCTGCTTGAAACATTATATTTTAATACTTACGAGAACAAGACAGAACAAAGACAGAAGCTGAAGTGGCGGGAGGAAGTTTCTCATTACATACATTTCTAATTGATACAAATTCCAAAATAATGGAATAGAAAATTTGTAAACTGGCATAGATAACTTACCAAACATTGTTCAATAGCAATATCTGATGAGCTCTCTAGATTTACCCCTTCCTGGCAGAGTACTGCATGATAGATGATAGATACAAATAAAAATGGTTTAAAAGTGAGAAAAAGTTTTATTCTTTATCTATTTTCTTCTGTATAGACCAAAATGACAGGAAATCAACTATCAAACATACGAGCATCGTAAAATTCTTCCACACTATAAATTTATTATGAAGAGAAACAAATTTGTTAGACAGAAATCCAATGTGACAGATGCTACAAATATAAATTTATTGGTATCTTCCTACAACTTTGTCCAAGGTGGTTTACTGTATTACAAAAATGCAAGAGGGGGAGAAATCCGAATGATAAATTCCATGACTCTGTGTCCTCCACTAATGGCTGTTGCCCTTAAAAATACTCAATGGGAGATCATCAGGAAATACTAGAGCTGCAGACCGAACCAAGAAGTAAAGGCCCTGTCACACTGCCCAACGGATGCAAAACGGACACAACGGACGAGCAAAATGTTCCACCCGTTGTTATCCGCTCTCAAAAGGGGCAAAAATTTGCATAACCAGAGCAGATAACACGGATGCAGGGAGGACGCAGAGCAGATGGAAAGCGGATGTGGAACGGAAGCCCAGCGGATGGAAGCGGATGGGAGTGGATGGCACATCCGCTAGGCTTCCGGGGGGCCTCAGCAAAGCGAACGGGGAACGGATACAGCGGATGCACAGCGGATGAAGTGGATGCCTGGCGTTAATTGCGCATGCGGGGGGGATGCATTTCATAAGGCACGTGGATATAAAGGGAAGCAGCTCGCACGTGGCCAGCATTCGGAGGAAAGACCTGCTGCAGGATACATCGAGTCCTTGCCTGCCCTGCCTGCATGCCTGCCTGCAAGCCTTGCTGCTAGCCTTGCTGCCAGCCTGCCTCCAAGCCTCCTGGCCAGCCTCCCTGCCAGCCTTGCTCTCTGCCTGCCTGCCAGCCTTGCTGCCAGCCTGCCTTCCAGCCTCCCTGCCAGCCAGTCTGCCTGCCAGCCTTGGTGCCTGCCTGCCTGCCAGGCTTCCTGCCAGGCTTCCTGCCAGGCTTCCTGCCAGTCTTGGTGCCTGCCAGCCTCCCTGCCAGCCAGCAACCCCATAACCATGGGGAAGAAGCGAAAGCCTCAGCAACCTGCCGCTATCCCTGCCAAGAGGGACAGGGCCACCCTCCCGCCCCGTCCCTGACTCTGCTTCTGCTGGGGCTTCTGCTGCTCGGGCTCACTCTTCTGGTGCTGGAGCTTCTGCTGAAGCTGCTCCTGGCGGCGGTGCTTCTGCTGCTGCGTACTCTGCTGAAGCTGCTCCTGGTCCTGCTGGTCCTGCTGGTGCTCCTGGACTTGCTTGTACTGCTCGTGCTCCTGGTCTTGCTCGTCCTGCTCGTCCTGCTCGTGCTCCTGGTCCTGCTGGGGCTCCTGGTGTTTACTCTGCTGCTGCTGATCCTGGTCCTGCTGATCCTGCTGCTGCTGCTGATGATGACGATGATGATCCTGCTGCTGCTGCTGATGATGATGATTATGATCCTGCTGGTGATGATGATTATGATGATGATGATGATCCTGCTGGTGCTGCTGCTGGTGGTGGTGTGGAGGAGCAGCCCCTACCACCTGGGAGCCCCTCTGATGAGGGCCCATCTGGTCCTGCCAAAGGGAGGAAGAGGCGTATGCGGGGACGGGAGAGGAGGCAATACTTCGTTGAGGAGGAACACGAGGATGAGGTGCTGGAGTGGCTGAGAGAGAATGACTATCTGTGGCGGAAGGGACACCGGCTGTACAGGGACACCAAAAGGAAGCAGGCTGCTTGGAGAGAGAGGGCGGAGAGTATGGGTTACACTTCAGAGGTGCTCCTCGGCTGGTGGAAGCACATGCACACCTGGTACGGGAAGCTGCACCTGAAGAAATCTGGCCAGGCCACGGTTAAGCTGACGGACAGAGAGAGCTACGTCATGGCCAGGTGCAGATTCCTGGAGGGTGAGATCCGCCACCGAGGAGCACCAGGAGCCCCTCTCACAACCCTCTCTCTCCGGCAGCCTGCTGAGACCCAGTCCTCTACCGGCCGAGAGTCTCCAGGCAGGTTTCTGTGGAGCGTGCCATGGCAGAGAACCCGCGGACAGCTGTTGTAACCGTGGTGGAGCACGTGGAGGACTCCCTGGTGCGGTGGGAGACAGGAGACATCGAGTCCACCACAGTCGTAGCCGCATCCACCACCACCCCAGCTCCGCCTCCACAGAAAGGCAGAGAGCCAGACAGCAGGAGGGGCAGAGCCACACTGTCCTGCTGGAGATCATGGACACCATGCGCACCAGTATAGATCTCCTCTCTCAGCTGGTCAGCATCAACTTCTCATCCTCCAACCGCAAGCCCTTCCTCACCTATGTCAACCAGACCCTCAAGAACATGGAGGAACCCCAGTACCAGGTGGTGAAGGACCGGATCACCGAGCTGCTTCACAACCCTCCTGATCCAGAGGAACCTGCTCCCACCAGTCCAGGTCTGCTCCTCCACCTCCACCACAGGTGATGTCCCTCCCATTCCAAGGCTTCCCACAGCCTCTCACCTAACAGGGCTACGGCTACCAGGAGGTCCAGCAGCACAGGCAGCAGCCCTTCCCAGTCCAGGCACAGAGTCATCGGACAACACTGTTGCCACCGGTTCCACTGATGCCACCGATGCCACCCACAACAATGATGCCACCGACGACAGCGATGCCACCCACGCCAGTCCTCACCCAGCTGCAGACCAGACAGCCCCACTACACTACTCC
>BLBF01000004.1:48061155-48162771 GCA_015471245.1 Laticauda colubrina | reverse complement strand
ATAAAGTTTATTTTTGATTCACACACTTGCTTCATTTCTTTTTTTTGTAATAAAGTCTTGGTGGAAACTTTAGAATTGGTTTAAGCCTTTGCATGCTTGTGGGATGGGTTAAGATAGCAGTGGGATGGGCAGGGATACCTGTGGGATGGGTAATAGCTATGGGTTGGGTAAGGATAGCAGTGGGATAGATAAGCCTCCAGTGTAAGCATAGTGGGACTGTATGGTCAGCCCTCCCAGGTGCCACACCTTTGGCCCTTTATTATCAATAACAATATAATCATTGATCCACACATTTCAACATGAACACAACTCTTTATTAAATGCCCTGTTCATTGTAGGCGCACCCAACATACATGGCCCAATCTCATCCGTGTGATGAGACAGGCTGAAGGAAGCACCCATTAATCTTCTATCATCCTGTCTTGCCACTCCACTGCTCCAGCTGGGGAGTTGCACCAGTGTCTCAGGAGGTTGCGCTGCTTCTTCCCTTCACGTGAGGCTCTGTTGGGGCCTTGCACATCCTGAGTGTCTATCAGGTTTCACTCTTGCCTCCATTCCCCAGGCTCCATGTCCCCATTGCCTTGCTAGAGGTCCACGAGCCTGTTCTGCAAGACTGGGTAGCGGGTGCGCATGAGATTGTGCAGGATGCAGCAAGCTTCCACGATCCTCCTCACGGTCTCTGGGCGATGCTGCATGGTGGTGAGAAGTACCTGGAACCTGTTGGCCAGGATGCCAAAGGCGTTCTCCACCACCCGCCTTGCCCTGGACAGCCTGTAGTTGAAGATCCTCTCTTCACGGGCGAGGAGTCTGGAAGTGTAGGGCTTCATGAGGTAGGTTCTGAGGGAGAAGGTGTCATACCCCACGATGAAGTAGGGCACATCTTGCATGTCGTTGGGCAGGGGGTCTGGATCTGGAAAGCCCATGATGAGGTTGCCTTCCAGCCCCTCCTTGAGGTCACTGGCGTTGTATACCTGGGCATCTGAACATGAGCCGCTGCCTGAAGCATCGATGTACATGAACATGTAGTCAGCATCAACCATGGCAAAGAGGACGATGCTGAAGAAGCCCTTGTAGTTGAAATAAGTAGACCCCGACTTGGGTGGTGCTTTGCAGGCCACGTGCTTGCCATCGATGGCTCCAACGGTGTGTGGGAAGTTTCCACCTCTGATACCACTGCTCTGCAACTTTCTTCCATCCTTCATCAGTGGAGGGGCACTGGAGGAGCTCCTGCAGGTATTCTTCGATGATGGCCTGCACCACTTCTCTGACCACAATGCTGATGGTGTTGTGTGGCACCCTCCAGCTGTACTGCATGCTCCTGTAGGTGGTCCCTGAGGCCAAGTGGCGCAGAGTGAGTGCCACCTTGAGCCCAGGTTCCAGGCTGGGCCGGCAGTTGGTGTTTGCCTTGGTCAACCTGGGTGTCAGCCGCTGCACAACTTTGTCAAACATGGCTGGAGGCATCCTCATGAAGTTCTGGAATGCCCAAGTGTCTTCGTTCCTCAGCTCCACCATCAGCTTGTTGTACAGTCCGTACTCTGCTCTTCTCCCGATCCATCTTCGGACCCAGACGCTTCTTGGCCGCCTCCTTTTCTTCCCGTAGTAGAGTTCACAGAGCCTGTAGATGGCTTCGCACTGTTGCAGAAGGATGGTGGCTGCCAAAAGGACTCTGTTACGATCCACGGTTGACATGACTGGATGCTGTGGAAGAGGAAGAGTCAGATGAAGGCTGCAGAGATCTGCACAGCTGGGCTGCTGGTCTGAAAGTGAGATGCAGATGAGTTGCTCCCCCTTTTTATAGGCAGTATAGGTGTCCCTTTGCATCCTCTAGGCATCCTCTAGGCATCCTCTAGACATCCTTAATATCCGAGATAGGTCCCCTCTGCGAACGTTTTTTCCGTTTTAAACACTTTGTTTCCGCTAGGCATCCGTTCTGCGTCCGTTCCGCTTCCTCCCTGCCTCCGAGCGGATGCGAGTTGCGCGGATGCGCAGCGGATGCCTAGCGGATATAGCAGATGCGTAACGGATGCAGAACAGATGCCTAGCGGATGCAGAACGGACGCATTGGATACATTTTCCGCACAAAAGTTTTGAGCAGCTCAAAACTTTCTGAGCGGATGAAACGTCAATAAACAGATGCTGGACGGATAGAGAGGAAGCAAAACAGAGGCAGTGAGTACATCGCATTTTGCAACAGATGGCAAGCTTTTTTGTCTGTTTTACATCCTCTTTGCATCTGTTGGTGCAGTGTGACAGGGGCTTAAAAAAGAAGTATGTAGAAAGAAGATAGTGAGCAGCCATTTTGTCAAGAAGAATATACACATAATTCTACAAGCTCCCCAGGAATGAAGTTTATTTATTTATTTTTACACATCTTACAGAATGTGTAAGGGCAGTATAACAATAAAAACTAACAATTAAAAAAGCATTCCATATTTTAAAAACCCAGTCAGAGTAATCAACAATAGAGTAGCAGAGAGAGCTATTGTGACAGGCAATATAGCCATCTCACTTATTCCCCATTTCCTGAAGATCACAAGCCTGTTGAAACAACAAGTCTGTCTTAAAGGATTTCCAGAAGAATGTCAGAGATAGGCCCAAACTCACCTTGGGTGAGAATGATGTTCCAGAATGGGAGCCATAGCAGAAAAAGCCCAACTCTGAGGCCTCGTCAAATATAAGTGCTTTGCAGCCAGGACCTATACTATTGCATACCTATTCTGCAAGACTTAATAGGGCAGGCAGATGTATTTGGCTGGAGGCGGTCTCTTATGGAACCCAGTCCCATGTCATGAAAGTTTTTGAAGGTCAAAACAGCATCTTGAATTGGATTTGGAAGCAAATTGGCACCCGGCAGAGCTTAGAGAGCAGAGGTGTAACATGGGCCATTAGGCATACCTAACTGCAAGCATTGCTGCATTTTGCATAAGCTGAGTGTTCCAAATGCTCTTAAAGGACAGTCCCACGCAGAACATTTTGCAGTAGTCTACCTGAGAAATGATCAGGGTCTGAGTGACTGGGAGGAAAGCCTCCCAGTCCAGGAATGCACGCAACTAATGCACAACATGAAGCTCTGTAAAGGCCATTCTTACCACTGCTACAAACTACTCTTCAAGCAGGAGTCATAGTCCAGGAAGAACCCCAAATTGCACACTGGATCTCTTTGGTGTGATGTAACCCCATCTACTATCAAAGATGGCATGGTCCTCAAAACCCAGAGCCACTCAGTCTTGCCAGAGTTCAAATGAAGCTTGTTGTTCTCCATTCAGATCCCCAAAGCCTCCAGGCACCAAGATAGAACCAACAGCATCACTTAGCCCATCAAGGGAAGATATAATTGGATGTAACTGGAAATCATCAGGATACTAATACCACACTCCATAGCAGCAGATGATCTCTCCCAGCAGTTTCATGTTAGTGTTGAAGAGAATAGAAAGCATTAAACTCTGTGCAGTAAGGATCAGATCTCTCTTCCTAAATCACCATGGATTTCTACAGATCCCAAAGAAAGAAAAGAGAAAAGAATGGCTATCTTTGGATGCAATAAGGATAAAATAGTATTGCTATTTTGCTACCCTTGCTGACCTGAGGTAGGCTTTAATACCATGTTTAATCAATTTCATCCCTCATCGAGTGTCAGCAGTGCTCTACAAGTCTCTTTCTTCCTCATCTCTCTCAATTCCTCTATGAACCCACACAAGTTCCATGACAGGGGAGAGGTAGCATAGGCATGATCCAATTCAAAGTCTTGATGGTCCTTTTATTTCAAGGGGCCATCAGGATTTTGGGTGGAATGTACAGCAGGTTAGCAGGAACCACCCCCAACTCCCTCTGAAAGCCATCATGGTCCATCAGTTGCCAAGGATCCACTGATGAAACAGTCCTGCCTTCCTGCAATGGATAGTAGCAAGAGAGAACCAGGGGTGGGATTCAAAATTTTTAACAACCGGTTCTGTGGTGTGGCTTAGGTGGTGGGTGTGGCTTGGTGGTACTGTGACTGGGTGGGCATGGCTTGGAGGTCATGTTATTGGCTGGGCGTGGCCAACTCAATATCACTTACATCGAGGCATGCATCTCCTCTCCTGGCCTCTCATGACTGTGGGGATGCTGCAACAGTCGTAAGTGTGAAAACTGGTCATAAATCACTTTTTTCAGTGTCATTGTAACTTTGAATGGTCATTCCACACAAGTAAAGTACCAGCAAAGGAGTGAAAAATAACTCCAGAGAAGTTCCTGAGACAGGAAGTCTAGTCCTGCCAAGAATGTAATAAAGGTTAACGGAGAGGCAGTTTCTGTAAGCAACACCAGAATGTTTCCTTCCTGCCTTCCTGACAGGATTAGGCCAGTAATTTCTTCCAACAACCGGTTCTCTGAACTGCTTAGAATATTAACAACCGGTTCTAGAGAATAAGTGCAAACTGGTAGAATCCCAACCCTGGAAACAACCCCATGATAAGCAGTTTCCCCTACTCAGGTCACATTGCCACTGCTCTAACAGGAAAATTAGATCTCTGCGTGAGAATGCTGTCCCACATCGGGCCTTGGGTGACTTGGGATAAGCTCATGGCTGTCACAGTAGCTATGAAATCCTGAACTACCTAAGATTCCACTCCTAGATAAGCCAAACTGAAGTCCCCCAAACCATGAGCCTTAGCAATCCCACTACTAAGCTGAACTAAGGAAGAACTTTACTTGTATCTTGCATGATCAGCTATACGGTACATCTGAATTTCATTGAATTTATTGTTGATTTGAAAGTTCATTTATCCAAGTCAAAGCTATTCTTCTGCAATTCCTTCTCTTCTTCCTCTCTTCTTCCTCTTCCTTCTTTCTGGTTCAATGTGTCAGGAAATACAAATATAAATACAAATGATTCACATTTGTATATCACTTCTGAAAAATGGCTGCAAAACGTCAGACAAAAAATGATCAGAACATTAAAAACTAATGAATTACATTGAAAAACATGAGACTTTTTACTCAGACACAAGGCCAACTGTTTAGTTTGAATATACACATTGCTGCAAAACTATTAAAGAATGGAGATTTTCAATTTTGCAGTTTAATATCAAGTAAACTGTTCTCCATATTTGCATATCTAATTGCATTAAGCAAAACCCCTTTAATTCTTTTTCTGAGGAAATTATTAAGCATTATATCTATGTAATTGAGGTGATATTTTCATTTGGTAATTGAAGGTTTATGAAAGACTTATTATCTCTGACTTTTCAAGAACTGAAATAAGTCAAGTTATATTATTTTGAATATACATGTTAAGCTATCAGTTGTGTCATCTTCTAATATGAAGCTTTGCTTGAGCTTGAAAATACCAGTGGAAAGAAACACATTTGGCTGTAGCAGAAGAGTTACTCTGTATTGCAAATTAAGCTTTGAAAGGAAATTTCAAAGGAAAATTTTCAAAGGAAAATTCCAGAAAAATTATTCTGTAGCAGTTAACCAAAACTGATTAATTTTGCAATTTAATTGGAGCATGGCTAAGCAACAGTTTTATCTCTCTTAGCCCTGGCTTAAACTCCTGACAATGGTTTTACACAGATTATGGTTGGAAGACGCAGAGGTATTAAAAATGTCATGACAGAAAGAGCCCCCAAATTGTCAATTGACAAACAGAGGGAAACTATAATATGAGAACATTTCCTGAAGCTAATTCTTGGATTAAAGAGATTACATATTTCCTGTCTCAATATTCTTTTTAATTCAGTTCCCCTTGCACATTTACAGTGAAAATATTTAACTTGGCAATGGCTTGTTTTATTATTGGTTAACATAGAACAAGGAGAATTTTGCTGGGTCAGATCAAAGGCCTTTTAGTCATTAGGAACACACTCAAAAGATTGTTAAGAAAGTCTGAATCAGGTGCAGGTGCAGGCCCCTCTCTGGGCCACCATTTTGTTTTTCCCAGTGGGTCATCCAGATACCTCTAGATTGTTCATAAACGGGAAATGGAGATATGCCCTTCTCCTGCCATTGCTTTTTTGCATATGGTACCAATCTGGAAATTATACTGATTCTTCAAAGGTCTTGGTAGACCTAAATTTATCCAATCTTCTTTGAAACAAAATCACATTCACCTGATGGTAATGAATTCACAGTTTAACTAGATGCTGCTCCATCCGCCATCTTGACTACATGCTGTTAGATACCACTGAAAAATTGTTGGAAGGCTTAAGGAGAAGCAGCTGAAGAAGGCATTTTGATTTTTTGGTAAGTATTCCATTTTGTATTCAAAATTTGAATTCCATTTTGTATACAAAATTTGTACTCAATAGTATTCCCTTTTGATTACTTGGTAAGGCCACACTTGGAATACTGCATCCAGTTTTGGTTGCCATGATGTCAAAAAGATGTTGAGACTCTGGAAAGAGTGCAGAGAAGAGCAACAAAGATGATTAGGGGGCTGGAGACTAAAACATATGAAGAACAGTTGCTGGAACTGGGTATGTCTAGTCTGATGAAAAGAAGGACTAGGGTGACATGATAGTCGTGTTCCAATATCTGAGGGGCTGCCACAAAGAAGAGGGAGTCAAGCTATTCTCCAAAGCACCTGAGGGCAGGACAAGAAGCAGTGGATGGAAATTAATCAAGGAGAGAAGCAACTTAGAACTACAAAGTAATTTCCTAACAGAACAATTAATCAGGGGAACAACTTGTATTTTGTTCGGAAAACACATGAGGTAGACCGGGTTCCAACAACAAATACTTTTATTATAACTAGTCAGTAAAACGGAACGCCTGGCTGAAGCCGGGGCCAGCCTTTTATACAGGCTGGCTTGCCTGCTTGCAGCCAATGGCAGTTATTTGGATTTGCCGCCTTTTTGGCAGCTCTTTGGATTGGTTCCTAGTGAACCAATCCAGTGTTCTTTTTATTAGCCAATCAGGTTTGTAGATTTGGAGTCATCCACTTTACATACAGAACACCCCTCCCCCCTTAGTTCAGTCCTACGTGGTGACGTAGTCTCGCAGGTAGGTGGGGCTTTTCCGGACTCGACTTGACCTGCGCGGTTCATTCTCAGTGAAGACTTCGACCGGTTCGGATGGGGCTGCTGTGTCGTCCGTCCTTCTCCCTGGAACCGTCTGGAAGGGTGAGTCAGCCATTTTACCGCCGCCTGAGTTTCTTAGGCCGGCGGTTTTGCCGCTCCCTCCCGTTTCCTCGGGGCAGGTCGAGCTGGCTTGGCTGGCCCCTTCCGATGGTCTCTTTCCGCAAGTCTCTTCAAACGGTGAGTCTTTTATTGGCTCTTTTTGTTCGTACTGAATGTTAGGTTTAGTTTTAAACAGTTCTTTATTTGTTTCTCGCCTTTCCCCCCCCACCTTGGTTTGCATTTCGCCGGTTTTTTTTGTGAATGTTTGTAAGTCTGTGGTTCTTTCTATAATTCGAGATCGAAGCTGGTCGATGTGCCGCTTCCATTCCCTGCCATCGTCTAATTTTACTCGGTAGGATTTGGGGCCTGTAATTTGGATAATTTGCCCTGGTAGCCATACCGGGTCCCCGGTGAAGTTTTTGGCGTATACCAAATCGTCTGTTTCGAATTGTCTGAACCGTGTAGAGGAGTCAGGGGGGTTTTCTGGGGTAAAATTTGGGTGTAACCTATCCAGGTGAGATCTTAATTTTCGCCCCATGAGTAATTCTGCTGGTGACTTATTTGTTATAGTACTGGGCGTTATGTGCTGGAGTGTGAGCAAACGGTTTACTTTTTGTTGGATATCTCCAGCGTCCATTCGTTCCAACCCTTCTTTGGTAAACCGGACCATTCTCTCAGCCCTGCCGTTCGCAGCCGGGTGAGCCGGTGCGGTTAGTGCATGTCTTATACCTAGGGAGGCTAGGTATTGCTCAAATGGTATGCTGGTTAGCTGTGGCCCGTTATCTGAGACGAGAATGTCCGGTATGCCATGGGTGGCAAGCAGGCTGTCCAGTTTCTTTATTACAGCTTCTGTTGTTGTTGATGGCATAATTTTTACTTCAAGCCAATTGGAATAGGCATCAACGACAATCAGAAAGGTATGCCCCTTGGTAGGCCCCGCGAAGTCAATGTGTATTCTTGACCACGGTCCTCGAGGGGTTTCCCAGTCCTTAACAGGTGCCTTTGGTGGGGATGGTCTAATTGCCTGGCATTTGTGGCATGAGCTTACCCAATACTCTATGTCCTTATCAATACCCGGCCACCACACATAACTTCTGGCAAGGCTTTTCATCTTAACCATTCCCGGGTGCCCTTCATGTAACAGCTTAAGTACCCTGGGCTGTAATTTGGCAGGGATTACTACCCGATCACCCCACAACAAACACCCCTTTTGGATAGAAAGTTCAGTCTGTCTGGACCGGAAAGGTTTAAAGTTTTCAGTTTTTTGATTCTCCGGCCAGCCTTTACCTACCCAGCTAAGAACGCGGGCAGTCAATGAGTCTTTCGCGGTGGCTCTGGCGACATCATACGCTGATATGGGTAGATCGGGGCAAGTCTCGATTTGTAGCGTTGTCATCGCTGGTGCCGGGTCTGCGTCGGTTGCTGGTAAGGGTGCTCTGCTCAAAGCGTCTGCATGGGAAATTTGTTTCCCTGGCCGGTGTGTCAGAGTGTAGGAATAAGCTGCCAGGAACTCTGACCATCTCGTCATTCTTGGGGACAGTATATTAGGTGTTGGCTTGTTTCCCGCCAAAATCCCCATTAACTGTTTGTGATCCGTTATGATTCGAAAGGTCCTCCCATATAAATATTCGTGGAATCGTTTTACTCCAGCGACAATTGCTAGAGCTTCCCTGTCCAATTGGCTATAATTCCGCTCGGTTTTTGATAGAGTCCTAGAATAATATGCGACGGGTGCTTCTCTGCCATCCGGTAGTTGGTGGCTCAGGATGGCACCTACTCCATATGGTGAAGCATCGCAGGTCACTGTTAATGGCAGAGTGTCGCTAAATTGGATGAGAACGTTTGTTGATGTTAGCAATCTTTTAATATTTTGGAAGGCTTTTTTTTCTTTGTAACCCCAAGTCCAAGTAGCCTTTTTGTCTAGCAGGCGGTGTAACGGTTCTGCTATAGTGGCTTTGTTTGGCAGGAACACGTTATAAAAATTAATTAATCCTAAGAACGCTTGTAGTTCTGTTTTATTTCTTGGTTCAGGAGCGTCATTGATCGCTTTAACTTTTTTATCTGTGGGGTGGATACCCTCTCCGTCTATTGAGTAGCCCAGGAATTCGACGCTGTTCTTAACTAAACAGCACTTTTCTCTTTTAACCTTGAGGCCAGATTCCCTAAACTTAGTCAGAACCTTTTTCAGTCTGTTCCTTAATTGTGTTTCATCTCTGGCCGAGATTAGGACGTCGTCAAAATAGGGAACGACTCCTTGTATGCCATTTAGAAGGCGTTCCATCAGACTCTGGAAGACGCCAGGGGCTACGCTTACTCCAAATTGGAGCCGGTGGCATTTGAATGCGCCCTTATGGGTGACTATAGTCTGCGCTTCTGCTGTTTCTGGGTCCACTGGGAGTTGTTGATAGGCTTGTGCCAAGTCGAGTTTGGCGAAAACTTTGCCATTTCCCAGGGAATGAAGCAAATGCTGGACTACTGGCACCGGGTATGCGCTTGGTTGTAATGCGTGGTTCAGGGTAGCCTTATAGTCACCACAGATTCTGATGGACCCGTCAGGTTTAATGGGTGTGACGATAGGCGTTTCCCACTTGGCATGGTCCACAGGTTCTAACACCCCTTGGACTACTAATTTGTCCAGCTGTTCCTCTATTTTTGCCTTTAGTGCAAAAGGAACTCGCCTGGCTTTTATTCTTCGTGGGGCTATTTGGGGGTTTAAATTGAAAGAAATGGGGTTTCCCCGGTACTTGCCCAGTGAGCCGTCAAAAACGTCCTGGAATTCTCGGATGAGGTCGTCTTCCCAGCCGGTTGTAGTCACTCGATCGACCCCGGTCATCCCGATGCCCAATGGCGCGAACCACTCGATGCCCAGGAGGCTTGGTCTGTCTTGGTTGACTATGGTCAGTGGAAGCACCTTGATGTGATTTTTGTAGGCGACTCGGAAATGTCCCATGCCAATCACAGGGATTTGGTTTCCCTGATAGTCCTTGAGGGTTAGGTGCTGCTTCTTCAATTCTTTGGGTTTGATACCTGGGACTAACTGTTTAATTGTGTCCCACGATACCATGGAGAGGAAGGACCCCGAGTCCACTTCCATCTTGCAGTGTTTTCCCTCGATTTCCACGATGATTTTAATTTTTCTCCCACTTTCCGTCTGGGAGCTCTGAATAATGACAGTTTGGTGTGTATTGGCTCGCTTCTCTTGTTGCCATTTTCTTTCGGCTCGTTTAGGCTCGGCTCGTGTTGGGGAATTTCTGCGTCTCGTCGGGCTGTAGAATTTTTTGTTTCTGCAGACCTTCTCGATGTGCCCTCGTTTTTTGCAATGTCGGCAGATGGCATCGAGAAATCTGCATTCGGCTCGTGGATGGTTTCCTCCGCAGCCAGCGCATTCCCGCCAATTTCTCCTTTCGCGCTCTTTTTTGTTCGTGAGCAAGCGGTGGACCTCGTCGTCCTCTTCGCTCGATTCATTTGTTTCGCCCGACTCTTCATAGTGGGTCGTGGTGGCAGGATGCTTTCTATCTTTGGCTGGTGTTTCATTGCTGTGTGTGTTCATCTTTTTAAGGGCTACTGCAGAATTTTTCGCGGCTTCAGCGGCTGTGGCTTCCGCGATGGCTTCGGTAACGGTGATGTTGGGCTTGTTGAGCATTTTACTCTGTGCGGTCGAGTCTCTCAGGCCTAACACCACGCGATCTCTCATTGCCTCGTCTATGTTTAAGAATTCACACTCACCCCCTATTTGTCTGAGGGCAGCGATGCAATCGGCGACGGTTTCTCCCTCTCTCTGGTCTCTGCGGTAAAATTTGTGTCGCTTTATTAAGTTAGACACCATCGGAGCGTAGTGTGCTTTGAGGAGTCTCTGCAATTCTGTCCACGTTAATTGTTTAACGTCCCGGGGCTTCGCGAGGGCTTTTGCCATTTTAAACACTGTTGGCCCGCAGTGCGTCAGGAACACGGCTCTCTTGCGTTGCTCGGAAATGCCTTCCATTTCATTGCTCTCCAAGTACATTTGGAAGCGATCAGCATAGGAATCCCAATCCTCTTCGTTGGGATTGAAGGGTGCGGGCGGTGCGTTGTTTCCAGACATCTTATCACCGCGTGCAGTTTCTCTGTTCAGGACGATCCCACCTTCGTCGCCAGTGTTTTGTTCGGAAAACACACGAGGTAGACTGGGTTCCAACAACAAATACTTTTATTATAACTAGTCAGTAAAACGGAACGCTTGGCTGAAGCCGGGGCCAGCCTTTTATACAGGCTGGCTTGCCTGCTTGCAGCCAATGGCAGTTATTTGGATTTGCCGCCTTTTTGGCAGCTCTTTGGATTGGTTCCTAGTGAACCAATCCAGTGTTCTTTTTATTAGCCAATCAGGTTTGTAGATTTGGAGTCATCCACTTTACATACAGAACACTTGCCTCCAGAAGTTGTGAATGCTCCCAAAAGGGAAATTTTAAAGAAGAGATTGGATAAGCATTTGTCTGAAGTGGTGTAGGGTTTCCTGCCTAACCAGGGGGTTGGACTAGAAAACCTCCAAGGTCCCTTCCAACTCTGTTATTCTATTCTATTCTAAATTTTATATTGGAGGGGAGAAGGAAGGAGGAAAAAATACACCACTCCCCATATCTAATCATCTAGCTTTAATAAAATTAACCAAAGCAAATATATCATAATGTTAGAAAAAGGATTAGAATTGACATGAAAAGAAAAAAATATCCAGAAAATATCCAGAAGGAAAAGGCAGATATTAATGGCTGATGAACTGCAGAGAACATTGTGTTATTCTTCTAAACTGGCCCTTGTGCCTCTAGGATATGTTCTTCAATTTCATTTCAGCATTAACTAACCAGCACTATTCTATTCATTAAGGCAGGCTAAAAATAAAAGGAGGTCAAGTGGTTTCTGAAAGGCAACCATCCCTCAAAGTGCTCTTCGAGGAAAAAAGCTGTCAAACCACCAAAGGGAAATGCTTCTATCAGAGCCACACAGAATGGAGATTTCTTCTCAATCCGCCTTCTTAGGCAGTTTTGCCAGGCAGCCCATTTGCAAATGTTATACAAGGGAATAATTGTGCCTACCACATATTCTGATTTGCTCCCAAGATTTAGAGAAAGGGACCCCTAAACTTGCACTGCAGCCAGAGAATAGGAAACCTTCAGTAAACCTTAATGGGAAATGTAGCAAAATCTCCTTTCAAGAAAAATAATTTTGAAAATATTAAAGAAGGTAGATACGCTTGCATTTTTAGTAAGAGTCCAAATGATCATTTTTGGGTGTACAAGTAGTCCTCAACTTGCAACAGTTTGTTTAGTGACCGTTCAAAGTAGAAATGGCACTGAAAAACATGACTTATGACCAGGAGTGGGATTCAACTGGTGTAACAACTGGTTTGGTGAGCGTGTGCTTCAAATGAGCACGCAGCGTTTGAAAAACACCCATTTTCGGCTCTAAAATTTACCTTCTGCTGCAGCCCCAGTGAGTGAAACAGCTGAGGCACAGCTGTGCCACGCAAATCAGCTGGGCTGCAAAACACGGAAATAAAGGACAGACTAGAGCAGGGGCGGGTAGATGGGGGCCAGCTAATTGCCATAACTACTGATTCACCTGAACTGGTCGGAACCGGCTGAATCCGACCCCTGCTTATGACCATTTTTCACAGTCACAGCCTTTGCAATATCCCCATGAGGATGTCATCAAAATTCAGATGCTTGGCCGCTGATTCATATTTATGACCGTTGCTGTGTCCCAAGGTCATGTGATCCCATTTTGCAATTCTCTGACAAGCTGAGTCCATGGGGAAGCTAGATTCACTCAATCATCAGGTTACTAACTTATCAGCTGCAGTGATTCACTTAACAACTCTGACAAGAAAAGTGGTAAAACAGCAGAAAACTCACTTAACAAGTGCCTTGATTAACAACAGAAAAGTTGGGCTCAATTGTGGTTGTAAGTCAAGGACTACCTGTACAGTGTTTAATATAGTAACTGTCAACTCATAAAATATTTCTATGGTCTTTTTAGAGTTGCCAACAGAAAGGGAGGGGGAAAGGGGTTTGAAAGAACAGTACAGCAGCTTGAAAATCGAAAGTGCATTCCATAAAGAGTTTTCAAAGATAGTAACTAGGTGACTGAAGTTTCTGCCACACAAAATTCTAATTGGAGAACATGATTGATGACTCTTGACTATGGATGTGTCTCATTGAAGAATATAAATTATGATATACCCAGAGGGTGGGGGAAAACCAGGGCCAAGGGTGACAATGAATTATGTGTCTCAGAGTCAGCTACACCCAGGCAGTGCCTGACACGTTAACTCCCAATAAATCCTTTTGAAGTTTTGGAAGTTTGACTCGAGACTCATAATTTAATTGGGGCAACTGCTGGAATCATGCCAGCAGCTTTAGCTTTAAGCTGCATATTATTGGAAGGCATTCACATGGCCAAGTTTCTTTCTTTGGTGTTCCTGTAGCAGAAACAAACCTGTACTTGAGCTTACCTAAAAATGCCAGTGTGTAAGCTATTTGAGTCAAGCTCTCTAGGCCCTGAGTCAGACCTCTCAGACGGGCCTCCTTTCATGAGAGGACTCAGCCCTGGGCTGTGGTAGTTGAAGGTAGGCCAGAGAAGGGAAAGAGGAGGTGCACACACCCAATTATCCCAGTGACCTGCACAGACGTAAAAAATTAAACCTATCTGCTTCTTCTGTGGTGTTAAAACTCAAAAATAAATAAATAAATAAATAACATGTTTTCTGCACTAAACTGAGTTACTTCCAGTTTATATTGCTGATACAGGCCAGCACCTATTAAGCTGCCAAATCACCACCGAGCTAGCTCCTCAAGAGGAAGATTGTAAATGATCCACAGGCTTATAGGAAAAAAAAAAATGCCCCTCCTTTCAAGGCAGAAAGTCCTCCCTAGAGAACACGCATGATATCCATATCTCATGGTTCCATGAAGCATGACTTTTGTATTAGTCTACCAGTCAACTCTATCTTGGTTCAATAACCAAGCAGCCTCTCTGTGGTGCTCTTTCATTTCTCAGAACGAAAGATATTTACAGAGAGATAAAGGCAGTTCTAAATACATGTTAAGGCCGTGCAGCACTTCAGATTCAAAGGCAAAAATATATTTTGGGAGTACGCAAACCTTAAAGTAGATGCATATTTTCCCAAAACTGCAGGAAAAGATGCTTTTGGTTTAAGGAGTTGCAAACAAATACTACATGGTACCTTGGGTGTTTTACAATTCTGCACAGCCCGAGTAGCTGTAGGTCTAAAAACTAAGCCAAAATAGAAGACTTTTTACTTAGGAGGTTTGAGTTATATATAAACCACTTTTTAAAAATAAAACATTCACATAAAATGTATGTGTCTTTCCAGTTAATGAATATTTCAGCTTTAACAACAGCAGAAGAGCACACAACAGATATAAACTTAATGTAAACCACTCCAAACTTGATTGCAGGAAGTATGATTTCAGCAACAGAGCGGTCAATGTCTGGCACTCACTACCTGATTCTGTTGTCACAGGCTCAAACTCCCACTTCTTTACCCTCAAACTAACCTCGATTGACCTCACCCCATTCCTAAGAGGTCTGTAAGGGGCGTGCATAAGCATACAATTGTGCCTACTGTCCCTGTCCTATTGTCCCCAATTATTAGTTCCTATTTCTTGTATTTAAAATTATGTTTATTGTTTCTGTTATATTGTAAGCTTTTGACAAATAAATAATAACAATAATGTATTATTTATTTTATATTTTATATTTATTTTATTTTATATTAATTTTATTTATTCAGTGTAAATACCATCCAATTCCCAAAAGACTCTGGACATTCTTCTTTTCTTGCACCTTTTTTCTTTTTCTTTTCCTCAGATTTGTCTTTTATTTCATGTAAAATTCTAAATAAGTGTATGTGTGTGTGTGTATGTGTGTGTTTTCTTATGTTTTCGTGGATATTTATATGTATGGTATTCCATTTTGTTCGGGTATTTTCCCACATCATTATAGTTGTGCTTTTAAAGTGTGGCGATGTTCCGGCAGAATCTCATCTGCCATCATCAGGCTCATGTATAGGGTTCGTCTTCATTGTGTGCATCAGGCTTTTGCAGCCATTTCTGTTTTAAATTTGGTGCTAGCCTACTGCTTTGTTTGAATGGTTTTTTCTTCATCCTGATTGGTTGGGAGTCTTGGTCTGTGTTTATTGGTCTTGGGGTTGGCTGTGTTCTGCTTGATTGGTGTTTCTAATATCTCCTGTCTGTTTTGTAGAATTTTTTTGACTTGATTAGCTGGCAACATTGTGTTTCGTGTATTGGGGGCTTTCAGCGCAGCTTGGCTTTGGGTGAATGGCCGGCTATCATTTATTCGGAAGCTAGGTTTCATCTGGGTGGCTGACTGGGGTGTGTTTGGGCTGGAGGTATTGGGGGGGGGGTCTGTTTGAGCCCAGGTGTTTGCTTGGCTTTGCTTGGCTAGGTGTGGAGATTTTTTTGTTTATGAGTGGGAAAATACCTGAACAAAGCTGAATAACACACACTCACACACACATATACAATATATATATAGAGAGAGGGTTAAATTTTAATTACAACAGCACTGAAAAAAGTAACATCACTGTTTTTCACAGTTATGACCTTTGCAGTGTCCCCATGACCATGTGCCAGATTGCTTGGCATCTGATTCATACTTATGACCATTGCTGTGTCCCAAGGTCATGTGATCCCCTTTTGCGACCTTCTGTCAAGCAAAGTCAATGAGGAAGCCAGATTCACTTAACTACCGGGTTACTAACTTATCAGCTGCAGTGATTCACTTACCAACTGAGGTAAGAAAGGTTGTAAAATGGGGCAAAACTCACTTAACAAATGTCTCACTTAATAACAGAAATCTTAGGCTCAATTGTGGTTGTAAGTCAAGGACTCTCTATATCAAAAGATAGAATAAAATATTAATATGAATAATAAATGTACAATTCAATAAACAAGATGGGAATCCAGTCAATCGATAGAAAAACATCTACAACAAGGGATTCTATCCCCCAACACAAGGCCTAAAAATTATTATTGGCACAATTAATTGGTAATTCACATATTGATGTTGTATTTAGACAATGGAAATTTCAGGAAAAATCAACAGTGTAAAAAGCCAATGTAAGTTTTTGTTATTTCGTCTGACTGGTAAAGTAGTACTTGACTTATGACCGATTGTTCAGTGACTATTCAAAATTACAATAGCACTGAACAAAGGAAACGAATACCCTTGACCCCTGAGGTGGCATTCAGCAGGTTCTGATCAGTTCTGGAGAACCAGTAGTGAAAATTTTGAGTAGTTCGGAGAACTGGCAAATACCACTTCTGACTGGCCCCGCCCCCATATATTCTTTGCCTCCCAGATCCATCTGGATCTTCTTTTGTTGCCCTCACAGAAGAACGGAGCTGGAAAGCAGTTTAGTGGAGTGGGGTGGGAATGGACATTTTGCAGTATCCTTCCCCTGCCATGCCCACCAAGCATGCCACACCTACCAAGCCATGCCCAGAGAGCCAATAGTAAAAAATTTTGAATCACACTACTGCCTTGACCCGAGTTTTGACTATTGCAGAATCCCTTGTGATCCCACGATCAAAATTTGGACCTTAAGGCTCGGTCCCACTGGCTGACGGATGCAAAAAGTATGCAAAAAGGACACAGCGGATGAGCAAAATTTCGGGGGTGCGCCATTCGTTGTCATCCGCTCCAAAAGGTGGCAAAAATTTGCATAAACAGAACGGAAAAGAACGGACGTGGGTAGTATGTAGCGGGGATGTTAAACGGATGTTCATCGGAAGCCTAGCGGATGTATATCGGATGCAAACCATTCACTGTGCATCCTTTCTATTTCCGTGCTACTAACGCTGTGTAGACGTTCCGTGTATCTTTTGTTTCCCCCCTCTTTCCATTTTCAGCTGCAGGGGATGTGAGTTGAGGGGATGCCCAGAGGATGCAGAGAGGATACAGCGGACGTTTAACAGATGATAAACAGACATAGAACGTTTTTTGCTTGTATGTCACGGATTTACATCATACACGGCGGAAAGTTCATCCGTTCACAAAGTTTTGTGCAGCTCAAAACTTCTTGAGCGGATGAAATCTCAGTGGATGGATGCTCAAAGGATAGAACGTATGAAACACGTATGCAATGAGTACACAACGGATGCATAGCGTTTTCCAACGTTTTTTAATGTTTTACATCCTCTTTGCATCCGTTGGTGCAGTGGGACAGGGCCTTTAGGCAACACTCCAGCCCTTATGATTGTGGGAGCACTACAACTCTCCCCATCCTGTGGGCTGAGAAGTCTCATGGTAGCTAGGCCCACTGGCACTCTTCCCTCTTTCTCCCACTACCCCATTCCCAAGAGACTTAGGCCCTTCTCTCTTCTCCACCATGTCTGAGTCTTTCCTTTTCCCTTTCCCTGCAGCTACTGACAGATGAACCCACCCAATGAGAAGTACATCTAGAAAACCAGCAAGAGCAATCTTTCTCAAGGCTGGTCAGCAACAGGAACTTCATTGGTTGACTTGTTGGCCAGCCTTGAGGAAGATTGCCAACGTTATCTTTCTGGCCAGAAAGCTAGCAAAGGCAATCTTTGTCAAGGCTGGAAATAGCCACACTAGGAAAGGCAAGTCTTCCTCAAGACTAGAGTGGCAATCATTTTCAAGGCTGGCCAGGAGCACGAATTTTGCTGACTGACTATTCCTGGCCAGGCTTGAGCAAGATTGCCTTCGTTAGCTTTCTAATTGAGTCTCTCATGACTGGGTATGCCTATTAGCAGCTAAAGGAAAAGGGGCATGGTGAATTGGCATGGTGGGCATGAGCATGGTGAATTCAATAAGAATTGGGGCATGGTGAGATAGAGAGAAGGCCCAGGCCTTTTGGGAGGGGAGGCAGGTTGAGGGACGAGGCCCCTGTCCTGGTGGGGCTAGCTTCTTGGCCAGTAGCAGGTTTCAACATGCAACTGTTGGATGGTGCAGTGGTTAGAATGCAGGCTACTTCTGCTCAAGTTCAAGTCTCACTGGTTTAAGGTTGACTCGGCCTTCCAACCTTCTGAGGTTGTAAAATGAGGACCCAGATTGTTGGGGACAATATGCTGACACTGTGAACCAATTAGAGAGGGCTGCAGAGTACTGTGAAGCGGTATATAAGTCTAAGTGCTATTACTATTGGGCCTGCACCACTCCAAAACACCCTGTGCACTGATGTAACAATGGAAAGTTAGGGTTCTGGTTCCCTACTGACCGCAATGACTTAAAACCAAAATTCTAGCCTCAACTGAGTTTGCAAGTCTATGACTAATTGTACACATTAATTAAAATGGTGCATTTAACTGACAAAATATTGACAACATTTTTACTTTCTCTTCCTCCTTACTGTTTGCTTTCAACCACAAGAATGATGATGCAAGCTGGTGAAGTGAGCATTTGTTTCAAACATATGGACTGTAGCTGCCAGAGGTCAGTCAGCAGATGTCTTGAGCCTGAAAAATTCAAAGAGTTGTTGACACAGGCTGTTTCTAACCCTTAGTGAGTAAAGGTCAAGTAAATAATCTATATTCATGTCAGTCAGTGAATATTAATAAGCAGAACATGTTGATTCATGCTTCTGTCTAGTTTCTTTGCCAGTAGCAGCACCATGTCAAGAATTTAATATGTTGAATATCTGTGAAATTTGGCATAGGTCTCTCACTCTCTCTCCCTCCCTCCATCCCTGCCTCTCTCTCTCTCCCCCTCTCCCTCCCCCTGCCCCACTCTCTCTCCCTCCCTCCCTCTCTCTCTCTCACACACACACATATACATATGTACATTCTTTCCTAAGAATGTGGATTTTGGACACTCCATAAAAAAAAAAGAATGACAATTCTTCATCCAGGTAACTTGGATGAAATAATTAAAAATCTTGCCACACATTTTGCATATTGTACCTTTCAAAAGTTATACTCCATTTTATCTTGTAGAGTTTTTATGGTGTTGCTTATCATACAGGGAGTACAATATAGCATTGAATTTGGCCTTCACTCACTTGTTCAAAGAATTCAGAGATTTCAGAAGTTATAACTATCAATGATTAATCTTCATTAAGGCTAGGTCACACTGGCCAACGGATGCAAAACGTATGCAAAAAGGACACAGCGGACGAGCCAATTTTCGGGGGTGGCCCCACCCGTTGTCATCCGCTCCAAAAAGTGGCAAAAATTTGCATAAACAGAACGGAAAAGAACGGATGTGGGTAGTATGTAGCAGGGATGTTAAAGGGATGTTCATAGGAAGCCTAGCGGATGTATATCGGATGCAAACCGTTCACTGCTCATCCTTTCTATTTCCGTGCTACTAACGCTGTGTAGACGTTCCGTGTACCTTTTGTTTCCTCCCTCTTTCCGTTTTCAGCTGCAGCAGATGTGAGTTGCGAGGATGCCCAGAGGATGCAGAGAGGATACAGCGGACGTAGAACATTTGTAGAACATGATAAACGGACATAGAACATTTGTTGCTCGGATGTCACGGATTTACATCATACACGGCGGAAAGTTCATCCGTTCACAAAGTTTTGTGCAGCTCAAAACTTCTTGCGCAGATGAAATCGCAGTGGACGGATGCTTGACAGATAGAACGTATGAAACACGTATGCAATGAGTACACAATGGATGCATAGTGTTTTCCAACGGATGGCAAGCTTTTTTTAATGTTTTACATCCTCTTTGCATCCGTTGGTGCAGTGTGACATGGGCTTTAAAAGATAAAGTAGAAATTTCCCTGTATTTCAATTATATATTTAATGTTCTTTGGTGGCTTTTCATGAGGCTGTAGCATAGATAGAATTCTGTTATTATTATATTCCTAAAAATCTCATGCCTTGTAAGTCACCCCCTTGTGATGGCTATGGGTGGCCACGGTCAGAATTTTGTGGACTCTTGGTTTAACAACTCAAGGAAGACTCACTGGAATACAGGAATACAAGAATTGGCCATGCAAAATTCACTGAAGCTTTCTTCTAGGTAAGAGAAGAGATTGCAATTTTAAAATACATCATAAATGTTACTTTAAATGTGAATTTCCAATTCTAATAATTTCAGACATGGATCCTTAAGATACACACAGACTTTCTGTCCCCATTTTTACCATTGATTTCAAGAAATTGTGCTGGCAGCTACATAGTTGTGTTAACTGACATCGGATGCCTAATAATTTTTCAGCGTTGTAGAAAACTTGACCTCAGCCAAGGGTCTTCAAACTTGGCAAGTTTAAGACTTGTGGACATCAACTCCCAGAATTCCTGAGCTAAAATGACTGGAGGAGGAATTGTGGGGGTTGAAGTCCACAAGTCTTAAAGCTGTCAAGTTTGAAGAGCCCTGATCTAAACTATAGCAATAACAGGCTTTAAAAGCACAATGTGATAAAATTGGACTGGAGATTTTTTCCAGCCTAATACATGTATTGATTGACTTTTTCTCTCTTCTGTAAAACCCAGATAGTTTTCTGCATAGCTCAGATAAAGATCATTCAGATTTCTCACACACTCAGATTTGGTGTATACGTCGCTGTCCTTTTCCATTCCACTTTGCAAACAGTGTCCTTGAAAGTGTGGACTGTATTTTGCATGAAGAAACAGACTTACCAACTGAACTACTGAGCAGTGAATGCATTGTGAAAGACTCTTTTCCATGCTTTGCTAATGCATTTTCAGCATTCTGCCTTCAGAAATTTTCAGTTTACAGGCACACATGCAGATTGTTTGGATACAAGTTCCTGGTGTAAATACAGTCCACCAAGGATACTTGCTGTATGGTTTGTGTAATTGTAGAGTCTCCATGTAAAGCCTCTTGAAATGAATGGTGATTTTTTACAAATGTGATGTCTATTGGATGTTTATCAGCTTCAAAATCCATACATGTGTTTTAAATTTTGATGGATTATTGTAGCACTTAAAAGGTTGTAAGTTTACAGTGATATACCTTTTTAGGTTTTATGATGCCACCATAGTCTGTTGTTTTTGCTGGACTAGAACAATATGGTTGAGCCTCTGCAAGAAATTAATAAACTAGCTTATGATTTATCAACTGTGCATGTAAGCTTTCAAGTAGTGGGATATAATGACTGATTTCTGTATTTATTATTTCCTCTTGTTCATGAAATGGGATGAAATAATAATGCCAAGATTCCAGCCTTTTTCTTTTTCTGCAAATATGCTGATATTTGCAGGATTGCTTTGCTGAACTGTTTGCCAACTCATTTTGTTTATTGGTGACAACCCAACATTTTGGATAAAAAAAAAAGTGTCCAAGGATGAATGACAACTGAAAGAATATTTTTCTGCAGCATCAGTAAAATAAAATTAGAATTCAAGTGTATTTCAGGTTTCAATGAAAGGGTGGCTTAGAATTGGCACTCTGTATTACGTGGTCAGTAATAGCCATATAATAATGCCCATAAAGATAAAATAGTGTGTATTCTGTGTTCAGTCACTGTATCAAAAAAACTAAATTCTCCAACCAGCATATGATGCCTCCCTTGTAGTGATTTTTTATTGAGCTTTAGCAGTGCAATTTTAGGAGGTTCTGGCAAAAAGAATTTTGGGGCCATATATAGTGTATATACTCTTATATTCACAGTCCTACAGTGTCATCATGATGGTGTATGAGATTTTGCCAAGTATTAATTTATTTTGTAGGCTACCGGTACAGAAGCATGTTTAGAGAATACCAGTGCCTGTAATTTAGGCCAGTGCTTCTCAACTTTGCCAACTTGAAGATGTGTGGACTTCAACTCCCAGAATTCCCCAGCCAGCATCCCACACATCTTCAAGTTGTCCAGGCTGAGAAATCCTGCTTTTGGCATCATATTTTTGCACATGAAATCTATCCATGTAACTTTCCATGTGTTCTGCTGCTCTGAAATGTAGAGTTTGGAGTTCTTTAGAAATCTACATACATATGTTTCAGCCATACATGAACAGACTTTATTTGCTTATCGAGATTCGTTAAGATTGCAAAAACTCTTAAGAAAGTTTGCAATATGCGCAAGAAGTCAAACACAAAACTAAACTATCATGACTATCCAGCAGCATTTCCAACATTTTAAAAAAAGACTCGACAGGTGTTCCACAGCTCGGGCCTGGGAACAGAGCCAGACTTTAAGGGCTTCCAGAATGCTTGGAGAATGGGATTGATGTGGTTCTCTGGAAAATGCTGTTCCTCGGCCCCAATAAATGCTGTTCCTCAGCCTCAGATGAAAATATTTAATTGAGGGCACCTAAAACATATCTACTCTGCCTGAATGCACCAGACAGAAGAAACCATTGGAAGCAGGCAGTCCCTCAAATGACCGGGCCCTGTGCCATAAAGCAGGGGTCTCCAACCTTGGCAACTTTAAGACTTGTGGACTTTAACTCCCAGAATTCAGTGCCGTTGGAACTTGGAATGGTCACTAAATGAACTGTTTTAAGTTGAGGGTGGCCTGTATTTCAAATTGTGATCTGCTGTGATATTCAATCCCATGGGGATTGCTTAGTAAAGCTGGCTGAGGAATTCTGGGAGTTGAAGTCCACAAGTCTTAAAGTTACCAAGGTTGGAGACTCCTGCCATAAAGGGCTTTATAAGTAATGACCAATATTTTGAATTGCATCCAGAAACCACTGGCAACCAATGCAGTTCGTGGAGCAGGGTAAGACAATGGTCACAAAAACTGTCCATGCCTTCATTCTGAACCAGCTGTAGCATTATGGTTTTGAAGGGCAGCCCCATATAGAGGGCATTGTAGTAATCTAAATCATGAGATGATTGTGGTGCCAATGACTAATTGAAGGGCCTTATAATCAAGGACTTGAGCTTAAATGGACTCCGGAAGATGGTAGAGGACAGGAAGGCCGAGAGGAATGTTGTCCATGGGGTCGCAATTGGTCGGACACAACTTCGCAACTAACAACAACAAATAATCAAGGAAACAAACCAGACATTTCTACCTGCTATCTACCTGTCTAATCTGATTAGACAAAATAGGCATGTTTTGGAGCCCGTCAGCCAAAGAATGCCAGTTGGCAGGGCCTAGAACAGGGGTCTCCAAATTTTGCAACTTTAAGACTTGTGGACTTCAAGAATTCCTCAGCCAGGGAATTGAAGTCTGCAAGTCTTAAAGTTGCTAAGGTTGGAGACCCTTGGCCTAGAAGATGTGCCTTTTCTACTTTCGTGTCCACCTTGTGGAATATTCTTTCTCCGAACTCAACTAGCCTTTTCTAAGACCCTTAAGATCCAGTTCTGTGAATAGGCCTGGTTCTCCCCGAGTTTGTGCAAGAACCTGCTTCTTTGCTGCATTAGCGATTTTGGCTTATTGTTTCTCAGCTGCCTGTATTTTAAATTTTTATAATGCTAACTGTTGTTCTTATTCTACTTTAATTCTGTTTGCTGCCCAGAGTCACATGTTGAAATAGGTCATCGTACAGGTAGTCCTCAACTTACCGCAAGGGAGCCTAAAATTTTGGTTGCTAAGCAAGACAGTTGTGAAGTGGGTTTTACACATTTTCTTGACTCAGTTATGAAGTGAATCACTGCAGCTGTCAAACTAAATTCTCTTAAACTAGCCCGTTTAAGTGAATTTGGCTTTCCCAGAAGGGAGATCACATGACCTCAGGATGCTTCAGCCTTCATAAATACCAGTTGCCAAGCGGCTGAATTTTGATCACGTGACCACGGGGAGGAGGCTGCAATGGTCGTAAGTGTAAAAAAACAGTCATACATCACTCTTTTCAGTGTCATTGGACCTTCAAATGGTTGCTAAATGAATGGCTACCTGTATAAATTGAATAAACAAGGAAGCAAATAAAAAGGATACAACCAGTGCACAAGATGAAGTTGTCCAAGAAGCTCCTAGGCCAGGCATGTCCCAGGAGCCAATTGCAGCCCGTTTTCAAATTTTGAGTGGCCCGCAGTCTCTTCTCCCCGCCGGCTCAGCCTGTCACTCATCTCCGCCAGCCGGCATTTTCCACATTTAATATTAATGGTTCAAAGAATGTCAGACTGAATGGTCGGCCCCCACACATTTTCACCCCACCAAATCTGGCCCTCCTTGCAAAAAGTTTGGACACCCCTGTCCTAGCACAGCACCACCTGTTCTTCAAACAGTAGCTGCAAGCCAGAATGGGACAACTCACCACAGCCAACTCGCTGTGAGACAACATGCTGCGGGACAATTTAACGATTTTGTTTAAAATTATTGAAAATAAATTTAAATGTTTTAATTTTTACCATTCACATTTCATTCTGTTCCTCCTTTTGCATCCTTTCTTTCATGATTCTATTCCACTATTTCTTTGATATCACTAGTGTAACTCTAGTCCCTCAGAGTTGCCCCGCAGTGAATTGGCCATTGCAAGTTGGCCATGCCGAGTTGGCTTGATGAGTTGTCATAGACCCGCTGCAAGCCCAGGAGAATCCCACCCCACAAGTTGTAAAATAGTATTAAATGGGGAAAAGCAGCCTAATCTGAAGCCAAAGGGAGAAAAGACCAACTCAGGAGGCCCAAACAGCCAGAACTATTTAATCTTTTTCGGGTTGAGTTGGTTTGTTCCTCCCCATTCAAATCCAAACAGCCTCCCAACTCTGGGTTAGCATGTTGACAGCATCACTTACACTTACCTGGAGTTGAGTTGTATAATTGGGTGTCACCTACATACTGATCATACCAAACCTTGAAGTGACAGGTGACCTCAATCTCAAGCAATTTAATGTAGATAATAAACAGGCAAGAGCCTCACCTTATTCTTGTGGAAAATTGGAAGCACACAGCCTGAAGCTACACTCTGCAGCTTATAAGTAAGCGTGACTCATTTTTAAGGGGGAAAAATAAGCTTGAGGGTTATTCTTTTGGCTAGCTATCTTTCCATTCCATAAACTACCTCTCTTCCTCAGTCATTTCCCTCCCAAATAAACAGCAATAGAAGATACTATTAAAAATTTGGATAATTTTTACCAGATAGGCTTCAAGAAAAAATAAAAACATTATAGAGAATCTGCCTACTCGTTAATCTTCAGCCTATGCATCAAAACATAAGAGTGGAAAACATGCCCAGACAATCTTTTACCACTCATGGGGCAGTGGAATATTAAGAAATTTACTTATCAGGCAGCCTTTAAGGAAGGCTTCAATATATTTGAATTGATAACAGATAATCAGAGTTGGAAGGGACCTTGTAGGTCATCTAGTCCAGTAGTTGCCAACTGGGGGGGGGGGCGCGAGAAAATGTTGGTGGGCCGCAGAGAAATCTCACCCCCAGAGCACCCTCCAAAACAATTAATCCAGGCTGCATTGCAACACAAGGCTACACTGCCCCCATGGCCCATGGGAACCCTCTCTGCCCATTCACTCCTTACCGGCAAACTTCCATGCTAATTTGCTATTTTTCCTTTTTTTTTCAACAATCAGCTGTTCTGCTGTGCAGGGAGATTTAGATTAGCTAGAAAGCAGGAAATTATTGGATTTCTTGCTTTCTAGCTAATCTTTAGATCTTTGGCTCTGCTTTTAAGCAGAGCCAAACCTTCCTTAGGACTGAAGGTTCTATTTGTCAGTGCAGATTCAGGTAGCCAATGGCAGATAAATAGATCTCTGAATGAATCTGTGATTCTGTGAGCAACTCAATATGCCTGCCTGCTTTGTGTGATTTTAGGTAAAAGTTGCTCTTTTTTTATAAAAAAAATTCAACATTTACATTCATGGTGTGTTGTGAGTTAGTTTTGTGAGTTTGCATGCGAGCAAATGTTATGAGTTCTCTTGCAAGCAAATTTTATGTGACAGACTCAGGTAGCCGATGCCAGATAGATAGATCTCTGAATGAATCTGTGATTCTGTGAGTAACTCAATCTGTCTGCCTGCTTTGCTTGATTTCAGGTAAAAGTTGATCTTTTTTTTTATAAAAAAATCAATATTTACATCAATATTTATATTTACATAAAAGCCATGCCCAGCCAGTCACATGACCACCAAGCCACACCACAAATAAGGCCACGCCCACAAAACCGGTTAAGAAATTTGAATCCCATCCCTACCTCTGTGTGTGTGTGTGTGTGTGTGAGAGAGAGAGGGGGGGGGGTTAGATCTGATCTCTCTCTTTCTCTCTGTCTCTCTCTCTTTCTCCCACCAACATCAGCAAGCCACTGTTAGTCAAAATTCATATTAGTGGTCCCCAGGATTTAAAATTATGAGTTTGGTGGTCCCTGAGGTCCAACCCCTGAACTAGTCCAACCCTCCACCCAAGCGGGAGACCCTACATCATTTCTAACAAATGGCAGTCCAGTCTCTTCTTGAAAGTCTCAAGTGATGGCGCTCTCACAACTTCCGAGGGCAAGCTGTTCCATTGGTTGATTGTTCTGTCACAAAGTTTCTACAGCCTAAAATAGCACTTCAAAATCATATACCCACTTTTGGCTTTTCATGATAATCACATCTCCACCTTTGTCAACCTGGTGCCCTCCAAAAGTATTGACATAACAGCTCCCAGATTTTCTAAGGATAGCTTGCTATCATTATTGTATCTTTCTAAACAAAAACCAAATAATTATCTACTGAAGATGATGGCTTTGGGTTATTTTTTTTTTAATATATGGTGTTTCCTCTATTGCTGATGTTCTTCTTCGGATATTTTTCTCCTTTGTAGAATGTTCACTGCAGCGCTCAGCAAGATAAATTGCTCATTTTTCCTTCATTCTGCTTATAAAACTATTTATTCCTCTCAGTGTCTCATTTCAGCTTGACCTGTCAGGTGTGAGAAATTTATTCTCTCAATGTATCAGCCACAATCTGAGCTTATTAACAATCTCATCATGACCCTGCTGGCTCGGATATGGACTTCTAGCAACCATCACAAATTTGACTTCCAGTTTGATAATTATATGTTTAAAATGTCACTTCTCTGCATCATCCCTCAGTAATTAATTCAAATTGATTTGGAAATTATCTCTTCGAAAAGGTTTACAAGCTGCCTGAAGAACCATAAAACTTAGTAGTAATAAACAACTGGTTTTCTGTGAGAACCAATCTATTACAATTTAGTGGGAATTATGTTAGATCTGTTTGTAGGTAGTCCTCAATTTACAACAGTAATTGAGCCCGGAATTATAGTCATAAGTTGTGGCAGTTGTTAAGCAGAACACCTTGTGACTGTGCACAATTTTATGGTCCTTTTTTACAAACACAGTGGTTGTTAAGTGAATAATTTTCTTCAATGAGCATTTTTTGCTGGAAACCAGAAGTAAATGCCAGAAACTGGCACACACCCCAAAAAAACTCATGATCACACAACCACAGGATCAGGGGTGGGTTTCTACAGATCCGCACCTATTCGCTAGAACTGGTTATTAACATTCTAAGCAGTTCGGAGAATCGGTTGTTAGAAGAAATTACTGGCCTAATCCTGCAAGGAAGGCAGGAAGGAAACATTCTGGTGTTGCTTATAGAAACTGCCTTTCCGTTAACCTTTATTACATTCTTGGCAGGACTAGACTTCCTGTCTCAGGAACTTCTCTGGAGTTTTCCCCCCCTCCTTTGCTGGTACTTTGTTTGTGTGGAGTGACCATTCAAAGTTACAATGGCACTGAAAAAAGTGACTTATAACCATTTTTCACACTTACAACTATTGCAGCATCCCCATAGTCACGAGAGGCTAGACGTGGAGATGCGTGCCTCAATGTGAGTGATGTTGAGTTGGCCACACCCAGCCAGTCACATTACCACCAAGCCACGCCCACTACCTAAGCCAAACCCACCACCTAAGCCATGCCCACAGAACCGGTTGTTAAAAAAATTGAATCCCACCCCTGCCCAGGATGCTCCCAACAACTACAACAAAGAGCTGGTTGCCAAATGCCCAAAATACGTGACCTACAGTAGCTACCCCCCCTCCCTCTCACCCTCCCTCCCTCTCTCTCTCTCCATCAAGGATTCCCCATACGATAATTATCATATATAATGTTATGGAATATGGTGGAATGGAAACATTTGGAAGTGAGAAAGAGATACTAATTACCATAGATGGATATCATGAACATCATAAATACAGAGATATAAACTAGTGGCATCGGGGCATTTAAAAAAACAAAGCAGAGAAAATGATAGGAAACGATTGCAAAAAGAAAAAAAAAGGACAAGGAATCAGTAACACTGTTCCTGTGTTCAGTAAGGTGTCTGGAAAAATAAAATAACTGAGAAATGTATCTTCATGTGGAAGATAAGACATAAAACAAGAGATATCGGTGGTGACATGACAACTCCCTTGAGCTAAAATGTAGTAGGCTCCCTCATTATGATTTGTTAGTTTGAAATCTAAAATATACTCACACACACACACACAAACACACACAAATTTTATAGGCAGTCTTATTAAGTGAATGCTGGATTATGAAGTGTATATAAAATGCATTCCCACATGGCTTCCCCCCCCCCCCCCGATGTTTGTGCCAGCTTTATTAAAAAATAGAAAGTTGCTCACTGGGTGATTATGAATTATAGAAGAAGGAAAAGCCCTCTTTAAATCTCACCTAATTGTGCGTAATAGAGCAGCTCAAGCCAACGATATGGAGTATGCAAATATCCATATAGATATCGTGCATTGGGGCTGCATTACATCCAGTGGAGAAATGAGGTATGGAGGATAGGTTAGTAATGCTGTGTCAAGATGAAAGGCTTCCCATCAGGGGTGGGATGTTACCAGTTCTGCCCCATTCTAAAGTACTGGTAGCTCTGGAGAGCAGCAGACACCGAATCGGTTCTGTGTTTGCTGCTGTTTGGCCCACCCAGCCGCCCGGGCTCTTTCCTGTCCTTTATTTCTTGCTTTTTCAACCTCAGCTATTTTGTGCAACAAAGTTGAGGCTGAAAAAGCAAGAAAAAAGAGGCTTTTCAAATGTTGCACACTTTTCAGCTGTCCGAATGGCACAGCTTAAGGTTTTCTTACACACACACATCGCGTGCATCAGGCATACAAAAAGTAGTCAGGCGTGCAAAACAGTCACCAAACCAGTAATAACACCATTGAATCCCACACCTGCTTCCCATGGATCATGAGAAAACAAGTATCTGCATGGCATGATAAAATAGGAAGGAAGCTGATTCCTTGGGAAAAATGAGCAAAGGCTGAATTCTCACAATTTAAGAAATAATACTTCCCTACTGCCCTTAGCTCTTCTTCCATAACAATTGATCCAAACTTTGTCAAGGACCTTGGAGTGCTCATCTCAAATGATCTAAGTGCTAGAGCCCACTGTAACTACATAGCCAAAAAAGGCATTAAGAGTTGTTATCCTCATCCTACATAGCTTTTTTTTCTGCTAATATTATACTACTAACTAGAGCATACAAAACATTTGCTAGACCAATATTCGAATACAGCTCATCAGTCTGGAAGCCACATTACGTATCTGATATTAACACAGTAGAGAAAGTTCATAAATATTTCACAAGAAGAGGTCTCCACTCCTCTACTGGTTGCAGAATACCTTATGCCACCAGACTTGAAATTCTAGACCTAGAAAACCTAGAACTACTCCACCTTCGGTCTGATCTAAGTATAGTATATAAAATCATACATTGCAATGTCCTACCTGTCAATGAATACTTCAGCTTCAACCAGAACAATATCAGAGCAAACAATAAGATACAAACTCAAGGTTAATTGCAAACTTGACTGCAGGGAATATGACTTCAGCAACAGAGTGATCAATGTCTGGAATACTCTCCCTGACTCTGTGGTTTCTTCCCCAAACCCCCAAAACTTTAACCTGAGACTGTCTACTATTGACCTCACCCCTTTCCTAAGAGGTCTGTAGAGGGTGTGCATAAGTGCACCAATGTGCCTACCATCCCTGTCCTATTGTTTCTTTTATTTTTCTTATATGTATCCATGTATCCATAACTATGTTTATACTTATACTTATTATCTTGTAAGCAATTGATAAAACAAAATAAATAAACAATAAATAAATATACATTTGTGTAAAACAGCAAAAAATTTCAACATTGGCAACTTTAAGGTGGGTGGGCTTCAACTTCCAGAATTCCCCAGTGAGCATGCTGGCTGGGGAATGCTGGGAGTTGAAGTCCACCCATCTTAGATTTGCTAGCATTGAAATATGCTGCTCCAGAAAGTTGAAGAGGCTGCTGAAAGGCTGCTTTAATTGATAAAGCAAATGTTTAAAACAAGGGTCTTCAAACTTGGCAAGTTTAAGACTTGTGGACTTCAACTCCCAGAATTTCTGAGCTAATATGACTGGAGGAGGAATTCTTGGAGTTGAAGTCCACAAGTCTTAAAGCTGTCAAGTTTAAAGACCCTGGTTTATAACGTACATGAACATCTTAATGGACTCATCTAGTTAATTAAACTATTTTCTTATGGACTTAATGAAAATCTCTAAATATTTCTATTAATCATTTAACTGTAAATTCATTTGTATTATGAATAGCCACATCAATGTAAAATGATATAGTATCATTCAGTATTCATATTAGCAATACCAGCAATCTATTCCTCATAATCACCTTCTCTTATCTTATGTCATCATGATGAAAAATGAAAGGTGAGAGGAGGGGGGGGAGAGAGAGTTCCAATTGGCAAAAATCCATTGTGGAAAAATGAGGTAATTCATTGGAACCGAATATTTTCCTCTATTTTTATGCAAGGCACAATGGCCATGGAGAAGGTGAACTTAATTGCTATTTTCAGCTGTTGTTCTTAGCTATCTATGGTAATGCAATCTCTGGCAATAGTTCTTTAACAATGCACACTAATTAAAGATATTTAAATGAGTAAACAGTCCTTTTTTTATCAAATAAAGCAGTGTTGGAAGTGATCCAGAAAAGATTAAAGTGCCTGTGGGATTAATGAATGCCTCTGCCCTGAATTGTTATTGGCTCTGCAATCAAACTTTTTTCATGCACTTTTCTACTTCTCAAAATAATAGATAAATATCTAGGCCGCTTCCCGATTTTTTACTTAAGATATATAATGCTAGAATATGTAGGTCTTGGCATAACTTATGGATAAACAAGAGTTTTCTAGAGTCCTCTCATGGAACACAAATGAGAAATTTTTGCTGACTTACAAAAATGCACTGCATGAAGCAGTTACGTTGAAGGCAACTCTTCATGGCACTCCACAAAGACAGGCATTGCTAGAATCAATAGGCAGTGCTGAAATCAGCAAATGTCTTTGATACATTCAATTGATGGACTACTTACTGCTGAATAAATGCCAATTTCCCATTAAGAAAGATAGTCAGCTTCCTTAAGTCATATTGATTGTATATTTTGTGTTTTATTAAATGATTCAGAAAGTTTATGCATTTCATTAACGGACTCCTTGTGTACCATGGCTTATTCTTTTAAATGAAATAAGCATTATTTAAACAACCCAATTTGAATAAAGAAGCCAATGGTTCATTTTGCTGTCTTTATAGATGTTTGTTTTCTGAGGCTAACAATCAATTCCCATTTGTCCACAATCCAGACAAAGTCTGTTACAATCAGTTCACTATCACCTGGAAACATTTGTGCCACTTATTCTTAGCACAAGTTTTGGTGCAAGAATGCAAACAAAGTATAATTGAACAGCATGTAATCGAATGTAACTCTCATTATTTAGAATTTGTATACATAATCAGTGCATAATATATGATATGGAGACCAACTGTAGCATATGAGAGTAACAGAAGGCACCACAAAATACCCACCAAACAATAGTGATTTAAAGACTATTCTAGACTCCATTAAAACCTCAGCATTTTATTATGAAATATGGAACATTTGGCATGAGTGGTTAAAGAAAAGGTAATATTTGATATTTGGATAAGTTATGGAAAAGATAGCAGACGTGCATTTAATCACAAACTATACAGAGAAATTAAAACATTAAAAGAACAAAGGAGTTATTGTAACAAGGCAGATCACGTCAATGATAAAGATAAAGAAAAAAAAATTAACCATTGCTCAATATATGCTGTAAAATGGATGTGTGTGTGTGTGTGTGTGTATAGATGTAGATCTAGGTGTGTTCGGGTCTTTTCCTGTGTAAGATTAAGAGTATCTTGGTGACGTTTCGGTGAGGTCCCACTCACCATCCTCAGGCTGGTGCTTTCTGCTTTGTGCCAGTGCAAGCAGTATGTGATCCGAGCTGCTGTCTCTCAATAAATACTAGGGGGGGGGGCCTGATGTGCTGGGCTGGTTGGCTGTGCTGCTGCCTCTTGATTGGTTGATGGAGTTGATGTTGGTATAATGGGCTGTGTGATGGCCTTATGAGTTTTGTTGTGGAAATATCCTGGATCTTGTGCTGTAATCTCTTGGGTCGTTTGTTTTGTAGTGATCTTTTTTCCATTAGTCTTCTGTGTTTTAATGGCTAATGGGTAATGGATTGTGTGATGGCTTTGCGAGTTCTTTTGTTGTGGTATCCTGGGTCCTGCATTGTAATCTCCTGGGTCGTTTGTGTTTTGATCTCTTTTCTATTAGCCTTCTGTGTTGTAATGGCTTGGGTAATGGATTGTGTGATGACCTTGTGAGTTATGGGGGTTATGAGTTATTCATGTTACGGGGGTGTTTCTCTATTTTGATGGCTTCCCTGATTATTTTCTTGCTGGAGTGTTCAGTGTTGGATAGTAATTTGGTTCCTTCGAAATTAATTTCATGTCCTCTGGCTTTAAGGTGCTGGAAGAGGGAGGAAGTATTTTCTTCTTTTCTGACACCCCCATAACATGAATAAACGGGATGATACCTCCCACCTACCAGAAATCTAGAAACTAGCTCTCACCAACAAATGAGTCCCATCCACGAAAACCAACACCAGACCCAAAACACAGGACACCATTGCCAATCCCCCTCATCAGACCCAGGCCCAAACCCTTCTTATAAATGAAGGACAACCACCGTTCAGAAACCAGACCACGGCTGCTTCACCAGCTGTCGCATCCCTGACCCCAAAACCAAACAAGCTTGACACACGCCAAGAACACAGACCCAGACCCCAAATTCGAAGCCAGACCAAAACCCAGAATGCTACATCACAGCCACCTGCTCAGGATATCACATCAGAAAACTCAAGAAATTGCACCACAAGAACTCAAGAAGTTGCAACATAGCAAACGACCCACGAAATCACAGCACAAGACCAAGGATACCACAGCAATAAAACTCACAAGGTTATCACACAACCCATTACCCAAGCCATTACAACACAGGAGGCTAATGGAAAAGAGATCAAAACACAAACGACCCAGGAGATCACAACGCAAGACCCAGGATACCACAACAAAAGAACTCACAAGGCCATCACACAACCATTACCCAAGCCATTAAAACACAGAAGGCTAATGGAAAAAAGATCACTTCAAAACAAACAACCCAAGAGATTACAGCACAAGATCCAGGATATCTCCACAACAAAACTCACAAGGCCATCACACAGCCCATTATATCAACATCAACTCCATCATTCAATCAAAAGGCAGCAGCGCAGCCAACAAGCCCAGCACACCAGCCCCCCCCCCCCGTATTTATAGAGAGTCGGCAGCTCAGATCACACACTGCTTGCACTGGCACAAAACAGAAAGCACCAGCCTGAGGATGGTGAGTGGGACCTCGCCGAAACATCACCAAGATACTCTTAATCTTACACAGGAAAAGACCCGAACACACCTAGACCTCATTTCAGCAGAATCTCATTTGCTATCATCAGGTTTGTGTATTGTGTTCACTTGTGAGTCAGACTTTCACAGCCGTTTCTGTTTTAAATTTGGTGCTAGCCTACTGCTGTGTTAGAATGGTTTTTCCTTCATCCTGATTGTTTGGAAGTCTTGGACAGTGTTTATTGGTCTTGGAGTTTGCTGTGTTCTGCTTGATTGGTGTTTCTAATATCTTCTGTCTGTTTTGTAGCATTTTTTTTGTCTTGATTGGCTGGCAACATTGTGTTTCCTGTATTGGGGGCTTTTAGTGAGGCTTGGCTTCGGGTAAACGGACGGCTATCATTTATTGGGAAGCTAGGTTTCATTTGGGTGCCTGGTTGGGATGTGTTTGAGCTGGAGGTATCAGGGGGGTTCTGTTTGTGCCCAGGTGTTTGCTTGGCTTGTGGTGTGGAGATCTTTCTATTTGAGAATGCAGGCTTCCAGATAATTGATAGTCTGGTGGAGTCATTTCTTCTATTCATGCTTTCAGGTCTTTTTTCAATCTCTATGGCTTCTCTGATAATTATGTAGCTGGGGTTTTCTATAGCGGCTAGGGTTTTGGTGCCATTGAAGTTGATGCTATGACCTGTGGCTTTCATGTGTTGGATGGGCATATATGTATGTATTGATTTGTCTGTTTTAAATGTATGTCAAATAAATGTTTTTTCTAGAATAAAAATTAATTTAAATTTTTTTAAAAAAACCTCAGCATTTTAAGTAGGGGTGGGATTCTACTGGTTCAGACCAGTTCAGGTGGACCGGATATTAAATTTGCATCTGGTTCGCCGAACTGATTCCAAACAATCAGGATGAAGAAAAAACCATTCTAACACAGCAGTAGGCTAGCACCAAATTTAAAACAGAAACAGCTGTGAAAGTCTGACTCACAAGTGAACACAATACACAAGCCTGATGATGGCAAATGAGATTCTGCCGAAACGAGGTCTAGGTGTGTTCGGATCTTTTCCCATGTAAGATTAAGAGTATCTTGGTGGTGTTTCGGCAAGATCCCACTCACCAACCAACCAGCTGGCCTCACCCACCATGCCCCACCCCTCCCAGGAGTCTCCACATGGCCCATTTTCGATGGCGGTAAGTGCAGGGTCTGCATGGATTCTCTGGGAGGAACAAAAATGTCTGGAAATCTGGAAATGGGCCTGTTTCCAGCTTCCAGAGGCCCTCCAGAGCCCAGGGGAGGCCATTTTTGCCCTCCCAGAGGGCAGCCTCTGGACCCTTGTGAAGGCAAAAAACGGCCCTCCTGGAAGTTCCAGTAGGCCATGCCCACCCAGCAACTGGGCAGCATACCGGTTGCTGGGATTTTTGAATCCCACCCCTGATTTTAAGTCTTTTTTTCTCAAGTGAAGAATAACATTTTTTCTATCAAATATTATGTGGCATGATATGATCTCATTTTTAACTTGTAGACTATCTCTAAGCCCCTTAATAGCCAAAATAGCCCTGCCAATAAACAGTACTGTTATTTGCCAGAGATATCAATCCAAGAGACTTTCTGGCTGATGACAGTACGGTTGAGGTCCATGAACCTATGGCATACATGCCAGAGGTGGCATGCAGAACCCTCTCTGTGGGCATGCGAGCCATCACCCCAGCTCAGCTAGAGAGACTGTGCTTCTGGATGAAAATATGCCATTTTAAAATGGTGTCATATGCACAGATAGTAGAACAATCCCTTGATAAAGAAAAGTGCAAATTCCAGCTCTGTCACTGTTTTGTCCCCGCCAAAGTTTCTGAAAGCAAACAAAGATAAACTCCAAAACTGAAATGTTCACGGCTTTATTGCACAAATACCTCTTTGTAGTTACCAAATGGCTTGCAGCCAAGTAATCCAATTAGAAAAACCTTCAAATAAATCAAAGTCTGTTATCATCACACTTAACCCTTCGAATGCTTTTTGCCTTCTGCAAAGGCAACCGTTTGCAACCAAGTTTATATCCCCTCGAGGGAGGGGCCATTACATTGCCTCCTTACTCCTGAGTCGTCTATGCAGCTTCAGCTGTTCCCTCCTATGAAGCATCCTGCGATCATGTGCACTGAGCACAGGTTCTTCTGAAACTTCCTCGTCACTGCTGCCAGCCCCCACCATTTCTGAAGACAGCAGTCTACTCCCTGATGGTACCGGCCCATCCTCCGAACCCTCGCTCTCCTCCACCATCTGCACCTGCTGCCGGCTAATCACAACAGCTGTGCATGCATATGCGCACCTCCCACCAGCCAGCTGGTCTTGGGCTCTCTGCCGCACATGCACGGGGGAGTGCATGCACGGGTGGAATGCATGCGGAGTGGGGCGCATGTGTGGGGGAGACACACGTATTGCATTTTGGAGATGCGCGCGTATGTGTCCACTTTGGGTACTCGGGGCCAAAAAGGTTACCCATCACTGGTTTAGGTCAATCCTTTTCACAATGTCGTAGTGCTGGCTATATTTGTAGGAGCCGAAGCAATGGGTCAATTGCCTTAGCTCCACACTTGCAATGGGCCTCCAAGTCCCAAGCTTGGCAGATGGCCCAGAAGGATACAGTGATTGACAGCCCTGAGAGATCAAGAGACAAGAACAATTACCCTTGTTCTCCTTCCATTCCAGTCTCACCAAAAGTTATACATGAGAGTGACCATATCCTACCCCCAGGCCTGAATCCAGACGTCCAATATTTCTAGATAATTTGTGTTATCTCTTTGTGTTATCAAAGAGGTTGGAGATAGGAGAGGAGTTGTTCATTCCCACTGACTCCTACCAAGCTTCTTGATGAATGGGTGGATCGGCACCTCTGTCAGGGGTGTTGAAAGTCCGTTTCCCCTAAAAGTATTTACTTTGGTCTGGATCAGAGGAGGTATTCAGCAGATTCTGACCAGTTCTGGAGAACTGGAAGCGGAAATTCTGAGTAGTTCGGAGAACCAGCAAATCCCACCTCTGACTGGAGATTTTACATATCCTTCCCCTGCCACTCCCACCAAGCCATGCCCACAGAACCGGTAGTGAAAAAATTTGAATCCCACCACTGGTGGGATTCAACTTCTAGTCCCCTTCTGGATCATTGGGCAAGGTCCAATGCACAAGTGACAAATTAAAGGTCAGAGAGAATTTTGTCTACTTCCTTGAGATCCACCATTGTATCAGTTTTTCCATCAGGAGCAAACCATTACACCCAGATCATCTTCAAGTTTTTACTCTTAAAATCATTTTTCCTCTATTTTTACATTTTATTTCTTAAGACAAGGATCCTGAGGGCCAACCATGGGCCTTCTTAAAAACATCCCACGATAGAAAGTCCCAGTTACATTTGGGAAATGTGCATCACTGAGGTTAAACAAAATGGATAGAAAGCCTGTACAGCACCGCAGAGATCTGGGAGCATAAAATTTGTTTTGTAGCTAAGATATACCTCTTATATAGACATCTGAGTCCCCGAAGCTCTGCAGCCTTAAGGTGGGACTATAAGTGTTCTTTCACTGATCCATTTAAAGGAACTTTTGTGGGATTAATGAATCACTGCGTTGATGTCTCATGAATTTTAAGTAGTTTTGCACTGACTGAGTTTTTAATCAAAGGATTATTTTATTAGAGATTTTCTTCCTGTGAAATCAATAGGGCTAATAGTAGCAAGTCTACAGATACTTTAATGGGTAATTGACATAGATGAATGCATATATTTCTCAGTGCATCAGGTTTGTTGGAAAACGCAAAAATTTTGTGCCTATTTTGAATGCAATAATAATGTGTAATTTATTATTCAATTATCTGTTTGTCTCTCGAAAAAAGAAGTCTGCTGAATTTGAAATCACCTTGTGTTTTAAAAGGAAAATCTTAGATAATTTCAAATCCTGACACTATTCAAATTAAATAATGCAACTAAATTCTCCTGCAAATTCTATCAAAAGCAATGGACTTGAATCAAAACTAGCATTTTCTACTTTCTGTTGTTAATTTTCCACTTTTTGTGGATGGGCTCTGCATCTGCATTTAGGCAAGACAAATTCAAGATAATCGACAAAATAATTCTTTCGGTGGTAATCATCAGCCAAAATAACCAAAATCATTTTGGTATCATATGTCTGAAGTCAGAAATGATTTTCTTCCTGTGAAATCAATAGGGTTAATAGTAGCAAGTCCAGATAATTTAATGGGTAATTGACATAGATGAATGCAAGTACTTCTTTCAAAGAAGTACTTTTAGATGAAAATCAACTTTTATCCTCTCTTTTGCTGTTTCTAAAAAAAAAATTATTTGTAGAGCTAGCCAATATGGCCTGCAAAAATATGTGCAATCAATAGATAACAGCAAAGAGGTAAAAAACCTCTAACTCTGCTGTCATCTAGTGATTATTCCTCTCCAGTAACCAGAATGGATGATGCTTATCCAAAAGTTCACTGGACCTTTGAAAAAGGATTCACTCCATGACTAGATCCAATTTTCAGACAGAACAAGCAAGATTGAAAAAGGCAGGAACTTAGCCTTTCAACAAGTAACAGAAATTATATTTCTAAACATGGCCAGATAGTATCTCATTATCTTCACATTAAATTTGGGGTGCTTATGAGCAGAGGTGGTATTCAGCCAGTTCTGACAGGTCCTAGAGAACCGGTAGCGGAAATTTTGAGTAATTCGGAGAACTGGCAAATACCACCTCTGACTGGAGATTTTACAGTATCCTTCCCCTGCCACACCCATCCTGCCCACCACCACCCATTTTTGCTGGCAGAGGGCTGAGGATGCCATCACAGCCAAAAACAGAGCCTGGGTGTGCCACGTGTGGCCCTCCTGAGCTCTGTTTTTGCTGGCAGAGGCACTGTAGGCCAGTCCTTCACTGTTTCCAGGGTGGCCTTGTGGGCCAGATCTATAAGCCCCATGGGCCAAATCTGGCCCATGGACCTTGAGTTTGACATCCCTTTTATAAATCCTTGTAATGCCAGAGATTTCCCGCTTGGGCCTTTTTCAGTATCATGTGATAAAAATCATATATATCATATATATCAGCCTGAGAATTTTCTGGGAGTTAAAGCCAAGTGTGTATAGGGGACACAGTGATTAAAAACTGTATGCTTGTCTTTATTTCTTAAGATTGTCTGTATGGTTCGGCATATACCACTCTAATGGAAGTTTATTCAGAAGTAAGTCACTATCTATTGAACTAATGTATGTGATTGTTCCTTTTACTGGTTTTATATGCATTTTTGTTTTTTATGCCTTTATTAGCTGCTCAGAGTGTTTTAAGATAAGCAACCATATATATTTGCATAAATAAATAAATAGAATTATCAATGTATAATTATGCATAGGATTGCTATGCTAATTGTCCGCTACACTTTAAGTTTCAAAATCAGTAAATAACCAAATTGCTAAATCCAACCTTGACTCTCTGGCTGTGACCACAGAGTCTGATATGGAGCTCCTTTGCAATAAAATCCACACCCATTTATTACTATGAGGACAAGCTTCTATTGACTCCAGCTTTCAATGTAACAGTGGAATTATTGTGGGAAACTTATTAGAAATAGTCAGATTTTTAACTGCAGTAGATATGACCCTCAGAGCAGTTCCAATTTCTAGTAACATCCCAGGTGAGATTGTTATAGAAAGTCATAACTGAAAAGAAACAGAGACTAATTGGAACAATTAATTGAAACAACACATAATTAATTTGGAAGATGACAACCTGGACTTTCTGGCTATGACAACAGAGCCTGATATGGAGCTCCTTTGCAATAAAACATTTAATGGTATTTCATTGTTATGATCCATCAAGTTCCCCGTTCTATTTCAGTATCTCTGTCCTCAAGGTGGAATTGTATACTCATTCAAATCACAACAGCAGGAAAATCATTTATAATAAGGAATCTATATGAGTGTGAGTGAAATCTATACGAGTGTGAGTCAATCTTGCCTCTGTGCAAGATTGATCCTAACTGATTATGATCTCTTGCATGGTTATTGTTAATCAGGGGTATATGGAGCATGAGACTAACATCTGTTACTGAATGTTCAAAAATTTATGGTGACAACCCCTGGATAAAGATGGCATTATTCACCTGATCTCATTCTAATCCCTTTGCTGGGGCTCAAAAAGGCAGAGCTACAACAGCTGTGGATGCTGGACAAATATATGAAAGGGAGACAAAATGGGGGAAGTTGGGAAGTCTTCCTGGTTGGGAAGACTGCTTTTGAGAAGGGCACAAGCAGCATACTAAGTACATCATGCCAGATATGGCATTAACTTGAAAAGAAGCTGGAAAAGAATGGACAGAAGAGGAGCAGAATTACTAGTTCAATATATCAGACCAGTTGGACACCCATTACAGGTAGTCCTTGACTCACAAACATAATCTCAAACTAGCGCTCGACGAGATTATATTGTTTTTCCCTTCTTCCACCCATTGATTGAAATACAGGGGTGTTACAGGGGTGTTTAAAAAATAATTTTTATCCAGTCCTCACATTAATGACCCACATCCATGTGATCAAAATCCATGCTCTTGTTAACTGACATTTATACCAGTTGCAGTACCCTGGGGTTACAAGATTGCCATTCACAATCTCCCCAGCCAGCTTCTAAGTAAGCGAAGTCAACAGGGGAAGCTGGATTTGCTTAATGACTAACCTTCACTTAACAACCACAGTGATTTGCTTAACAACGGTGGCCAAAAAGGTCATAAAATTGGGTGGTACACTCCCTTAACAATTATCTTGTTTAGCAATCAATTCCGGTCCCAATTGTGTTCATCAGTCAAACACTGCCTGCACAAGCAGCCTTACAAAACGGGTTTCAAAACTAAATTAAAGAAATATTTCTTGTTGTAAAATGTAGAAGGTTAGCCCTTTAAAAATACTTCTCCCACCTCAATGTCTCTTCCCCTACACCAGCATTTGTCAGCCTCAGTAACTTTAAGGGATGTGGACTTCAGCTTGCAGAATTCCCTAGTCAGCCCTACCCTGAAAGTATAAATTCATCACTTATTCAAGTAATAAGGTGCTAATCATATTGCAATTCTTTTGGAAGGGAATGGATTGAGTTTATGGAATCACTTCCATGAACTGCAGTGACTAATCTCTGAAAGTTGAACCAGCCATCTATATGATAAACCTGGATATTTAATTATGTACAGCTGAATATATGATGCTTGACTTCAAAAAGCGGTTGATTGAAGAGATTCCCATTCATAGATAGATAATTGTATACAGTATTTATCCCTATGAATAGTTATATTCATAGTCGTCGTCCCCTTAATATAAATATATTTTTATCCTTTAATCTCCCATTAAAACTGAGGATGGCTTCAGTTCTGGAAATGTATCATTGAGACATTTTTATAACAAAAGGTCAGGAAATGCACACGTGTTTTTTTGTGCCTAGCTTTTTATAATGTGCACAAATTTTGTTCTACATTTTTTGTAATGTTTTCTGGCATGAATGTGCTTTTTTTTTTTAAAAAAAAATGAACTAAATTTGGCTAAGCTGCTGGAGTCCCATTCAGAACTGCTTTTGATTAGAGTCTGCCGCACATCGGCAATTAAAACCCATTGCAGAATCAGCTTCTCATCAACTTGTGAAAGAAAAGTTCAATTAAAAAAATGAAGACAAATGTTTTTAGTCCTTAATTTGGGAAACAATTGGTTATACCAGTGGGGAATCAGGAATTCAATGGAGTTCATTGGGGGTGGGGGGAGAAACATTCTGATTTTCAAGTTTAAGCAAGCACCTCAGAAATTTTACAATTACACTGGTTATCTGGGTCATCTTAAGCACCATTTTCAGAATTAGTGGAGTACTGTGCGCTCATGAATGGAGCATTGTTCATTCATTCAGGTCTGCTGCATCAGTATTTTTTTTCTTCCTAAACTAGCATTGAAAAATACATGGTTGGCTGTTGCTATGCAGACTGTTTTGCTCCCCAGAGAACTAAAATAGTGATTCTGATTCTCCAAAGTCTGCTGACCCTTCAGAATGGGCAGTGCTAAGTCATTATACAATTAGCACAATTAACTTTATTCAGATTAAGGCGCAAGTAAACTGGTCTTGAAGTTGTCAGCATTATTCTTCACGTGTGTATGCACACACAATTATTCATGTGTGTGGGTGGGTGTGTATCAGAGGTGGTATTCAAGCAGGTTCTGACCAGTTCTGGAGAACCAGTAGGAGAAATTTTGAATAGTTCTGAGAACCAGCAAATACCACCTTTGACTGGATATTTTACAGTGTCCTTCCCCTGCCATGCCCACCAAGCCACGCCCACAGAACTGGTAGTAAAAAAATTTGAATCCCACCACTGGTGTATATCTATATATCAACACACATATGTTCACACACTCATGCATAACTAATTTGTGAAGCCATTATCTGTAGTCTTCAGAAGAAATGAGACAGCCTCATTGTGTATGAAATGAGGTGGGGTTTGCACTGTATTCTGCTTTTATCACCTTGATTCCTTGCAGACCCTCCCTGCTAATATCATTTGCTTCAAGAGGGGTGTGGGAATTTTTTCCCCAATTTGGCTGCCTTTGCTGGGCTGGTATAAGATATCAGTATGGGCAGGGGTAGGATTCAGCCGGTACGGACTGGTTCGGGCAAACCGGTAGTTCTGGTGATCAGCTGGCCCAGCCTACCCACTCCTACCCTTGTCTATCCTTTATTTCTTTGTTTTGAAGCCACGCATCAGCTGTTTTACTCACCGGGACTGCAGCAGAAGGTAAGTTTAAGCTGGAAATGGCTGTTTTTAAAATGCTGTGTGTGCATGAAGCACACGCTCACCGAACCGGTTGTTACACCGGTTGAATTCCACCACTGAGTGTGGGGGATCAATGAAACATCCCCAAATAAAACTCCTGTAGGCATTATAAAATGCCTTGACCTTACCAATGAGATAGGGTGGGATTCAATTTTTTTTAACAACCAGTTCTGTGGGTGTGGCTTAGTTGGTAGTCATGGCATGGTGGTCGTGACTAGGTGGACATGGCTTGGTGGTCGTGTTATTGGCTGGGTGTGGCCAACTCAATATCACTCACATCGAGGCACACATCTCCTCGCCTGGCCTCTCATGACTGTGGGAAGGCTGCAACAGCCGTAAGTATGAAAAATGGTCATAAGTCACTTTTTTTCAGTACCATTGTAACTTTGAATGGTCACTCCACTCAAGCAAAGACCCAGCAAAGGAGGAAAAAAAACTCAAGAGAAGTTCCTAAGACAGGAAGTCTAGTCCTACCAAGAATGTAATAAGGGTTAATGGAGAGGCAGTTTCTGTAAGCAACACCAGAATGTTTCCTTCCTGCCTTCCTTATAGGATTAGGCCAGTAATTTCTTCTGACAACCGGTTCTCCGAACTGCTTAGAATGTTAACAACCGGTTCTAGCGAATAGGTGCGAACTGGTAGAATCCCACCCCTGAGTATAAAACCTTCCTTTATATCAGGTCCCCAAACTTGGCAAGTTTAAGACTTGTGGATTTCAACTCCAAGAATTCTGGGAGTTTAAGTTCACAAGTCTTAAAGTTGCCAAGTTTGGGGACCCCTGCTTTATATGGTAGAGTGTCCTTGGATGTTACCAGATAATTAGCTTCTGAAACAGAAACTGGTTCAGTCAAACATGGGCCTCACGAAGAATGATTTTAGCATTGGATTTCAGCTTGCGTGAATATTTTTCCGTAGAAATGCAAATGTAAATGTGGACAAAAAGTATCAGCATCACTTCATTTGTGGCCCTGTGGATGTGAAATCTAGGACACTGCATCTAACCCTAGCAGGCATATTTTGTTTTGTTCTTCATATAAGTTCAAAGTTAATCCACAGACCACGTGATCTATTTTGTTCCCGCTGAAGGAATGGAAATGTTGATAGCTTTTCTATGTCATCCTCTATGTTAATAGATGGGCTATTTATGGAAGATCCTGTCATTGAGAAGTGTTTAAAGCCTTTTTTTCTGACTCTGAAAAAAGCATTTCATGTAAGAGAGGTACCATGCAGTTTTTCCCTTTTGATTATGTGAAATAATATAAAAAAGTCAGACCTTTACAAACTGTTTACAAGAAAAAATCCTGATGATTAAAACAGTAGGAATTGGAAAAGGATTTACCCCTACACATTCTATTAATGTGTGGTTTTTTAAAAAAGTTTCTTTATGAAAAAAAAATCCCTAATGGATTGCGTTAAAATCAGAAAAATGTATATTGAGAGAAGGAACCTGCCATAGCTTGAATGGCTTGGCTCAATACGCATGCATAGGAGAGCCACAAGGCCAGCTTACCATATTTTGAAAGAATGAACATAATAATACCATCCAATGAGCCCCAGCTCAATAAAATATTCCAGAGTCTGCAGAAGAAAAAGTATTTCCTATTTCCACAGTTCTGCTCATGAATATTTTGAAACTTTCTTATGAATAAGAAAGTTTATTTTACTGATGTTCAAATGCAGAGACTAACATGATCTAACATTATCTCGGATAGATGTCCACCCTACTGAAGGCTAGCTTCATGCATATCTGGATTAACAATGTGTTCACAGCTGGAGAAGGTTCCAAGGAGAATTTTGCTGCCTGCAAATTTTCAGTTATCAGGGAAAAGAGCAGCCAGCTTGCTGGTTCAAAAAAAAAAGAAATAGAAAAAGTCTCAGCCACAACAGATGGAAAGAAAAATTGAGTTTGAAAATGAAAATAACCAAGCAGCAGAAAGTACTCTAACCTTACTCTATTTTTTTTTCAATAAATCTTGAAAGAACACTTTATGAAGATCTTGTTAGTTGAACTAGCTACAAAAGGCCTGACCTATGGAACTCTGATATGTTCCAGGATTCACATTTAATTCACAGTAAGCTGTTTGTAAAGATATTGCAAAATGAGCATTATGGATCCCTAAAATGCTCTGTACACTTTAGGAATTCTCCAGCATTCTGGATCATTTAAGAGGGAAAATTAGTGATGGAAGGAAATGTCAATCTTCTACTATATAAAACAGGAGTGCCAAACTCGTATCATCACGGAGGCATCAAGTGACATATCAGGACTTCCCCCCCCCCCTTCACTAAATCAGGCGTGGGCGTGGCCAGCATGTGACGCATCTGGCCCATGGGCCGGGAGTTCGACAGCCCTGATATAAAAGGAATCAATGCAGGTGCCCATATGATTAGGTAAAAAAATGCTGGCTGGGGAATTCTGGGAGTTGAAGTCCACAAGTCTTAAAGTTCCCAAGGTTGGAGACCCTATGCTAAAGAATTTGTTGGGCAATTCCTACCACATCTGTTCCTGGTCTGTTGTCAGTCTTTTACTCAGCCCTCAAATTTACATTTTCACTTCCTTTTTCTTGTTTTTCCTGGTCTGCCATTCTACTCTGCTAGGGCCAGGCAAAGACTATTTCTACAGCTGCTATCAGCATTTCTTATTTTAGCTTCCCCAATGAACAACTGCTACCACATCATTCTTCTGCATCATCTTTTCTTGCTAAATAAGCTACATTTTTCTTCCTTTTCAGTTTTACTTTGTTTATTCCAGCAGAGGCATATACCGGCCTTCTGCTGTCACTGAATTTATTGCCCAGCTTCCTCCTTAACTAAAGATGCCAAATGATGATGCCCCCAACATTATTTCTTTCTCAGGACACTTTTTATGCACTCAGCAAAATTTTGCAATGGCAGAATCATGATCCAGATGATAAGAGTCAGCATTGAGGGCTCTAAAAGCCAGCTGCAGGTTATACAGCCCACTTATTGACTGGCTATGTAATTTAAGAGAGATCATTTCAAAGGAAACAGGAGCTGGCCTTCCTAAAGTCCATGTTGCTACTGAACTTTTATTGCCATTTGTTTCTACTAATAATGTCCTTTAAAGTTGTTAGAACATTCAAATGTATTAAAGGAAGTAACAGAAACAATGAAATTAGGAAATCAATTAAAGGAAGCGTTAAAAATCAATGAGAGATTGTGTTTTGCCTACAGTATTCGAGATTGTTTAGTTACCTACAACTCAGCAGAGGAAGTGAAATAATTGTTATTATTCTAATCAATTTTTACTGAGAGTGGATATTATATTAGAACCAACATTTGACATATTGCTCAGATTAGATGGGTTATGATAGTTTTCAAATATGATTAGATGTTGGAAATATTTTTCACAGAGAACATCAGTAATATCAACTACCTTTGCTTACAACAGGTAGTGGTCGACTTACAACAAGTAGGACCAGAATTTCTATTGCCAAGAAAGGCAATTAAGTGAGTTCAGTCTCTTAAGCATGTCCTCAGGTCCCTGTATCAACTCTGTTACTTCTTCTGAACCAGTTTGGGAAGCATGAAATTTCCTTAAGCCTCCAGGCTGCATTTGGCCCACAATCTTTAGTACAAACAGAACAAAGTTACATAGGGGTCGGAGGAAAACAGAATAGAAGAGTCAAAATCAAAACATAAACAAAATAGTATCATGCATTATGTATGCTTCATAACAATATAATTAAAATACTCAAACATAATTAGTTGTTGACATTATTTAATAAGTCTGCAGTGATTAGACTCATAAGGGAGAAGATGATTTGGTGTGCTTGGAGGCTACCCCTGTCAGCAGCTACTTTGAAAAGCTACCTTTGATGTCTCTCTTCTTCAATGGGAAGAATAAATGTAGCACTCAATAGGAAGGCAATACAAAATTTGAGTTTCCATGAAAATGCCATCAAATTGTGGATGGCACAATTGCTGAATATTTCTAATAAAGGAATAAAGAGTGGGAATCCCGGAAGATATCAAGACAGGAACAATTGCTATTATTAAGTCATTTCTCATTAGTATTTTGCTAATTAATTTTTTGAGAATAGAAAAAGGTAGCAGAAAATCATTCTCCAGTCATTCTAATGATTTATAATTCCCCACTTGGGAAAAGCATAGCTCCATTAGACATTTCAGACCTTTGGTATTTTACTGTAGTTAAGATTTACAGTATCTATTTCAAATTGTAACATTCTACAGGTAATTCTCAATTTACAACCATTCATTTAGTGACTGTCCGAAGTTACAATGGCACTTAAAAAAAAGTAACCTGTCAATTTGCGAAGCATTACTGAACTGCTCTCAAGTTGTCATAGGAAGGGGGATGGGGAATTGAACCTCGTAGCTGCATCGGGAAACTTGCATTTCAGTCAAAACAAAGCACATTCCAGCCAGCAAAGTCAAGGTCATCTCTATGGAGACCTACAGTGGGGGAGGGAGTGACTTCTACAACCCATGAAACTGCTTTGTTGGAGAATGTGACTGATGACACATCTTGGGGGGAGGGGAAAACAGGGTCAGAGCCAAAGCGTGAATTAAGTGAGGTTAATTCTACTTCTTAAAAAAGCTACCCACTGCCATAGCCGAACCTCTAAGCATAATCTTTGAAAAATCTTTCAGGATCAGTTCCTTGCCAAAACTATTTCAAAAATGGAGACGCCAGCCTAGTTGAAAATTACTGACCAATCTCTTTATGCTGACTTCACCTGTAAAGTCATGGAATCAATTAACCAATCCATCATCCTCCGTTTAGTGACAAACAACCTACTCTCTAATAAACAATTTGGTTTCAAGAAAAAACTATCCTGTAATCTGCAACTTTTACACTGCAAAAACTTATGGACTACACAACTCGATCAGGGCAAAGCAATAGACACAATCTACATAGACTTCTGTAAAGCCTTTGATTCAGTGGTACATGACAAACTACTCCTAAAACTAAAATCTTACGGTATCTCTGGATATCTGCATTACTGGATAGAAGCATTCCTGTCAAACAGATAACAAATGGTCAAAATTGGGAGCATCCTATCAAATTCTGTACCTGTCAACAGTGGTGTCCCCCAATGCAGTGTTCTAGGACCAACTCTTTTCATATTCTACATAAATGACCTCTGTGATCATATCAACAGCAACTTCAAATTTCAACAAATTAATGCTCTGTCCTACATATTGGCAAAAAATTCAGAAAATAAAATACAGGCTGAATAGTCAAGACCTTGTTGATGATCCAAACTCTTGTCAAGGACCTTGGAGTACTCATCTCAAATGATCTAAGTGCTAGAGCCCACTGTAACTACAAAGCCAAAAAGGCATTAAGAGTTGTTAACCTAATACTACGTAGCTTTTTCTCTGGTAATATTACACTAATAACGAGAGCATACAAAACATTTGCTAGACCAATACTTGAACACAGCTCATCAGTCTGGAAGCCACATTACGTATCTGATATTAACACAGTCAAGAAAGTCCAGAAATATTTCACAAGAAGAGTTCTCAACTCCTCTACTCGTTGCAGAATGAATACCTTGTGCCACCAGACTCGAAATTCTAGACCTAGAAAATCTAGAACTATGCTGCCTTCAGTCTGATCTAAGTATAGTATATAAAATCATACTTTGCAATGTCCTACCTGTCAATGAATACTTCAGCTTCAACCAGAACAATATCAGAGCAAACAACAGATACAAACTCAAGGTTAATTGCACCAAACTTGATTGCAGGAAATATGACTTCAGCAACAGAGTGGTCAATGTCTGGAATACTCTATCTGACTCTGGTTTTTTCCCCAAAGCCCAAAAACCTTAACCTGAGACTGTCTACTATTGACCTCACCCCTTTCCTAAGAGGTCTGTAGGGGGCGTGCATAAGCGCACCAACGTGCCTACTGTCCCTCTCCTATTGTTTCTTTTATATATTTTTTTTCTTATATGTATCCATGTATTCATAACTATGTTTTTACTTATACCTATTATCTTGTGAGCAATTGACAAATAAAAATAAATAAAGATCAGAGTTGGCTTCATTTGCTCCATGCTGACATGAAACTCCTAATAACTGGATTTCTTTTGAAGCTTGGCCTGTGGCTCATGATTTAATTAGGACATTGTTTTTTACACTTACGACTTGCAGCATCTCCATGGTCACATGACCAAAATTCAGACATTTGGCAACTGGCTCATATTTATGGCGGTTGCAGTGTCCCAGGGTCATGTAATCCCCTTTTGAAAACTTCTGGCAAGCAGAGTCAATGAGGAAGCCAGATTCACTTAACAACCGCGTTACTAACTTAACAACTGCAGTGGTGCACTTAACAATTGTGGCAAAAGAGGTCATAAAATTGTTATGTTACTCACATAAAAATTGCCTTGCTTAGCAATAGAAATTATGGGCTCAACTGCAGTCATCAATCAAAGACTATCTGTATGGACCACTGTTATTTCCCTTTGCCAATCCAGTCCATGTTATTCAAAGTCATATAGCATATTTTATTACTCCATTAATTAAATACAGTAAAAACAACAATAAAAATGCACAATGCACAAAGTTATAAAGAATTTTTAAAAATATATAAAAACCAGAGGGTATACAGTATATTTATAGTAGATGCATCTTAATATATAAAACATTTACAGTTTCAATAGAGAGTAGCTATATTTCATTAAAATCACCCATAATTAATCTTTTCTATCAAAAAGGAACTTGTTCATTCGTTGTTAATAAAACCAATTCTCTAAACCACCAAGTAATTGGAGTCATATATTTATCTATCCAATATTAAATAATACGTTTTGTGCTATAAGTGTGTGATAGATAATATTTCTTTGTCAGATGTCAATCTCTATGCAATAGGGATATGGCAAGGAGAATATGAACAGTTGAGAATATTAAAACTCCACCTTATCTGACAGTTCAGTTAATACATGTAATAACTTTTCCCCAGAAAGATAAACTAAAGTCAATTGCACAAACTTGTGTTTGCAGTATTAATCTCATTGATTTTTAGTTGCAGGGTGATTTACTCCTACACTGATCAATAAATCTGAAGTATTATTTTTGCTGCAGAAGATGTAGTTTAATATTTATTGAAGTTTTTGATAGTAATGTTAATACCTTTTCCTATTGCCAGATCTTTTGAAGATTCCAGGGATATTTATTTTATTTGTTTGTCAAGCATGTAAAAGATAACAAGTATGAACATAAACAAGAATAAAGGAAATACAGATAAATGGGGACAGTAAGACAGGGACAGTAGGCACGCTGGTGTGCTTATCTATGCCCCCTTTAAGGACCTCTTAAGAATGGGGTGAGATCTGGACTTCCAGTTTGAGCTTCTTCGGCAATAGACTGAAGCTTTGTCTCTGCAAGGTTTTGATCCGTGCTCGCCACTGGAGCGCCCCAAGCCAGCTGGTTTCGGAGCTAAGCCACCCCATAGAGGTAGGTAAGTGGGGGGAGACTTCCAGCAGGGTTGAGGAGAGCTGCATCTCTCCTCCCCAGCTGGCCATTACTCCCTTTCCTGAAGACGGTAGTAGCAGTGGTCAGAAATGGCCACCACAAAGAAGAATTCGACCGGAAAAGAATGTGCAGGAGGAAGATAAGAAGAGAAAGTTTTGGTTGACCAGGTCAAACAGCAAAAGCAACAAATAAGGTACCCTGGAATTGAAACTATTTAAAAAAAACCAATAACATTGTTCCCTAAGTTTTTTAAGCTGCGAAGGAGAGAGAAAAGGGAAAATATTTGGTTGGTTTTTTTTCTCCTTTTCCTATACTGACAGCTAAGAGACTTAAGCAAGAAATTGGAAAAAAATCCACTTTGACATTAATAGGCATTCAATGCTGAAAAGAAAAAGTCAAAGGGATAATAAAGATTTCTGGATAATCAAAAGCTTTTGAAAACAGGAAAGGAGAGAAAAAGAATAAAAGGGCAGGATCTGGAAGGGAGGAGACTGCCTGGAATTAAAAAGAATTTACAGCAAAATCTCAACAAGACTTCCAAAAGATATATTTTAACTGAAACATCGCAACAAAAACCCCAGGAAGAGAAAGTGGAAAAAGAAATAAGAAGAAACAGCTTGGGACTATTTGGATTACTTGATGATCTCTGGATTTTTGGTTCTTGTATTTGAATGACTAAAATCAATCGGGTGATTGTTTAAAACTGTTTAAAATGGCTCCACTTTTAGAAAAACTGAAAATGGAACTTAAAAAGTACAAAGAAGATGCACAAGGGAGAGGTTCTTTTGACTTCGTATTTCAGTTCTTAGAAATGGAGATTTGGAACGATGAGAAACAACAAGAAATGCCTGCAGAACAAGAAGATTGCGACAAAGAAGAAGCCATCTTTAATGAACAAGTAATCTTAGATGGGGGAAAAAAAGATAAGTGGGGAAAGAGAATGGAAAGTTTAAGACTGGGAAAAACAACTCCCCAACAAAATAGAGTGAAAAATAAGTATAAAATCAGAAAGTAACAGAAGAGGGAAATGCAGAAGAGAGAATTAGAAGTAGAGAGACAAGGGGGTAAAAAGGAGAGGGAGAAGATGAGAGGAAAGAAAGAAAGGAAAAGAAGTTATAAAGGACAGAAACAAAATATAGAGAAGCAGGGCCTATTTAGAGATAATGGGTGAAAATTTAATGGAAAAAGGGATTCTGCAAAGGTACATAAGATAGTATTGTTATATTAGAAATAGAAATAATTTTAGAAAATATGCAACAATGTATGATTAAAATGTTTGATACAATAGCTATTGTAAGTCAGTGGAATGCTTGTCAATAAATAAATGTAACAAAATGAATATTTAATGATTTACCGTATATACTCGCATATAAGCCGATCTCGCGTATAAGCCGACCCTTAAAAAACTGCCCCAAAATTAGGAATTTTGCAAAAACTCGCATATAAGCCGACCCCCAAATACCATGGTGTGTTGTTTGGGCTAATAACAAGAGAGTACCAATATGCAATGCGCTGATGAAGGTACATTATCAAAGCATTTGTGTAGGAAACAATATTAAGTTAATTACCCGGTATGTAAAGACTCTGATGTTGTACGTGATGATCGCAAACATGAAAGCGGTCACGTGAATGACTAACCAATCACAGCGTGTTATGATCCGGTGATAGAAAAAGCAAAATGGAGGCACCCAGAGTAAAAAAAATGTGCTTAATTAGATGTAATTATGTTGCATTTTATTTGAGGTACAGTTAAAATTAATATTGAAATTGAGTTGTAGTTTGTCGGAATTAACTTTATTTAGTGCAGTCTCAATTTTTATGGCTGTATGTATGACTGAATGGCAATGTTGATGATATTGCGTGATCTGAGAAGTGGCATCATGTCAGTTCGTTTGTGTGATTTATGCGCGTATAAGCCAACCCCCTAATTTGATTAAAAAAAAAAATTGAGTTTTAGAGTCGGCTTATATGCGAGTATATATGGTACAAAACATATGAAAAGAAATAAAGGAAAAATTAATTATGGAGATTATACGAGTCTTTAAGGAAGTATGATATTTAATTGAAAAGAAATGTTAAAGATGTTAAGATTTTAATGATTATTAATGATAGCACTGAATTGAAATAGAATGAGGGTTTATAATTACATATATTTATAATCCTGTTTTTTTAAAGAATATAGAGTGTATTATAAGAATGTACCAAGCAAAATTCAATTGGAAGTTATGTATTATCTATTATATTGAAGGTCATAACCTTAAGGTATATATTGAAGTTTAAATAAGAGTTGAATAGATGTAATTAAAAGATATTAAGGTGTCATACTCCAATTAGTACCTACAGGAGAAAACTTGTTTAATGAGAAAAGATAATATGAAATTGAAACAGAACAGACAAAAGTATAAATATAATGATTTGAATTGAGATGAGATAATCAAAATAAAATTGAGAAAATTAAAAGAGGGGAAAAACTATATAGAAAATATAGAATAGTATAAGATATGGAACAGAACACAAAAGGAGCATGAAATTGAGTTTTGTGTCTATATAAAAAGTTCAACCCGGGACCATGCTATTTTCAAAAAAGATGTTTTACTTGTATTTTGTATGTGTGAGAACCCCCAAAAAAATGTGTTTAAAAAAAAAAAAGAATGAGATGAGATCTACGGTAGATAGTTTGAGGCTGAAGCTACGAGGGTTTGAGGCTGTAACAATGGAGTCGAGTAGAGCATTCTAAGCGTTGACTACTGTTTTTCTGAAGTCATATTTTCTGCAGTTGAGTTTGGAGTGGTTTACTTTGAGTTTGTATTGGTTGTTTGCCCATGTATTATTGTGGTTGAAACTGAAGAAGTTGCTGACAGGTAAGACATTGTAACAGACAAGTTTTGTGAACTATCAGACCACAGGCAGCATAGTTCTAGATTGTCCAGGCCCAAAATTTCGAGCCTGGAGTATAGGGAATTCTACTGTGAGTGGAAGAGCGGAGTATTTTTCTATAATTACTGTTTGTTCCTCCCTATCCTTATTCAAATTCATCCAATCTACCATAAATTGAATATAGCCTGATCAGTGTCTGTGTTTTTTTTTTTTTTTAAATTGAACGTAACCATTCTTAATTGCAGAAGGTATAACTTTTTGCCATCTATTTACTGAAATAATTATTTGGATATTAATCAAGAAATAAGCTGATAATGAACAATTAAAGTATGAGGTTGGTTGGATGAGTATAACTGTAATATAAACTGCATTAAATGATAAAAAGCTTCTCCCAGTTTTTTCTGTCATTCAATTATGTCCGATTCTCTGAAGACAAATCCCTGTAGTTTTCTTGGCAAGATTTTCCAAAAGTAGTTTTCCATTGCCTTTTTTCTAGGGCTAATTGCTTATTGCTGGTGATCCATTTTGGTAAGAGATTCTCAGGCTGACTGTGCAGATTTTAGAATTTATGTGCACGGATGGGATTCAATTTTTTTAACAACTGGTTCTGTGGGTGTGGCTTAGGTGGTGGGTGTGGCTTGGTGGTCATGTGACTGGCTGGGTATGGCCAACTCAACATCACTCACATTGAGGCACGCATCCCTACCCCTGGCCTCTCATGCCTGTGGGGATGCTGCAACAGTCATAAATGTGAAAAACAGTCATAAGTCACTTTTTTCAGTGCCATTGTAACTTTGAATGGTCACTTCACACAAGCAAAGTACCAGCAAAGGAGGGGGAAAAAAACAAAAACATTCCTGAGACAGGAAGTCTAGTCCTGCCAAGAATGTAATAAGGATTAACGGAGAGGCAGTTTCTGTAAGCAACACCAGAATGTTTCCTTCCTGCCTTCCTTGCAGGATTAGGCCAGTAATTTCTTCTAACAATCGGTTCTCCGAACTGCTTAGAATGTTAACAACAGGTTCTAGCGAATAGGTGCGAACTGGTAGAATCCCACCCGTTTATGTGTTTCAATTAATTGTAAATAATTTAATCCTTACTAACTCTAATAATTTAATAGCTGTAATAATTCTTTTTCTCCTTTAATCAATTTACAAAGATTTGGCCAGGTTTTCCATTATTTCCCAAGTACATTTAACATAAACATCAAAACAGATCCAGATCTTTATGATAAGGGATTATTTCACCCTAATCTAATATATTCTGCATCTCTATTTAAACTATTAATAGGACTCGTAGCCATCTGTGCTCAGTGTTTTACCTTATTTTTCAAACTGTAGGCTGCTCCTGAGCAAACAGTATTTTCCTTTGGTTAATCCAGTCCAGTTTACAAATGTGAATGGTGTCCATTAATACACCTATTTGTGGGGAAGATATTGAAGGCAAAGTTACTGAGAGAACATATTCTGTCCACTTACTGCTACAAAATATAATTTTATAAACTTTGCCAGGGATAAGCCCCATCTATCTAAATGGCACTCAGTAATAAGAAGATGTTAAGCCTGGGTTCCCCAACCAGGGTTAGGTAGACAAGCTAAACAGAATGTGCAGCGTTAGTCAGATAGGCACACAGATAAATGAGTGAGCCAAGCTTGTATGTTTATTAACATACAGTAAAAATAACAGATACGCTTGTGCTATCAATAATATATTTTATTCCAGTATAAGTTTATGGCATAGTCAAATAACAGTCCAAATATCATTTACCATGTAGTCAGTCCATTCAGGGATATTCAGTTAGCAAAGTCCATGTAGAATATCCTATGTCAGTTCACTTACAAATCAGTCCTTTGTTGTCTCTCCCGTTCGAGCAATGCAGTCTTGATTCCAAGCAGTAATCAGGGATCATCAAAGCCAGAGAGAGAGTGTGAGCAAGCCGTAGTCTTGCTACTTTTATATTGTTTTCTTAACCACTCCTTTAATTGCTATTTCACAGTTAAAGCTGTATACACTCTAACATACACTAACTATGATTCATAGTTATTATTTCACCTAAACCAGTTAGGGTAAACAATGTTATCCCTAACATTAGACATGTCATTTTGCTATATGAATATATAATTGATGTGTCATCAAGTAGATGTCAACTCTTGGAAAAGATTTTTGATGACAGTTCCTGTTTTTTCTGCCTTATTGCTGGTCATTCTCTTCTTCTATTTCATTCTACCTTCTCAGCAGTAGAGCCTTCTTTAAAAGCTAGATCTTTGCATAATGCATCCAAAGTAGGATAATTTGAACATGGTCATTTGTGCTTGAGTGAGCCCTTTAGGTTGATTTGTTTGATAATCCATTTCTGTTTTCTTGGCTGTTCACAATATTCCTAGAAATTTTCTCCAGCACCAAAAGGATTATCACACTTTAGTAACAACAGGCCCATTCATCCTGGGTAGGAGAAGACAATACCTAACTACCCCTGTACCTTTATCAAGAGAAGCACCCACCTTTGTTTTAGCACATTTTCTCCACAGAAGTTACAAAATCATGCAGTCTTCCTTTATGTTGGTTTCGAATTTTAAATATGTTCCTGCAAATAAAATTGGAAGCCATGTAAGTTCAGATGACCTGATTAATCATTGATAACACTTCTAACCTGGTTAAAAACCACCCACTGTGAAGGTGAGAAGAAAACAAAATGTGCATCCCAAATCAAGCTTTTCAGTATCGTGTCGCTTATAAAGTAACATTTAAATCAGGAGTGTTCAACCTTGGCAGCTTTAAGACTTGTGGACTTCAGTTCTCAGAATTTCCCATGCATGGCTGGCTGGAAATTCTGGAAATTGAAGTCCACAAGTCTTAAAATTGCCAAGGTTGGACACCTCTGATCTAAATGGTCCCAAAAATCAAAAAGATTTTCTCTCTGGGTGGCACACTCTGGCCTCTGTGGTTCTCCCATATTCCCAACATGGACCTTTAAAGAGGATGTAAATGAGAAAATGTCAACACTGTAACTACCACAGATTTTGTATTTATATACATTTTCTCTTTGTAGAGATATTTCACAAGGCAGTTGATTATTTGTAATTAATATTATTTTATTATATATATAATTATAATATGTAATTATTATAAATAATAATAAAGAAGAAGAAACTGAAGGCTTTATTTTGGCTGTTCAAGAAAAAGCCTTAGCATGAAGGCAAAGATTCAGCATGTCACCACCAACAGCAAATGCCGCCTCTGTAATGAGAAAGATGAAACAGTTGACCATTCAATCAGTGGATGCAGCAAAATTGTACAAACTGACTACCTTTAGCAACTAACTGAATTGCTAAAATCATGCAAGAGAAACTGTGTCAAAAGTTTGGATGTGAGTATAGTAACAACTACTGGGAACATCAGGTTGAGAAAGTTCTGGATAATGAAAAAGTCAAGATCTTGTGGGACTTCAGAATTCAGACTGACCGGCACTTGGCCCACAACACACCTGAGATAACAATAGTTGAAAAGAAAAAGAGTTGGTTCATTGACACTGCAATACCTGGTGATGCACGAAGTGAAGACAGGCAAGGAGAAAAAAATCACTAAGTATCAGAACTTACAAATTGAAGTTGAGCCACTTTGGAAAAAAAAATTATGTTATCCCAATTGTAATTGGAACTCTTGATGCAATACCTAAAGGACTACCTCGCTATTTGGAAATCCTGAATTTATCAGGCTTGAATATCCAGATTCTGCAAAAAAAAAAACCAAAAAACCTGACCCTACTTAGAACAACTTATATCCTGACACTACCTTAACAGTTCCTAGGTCCTTGGTTAGGACTCGAGCTGTTGAGCTACCAATCAGCCCCAAAGGCTGTGAATCTCACCAAAGATTAGCCATAATACAAAAGCAGGCCCTGGGATTGTATACCACAAACCCATCGATAAATCAACTTCCTTCTTATACTAGTTCACGATTGCTATTCCAGTAATTTTACTATCCCAGGATTAGTAAATGTGATTTATAAACAGCTTTGTGGCATATTCATCAGGGCAGCTGAAATTGCCTTATGTGGACCCCGCTGTTTAAATATCTCTCTCAGGTTTTCTATAGGGTTTCCAGTAGAAAACTTAAGCCTTTAATTCAAGATGGGCAACTCGCGGCTGCCGGCTTCCAGAGCCACCTTTGCAATGATTTCACGCGGCCTTTTCACCTGTTGTGGGCAAAAATAAAATAAAATCAGCCGGGACGGCTGGGATTGGAGGCGGTGAATCTCGCCTGGTCTCGGCTGAGCGCGGAGAAAGGGAGAAAAACAGCGACAACGTCGTGGAGGCGCCCATCGTCTTTTGTGCTTTGGGCTGGGTTGTGTGTCATGTGTGTATGTCCGCCGGGGGCTCAGGTCGGGTCGGCGTGTCGCGTAAGCCTCCCTTGCACAGCGCCCCCTGGAGTTCTCGTCGCTTTCTCTTCCCTCCCCCCCCCCTTTTTTTTTTTTCTTTTTTCTTTTTGCACCCTAAGTCAGTGAATAAAATAATTAAAGAGTGACTTTTTTCTTTTCTTTTTAAGGGTGAGATGCACGAGTCTGTCCCGCCCAGTTTCACTTTTTCCTTCCTGAACGTTGCGAACTTGTGGCGGGCGCGGCAAGCGCCGGGTTTCGTGAGAGGAAGGGGCTCCGAGCCTCGTCCGGGAGGATGGGGGACGCAAGGCGACCGTGAAGGCGCAAAAGGCGGCTCCGGGATTGTTTTGCCTCTCTGAGGACGACGGAGTGGAGGACTCCCTTGTTCCTCAGTTGCGGTAATTTCTTTTTTCGAAAGAAGGGCTAAGAGTATTGCGTCTTTTAGCAAGGCCCAACTTTCTTGCCCTCCGCCTTGCTTGGAGCGCAGGGTGGAAAGGCTCCGCTTTGCCGTCGGTGTTGGTGAGGCAGACAAGGGAAGCCGCGACGCTTGCTGAGGAGCCCCAGGTGGAGAAAACAGTAACCGGGCTTCTTCCGGAAGGTTTCCCGCCTTTCTTTTCTGGGGCTGCTGCTTCGCGGCTTTTGACCGCAGCCCATTTGATTGCTAGATTTTCCATTGAGATAGCTTTTGAGGAATGTGAAACGTGGCAATAAGGAGAAAAAATTTTTTTTTTCAAAAAATTATAAATATATAATTTAAACAGATTTGTCAATTTTGCAAAGATTTATAAATTTATAAATAAAATATAAACATGGTATGAGCGCTTTCCCATATTAATTAATTGGAGCTCAGGGTTGAATTATGGGGTCCTTTGGTGCTCTTTGAGCATAGTGGTTTCTTTCCATATTGTTGGGTCTGTAAACTTTTAATTTTGATTTCTTATTACAATAAATTATGTGTTCCACTTAATGGGGATTGGGTTGGATTAATTTACAGTGTTGGTGTAGGATTAAAAACAAAAATAAATACCATTGTTTTAAATCACCTTCATGCATCCTGGGGGAGGGGGGAGAAATGCCTCAAATGCATTTCTGAAGTATTTTTACAGGATTGGTTCTCTGAAAATGTAGTAATGAAGAGATTCTTTGGATATTTGGGGAATAAACTGCTCCCAAGGAGGTCAGCCAGCCATTATCAGGAAGTTCCCTGACACTGCATTTCTTCAGCAAACCTCTCTTCCAATGTCACTGGATAGACAGGTTCAACTTTGAGAAGGGAAGAATGGGGAAGCATATGGGCCCCCCTTGCTCAGTAGGGCTCTAAAGGTGACAACCAGCACTGTTAATGGATAGACATTGATAACTTACAATCATTTGGGTTGGTGCATGCTATAGCACTAAAGTTTCCATTGGTCACGCAAAGTGTGTTGCAGTAACCTGGCAATGTGACAAAGGTCACGACTGAGGAAAGCTCTCTTTCTTGATCCTGAGAAAGTAGAAACTAGTGCACTTGTGCAAAAAAAAAAGATCAGCTGTCTACAGCTGCCATTTGTTCAAAATAGGAACTATGAATCGAAAAAGACCCCACTGATGTGGGCAAATACCATCTGGAGGGGATTCCCCAATCAGTTTTCCAATCCATAGCATCTGTGCTTTATACAGTAGTGCTAACACCTTTCAGGCGCTGCGTCAAGACCCCAACACATCTCCTACCAGCCTGAGGTAAAGATAATTAATTGAACACTACCAACATACTAAGGTTACCTTACCTCATCTGAGGCCATTGATGTAGATGCTAAACAGGGAGAGGAGCAAGACTTGAAGATTTAAAATACTTGTGGCAGAAACTAATGGTTCTAGGTGAGCAGCTAGTGGAGAAATTCACATAGAAGATAACTGCTGTATTAACAGTTACTAAAAGTTCAACCCTCAAGAGAGTTGGGGCCCTGCCCACAATGAAAGATGCCAAGACTACTGCAACACTAATTGTGCAGACCCTCAATGTTTTTAGTTAGCACTTGGGAGTGTTTGAGTTGTTTCATCATGAAGCAGTTATCCTTTAAACATGCATTTATTTTTCCCAAGTTTGCCTCATTTGAATTGCATAGCTAGGAGAAACTCAAGAGCTCATATGCAATTAAGTATAAAAACTCCCAGTACTTCATATTTCTGCTGGTTCCTTGGTTTCTTTTCTGGGTTGATTTAAAGTCCTACACAGCTTAGGACTTAGTTATTTGAGGAACTATTTTCAATAGTATCTTCCTGGCCAATCTTGCAGAGGGATTGCTGTGCATCTTGGTTGCTTTGATTCATGAGTCTCTGGAAGTATACCTTCTCTGTTGTGACAACACTGCCCTCTGAATGAGGTCTCCCCTTCCCAGATTTGGATATTCCCCACTCTGCTCTTATTTGGAAGAGCCATGAACACCTGACTCTTCATCCAGGCCTTTGGTAAGGCAGAGAGAGAGTCCTTGCTTCATTCCATCTGCTCTGTCATTCTTGTTATTTTTTTAGCTTTGTTTATCCTCAAATAATTAAGTGCTATGTCACACAGTGTTGGGAGTCAGGAGATGTCCAAATTCAATAAATTATGATTACATAAAATTACTCAAGTGTCACTAATAATTTGGATTGGATTTGCAATTAGGCTGATGACATCCATCTGATTCCTTGGCCAGTTGGTAGCCACAATATTAACTTTCCATTTATGCCTGAGCAATATTTAAAACAATATTTCTCTTAACTCGAAGATGGATTGCAGTCTATAAGAACTGTAGTTGGATTGTTTTGTTTAGTAGAACAAATTCTGGGAGGTTTATAGGAATTATGTTTACTGAAGACGAGTGGCCTAATGACCCAAATCATTTGCTGATTTTCCACAAGCCTGATTTGCAAACTTATTAGAGATTACAGTTTGCATAGAATAATGTGAGCATATTTATAGTAAAACTGCACTTTCTTTGGACTTGCAACATACAGAATAAAACTGGATACTAGCCAAAGCTGATTGGTGTTGTCTTTTTTGTCTGCAATTTGGCAGTTCTAATCTCATCAGGCTCAAGATTGACTCGGCCTTCCATCCTTCCAAGGTTGGTAAAATGAGGACCCAAATTATTGAGGGCAATACGCTGAGTCTGTAAACTGCTTAGAGAGGGCTGTAAAGCAATGTGAACTGGTATATAAGTCTTAGTGCTAGCATTGATATGATTAACCTTGTCTAGCCTTTTCTGCCTTTCTGTTAAGGAAGACATAAGAGTCTTGATTGAACAAGGTCATATCAGATAGCCAAGGTTAACATATGTGGTCACATCACATATTCTTGTGATGTCTATGTTATTTAAAAAATTGCATCTTAGACTGGAACAAATGAATTAATGGATGAAATAAAGGAATACGCACATTTATTTGTGAAAGGATATATCATCTGAATAGCAGAGATAAATCCATGCCTCTCCTGGGTCTTTGGGACAACTAGAAAGGATTATAGTATTGAGCAGGGCAGTCAAACTCCTGGCCCATGGGCTAGATGCATCATGCACTGACCACACCCATGCCCAGTTTCGCGAAGGTGAAAAGTCTCAAGATGTCACATGATGCCACCATGATGTGAGTTTGACACCTGTGATATAGAGGAATTTCACTCCAAGCAGATGGGCCTTGACTTCTCTTCCAATGGAGTTAATGGGTTACACCTTGCTGATATTGGGAAGGGGAAATTGCAGTTTCTGAGAAAAGGCAGCCCAATCTTATGCAGTGAGCAGCTATAAACCTTTATTGATTTCAACATTTGAGAAAAGGATCAACTGCATGTTCATTCACTCATACAGCTTGTATGTCTCCTGCTTGTAGCTGAATTAACCAGTTCAACCTGGGTTAAAGGGTGGGGAGGAGGACAGATTTATAGTTCAGGTGGAAGGTGTGGAGTCTTCCAAAAGGAACAGTACAAGTTCATTCTATATTTTTACTTACCAGTATATATTTAGTTACACCTTCAGCTTTTTTTAATGTTAGGTTAAACTTGATTTGCCAGATGCAGGTAACTTATTCTTTGATTATCCTTTGATTGCTGTCCTCTAATCTTGAAGAATTGTATGAGTGCACAACTAACATGTACCTAGCTAGATACCCCATTCTTCCATTCCCAGAGAGGGATAACATTGTGAGGTCGCGTTTTTTTTTCCTATTACTTTAACTACCACACTTGCAATCTCTGGCTGCTTATTGATTGTAGTTCAAATGGAAAGCGTAGACCAAAAATATCTGGGTTTATTGTCGCCTCATTCCCCCCCCCCCCCAACTGCTTTTTGTATTTTGGTCACAGCTAGGTTACATCAACTTCATGCATTTTGGATGCAGACACCAAATCTGACTTGAATCTACTTTTGGTCAGTTTCTTGCATCCTTTCCAACTGGGCAGAAATTCAACTTAACCTATTAAGTGTGAAGGGAGGAAAATCCACTGAGTTGGATTCATTATTGTGCCCAACGATTTTGAACAAGATCCAAGGATTGTAGTAAGCCAAGAACTAAAGCCCAAAGCGCATTTTGTCCACACTAGTACCATAAATTGATTAGTTCTGAAATGACCTTGTCTTGTGGGCCAGTGCTTACGTAGAATTTTTCTGTAGTTTGTATATACATTGTTGAGCAGTGCCATGTTTTACATAAAGGCAGTACAGAAAAGTTGTGATTTATAATAGAAGATATCCATTTGCCTATTTGTATTGTTACTTATGATGAAAGCAACATGCAGTGCTTTTCTTCCTGTAAGAAACTAAAACATCCTTTTGTTCCTTTGTACTTGAGAATGCATCCAACTACGAAGCAAGTCTGTGTGTCACAATCTGTTAACCTTGAAGTGCTATAGAATTATTTGGTCTGCTGCAAGATACTAATTCATCTTTGTACTGAAAATCATCACTGACAGTGGAATACAACAGGCTTCGCAGTGTTACAGAGGAGTGGACCTGGAGGTTGCATCTAGTATTTTTACTGACCTCACCATGGTGCTGAGGCTGAAGAAGTCTTTCTGTATTACAAAAGGTAGCAAAACTAGAATCTTGGCAAGGTTGTTTAGATATATAATGGACCAACTTTTGAAATTATGACTCTCATCAATATATATCTGGTTTAAAAAAAAAACCAGAAGAATATAATTGCAAAATAAAAGACCATACAAAATTAGAAACAAAATCTGTAAGAAAACTGGGTCAACAAAAACATGCTCCGTTTTCAAAGATGGGCTCATATATCATCCTAATCCAATACTTGGGGGAAACTACTAGGTTTTAAAACTTTCAGGAAGGCTAACAGTTGGCACCAGCCCAGTATTAGGAATGAATGGGGAGGAATCTGTCTTAAAGGAAAGGAGCTGGCCATAGAAAAGGCATTTTTTCAGATAATTTTGTATCGAAGTAGGAATCTGGAACATGTCCATCCCCTGGGATGGGCAGAGACAGGTACTACTGCAAATAACCTGCCTTTGTTCCACATACGGCTTTCTAGGTGACAATCAGTATGTTGAGTTGCAATGAAAAGCCTTTTAGAAGGACATAAAATCATGGTGTTAGTCACGACCTGGTGCACTCATGACGAAGTGCATTGCCACATTCTGGACCAATTGCAGCTGAAGCCGGTTCTTTGCTATCTTGGGCCCTCACAGCTGGCTGGGGAATTCTGGGAGTTGAAATCCAGACATTTTAAAATTGCCAGATTTGCAAACTGCTGCTCTAGACACTAGAAAAGGGCTTTGATATCATCACTTGGTTGGCAAGGGGCAAAGATGTACAGTATAACCAAGTACTAACTGATATTTCAATGCATGTGGATTCAACACATGAAGATCCAACTTCACGTGGATGTTAAAGAAAAAGGGTGAGCTCTGATCCCCAAAACCAGGGAAGCAGGCTAGACTTTTCTGCCAACACCAATTCCTGTTTGGAGGAATTGACTGGAGCCAATTCCAGAGGAGAAACACTGCCTCCCATTCTAACCATCTGAGTTGTCCAAAAGGGTGCCATAAATGATGTATCAAAGATGACTGAGAAGTCGGGGAAGACCAGGGTGGATGCGCTGCCCCATCTCAAGCCCCCTCCCCCACCCCATAGGCCATCAACAAGTGAGACCAATGCCACCTGAGTGCTATATTCTGGTTTGAATTCAGATTAAAAGGAGCCGGATAATCCATTTCTTCCAGGATGCAATAAACACACAACTCAATTATGTTCCCTCCATCGATTAACTCATTCCCCCCATTAAAACCATATATTCATTTTTTAAAAGTGATAATGAAGTCATTTAGCTAGCTAACATAGGGGATATCTGTAAACTGGCCATTCCACTCCTTGATAGGAAATACCAACACATTCTGAAGCATTCCCACCCCAGGAAAGCTCTTTCAATGCCATCAAGGTGTCCCTCAGGTTATCTTCATTTTGCACATCAGCCTGTCTGCTGGAAATGCCAGCTTTTACTCTTGTAACATCCCTTCTAGTCACAAGTATAAAACCCCACCCCTTAAGCAGCATTTCAACGGTCTGCTGAAGAATCTGTTGAGTGATTCCTATCACTTTGGTTCCTGGTCAGACCTCAATAATTTACTTACATTTTCACTTCCTTTTTCTTCTATTGTCAGTCATTCTATCTTGCTAGAGTCTGACAAAATATTTCTTCAGATGGTGTACTTTAGGTTTTCCAATGGACAGATGCACCACTATACCACATTATCTTTTTATATGATGTACCCATTCTTGCTACAGAAGTTTCACTTCCTGCTTTTTGGTTATTCTACTGGTTCATTTCCTTAAAGCAGAGGTATGTATTGGCTTTCTGCTGTCATTAAATCTATTACTTAAATCTGCTCCAGTTTGATTCTTATTGATTAAGGAAGCCAAATAATGAATTCCCATCTGATGCCTGGGATTTTTCTCTGCCCTATAATATCTATATTTTGGCATCAAATAAATGTTTATAAAATATGATAAAATAAATTTGTTGCTTCATAAATATATAACAGCAATGTACATATGTAATATTGCCTCCAGATATTGGGATTTGTCAGCTAGGATCACAACGGACTATCACAGTATTGTGGACTTGGAAGGGCATTTAAATTTGGTCTCCTTTCCAAGCATTATATGCTAATTCTATTCTGAAAAATATTCACAATTCTCTTTGTCTTAACCTTATATTCTCACTCAGACTTCTTGGCAGTATTTTTTTTTCTTTCTTTCCCTTTGATTCATTATTAACATTTCTATGTGTCAGGCTTCTTTGAGATGCAGCAAGCGGAATATAAATTGATTAAAGAAATGAATGCAATAACACTTTAAAAAATTCTAAAGGACAAGCATGACTCGTACAAACTGTTCTCACACAAAGATGATAAAAGAACAAGTAAGAAACTTGGAAGGGCACCCTTTGGCCACAGAGCTTTCTCAAGGAGCCATTTTGAAGCAAGAATGTACAAAACCTCCCTAAAATTGTACTTTACAAACTAAAGAACTGTCCAAAAGCAAGAGAAATAGGTTGAAATTCCTGTCTGTCCTATCATATGCTCAGTTTATTTTTCATCCTTACCTTGTTCTTTACAGGCTTAGCCTTGCCTGCAAATATTAGAGCCTCAGTTTTTCCACTCTGAGGGAGCTGGTTGTCACCTGCTGTAATTTGGTTATGGTAGGACAAGACTACTGAAGTTATTCTTATAGCTGCATCTTCTGTTGCTGTTCTTGTGAATTCCTGGTAAAATGAAAAGAGCTGATGCAGAAAGTAGTTTCAAAAGTATTGTTGTTACTACTAATCATATACCACAGTTCTGTATGTGGTAGAATGGGCATCATAGACAGAGAATATAAATATATCTTATGCAGAAGTATAGACTTTAAAAATGGCATATTTCAACATTGGCTAAATGGTTAATCTACATGAACAACATTGTTGCTTACATTATATGAGGCTGGGTTGGGATTCAAAAGAGGCCTGTATATTTCATGGCTAAGGTAGGATAATTCTGGAGGGAATCCTGATATATTAGAAGAAGATTGTTGCAGTGTGGCTCTCCACTTTTGGGCAGCTTCTTGACCAGAAAGTTTATCCTTGTTGGTGGAAGAAAGTCTGGAAGGAGAGGAATGCCTTTGCAATCCACCTATTTCCTTCACAAAAGCTGGCAGGAAATAATGCTTCTTGGAAAACCTAAGCCATCTTTGGCAGCCAGGACATGTATGGATCTTATCTGGCATGCACACTTCAAAAAGGCAAACATACTAGCAATCCCACAAGAGAAGAGGATGTGTCATGTCACTTTTGTAAGTAAAAAGAACCATTCACCAGGATTCTCAATGGGCCAATAAGGTCATCTTCAGTATTGTTAATTGATACTAACTGGAGAAAAGTTTCTGTCATCTTGGCCAGATCCTTCTGCCCGATAGGTAGACAGACAAATTAACAGAGTTGGAAGGGATCTTGTAGGTCATCTAATCCAACCCACCCACCCCCAAGCAGGAGACCCTACACCATTTCTGACACATGGCAGGTCTAAAGTTGATAGATTAGTTTCAATTGATGTTAGTAGAAAAGGGAAATTCCTCTCAAGACACCCTGAGGCTCAAGCAATGGCTCTTAATATTTCCTCAGTTCATTCCAGCTCCTAGACTACTTTACCATTTTACAAAGGAAGGGCAGCCGGAGTCCAATCCAGAGAGTGCCCCTTGCCTTATTTCATCCTTGCACTGATGAGGCCTAGGCTGGGTATAATGTACTGCATATGTGGGCCTGCAATTCATGGCACCTCAAACTCAGCTGGTTCAAAGAGGGGCCAATTGAATGTTGGAAGTAAGGTATTCTGTTGTAATGACGAGGCAGTCAAGTTGATTGATCATGAACAACTGAATCATGATGATCTTTATTGGAGTCTAGTCTTGTATTTATACACATTTTTAGTTATCCTCCATCATTGGTTAACTTTGGTCACTGCTTAACTTTCGTTACTGTTTAGCACAGTAATCCATACAATTAATTATCTCTAGTTAAAGACTAACATATGTTTACTTTCCCCTCTCTAATCCTCCTTTAGATTAGAGACTTTATTTGCCTGAGTTGTATTTGCTCAGAAACATTCTTTATCTGAGGTTTGCCATCCAAGATTGGAACATTCCTGCAATTACAACTCTACAGTATTCAGTTTATAGGACACCAATATTGTAATAGCCACATTTCTTAACAATTGTTTTCAATCCCAAAGGGTTGACTTGAAACTTCAAAGCCTTAAATAGGTTGGAACTAAGTTTCTTGAAGGAATATAATCACCTGGCCAGATTTTAAGACAGTCTCTTTTCATTTATTGCTGTGAGCAGGGCAGATTGGCAAATATAATGGTGGTAGCCTATTCTGCACAGCTTGTGTAGACTGTTTTTAATGGAGCCAAGTTGACTCCATTGTTGTTACAGGCTTTAGGGAACCACCTCTTGTTGGCGCGATCATTTCTTAAGCATGCTTTTTTTTTTATGAGTTTACATTTTAGTTGTATCTGCAGTGGATCCTTCTATTTATTTATTTAAAGGAATCTGTTAAGTTAGCTTTTTATATGAAGCTGAGCTAGAAACACCTAAATGAATCAAACTATTTTTTTTTTCGGGTGAACTTTTATAAGCTTCAACTATTGTTGGGAAGTTTTGTATCTTTATACATCCAAGTGGACTCACGTGGTTTCCAGTTATGTTGTAACTTTTTATGTTAATTCCTGTTTCGAGGGTGTGGGTGGAACAGCCTTTTTTCTTTTTCTTTTTTTGAGTGGGTGTGTTTTTTGTTCTGTTCTGGATGCTGGCAAAACTGTAGCTTTATCCTTAATGGTGGGCTAGCAACCAGTGACATTCCTGGTGCTAAACAGTGAATCTGCTCTACAAATCCTTGCCAATAAAAAGGGATAAAGACTCCAGTACACATTGGGAGTACTGGAGATGTCAAGCCTGGAACAGCTGCTATTATTAAGTCATTTCTCATCAGTAATCTGCTAATTAACCTTCTGAAAATAGAAACATTTTTGCTTAGTGGGAAATAATTTTTCAGTCATTGTAATGACAGAGGATTCCTCACTTGGGAACAAGACTGACATCATTACAAATTTCAATCATTTAGTGCTTAATTGTAGCAGAGTATTTCAAGTTATAAGCTTCTCTTGAGTAATATTATTTGCCTTTTGCCAATCTAAGCCACTTGACATATGTGCTGAATGTGACCTCCATAAACTGAACTATACACCTGGAAGACATTCACAGCAAAGTTAACTGAAATGTATCCTATGCTCGTGTTTTACTGCAACTACAATTCTATATATAGTATGTTGCTGGGTTCAGGCTCTTCAATCTGAAAGCTATTTTTTTTTTAAAAAAGGAGGTAAACATTTTGTACATGCCTGTATAATTATTTAATTTATTAATGACAGTTTGGTATAGTTATTAAGGCATCAGGTCACACACTAAGAGACAATGAGTTCTAGTTCCACCTTAGGCTCAAAACCAGCTTGATGATCTTGGGCAAGTCAGTTTCTCTCAGCCATAGAAAGGAGGTAATGACAAACCACTTCTAAAAAAACCTTGCCAAGAAAACTGCAGGGACCTGTCCAGGCAGTCTCCAAGAACACACACAATTGAACAGAAGGATAAAAAAATCTCCAAGTAGGTCAAACTACCATTGTTCCTCCTGCAATGTTGATTTTTATCACTGTTTTAAAAATTAATTGTAATAGTTGCAAATCACAAATAGCAACCACTTTTGAATCCATGTGACCTGATAAACCATTTGTAACTGAAAACTGAATGGTGGAAAAACCATGGACAACAGGTGAGAGTAACGTGCCAAAGATGAAACCAGGACTTTTTGCAGAGTGCACTGTGTGAACAATACATTGTCAGTGCAGATGATGAGGTGAGTTTTGTGCGTGGGTGTTGATATGAATCTAGTCTCACTAATCTTCCAACACAGGCTCTTAATGAAAACGTTGCAAAAGAGAAAAATATATCATTACAGTGACTGCAAGCATCAGATTTTGAACATACAATTTATAATCTCCTCTTTGAAGAATCCTGGCATTCAGCCTCAACACATACTAATTCATTTTCTGTAATTCAATAACTGAGATAGTTGAAATTTAGCTAGAGAAAATTACTACAATTGTATTTGGCAAAGTTTTGTTTATAAATGCATTTGTGTGTTTTGCACCTGTGTGATAATTTAATTATCTCATAATTTCTAATGCTGCTAAGATGGAACTAGATCATTTGGTCCGATTGCAAGCAGCTTTGTATGCTTTTGGGTGGGGACTTCTTCCAACATTTAGGCTACTGCATTGTGCTCTACATGGGGCTGCCTCTGAAAAACAGAATCCTCTTCTTTAAAGCCCTCCCTGGCCTTATTTGAAGGACTATTTCCCACAGTTATATCTGCCAATCTACCAGAGCAGGGAGGCAAAGGATATTATGGGTCCCCTTTCCTAAGGAGATCCATGTAGTGGAAGCAAGAAGGAGGCCTTCTCTGTGGTGGCTCCCTCCCTGTGAAACATTCCTACAGAAATAAAAGTGGCCCTAACTTAAAGACATGATTTTGCCAGCAGGCCTAGGGACTCCAGGATGATATAAAACCCATCAAGTGATTGGATGTTGTTTCTAGGGGAGCATGAGGGGTGGGGTTTTATTGGTTCTTGTATTTCTGAAAGCCACCCAGGACCACAATGAGTTAGATGGGGAGCCACATAAATTTTCTTCATAAAAAAAATCATCTACATCTCAGCATTTAACTTCAGAGGTTGCCTGAACCTTTAATTTATATGCAATGGTTGCACTAACATGAAACATAAACATACATTATGCAAGGGCTCAATTTAGACCTTATGTACCATGTTTCATAATTCCTGATGCTTGGGTAAGAAAAAGCAAGACACACGAGAGAAAAGGCTTTCCTGCCATTTGCACTGGACCCTGGTCATCTATTAACAAGCCATGACAAAATCAAAATGATGGCTTATATCTTGATGTCATGTTACATCGTTTGTCTTATGAAGTCTCAAGTACATCGAGTATTGGCATGCTGTTACAAGACGTGTGCCATCTTTTACTCCCCTTTGGACTTCCATGTTTCACAACTCCATCTATCACACAGCTGTGAGAAATTACTCTACGCAGCCATTTATGGAAATAACTTTTCCCCTTGATTGCAAAGAGTGAACTTAGGACCTTCAGAGTGTAAAAATGCTATCAGAGCTAGGCTCAAACAATTAGCATTGCTAATGTCTTGGGTTTGCTCCTTCTCTATGTTGTTTTTTTACAAACATGGGAAGGGTGCAGTGCCTTTTTTAATACAAATTTTATTAGTTTATTAAAATATCCATTATAAATGATAAACATTAGTTTATTGAAATATAAAATACAAAGAAAAAATAATGGAAAAGTAGGGGAGGAAAGAGGAAAAAGTGGGTAAAAGAGGAAAGACTTCCAAATGCACTGACTTCCAAATCTTAGTGCAATAGAAGAAATAAAGTAATAATATACAACCTCAACATTTTACATAGTAATATATAGTAATTTCTGTAACAAGGAACCTATCTAATTAGCAAAACCCAAAATCAGAGTTTCATTTTTTTTCCACCTCAGGCACAGAGCCCAGAAGTGGTTTCCAAGTAAAAGCAAAGTTAGTTTTCTTTAATTAGAGAGTCAGTTTAAATAACACCATCTGTTTTTTTCAACCATTTCTCCATTGCGCAGTGCCTGTGTTTCTGATGTCAATCCAAGAAAGCCCAATGATCCAAAGCATATGAGAGAAAATGGGAATTTCTGATGTAACAAGAGCACACAGGAGCACACAGCGCTACACTGAGCAATTTCCATACCAATGAATCAATATCCCGGGGAAATGAAGTCATTGTTTGAAGACTGGATGTCAAAGACTGGTGAGAAAGCTAGATCACCTTTGTGCATATGGAGGAATGTGTGTCCAAGATTAGCATTCTCTATCAGATGACTGCATTGTATCTTAGTTTCATACAAGGGTCATTTTAACATTTTGGATTCACCTTATGGAATCTCAAAACTGAAAAAGACCAAACATTAACTTTCTCTTTTGTTTGTAGGAGTTAGATCCAGGATCAAAGTTCAACTCTTCTTCTCTGTCCTATTGTTTTCCTTTGTTTTCATTTATACAACTAGTTCTAGAACATCTCTTGACAGACAGAATAATTTAAGAACTGTCCTTTAAATTTCCTCTCCTCTTAATTATTCATATAATCTGTAATTATTTTTGTGCTCTTGAAAAACAGGAAAGTTTGTCAGCAAATATGAAGGATGGCCTATGATCCTTTAAGATTCCTCCAGGGAGATATATGGCTGGCCACAACTGTGACTACTTTAAAGGTTTTAAAAACTCATCTGTTCTCTCTGCATCTTAATTGAAAAAAAAATATTGTACTTGCTGATGACAAGCATTCCAATGTTGTGTTTTATGGTAACAGGCTGCACTTGAAACTGTTTACAATTAATATCACTGAACTAGTTTTATGGTCTTACCTGCCCTGAAAAGATGCTGATCTTGAAAATAAATTTAAAATAAAAACATAGCATAAAATAAAAACAGCCAACTGGGAGATTTGTGGCCAGATTGCTTCTGTTGAAGCAACACATAAGGATGATGTTGAATTGTCTATAAGTCATAAAATCTTTGCAACTGAATATGTAAAGCAAAAATTTGTATCACTCCAGCAATGAGAGACAAGTCTGAAGCAAATCAAACATAGCGGGAGATGTCCATATCCCTATTTTTCATGCAGGAAACAAACATATTAAATACTAGTGGTTGCTTAACCACGTATTCTTTAATATGGGACACAGCTTTGATCAATTGATCAAACTGATAAATAAGTGAAGTTATAAAAAAGACTAAAACAGAAAAGGTGCCTGGACCAGATAGTTTACTGGCTTCTTATTATAAAGAGTTTTTGGGTGAACTCTTAAAAGCTTCACAAAATTTAATGAATTCTATTTTACAAAGGGGAAGGATGCTGGATAGATGGAAAGAGTCAAACTTTGACCTAAAAAAAATCCTCTATCATCAGATATCATCAGTGAATAAAGTTTATAAATAGTTTTAAATGATTGTGGCTGAGAAGTTGAAAATAAAAGAATTTGGCATGCTAGCAGGTTTTAAGATTAATAATCAGAAGACAAAGATGTTAACATAAATATAAAAATAGATGATCAAATAAAGCTGGTGGATTAAACTGATTTTAAGATTGAAAAAAAGTAAAATATTTGAGTATTATTATGACAAATATTGATCATGTTATTTCAAAATAATTATGTTAAGACATGGAATGAAATTTAAAAGACCTGCTAAGATCAGAGAAACCACAATTGTCACTATTGGGAAGGATCTATGGTAAAAATGGGCGTTTTCTATGGCAAAGGAAAATGCTACAAGTTAAATATAAGATATACAAGATGCAAAGAAAGAAAACTGGGTTTACCTGATCGGAAATTGGATTTTACAGCTTGTTTTCTGGTGTTGGATGAAAGGATGGATATTGCTAAGAAATAAAAGACTGTTAGAATTAGAACATAATCTAAGTTTAAGTTAACTACAGGTATATTTCAAATGTCTAATTTATTTGTATTCATTATTTTTACAAATAAAGCAGCAAACATATCCAACACACCTTCTTTCTCCTATTTTCCCCACAATAATCTGGTGAGGTGAGAGTGACAGTCCCAAAGTCACCCAGTTGGCTTTGGGACTGTCACTCTCATCTCACCTCACCTCCCAGGGTTGTTGTTGTGGAGAAAAACATAACAGGCAGGACTAGAACTCATTATCTCCTGCTGTCTTAGTCTGTTGCCTTAACCACTAAACCAAACTGGCTCTCATAAACTCTAATGTAATACTTCTAGGGATCCAGAATGAAAATGGCTACACAAATATAATAATTGCAATGCATTTTATTTTAGAATCTTCAAACAATTATTAAACACCTACTTCCTTTACGAGAATATTTGAAGGACCATCATTAATGACATAGAACATTATATATTCATACATTGATATTCAATATTCATTCTGCTTTGAGCAAACCAATAAACCTGCATAAAGTTTTGGGGATAAAAATTTTATACACTGGCATCAATCTAAAAGTTTGAATAATATTTGTTACAGTCCCTCCCCCAATTTAATGGCTAATTAAATAGCCACTCTTGTACTGTTTTTTCTTCACCCAAAAACTGTCAGCTGATTTGTGAGTTTGCTTAATTCATTTTAACTGCCCTAACAAATAATTGCGGTTTTGCTTCTTTCATGTGTGGAAAATTCTGTACAGAGTTAATGTTCTGTTTCTATATTTTTATGCCTCGCCATCTTTCTATAGTTGGATATAAGAATTCAGGAAGCAAAGTGAAAAATTACTATACATTTCTCGGATGATGCAATATTTTTCCCCTGTTAATTTCCAAAATGTTTCCTCTGCCCAACAGATCCATCTTGTTCTTTGTTCAATTTCATTTTCTATGCTCTGTAAAAAGATTTGATTAAGAATTTAAAAGAAAAAATGGATCATACATAATGCCAAATTATACTTTAAAAGCCCATCAACTTCTATAGACTAAGAAGTAGAATTTTGAACCCTTGATGATTTGGTATGATGCATGCTGGCAGCTCTCTCTCAACACATATACATATACAAAGATTATCTCTGCTACGGTGAAAAGCATACCAACAACTAACATCACATACTTTACCTCCAACTGAACAACTGTTTTTTTTAAGGAGGAAGGAATGCCCTGGACTAGTTGATGGACACTTGCTTTGCTTAAAATACTTATTTGATTTCTATAGCCATTCATGTCAACAAATGTCTCTGGATGGCAAAAAGGTAATCCTTGATTTACAACCATTTGTTTAGTGCAAGGGTCTTCAAACTTGGCAAACTTGACTTTCAACTCCCAGAATTCCCGAGCTAACATGACTGGAGGAAGAATTCTGGGAGTTGAAGTCCACAAGTCTTAAAGCTGTCAAGTTTGAAGATGCCTGGTTTAATGACTGCTTGAAGTTACAAGGGCACTGGGGGAAAAATGATGCATGACTGTTTTTCACACAACCATTGCAACATCCCCCTGGTCATGTCAAAATTTGGGTGCTTGGCAACTGGCATGTATGTATGAGGGTTGCACTGTCCCGGGGTCACATAGTCATCACTTGTAACCTTCCCACAGCTAGCTTCCAACAAGCAAAGTTAATGGGGGAAGCCAGGTTCCCTTAAAGATGGCATGATTCATTTACAATCAACTACAGTGATTCACTTAACAACTGTGGCAAAAAGATTGTAAAAATGGGACAAAATTCACTTTACCACCTTGCTGAGCAATGGTAACTTTGGACTCGGTTATGATTGTAAGACAAGGACTACCTGTACATTCTAAAATGTAAGAAAAGCAATTAAAAGCAATACAAAATAAGTATCTATGCTTGCCGAATACACCTATTGCTGTAGATGTTAATACATCCAATGGTGCTTTTAACACATTTGTGGCACCAGACCTGAGCAGATAACCAAGTCTTCACAGCCTTCATGAAAGTCCAGCAGGGTCAGGGGTCTCCGAAGGGAGAATATCCAGAGGCAGTTGGCTGTGGCAAAGAAGGCACGTCTCCTGCTCCCCTCCAGCCAACATTTCTTGGATGAGAGGGCTTGCAACATGTCCAAGCTGTCAGACTGGACTGGACAAGTAGAAATGACTGGGAGAAGATAGTACCTTAGATCAGGGGTCTCCAACTTTGGCAACTTTAAGACCTGTGGACTTCAATTCCCAGAATTCTTCAGCCAGCAAATTCTGGGAGTTGAAGTCCACAGGTCTTAAAGTTGCCAAGGTTGGAGATCCCTGCCTCAGATAACCTGGCCCAAGACACAAAGGTCTTAGAAAGCTTAATTAAAGCTTATGAATCAAGCACTGTCCTTCTTGGCAATGCCCCAACTGCATGCCAGGCCCGTACAGTGTTCATTAAGAAAATATTTTGTTTATACATCTAATTGTTAGCAACCCAAAACTGGCTCTGTGTTTACTGCTAACATCTAATTGTTACCATTATTCTGCAAATGGAAAGCTTTTATACTTTCTCTATATTTGTCTCCAATAGAATTTGTGTCACAGAATGGCAATGAAAATCTAAACAAGCTGCAAGAAAAACCCTTTCCTGCCTCTCTCCACATCATGAAGTCTTTTGTAGGAATGTTGTTGTTACACCAGCCTATGAAATGTAAAAGTCTGGGTTGGAAATCCTACTGCAGCAGAAGGTAGGGCTGGCTTTTGTAAGTTTAGGCAAAGTGAGGGGGGGAAAAAGTCTCAGTAATAAGTGAATTGCATTCTGAATGGCATCAGAGAAGACAGTTGTTATCACAGGCCTTCCCTGAATGTAAGTTAGCTGCTGCCTTCAAATGCAGAAATATGCCAGGGCTGTGTTGTGTCTCTCCCCTCCCCCCATCAACGCAGAAGGAAAGATCAATTGCCAATCTATTGGCTTTTGTAAGTTGGAGGATCTCTCAAGCAACAATTTGTTTTGTTCGTGCATTAAGTAATAAATTCAGGAATTCTGGTTTGCTCTTGCACCAAAATGCTCCACCATCCATTGGGTGGGGATGTGAACAAGAATGGTGTCCACCACAAAAGTCTGCTTATTTCCAGGCATTTCAGAAAACAGATTTTTCCGGAACAGCCAGTACAAGTCATGTTAAGGCAGAGGTCTCCAAACTTGGCAACTTTTAAGACCTGTGGACTTCAACTTCCAAAATTCTCCAGCCAACTGGCTGGAGAATTCTGGGAGTTGAAATCCACAAGTCTTAAAAGTTGCCAAGTTTGGGGACCCCTGCATTAAAGAGTCGGTCTGATGCAGTTTACTCAAAAGAAAGTTCAGGAATGGGTGGCCTCGCCTATTGCTCTTGGCCACCTGTCGGCACATCGTGTTTTGAACTTGGAGTAGCAGCTCTGGAGGAAATGGTGAGATAACCCACTTCCCCTGCTTCTCCATGGGTGCTGGTAACAAGAGCAGATAGTGAATGGCTGCTTTGGTGCCAATTCTCTGATTTCACCACAGGCCTTATGCTGCTGGTCACTGTCATCAGAGGTCAGTTCCAATTCAGTCATCTCTTGGGGCTTCAATGAAGGTAGGAGCCCTATTTTGTTTCATGGCCCAAAGTGGTCAACCCTTTTGGAGCTGACTCACTTTTGTGCAGCTCCTCCATGGGATGACAGCACTTTTAAGAGCTGCCATGAGGAAGAACCCAAAGAGCTGTCGGGAGTTTGGGAGTTCAATTCTCACCAACTCAAGGTTGATACAGCCTTCCATCCTTCCAAGGTTGGTAAAACGAGGACCCACAATATGCTGACTGTCAATTGCTTAGAGGGCTTTAAAGCACTGTGAAGCAGTATATAAGTTGAAGACATTTTATGACCCAGACAAGGTAACATCATCGGAGTGCTGATGATGTTATCTAGTTTCGATAATGAAACGTCTTCAAGAAAACAGCCAAGCTCAGAGAACACCAACAACCTCACATTTCAACCCTGAGCTATAAATATTCTCCTTTATCAATATTAAAAGCCAGAGTTTTGTTGATACTGTCCCCAAGCCCTCCTTCCTAATGCTTCTTTCATTACTCTGAGAATTTGGCCAAATGTTTCTGTTTTTCCCCTAATTACTTTCACATACAGTACAAAAATAAGCAAGCTAATGAAACAACATAAAGAGAAAAAGAAATATGTACTAATCCTGACCTCAGGATACTTATAAATTCTCAAGTCATTTTAGAAATTATGTATTCTATAAGTATGCTATGCATACAACTTCATTTTTATTAGTTGTGTTTATTGTACCACCAGATGCCATTGGGGGAAATTCAACTAAAAGGAATTTTTCACTTTATGCATTGTTATGCCAATAACTGCTTTACTGATCACATCTAATTACAGACTATAAACAAGTAAGTATAAAGTTAACTATAAACATGCAGTTAAGACACATCAAAGGAGGCGATTCTGAAATTTTTAAAGATTGTTGGCTCTTTCATGTATTACATGTTAATTAAGTAGACTGGCACGGTAGCTCTAGCATAGCATATTTGTACAAGTACAGTATGCCTCTAATTCAGAGTATAATGGAATGTAATTCCACCTAATATGTAAAGACCAGAATTGTTCAATATAATTTTGCAAAATCACTTCAAAGTTTAATTTTGTGCTTTTCTATATACCTTAATAAAACCCAATAGTTCTTCTATGGCAAGGGTGTCAAATTCGTGTCGTCAACTGGGAATGGGCATGGCCAGCATGTGACATATCCAGCCCACAACCATGAGTTTGACAGTCCTGTTCTATGATAATTTAGGACAGAGGTCTCCAAACTTGGCAACTTTAAGGCTTGTGGACTTCAACTTTCAGAATAGCATAGCTGGCTAGAGAATTCTGGGAGTTGAAGTCCACAAATCTTAAAGTTGCCAAGTTTGGGGACCCCTGCCTTAGCGGTAAGAACCTAATAATGCAGTGATAAAGCATATTCTTTCTATACTTTTCAACTCATCTATAAGTTCAGAATCTGCCAACACAAAATGCAGTGGTTGTCTTTAAATGATATACTAAACTATAGTTTGATTAGTCATGGTTTACTTTATGAGCCACAATTACATTCCCACAGTATACTAGAACAATCCCTGTTTTTCAGACAAGGGCTGGGTTCATACAACTTGCTGGTTGACAAACCTTAGAGAACAATTAACCAGTGGAACTACTTGCCTCTGGAACTTGTGAGTGCTCCACACTGGAAGTTTTTAAGAAGAGACTGGATAGATGTTTGTCTGGAATGATATAAGGTCTCCTGCTTAAGCAGGGGGATGGACTTAACAGTGGTCCCCAAACTTTTTTGTACCAGGGACCAATTTCACGCAGAAACACTTTTTCAAGGACCGGCAAAATCAATTCTTCCCCAATAGTAAAGGGCTTCTTTACTATATATTTACTAAAAACATATTTTTATATATATTTTAATCATGATTATTCATTCTTTGCGGCCTGGTACAAAATGATCCACGGAGCAGTACCGGTCCGGAGCCCAGTGGTTGGGGACCCCTGGACTAGAAGACCTCCAAGTCCCTTTCAAGTCTGTAAATCACAATTTGGCATGTTGTATTATGTCAACTAGGCTAATGGAGTACAAGATAAACACATGCCAATCTGTCTTCAAGAAACAGTCAGCTAAGAAATTCCACCAAAAGGAGAAGGAAAATCTGCAATTTTCCATCACAGCTGTTTTTCTCCTGAATTTCAAGTCCATGCTTAACCCACGAGGACCTGGATTGCTGAAGTCTCCAGGTGACAACCAATGACTTCCCAAACTCCAGAATCTTACTCCACAGTGGCGAAAGCAATAACCTGAATAGAACAACCCTACGAACTTTTATTTTTCTTCAGATCTCACCTGAATTCAAGGGCTTTACGACCAACAGAAGCTGCCCTTTCATTGAAACGATGCAACTGCCGAGGCTGACTTTTTAAGTCGACCAAATGAACCTCCATTACAAACAGAAAAAGGCTTCACGGTATTGCCAGCAAGCAAGGTCGCCATCGCATTCTTCGCCGGGGAATTAGGTCCCAGTTGCAGCGGTCAAGATTCTCCTCGGAGGAAATGTCCGAAGCATCGCGCTCTGGCGGAGCAGCAACCCGTCGCAGCAGTACTCACCAGGAAGTAAAAAAAGGCGGCGGGTTGGAAACCGCTTCTCAGGAAACTCGCTTAGGATCCCTCCAAGCATTGGCACTTAACGCCGACTTTCATACCAGTGGCGCACCTACCAGTCGGAGCCCTATACCCCCGAGCGCCGTCATGCACAGCCCCAAGGAACAGCGTGCAGGCCCTACGCGCCTGGCCTGACTCCCCATCCCCATCCCCCTCATCCGGTCCTGAGGGGCGTCGCCGGTTCGGCCGAGGGGATCGAGCGCAGGCAGAGGAGGAGGCAGCGCCTGGTTGCCGGGCGAAAACGTTCCCAGCTGCGGCGGCAGGTTGCGTGGATCAGGAAATTAGGGCAGCCGGTCGGGATTGGAGGCGCTCGCGAGCCAACCAGAGGCCGCCCAGGCGTCCGTGAGTCACCGGCGGCAGCGGCGCGCAAGGAGAGCGGAGCGGGGAGGCCGGTTATAAGAGCGGCGCCGAGCCGCCCTCCCCTTTGTGTACGTCCTTCGGCTCTTTCCTTCACCGGCAGGCACCACCACCTGTGTGTGGGTGGGTGTGGGTGTGCGCGCGCGTGGGTGGGTGGCACGCGCGCCGCCTTGCCCGGCACCTCCTGGATTTCTGCTTCTTCCACGCACACACACACACACACACACACACCCCGCCACCCGCCGCGCGCGCTTTTGCCTCGGACTGGAATTGCCTCCTCGCCTCGCCGCTGCATTGTCTGCTTTCCCGCCGGCCCTACCTGGAACCTTTCTCCCTCCTCCTCCTCCTCCTCCTCCCTCCCACCTACCTACCTACCTACCTACCTTCCCGAGGGCGCTTTCTCAGAAGGGAGGAGGGCAGCGAGGAAGCAGTCTCCCCCCCGCCCCACCACCACCACCCCCCCGCCTGCGCGTCCGCCTTCTGCCCCGAACTTGTACCGTGAGGAGGCGCCGCCGCGGGCGCGCTGCACGATGGACACGTCCTGGCGGCGGGGACTGAGGCCGGGGCTGCTGCTGCTGCTGCTGCTGCTGCTGGCGCTGGCTTGCCTGCGAGGAGCGCGTGGTGAGTAAGGGGGCTCCCGGTTCTTTCGTTTCCCCCCTCCCTCCCTCCCTCCCTCCAACCCCGGGGACGCCTGGCAACCGGGTGGGCGGCCGGGCGCGAGAGAGCCGGCGCGGCGGCTTTGCTTCGGGGGAGCGGCGAACTCCCTCGTTTCTCCAGAAATGCCTCCCGAAGAGCAGGAATCCTAACCCCCCCCCCCCCCCCACCACACAACCACACGCCGCTACGTGCTCTTGAACCCGTCGTCAAATATATATATATATATATCTATATCTATATATATATCTATATATCTTGCCCGTCCGCCTTGCCGGGACGCCGGCTTGAAAGGCGGCGGCGGGGAGAGAGGGGAGGGTGCCGCTTTCCACTTGGTCTCGGGTGGCGAAGCCTCGCCTCAGAGAGAGAGAGAGAGAGAGAGAGTGCGTGGTGAGAGGAACAACCTGGCCTCCTCCGGAGGGTGTCCCGGCCTTTCTTTGTTCTGACAGCTGTTATGGGCTCCGCCATAGCCTTGGCCCTGAAGTTCAGCCCTTTTGCTCAAAGGAGAAGCTCCTTCAGTCCTCTCCTTCTCTTCCCCCCCCCCCTTTTCCCGTGGTTTGGTCCACCTGAAGGGAAGCCTCTTCAATGTTGGTCGCAGAACTTTCCATCTGCCTCTGGGGGGGGGGGGGGGGGGGGAAGGGCAAGCCCTTGAAAAAGAGTTATGTGTCCCACCATATTGTTAGTAAGACGACGCTGGAGTGTAAAATGTTGATGTGCTCCCTCTGTGTGGCTCTATTTAGGGGACTGTAACTGTGGTTTAATGGCATTTATAACTAACTGACTTAAGTGGACAGCATTGAGCTTCCAAGTGAGAATGGGGTCAGTGGAGTTACACAGAGGAGGATGGCTGTAGTAGCAGATGCTGAGAATGCTGCCCCTAAAAAAAGAACAGGGAGCATGCAGATAGAGATAGATCCGGGGGAATATCATTTGGGCAATGTTACATGGCCTGCAGGGACCAGAAAACACACAGCACATTGTTCTCCGGCAGTATTTTAGTTGGCAAATGGAGCCGGTTTTTGAAGGCCAGTGATGTTTTTAATTATTGCTTTAAAATGTGTTTTGAGTGGTTTCATCATGAAATATCCCTTAAATAATAATCCTGGTCTGCTTTTCTCTGCTTGCCTAACTTTCTTTAAACTCTGCAGCTGGGGAAGATAAAAACTGGGAGAAACTCCCCCATACAATTAAGAACTTCCAAATTCTTCATGGTTCTGCTGGTTCCTAGTCTACGCAAGGCCATTATCACAAATATGATTGCACTGCAAGTGCTGTAGGATGGTGACTTGCAATAGTTGGTGGCAAATGTGAATTTTATGGCTGGGGGAGGCCATTTAAAGCCAAGCTAAAATCAGAGGGTGTCTTAAATAGGAATGTGTAGGCAAGATTGTTTTGTTTATTAGAACAAATCCTTTGGACTCAACTACATTATGACTGGGATTACTGCAGATGGATTTGCAGCACTTGGCCACATCACTGCTTTGCTTCCTTTCTGTAAGTTTTAACTTGAGTAACCTTTTAACTTTAGCGCTTGTGAAGCAAAATGCCAGTCCACCAAAATAGTAATCCTCCTTCCCTGCCAAATACTCCACTGTAAACATGCTATGCGTGTCAAACTTACAATATTTGTAAAACTAACAATACTTGACTGTGGTTATAAGCCTTTCTAGACTCTAGTCTTACTTTCATCAGATATAGAAAGGAATGGAATCTTGCATTGTATTTGTTTCCTTGTTTTTTTAATCCCTGCTTCACTTGAACTCATTAAGACCTGAAAGATTTCAAATATATGTTGATAAGTTTACTTTGTGGTGGTTTTTAAATATCTGCAGTTCCTGCTGATGCAAGCTTTTCTCATCGTGCCACTTAAGAACTTTCTTTTTCAAGCATTAGTAATTTGGCCAAGAAACTAAGTTTCAAGGCCAAGTAGTGCCAATACCAAGTTACACATGTGTCTTCCATAGGCATTAGGGTAGGTGTCGGTCTATGCTGGCTGCACTGCTATCAGTGGAAAAGGACGGGCAGGGCATCCAATTTTTAATGTAGTTCTAGCACTAAAGTGAAAAATCCACAGGATTCCAGTAAACATAGATAATGATCAGAAGATCATAGGAATTTACAGTTCATCTTTGTTTTTAGTACATTTGTTAATGTAAAAGAAAATACTGGACGTGAAAGAAATCCTGGTTAGGAGTGTTCAAAACTCTGTTCAAAATGGGTATTCCAATGTTACCACAATTGGTGTGGTATTTCAACCATACAAGTAATCCTCGACTTACAACCATTTGTTTAGTGACCAAAGTCACAATAGCACCGAAAAAGTGACTTATCACCAGTTTTCACATTTGTGACCATTGCAGCATCTCCATAGTCACATGATAAAAATGTAGGCTTTTGGCAACAGGCATGTACTTATGGCAGTTATAATGTCCCGGAGTTGTGTGATCACTATTTGTAATCTTCCCATCTGGCTTCCAGCAAGCAAGGTCAATGGGAGAGGCTTCATTTAACAACTGCATGATATACTTAATAATTTTGACTAAAAAAAGTTTTAAAATGGGCCAAACTCACTTAGGTGCTTTGCTTAGCAATGGAATTGTTGGGTTCTATTGAGGTTGTAAGTTGAGGATTAAGTGTACTGGAAATCTTGCACGACCTCTGTGTTTTAAAGTTGGAATACTTATGGTAGAGTCAAAATAGTTTTGGCACTCTTTGATAAATTCAGCACAGCCAACTTGACCAAACCTACCACCAATCACAGTGAACTAATGAAATGAAATATAGCAAGTGGATAAAAAACATATTTAAACAGCTGTTTTGCTTGTAATTAAATTTGGAACACAAGAGTTGATTGCTCTTTGAAGCATTGAATATCATGAGCTAAAGTCTCAGTTTGGGCATTAGATTTGGCACGAACCTTTGCATTGGGTATCTGCCATCTTTAATTTATGTGATATCCAAAACCATATGAGCTGCAGAAGCATTTCATACAAGTTCTATGTTTGTCGTGTTATTTCCTTACAAAGTAAATGATATTATAAAAAGTGCTGAAAGAGTAGTTAGTAAGCAAAAGAAACCAAAGGAAAAGAAGAACAAATAAAATCTTATTAAACTACTCCATTCTATTTATCTTGTCATGTATGACTATCATTGCTTCCACTATACCCATATACTAATTCATTGCTTTGTTTTTCAAGTTTATCTTTTTGAGAATCAACTTTTTCCAATCATGACTTTCTTGGTTTTTCCTTTCCTTGTAGCTATTTTTCTTCCTGTATGTATTTGTTATACAATTTAAGCCTTGTACTCTGAATCAGGGGTCGCCAACCTTTTGGATCTCAGGGACCACCAAACACATAATTTTAAATCCCGCAGACCAGAGACCTTGGGAAAATCCCCCAAAAAGTCTACAGGAAAATTCCCCATCCCATTTTCCTACTGAATGATCATTCTTTATTTGGGATTGCAGGATACCATCTCCAGCTCCATCCTCAGTGGTAGGGAGGGAGGGGAGAGAGAGAGACTTTTGGCTTCATGCAAGGAAAGCAGCAGAAGCTGCAGAAGTCTTTCTTTCTCTCCCCCAAACTCCACCAGAAACAAGTCTTTGCCAGTGCAGCCTCTTGGAGCAGGATGCCTTGCAGGGGTCCAAAGATTCATTTCTGGCAAAGTTTGGGAGAGAGAAAGACAGACTTTTGCTGCTTTCCTTGCATGCAGAAAAAAGCAGAAGAAGAAAGAAGCAGTCCAGTGGGCAGGCCAGGCGCGTGGGGCAAGTTCCCCCTTCCGCCCTTTCCCTCTTCCTCTCTCTACCTCATGTTCGTAATGCAAGTGACGCAAGCCTTGTGTTCCCGTGGGCCATATGGATGGCACAGCCTTGTATTCCTGTGCAGCCTAGATTAATTGCTTTGGGGGGTGACATTTCTCTGCAGACCACCAAAATTTTCTCGTGGACCACCAGTGGTTCCTGGCCCACTGGTTGGCGATCACTGCTCTAAAGATATATGAACAATGCTTCATATAACAAGGTGGACATACACTTGTTTTCATATATTACCCACATCTTTTCAGTTCTTTCAAGTTTAATTCATTTCTCACAATAAACCATATTTAACGAGTATCTTTTTACAAGTCTTTTTCAAGTTTTAGAACAATGTTTTTTCAAACTTGGCAAGTTTAAAGTTATATGGGCTTCAACTCCCAGAATTCTCCAGGGAGAATTGCTCAGCATGCTGGTTGGAGAATTCTGGGAGTTTGAAAAAAACGCTGCTTTAGAATCACTCCCTCATTCTCTAAAGGTATACAAATTCATCCATTTCCTTGCATTTATCCCATTATACTGGTAATTGTTCACTTCCCTTTTCTTATGAAACACAAAACTGTTTGACAGATTTTTAGAGGAAAAAATGAAAGCCACCTCATAATTTTATCTCACATTGCAAGCTGTATTTATTCATAGCACCGTACTCTGAAACAAGTGAAGTGAGGATTGTGCACTTAGCAAAACTTTCTGTCTGCTTGTTGGGATTATTCCAATGAGTTAAACATTCTGAGCTTTACACATCAGGGGAAGGAATAGGTCCTTATATGTGCTACTCGGCATATATAAACACTTATTGACTTTCTTCTAGCAGTTTTTGTAATTTAAATTTGGTTTTGACAAGCACATTCCACAAGAGCAGCATTTAAGGAAAGCTATTTAAATTGTGAAGATAAATGCATTCATTGGTTTTCTATTCAGGGAGAAGCAGAGATCTTAGCTCACAGCTTTAATAATAATCAATTTTGAAACAAGCCTATGTATTATGACAAAAGATATCTATGCTTGTGTGAATGCCTTAACTTGAATTTTAATTGCATCTACCTAATGTTTTACTTGAGAGAGATTGGCAATGTTTAAAAAGTCTAAACTTCTAATGTTTTAAAATTCTAAAAACTCCTTAATCTTGGGCCTCATGAGGTGGGATTTGTCCAGTATAAGTTTTCCCAGATCTCCATCCCTGATATCCGGGAAATAACTACAAGTAGTCCTTAACTTGGATCTTGCAATAGTTCAAAGTTACAATGGCCCTGAAAATTATTTTGACTAGTCTTCATATTTATGACCAAAGCAATTTCCCCATGTCCATGTGATCAAAATATGGACACCTGATAATGGGCATCTACCTGTAATGGTTGCAGTATCCTGGGATCACATGATTGCCATTTGCAAGATTCCCAGTTGGCTTTGGACAAGGAACGTCAATGGGAACAGGTGGATTTGCTTAAGGACTATGTGATTCATTTAAGGACTACAGTGATTCACTTATTGACCATGGCAAAAAAGGTCACAAAATTGGACACCACTGCATCATTCCATAATGGAAGTTCTGGTCCCCAATTATGGTCACAAACTGAGGACAACTTGTACAATGTATGTTGACCTTTTCCTAAGTATTTGGAGTGCAAGAAAAATCGAAGAATCTTAAACTGGACCTTGCCAGAAATCAGCTTAAAGACTACTTGGTGTTTTAGTGAGCGCTAAAAATAAATACTGTCTTGTTAAACTTCTGTTGGCAAAAGTAAATATCTACATGATGCAACAGATTAGGAAGGGCTTGCATCATGCTGTACTTCCTTGGCCTTTAAAATATTAAACTTCAGGGAATTCCAGACAGATAACCCTGACTGAAAACCATGTCTTACTGTATTTCATTCAGATCATCTTAAAAGGGGATGAGGTTCCAGTATCATGATTCTTAATGATGCCCTGGGTGTAGAAGGCCCAAGCACAAATCCATCCCAACTATCACTGTATTAGAAAAACAATATTTTGTATTATTGTTAGTTGCCCAATGAGCCAGAGGTTTAGACTGGAATTGGCACTTATATCCACCTATTGAATTGCTCCCAAGGACATGAGATAGGGCAGATGTTGATGTTTGATAGTGTTACAGATATTGTTGCAGGATATAAGTTGCTCCAAATAAAGCTACCTTTTGCAATTGATGGTGATTTTGTCAATATCTATAGTAGTCACGCTCCAGCTATTTTGAGATTGCACCCAAGGCGCCTGTTACTATTATCTTGGCTTTCTTTTGCCATAGTTGTTTTATTTCTATTTGCAGGTTTTTGCATTTTGTGATTTTTCTCTAGATCTTTCTCTTCTGCGGTCTGTGAGAACTGCCATGTCCACTATCCAGACTATTTTGTCTTTTTTTTTTATTGACAGTTGTTAAGTTTAGGGTGTTATGTGGCAGGCACTTATCTGCTTGAATTTTAATATTGTTGCACAGTCAGCCAGATGTTTAAACTGGGTTTGGCATTTTTATCCACCTATCAAGGCCTTCCCAAGGTAGTAGTATTTCACTTTTTATGGATTAAGCCCATGTCCCACTGCACCAACGGATGCAAAGAGGATGTAAAACGGACAAAAAAGCTTGCCATCCGTTGGAAAATGTGATGCATCCGTTGTGTACTCACTGCGTACGTGTTTCATACGCTCTATCCGTCAAACATCAGTCTACTGCTATATCACCCGCTCAAAAAGTTTTGAGCTGCACAAAACTTTTTGAGTGGATGAACTTTCCGCCGCGTACGATGTACATCTGTGACACATACAGGCAGCAAACGTTCTATGTCCATTGTCATCCGTTACACGTCCGCTGTATCCTCTCGGCATCCTCTAGCCATACCCTCAACTCACATCCGCTGCAGCTGAAAGCGGAAAGAGGGAGGAAGCGAAAGGTACATGGAACGTCCACACAGCGTTAGTAGTACGGAAATAGAAAGGATGTAAGCGGATGCATCTCGTATATAAAGCATTAAAACAGACAAAATGTTTGTCTATGGGACGTATCTCGGATATTTAGGATGTCTGGAGTATGAATGTGGAAGGACACCTAGCGGAAAACCGATATTTCCTCTAAACTCGTAATTTTGCTATATTAGAAGGACTGTTGCTCAGTGGTGGATAAATGCTTCAATTTTATCTGTGAGATGTCTCAATTTAATCTCTGGTCCCTTCATATGGAATGGGAAGTTTTGTCATAAGAGATTCTGTAAAGCTGCTGCTAGTTTGAGATTGCTAATCAGTGTTCTAAAATTGCTAAGGCAAATTTCTAGTGTATGATGAAACAAAAAACTTGCATTGTGGCAGATATCAAGTATCCATGTGATATGGAATTATATATACTTGATAAATTTATTGTTCTTGTTAACAGACTAACAGAGTTGGAGGTCTTCTAGTCCATCCCCCTGCTCCTTAGTTCTAGATTGGATTTCTCCTTGATTAGTTTCTACCCATTGCTTCTTGTTCTATTTTCAGGTGATTTGGAGAATAGGATACCCCCCTCTTCTTTGTGGCAGTCCCTCAGATATTGGAACACTGCTATCATGTCTCCCCATGTCTTTCTTTTCATGAAACTAGACATGCCAGTTGCTGCAACCATTCTTCTATATTTTAGCCTCTAGTCCTCTAACCATTTTTGTTGTTGTTCTCTGCACTCTTTCTAAAGTCTCGACATCTTTTTTACATCATGGCGACCAAAACTGGATGCACTATTCCAAGTGTGGTCTCACCAAGATATTATGAAGTGTTACTAAAACTTCACGTGATCTTGATCTTATCCCTCTGTTAATGCAGCCTAGGATTGCATTGGCTTTTTTGGCAGATGCAGCACACTGTTGGGTCATATTTAAGTGATTGTTCACCAAGACTCCCAAGAAGATCCCTCTCACAGTTACCACTATTGAGCCAGGTACCACCTATACTATACCTGTGTGTTTGTTTTATCTTGCCTGAACGTATTACCATACTTTTTTACCATTGAATTTCATTTTGTTAGCTAGGGCCCAGTGTTCAACTCTGTCAAGGTCCTTCTATATCTTAAGCCTATCTTCTGGAGTGTTGACTATTCCTGATAGCTTGGAATTATCTGCAAATTTGATGAGTTCCCCTTCTATCCCCTCATTTAAATTATTGATGAAGATGTTGAAGAGTTCTGGTCCTAAGACAGTCTTGGAGTACTCTGGTGTATACTTTTCTTCATGTAGATGCAGTTCCATTAAGGATTACATGTTGAGGGTGGTTGGTCAGCCAGCTACGAATTCATCTGGTGGTGATACTGTCCAACCCACATTTTCCTATCTTATCAAATAGTAGGTTGTGGTCTATTTTATCAAATGCCTATCTGAAGGCCAAGTAAATTATATCCACAGCATTTCTCTGGTCCACTAATTTTGTCACTTTGTCAAACAGTGCAGTAGATTTGTCTGCCATGATCTGTTTTTGACAAACCCATGTTGGCTTCTGGTTATGACTTTCTTTGCCTCTAGATGTTCGCACATTTATTGCTTGATTTTCCAGAATCTTCCCAAGTACTGATGTCAGGTTGATAGGTCTGTAATTTCCTGGATCCATTTTTTTTTCTTTTTTGAAAATGGGAACTACATCAGCCCTTTTGCAGTTCTTTTTTTATTATTTATAAGACTATCATAGTCTTATAAATAATAGATGTTGGTTCTTTTTCCCTTAGCAGCAATATATATGTGTATGTATATGTTTATTAAATTTATACCCCATCTGTTTCCCTGATAAGGCACTTGTTATCAAAATACCCTACACTTCCTATTATAGTCCTCTTCCATATCCTTCAATAGCATAGACCATGTTTTTGTAGGAAGCAGCAAAGTACAAAGGACAATCTTCACATCTCATTTTTTGTTAGTTTTAATGTTGATAATATGAAGTTGGATTTTATTCAGATTCTTCAAGAGCTTGTCTCCAAGGGGTTGTGTTTTGTTGGGGGAGGGGGTTAGTTCTTACACTAAAGCAAAGTACACTACACTAAAGGCAAGGGACGTGGTGGCTCAGTGGCTAAGACGCTGAGCTTGTCGATCAGAAAGGTCGGCAGCTCGATGGTTCAAATCCTAGCACCGTGTAACAGTGTGCGCTCCCATTACTTATCCCAGTGTCTGCCAACCTAGCAGTAGGAAAGCATGTAAAAATGCAAGTAGAAAAATAGGGACCACTTTGGTGGGAAGGTAATAGTGTTCCATGCACCTTTGGCATTTCGTCATGCCAGCCACATGACCATGGATACATCTTCGGACAGCGCTAGCTCTTTGGTTTTGTAATGGAGATGAGCACCGCCCCCTAGAGCCGGAAACAAAAATAGCATATATGTGTGAGGGAAACCCTTTACCTTTACACTAAAGCAAAGTTTCTAAAAAACAGTCTGTCAAATACTGTAAGTACTATCAACCCCAAAATATAATGCCAGAATGAACAAGTTGTTGATACCTCTCATAAGTGCTATGTTCTAGAGATATATGGAGGATGCATTTTTTTTCCTTTGAATTTTCATGAGTTTCTAAGTCAGATAGTCTGTGGATGTCTCCTGTAATTAAAATCTGAAAAGGGAGGAAAATCATCTCTTTCAAGATCAAAAAAGGGAACAGTTCAGTGTACTGAAACAATATATTTGATGTTCAATTTATATTTGCACAACAGTGTTGCAGCTGTATTTTTTTTCCTCCGGTGCAGTTTGCTTTCAGCATCAAAAGATAAGTTCTTAAACACTTTTCTGTTTAATCTTTCAAAATGACCTCTTAGTTTTTAATACTTCCGGCTAGAGTATATTTGAAGTATAATTTTGCAAAACAGTTTCTCCATTTTTGTATCAATTACTGACAAATCATGTTACTGGATTTCTCACTTGGCTCAACTTTCTTCCCCATTGCTGAGGAAAGAAAAACCAGTTTTTTTAAAGCCTTTATTAATTTGTAATCTTTATTCCAGGATAAATGGTGTACTTTATAGAATATAAATCTTGTTAAACTCCAAAAGTAGGCAGAAGATATATTTATATTTGCTATTGTGCTTTGGATGATACTTCGGTATATTTTCTGAAATAGCTTTTTCTCGATTGATATGGAAATGAATGATTTAACTTGAATATCTGAATAAGTTTGATTTTCGAAATAAGATCAATTTTCCAAATTAAAAAAAAAGATTATTTGAATCAGATTTTGCTTGATTTACAGAAGTCTAATGGTTCATTCATAATTAACTCTAATTTTCTTCTCTTACTCGAATGTCATTTCCAGTATTTTCAAATATTCTCTGCATTTTTTTACAAATACATAATTGTAATGTTAATTTGGTCAGTGATCAGCCAAAATACAACTATAAAGTTTCCCCAAAGTAATTAAAACCTTTCTCCTTAAATGACATGTCACTATCTCAGCTCTGAGAATTTTATCAAGTTTTGAGACTGGTGCTAAGCATTCCTTGTACTTTATATACAAGTTTAGAGTTTAGAAAGGAAATTGTATTTGATTTGGAAAAAACTTAGTCTTCTGGGTTCCCCAAATATTCCATAGATTTCTTTCTCAGTGCTGCATGTAAGATTCCTTAATAGATTAATACCTCACCTATCTCATTTTTATGTGTTCAGGAAATTGTGGAAATTGCTGTAGAATTGTTCTAGAATTGCTCTAGAATTGCTGTATAGGTGAATAATAGAAATATGCACATATGCCTCTATCCATATGTGATTCTGTTTTATAAAAATGCTTTAAAAAGTCAGTCTGTCCAAATTTCCTTACATTACAGTATCTCACATTGATTATTTGCCCAACAGACTGTATTGATTCTACTAACTTTTAGAAATAGCTATGTCAATCTTAGTCTAATAATCAAGTCTAATAAATAATAGTAATACTGTATCAAAGCTGTTCCTTTTTCAAAATGGCAGTATTAACTGAGGAGTATGAAGAATTGCATTTTAGGAGCAATCACTTCATAATCACTTGAAAAACTTTCTATGTCTACTTTAGTTCCTAGGTGACTGAAATTGTCGTTCTTAAACTTAGACATGTTCTGCTGCTTTCAAGTCTGTTGGATCTTCTAATTGTAACCTATTTTTCAATTCAAGGTACAAGAGTAACATGTGATGAATCACAATTTCAATGTCACAATGGCCGCTGCGTAACCCTAGTGTGGCGATGTGATGGAGATGAAGACTGCTCTGATGGCAGTGATGAGCTAGCATGTGGTAAGTAGTAGGGTTTGGTTTTTTTATAAGTCTTTGAGCCATCTTAACTCTGATGACTTCCTGGACAAGTCCCTACTGTTTTCTTGGCAAGGTTTTTCAGAAGTGTGTTTGCCATTTCCTCCTTCCTAGGGCTGAGAGAGAGTGACTGACCCAAGGTCACTCAGCTGGCTTTGTGCCTGAGGTGGGACTATGATTCACATTCTACTGGTCTCTGGCCTGATGCCTTAATCACTATACTAAACTGGCTCAACCCTACTAGTAAGATATTTTTATAAATAGTTCAGCATGGCTCTGACATCCAGCCAGAAAGAATATCAATTGCAATAGTAGTTCAAGCTTTAAGAAGGGTTATCAAAGCATCTAACCATGTAAAGCAACTAAGAGAATGGTAGCCATAATCTGAATAGCTTAGGATAGGACTGCTAGTTATATCAAGAGTTTCATATTAACCTTGATATTGAAGCCCACAAGCAAAACTGGGCTTTCTTGCAAGGCCATTTCTTTGACCTGAGTTAGACAGAACGAGCAGACATCTTTAAAAATCTACTCCTGATTGCTACAAAAACTTATTTGCTTCTCAGATCCAATTAAAAAAGGTTCTGTGTTGGTGAGTTAAGGCTAACTTCCAGCTGGAAATACAGGATATTGAAAGTGTATGATTTCCTTCTCGTTGTAGATATAGAAGAATTGAACATCTCCTTTTAAAAAAGGATCATGGATACTCCTATTCTGCACAGTTGCTTTTCTATGATGCTGTTAGACTCTTGTTATAATATTACCCAATATCTAGCATACACAATTGTAGCTGTGTTATCTAGGCATTGTAGGAGGATAATTATATTGGTATATCGGAGCTAAACGCTAGAGTTTGACAGTGCCTTTTCCAACTAATAAGTAATATTTAAAGGTATAACCTTTAATGAGCTGTTCTGTGTGATTAAAAGAGTTTAACAGCAATATTGAGTGAAAATTTACTGTACTCATAGGCATCAAAGGGTTCAGGCTTATAGCTAAAAGTCTCAACAAATAATGGATAAATTGTTAACTGAATAGGCACTTATATTCTGTCATATATTTATTTTTATCCTACCTTTATTATTTTTTTTTCAAATAACTTCAAGACAGTAAATATAAATAACATAACCTTTCTCCTATTTTTCCTACAATAGTACTGTGAGGTGGGTTGGGCTGAAATAAGAGTGGCTGGTCGAAAGTCACCTAGCTTGCTTTTATGACTATGGCAGGACTAGAACTCACAATTTCCCAGTGTCTAGCCGGGTGCCTTAACCACTAGATCAAACCAGTTCTCATGTGTAATCTGTATCTTCATAATTAATCTGTGCTCCGTATCTCACCTCAATTTAAGTCTTACATCAGCCTAGCTATTCTGTTAATCTGATGACATAAATTTTAGCTCATGAAAGTTTATGCCTTTTAAGAATACCTGTTAACTGAAAAAAAGGTGTTATCAGACTCCTGTGTAGTAACTAGGATAAATAGCTATGTGACTTTCTGAAGAATGAAACTATCCTACCAATTAATTTAAAAGAAAAACCTGACTCTTGCTTGTTTTCAGACTCCTGGATCTGCTATGCTCTCAAATAAGCGTGAGGCCTTGAATAGTTCTGGAAGGGAAAATTTGAAATAACTTCTAAGCAGAGCACTTGAAACTGTGCAGCAGAGTCCTTACTGTATTTTAGGCAAATTTAACAAAATATTACTCTTATACAGTGAAGAAGACATGTTCTGCAACAGATTTTGTTTGCCACAATGGGCAGTGTATACCAAACAGGTGGCAGTGTGATGGAGACCCTGACTGTGAAGATGGCTCAGATGAAGGCTCTGAAATTTGCTGTGAGTAGGCTGACATCTGTGGTACAGGTCAACTGCACCAACTTCCCTTTTAAAGAGAATTAAACTGCCTATGCATCAATACATAATTCATCTGTATGAAGTAGGCCGTCAGTAAAGATCTATTGTTTAGATTTATGTCCCTCCTTTCTTTCAGAATTCAAATGCTCCTGTAAAATTTTCCACCCTATAATATTCCTCAGATTGAGCTGGCCCACAGATAGCCGATAGGTAGGGCAGAAATAATTTCAAGTTCAAACTTCTATAGCATCGTTCAGTCAAAATACCTTCTTTCAATTGAAAGTACAGCTTCACCATTCTAATGTTCTTTGGATTACTTGGTTATGCAAATTTTCACTATCATATTTCACTATCAAACTTAGAGACTACCCATCTCATTCACAGAATTGGAAGGGACCTGGCTGAAAATAGTATTTGAGAACTTTGAACTTAATGGGAGAGTTCCGTTAAGTATCGTAATACGATACTTTGTTTTATGATAGAGAGAAAAACACCCACTAAATATGATTATCTATAAACCTTAATAACCTAATAAACTGACAGATCCCAAAGAGAATCTCTACTTGGTATAATTAGTTCTGATAGCATATTATTTTAAATGTCTATATAGAGCACTGCTCATTTCAAGTAGCTCCATACAATACTGTATTAACCGTAGAGATTATCCCAAAGTATCCTGAAGTAGTTAGTATCATGCTACATGGCTTATTTGCCTCTAGATGGGCAATTCCTGCACTTCTGTAGCAGATAATAAGCACAGCTTTGTGTAGCTTTGCTTTCATACTTAAAACTATAAAGAAGTTGCAAACACCACCATGTAAATCAGGGGTCTCCAACCTTGGCAACTTTTAGCCTGGAGGACTTCAACTCCCAGAATTCCCCAGCCAGTTGAAGTCCTCCAGGCTTAAAGTTGCCAAGGTTGGAGACCCCTGATCTAAATGAAGGAGTGGAAACCTTTTGGGGATCGAAGGTAACATTTAATCCTTTTGGAGGTAGAATAATAGGACCAAATGTGTGGGGATGGAATATACAAAGGTTGAGGTAAATTTGGGGACTCTCCTAAATATTTTAGGTATATTTTACAGGTATGTTTGGCCCCAGAATTGTGAGAAGCTGTTGCAACTTCCAAACAGTTGTGGCAGATGGGCTCCTAGGGAGTTTGAGAAAAGGGTTTGTGACTCTGCATATATAGGTCACCCTTGGTTTGAATAAATGCCCTGACTCCTCAAACTTAACTGTCTTCAAAAAGTATCTAAGCAAACTCTTATGCATTTCTGAATAGATAGAAGAAAATGTACGATAGGTGAAATCACCTGTGGTCCTCTATCAACTCAATGCATTCCTGTATCCTGGAAATGTGATGGAGAAAATGACTGTGGTGATGGTACAGATGAAGAAGGCTGTGGTAAGCCATAGATATTGGGGATGAAAGGGCTGGTTTAGAAAGTGTTTAGTTATACTCATAGGTCCTGAGCAGAGATATTATTCCCCCTTTTTAGCTCCTGTTAAGTCCTAAAAGTAAACATCGCTCAGGTTCCCTTGAGTCATTAACTCTTGAACTAGTCCCTGCAGTTTACTTGGCAAAATTTCAGAAGCTGTTTGTCACTGCCTGCTTCCCAGGGCTGAAAGAGAAAGACTGGCTCATAGTCACCCAGCTAGTTCTGTGCTTCAGGCAGTGGGACTAGAACTCAGCCTCTCAGTTTTTAGCCTCCTGCCTTAACCATTACACTTAACTAAGCTAAAAGTGTATCTAGAGCTTGCCAAATTCCCATTAATGTTTTGAGGAACTGTGACATCCTAAGGAGATATGACATTAATATAAATTCCTGAGGATGTTAGCTTAAATATTACATAAAAAATGGGCCTTCTTTATGAGGCTTAAACCACTTGAAAGAAAACTAAAACACAATACTATATCCATTATAAATAGTTGTTCTTTCAAAATGCTATTTTATAGTAGGCTGAGCTGTCCTAAAAGCAGACATTTTCACTGTATAGGACAGATAGAACAAAAATTATGCAGTTTCATCAGTCATAAAGTTTCTGTCTTGCATACAGTTCTTCCAGTATCTAGTAGCTTGATCCTTGATAGGCCCTGATTGCTGAAATGTTAGAATGCTACATTAAATGGCAAGCTTGGGCACAGACCTAGAAATTAATCTCACCAGAACAGCAATATTCTGTTTTATGTTTCTTCCTGGCTTCCCAAGAAGCAGCGCTGTTTGCTAAATCAAATTATTTTGACTGTTTCTTAGCCAACATAACATGCAACCCTGAAGAATTCACATGTGCTAATGGGCAGTGCATTTCAAAATACTTTGCCTGCAACGGGCAGGAGGACTGCAGTGATGGGACCGATGAGGAAGGCTGTGCCACTTCTACCTGTGGAGCAGGGGACTTCCAGTGCACAAGCGAAAGTGACATCTGCATCCCAATTAACTGGGTGTGCGATGGGGAAGCCGACTGCACTGACCGGTCAGACGAATCTCCAGAACAGTGTGGCCATCAGCCTATCCAAACTGCGAAGTGCGGGGAGAGTGAAATGCTTTGCGATTCGGGGGATGAATGTTTTCACACGAAATGGCGCTGCGATGGTGATACGGACTGTAAGGATGGAAGTGATGAAATCAATTGCCGTAAGTAAGAAGCTGCCACTTGGCAGCAGAGGTTTTATTAGAAACCAAAATATTTTTTTTTAATTAGACTTGTTTCCCACTTTTCTTTCAGAAGCTTAAGGCAAAAAGTACATAGCCTCTTTTTTTACCCACAACAATCTTGGTTGGGTTGGGACAGTAATTTGTTTAAAGGTTCCTTACAAACTTTCATGGAGACAGGGCTACGGCTAAGGACTTTCCAGCCAGATCCACACTTTAGGCAATGCTCACTATTTTCATCCTAAAACAGAATTTAAGCAAAAAAGTGAATCGTGACAGAATCATAAGGCTCTGAAGAAAAATGTTATTGCTTCCATACATTGACTTTGAGATGTACACATATTTAAAATATCTCTCTCGTTGTGGTATCGTATGGATTTCTTCAGAAAATCTAAATAACCAAACTAAATAACTTATTGGGACAAAAAATTTCAATGGATCCACAAAGTGTTATGCTTTAAATGAATTTATTTATCGTAGTTTTCAGAAGTCTTTGCAAGTATCACTGACTGTATTTTAATTTTCCAGAGTTTTGTGATAATAAACTTTATAGTTAATACCAGGAATTGAGTAAGTTTGTATGTAAAATTTCTCTAAGAAAATTAATTTTAAGAAAAGTTCCTTTCTTAGTAAATGAAGTAAAGATACACTATTCAAATTTTCTTAATGGTTTGAATTGGAGACATAGATATTTTATGAAGAAATGACCAAACCTGGCTTCTTTGGAAGTCAGTTGGTATTGAGAATCATTCTTTTTGCAAAATATATTTAGATTTCCACATTTTGTTCAGTCTCTTAATTCCACAAAATTAATTCTGTTCCCATTGTGTGTAGTGAATATCCTAGTCCTCAAAATTCAAGTCCTTGGAAAAAGAAGATAAAAAGCCAGAAATTGGTGTTTATACCATTTGCAAAATTCTTCAGAATGATAGAGCACTTTTAAATGTGTACTTGAGATAATAGATATCAATTTCTTAACCATCAGATGGAAATGCCACTCTAATCCTAAGGAATCCCATATTAGCACATAGAAGACCTTTAATTTTGTAACGAATTGTTTCAGTTAAACTATTGGCATGAATAGCTGATCATCAATACTTATTTGACAGAAGTGTGGTCCTTAAATAGTATCTCCTCTATTCAGCTTCTCGGACCTGCAGACCCGACCAATTCAGATGTGAGGATGGCAACTGTATTCATGGAACCAGACAATGTAATGGTGTAAGAGATTGCGTAGATGGGACTGATGAAGTGAACTGCCATGTTGGTAAGCAATGAGAACTTTAAGAGTTTGCAGGTGTCAGTATGTAACCTGAATATGTAGGAGCCATGTTCCTTATGCTATGTTCTAGAGAATCTTGTGGTAATTTCCATGAGAGATTTCTTCAGTTGATAATATTTGCTCCCTGGATCATGACCTTTGAGACTTTTATGTTACTGCAGCTCAGTGTTACAACTTTCCTGATTTATCATAAATTAGTATTGATTCCCTGAAATGGATAATTGAGTTTTTTCCGCAAGGAGACACTAAGTTGGGCACAGAGCTATTTATTTAATTATGGCTTTTCTTTCCATCCTCCAGTTAATCAGTGCACTGGACCTGGAAAATTCTTGTGTGCTAGTGGTGAGTGCATAGATTTCAACAAAGTGTGCAACCAGAAACAGGATTGCAGGGACTGGAGTGATGAGCCTCTCAACGAATGCAGTAAGTTGTAGTTAAGAAAGCCAACTATAAGTAAAAATGTTTTCATCTGGTTCTAATGAAACAATTTCTCAATTCAAGGAATAATGCAGCACCTATTGTAATCGGCCACATTCCAATCCGGAAGCTCAATAGTTGCACACAATTGTACAGTTTTCCCTCTTCAAAAAATTTGCATCATTGATGCTTCCAAATAAATAACAACTTCAGTGGCATTACTACTTCTTCTCCTTTCCAGATGTAAACGAATGTTTGGTGAACAATGGAGGCTGCTCTCATATCTGCAGAGATCTGGTTTTAAGTTACGAATGTGATTGTCCAGCAGGCTTTGAGCTGATAGACAGAAAAACATGTGGAGGTAAAGATCTTGAAAAAGAAAACATTTCTGAAGTTACCCTTTGTTCATATTATGTTGCAGCTACGAGTATCTTTTTTTCCCCCTTAGACATTGATGAATGCCAGAATCCAGGTATCTGCAGTCAGATTTGCGTCAATACCAAACTGGGCTATAAATGTGAATGTAGTCGGGGCTACCGAATGGATCCACAAACAGGAGTATGCAAAGCAATTGGTAAGTAGTTTGAAACAAGTACCCAACTCAAATTCTGTCATAGGGTCTTGGATGGACTTGGACTTCTTAGATTGGTAAGATACTGATCAAATAGGATTGTATGCCCAATCCAGATCTATGGAAACAACATTTCCAGAATTGCCAGCTGGCATGGTTATACTTGAGAATCCCATCCAGGCTAACATGTTAAACTTACATTGCTGACAATCTTTGGAGTGTTATCAGCTGGCATTTGGATTCTTGAATACGTGATTCCAGTTAAGGTGGCTGAATACATGGATGGCTAAGCTGACCCCTGCATAAGGCTTGCAACTTGCTTTCCAGAGCTTTTGGGAAGAGCTGTTTCTTCAGCAACTTGCTGTAGGTTTTTATGCCTAGTTAATTTTTATACAAATTTACTCTTGCAGGAGGAGAACCAAGTCTGCTTTTTACAAATCGTTGGAACATCAGGCAGTTTGCTCTCGAAAGGCAGGACTACACCCAGCTCATAGGAGACTTAAGAAATGTGGTTGCTCTGGATGCCGACATGGCTGAGCATAAAATCTTTTGGGCTGATGTTGGACCAAATGCAATCTTCAGGTAAACCGACTATGTAAGCTCTTTCTGTGAGAGGGTAAAAACTTAACATATCTGCCATATCTTAAAAACCAATCTGTTTGTGTCAGTTCTTTATGATAAAAATGCTTCTGATTCATGATTAACATACAGCCTTTTTGCTTCCCTTGGGGTAAGTAACTTACTACTGAAATTTAGTAACATGTTTTCAATCTTTGCAGCACAATTGTTCTTTTTAAAAGGGAATAATGTGCACTAAAATAAGCATATCAAATTTTCAATAGCTTAAAGCACCTATTTTGAGTAGAGGGAGTAAGTCAAAGCTCCCCTCCCAATTTAAAAAGGATTAAAGAAATTAACCCTTCCACCTTCACTGCTTTGTCTCGGATTACCTTTCTTAATTCAGTCTCTAAACAAAAATGAATTCCTGCCACTCTTTATGGCTTTTCTTAGAGACACTGTACAGCATCTGACCTGCACTCTAGGTCTGATCAATTGTCTGAAGTGGGATATGTGACTCATTTATAGCTCTAATTTTTATAAGTCCAAGCAGAGAGGGTCACATTTTGGTTTCTTCTTGGCAGTGGAGTGAAGACAGCTGCCACTGGTGGGGCAGGATCTAAATAGGTCTGGTTCTTAGCTGCTAGCAGTCTGGGTTAATCTAAATCAGGCATGTTTAGCCTTGCAAGGAGAATCTTTCTTGTAAAATCTTGCTTTGTACCCAGCTTCCAAATGTCTTTTGCATTAACCAGCCATCATTAAAATAAAAATTAACAATATGTCTTGTTTCCACTGCTGTTATGTTTGATGAGCTCTTTATGCTGATCTAGGAGAATTCTAGTTGTAATAATTGTCTAAGTAAACTTTGAAAGCACCATAGAAGTTCTGGGCCAACTATATTCCTGACAGATTTTATCCGAAAAAGCCTTGTTTGAACAGAACTATCTGAATTTTGTAGGAAGCCGTTTTGGTGGCAAAAAAATTAAAAAAATAGTAAAAAATTGAGCAGTAGCTGAAGCTAAACTTCCAGGCAAGATCTTGGATTAACTTAGAACCAGACATGACCTATTCTTTGTGCCTTTGCCATATGCTTAAATATAGGATGTTGCATTCCCTGTGACTGCATTTAATGTAATGTTTCTCCCTAGTGCCTCAATTACTTCTAGTAACAAACTAGTGCGACATCGCCGGATTGTAGACAATGTACCAAGTCCTGGAGGAATCTCTGTAGATTGGATTTACAAGAACATCTATTGGACTGATTCCTCCCTGAAGTCCATTTTGGTGGCCAGCCTTGATGGCATTAAAAGGAAAGTCTTACTTAACACTGACTTAAGGGAGCCAGCGTGTATAACTGTGGATCCACTTTCTGGGTAAGCCCATATTTACATACTTAATATGGAAGTATTTGAGAACTAATTCTGAGAATTGTTAAGCCTCTGCACACAGATATGCATCCTCTTGAAATTAAATTCCGTCCGGGATTCCTGTGAGTCTAGAATCACATAATTTGTGGAGTGATACTGGAGGGTCTTCTAGGGAAGGGCTCATGCAGCTCAGAAGAAATCCTAAAGTGATTGTAATGTTACTTCAAAATCTCTTTCACAGCTGTGCTAACACCAGCAGCAATGTTGACAAAGGCATAGCAGGAGGTGGCATAGCAAGAATTGCTAGTTTGTAATATTAGATACTTGCCAGTGATATCTACACATGTTATTGAGCGTCTCTATTAATAGCTGTTGAGAAAACTCTGTGTTTCTTCTGAACATAGAACAATGCACTGACACAATAGAAAGCCTTAAGAAAAGTGAATTTTGGCATTCAGATTCTATAGGTGATATATGAGCTGTAAGGACAAATAATATTTTGGGGAGGGGGATTCTAATACTCTGGCAAGGAAGAATTTAAGGTCAAAAGTTAAGGCTCAGTTGAAGAAGAAACTTGTTTGAAAGGAGACGGTAGAAATAAAATAACTGTCTCACAAGAGTAGACTGATGACAGCTCTTACCTGGTTTCTCTTACAGCTTCATGTATTGGTCTGATTGGGGTGAACCAGCCAAAATTGAGAAAGCAGGGATGAATGGACTTGACAGGCAGCAACTTGTGACAACAGATATTGAAAGGCCCAATGGGATTGCACTAGGTATATTAATGTTATTCATACCACATTGGGATTCCTTTCTTAAGGAATCCTTGGAATTACTGATTAAATTAGACTAGTATATTAAGGGTTGAAGGACTTTCTGTAATGAAATACCATGTTAAAATGTTCTCTTTCTTTCCCACTCAAAATATCATTAATATCTAGCTTGGTGGTATTGACCTACCTGTATCAGAGGTGGTATTCAGCAGGTTCTGACCAGTTCTGGAGAAACGGTAGCGAAAATTTTGAGTAGTTCAGAGAACTGGCAAATACCACCTCTGACTGGAGATTTTAAAGTATCCTTCCTGGTCACACCCCCAAGCCACGCCCACAGAACCGGTAGTAAAAAAAATTGAATCCCACCACTGACCTGTATGTTGGCTTCTGAATGGCCATGGCCATCAGCTTCTGGCCGTGATAAGAATTATTTCAATCACTGTTTGTCATGGCTTTTATTTTACCCATTGTGTAGTCAAGGATGCTTCTTTATAGCTTCCCTAGACCTCCAGGTTTTAAAGAGAGTTGAAGTAAATTGGGAAGTTCTTGTTAAATCATGGCTCTTCTAGCCTAATTACTGACATGTGTTTTTGTTTAGATCGTGTTAAAAATCGTATTTACTGGGTTGACTCCAAACTACATAAGCTTTCCAGCGTGGATATAAATGGGCAAGACCGCAGGATTATATTCACATCCCATGAATTTCTTGCTCATCCTCTTAGTTTGACAATATTTGAGGTAAGAATCAACATTTGCAGGCATGTATTTTGAGAAGTTACAGGATCATATGAAAGGGGTAATTTACTAGTCAGCTGCCTCTAGTTCTTTTGAGGGATGGAGAAATTGCATTGTTAAAATTTAATAAACCAGAGGTCTCCAAACTTGACAACTTTAAGACTTGCGGACTTCAACTCCCAGAATTCCTCAGCCAGTTTTACTGAGGAATTCTGAGAGTTGAAGTCCACATGCAAAATCCTGGCATCATAATCTTACTTTTTTTTCACATAAGGAAAATAAGTTGGAGAAGCTAGACTTAGTATAGCTATTTTTCTTAAAAAAAAACATGCACCCCAAAAAATAGCCGCCTGTCCTGTCTCTTTTTATGATAATACTGCTATATTTCCTACAACCTTTAGGGTTGGTCTGGGTGGGGCAGGAAACAAAGTATGGGAGATAAAGTATGTCCCAGGTCACAAAAAGGTAGCAAATGTATAAGTTGTTGGAGGAAGAAAGATGAGTTCATTTGGAAGGGTTTTTTTTTTAACCTATAATTTGTAGTGATGGAATGCATACTCTTTAGTGTACATTCCACTACAAAAATATGAGGAAGTTAAAAAAAATCCTTCAGTTGAAATAATCACTCTTTTCTTCTTAGGACACGGTTTACTGGACAGACTGGGAAAACGAAGCCGTGTACAGCGCCAACAAATTTACAGGATCTGAGCTGCAAACAGTAGTAAACAATCTCTATGATGCTCGAGACATCATTGTGTATCATGAACTTGTTCAGCAGTCAGGTAATAGCGGGCGCAGGAGTAAAATTCCAAGCAAAAACTCTTTTGAGTTCTCAAGTACAGATGGGAGGAAAACACAGTACAGGTAGCCCTCCACTTACGACCATAGCTGAGCTATGAACAATCATGGTTGTAATCATGTCTGTCATTAGGTGGCTAACCAGTGAGTTCTCTGATTTTATAACTTTTTTATGGTGATCATAAAGCAAATGCCACAGTTTTTAAATGAATCCATTGTCTTCAATGGATATTTTTTGCTAGAAACCAGAAATGCTGGTCTGCCTGCCTGCCTGCCTGCCTCTCTCTCTCTCTCTCTCTCTCTCTCTCTCTCTCTCTCTCTCTCTCTCTCTCTCTCTCCCTCCCTCCCTCCCTCCCTCCCTCCCTCCCTCCCTCTCTCCCTCTCCCTCTCCCTCTCTCTCTATATATATGTATGTGTGTATATATGTATGTGTGTGTGTGTGTATATATATATGTGTGTGTGTGTGTGTGTGTGTGTGTGTGTGT
>BLBF01000004.1:48028327-48060755 GCA_015471245.1 Laticauda colubrina | reverse complement strand
AATGACGTGGGATAATACCCGAAGGAAGCTGAACAGCATGCATGCATGCATCCATCCATACATACAAATATATATGTAAATATATATAAATCAAGGTCACATGACTGCAGGATACTAAAAACAGCCATAAAAGTGATCACATGACTAAGGGTGGCCATTAGAAGATCATAAGCAGCCCTGGGAGATCTGTTCTAACTTTGGTTGCTAAGCAACCAGTCATAAGTCAAGGATGGCCTGTATTGTTTAGGCCTCCCTGAGGAGCCAAATGTTTGAATGATTTCAACATTTCAAAGTGCCTTGCAAATGTCCTCTAATATCAGAAATAGAAATACTGCCTTTAGGTGGGCAACTTGGGCAACTTCAAGTCCATAGGTCACAAATTTGCCTTAGTTGCCCCCTCCTGCTTTATAACATAAAGATTGGGTAACTCATCTTGAGCACTGAGTGTCCTGGAAGGGGGTAGGGGGTAGGGCATTCCTGTAGTGCCTTCATAACCTGATCTGAAGTGGAAAGCCAAGTGAGACATAATTGTTTCAAATAGTAAGGTCGCAGCCTTTGCTGCTTTGTTAGAAATTGTAGCCTTCCATCCTATGTTTAAAACTCTTCCACCCACAGGGAAAAACTGGTGCGAAGATGAGAACATGACAAATGGAGGCTGTGAATACCTTTGCCTGCCTGCACCCCAGATAAATAGTCGTTCCCCAAAGTATGCCTGCATGTGTCCTGATGGAGATGCCCTGCAAGACAATGGCTTGAAATGCAAAGGTATACTCTATGACTCTCTTTGTTGTTGTGCTGGAAGCACTTCCGTCCTGCCATCATGCACACAACTCTTGCTAAAGTATTAAGTTGGGCCATTAGACAGCATCTCGCCCGCCTGCTTCTGCATTTCATGGATACTGCATGCTGTGTAGAACATTAAATCTGAACATCAGCCTGATTTAATTATCAGCCATGATGTACTTGGGTACAAGCCATAAAAAGCTGCTTCTCTGCCAGGGGCTCATAAGTTCCTTGCCTCAAACTCTAATTGGCAATCATATGATTGTAATCTATGAAGAGGCAAGATGTTTTGAATAATCAAATTCTATGGAAATACTAATCCAGGGTCTTGGATTGCATAATTGCAGATGGCATTCTGATTTGAATATAAAAGCACAATAATATGCAAGTCAGCTATGGCACGCTAAAGAACAATGTGTTTTGTGTGCTGGTGGTGATATATTTGCAGCTTGATTGAAACAAATTTATGGCAACCCTTGAATGAGTAGGTCTTTCCATTCTGTTGAATTCAAACTGCAATCAATCCTTGCTTCGTTTTCCGCAATGATTCTGCTTACCGAACTGGCTAAGAAGTGATAGCATTATTATACCTGACAATAATGAAATCCTTGCCTGTTGGCTACTTCTTCATAGCACAATAAATCTTAACACCTTTCAGAGCCAGATTAACTAAGCCTGCATGCTCATGCTCATCTGCTGTGGGTATTCTACTTCCACCCCAAAAATGGGGAAAACAATGAAAAAGAGCCAATGCAGAGGTTCAAAGTTACCGATCTGTAATTTCAGGTACAGGAACTGCTGTGGCTTTCACTGAGACAAAAGAGAGCAGCAGAACAGACAAACCACCTGGACCACTTTCTGGAGGTATTGGTCCTGATCCAAGGCAGCTCAAAAGAATTGATAGTAAAGCAGGATAAATTAAGCCAAACCTCAGAAGCAGGAATGAGCAACTGTCTTGCTGGGATTATTTCAAGGAATGTGGAGCTAGACTGACTTGGCTTGATTTGGCAAACCATTTAAGTTCTTAAAAGAATACCTAGCAAAACTTTTGGTAAAGTTGTACCTTAAGCCTTGTTCGCAGCGTTCTTCACTGCCTAGGTAAAACATTCAAAGCAGCTAGTTAAAAGATACTGTTTTAGCAATCTAAAAGGAACAAAAAGCAGGAGAAAAAAAAAATTAAGTTCCAGACTTCTGCCGAAACCCCCCCCCCCCCCCCGAGTTAGAATCAACAGTCTTTTAAATAAAACAGATGAACTTGAATAAGAAGTTTGAATACCTTGGAAGCAAAGTCACACCTAGTTAGACTTCCTGCAGCCATGGGATGTGGAGCAGTGCTTGGCTAGATCTTTGTAAGGAGTTGAACTGCCTAAGTACTTGATCCTCCAGATTTAAAAGCAAGACCCAACTTAAACTCTGAAACAAATGAGCAGTTAAGCTGCTGAATTAACTGTAGTCAGTTCAGGGAGAGCTGCTAGGATTCTTCAAGTCATATAATATCTATTGGGCACTCCAAGTTCTGATAATCCAAAAACAAGGCTGGGTCCAAAAATAATCCCAGGGTGCAGCCCTAAGATGATCCTTCAGTCATATCAAAGGCTCATTACTTACTGCTGAGACTAGAATCTCTGATTTCATCTTGTCTGAGTTTTCAGCTCTTTTAACAGTATTTGTGGATGCTCCTTGGGTGGAGCTTAGCTGTCCTGCAATGTCTGTCCATCTCTGTTGGTCTATTGGTCCAATCTGTTCTTGTTATAGCAAGAAAGATGGTCATGTCAGAAGAGTGATGAAATTTGGAACAGATAATGGAATGATTGTTAATTGAATAGAAACTGCTGATATACAGCTAATATAAATCAAGGCCATTTCCTGAATTATGTCCTTTCTTTACTTGGGCAATGCTGTGTTCTAGATAGCAAACTTGATGAGATTATCCATAATGATAAATATATTGTGCTGTAAACCATACATTGTAAACATATTATAATCAATTTCTTTCCTTAGGTCAAAATCAGAGCAGCCCAGTATCAGAAGAGTTGGCTTCTTCCAGAAGTACGTCAGCAGCATGGGCTATTCTTCCTATCTGTAAGTAAGAGGTGGTGTCCTGAAATCAGGAGAAAACAACATTTTCAGCATGGTGTTTTGTTTTTTCCACCATGTTTCCCTTTGGGATATAAAATTCTTTTTGAAAAAAGCAACATATAGACATAATGGGAAGGGGCAAAGTGATCAGAGAGCCCAAATAGCATTGGAAGAAAATACATCTAGATCCTGACTTGGTAGAAATGCCCAATTGATAGTCTCCCCCTCGCCTCCCTTTCTCAGCCTAACTTGTCTTATGTGATTATTGTGAAGAAACAGAATGGAAGAAGAGACCATCATGAGATTCTTGAGGAAAAGGCATAGAATACAAGCAACAAAGTCTTAGTCTTTAAGTTTTACTGAAAACAGAATAGGCATGCCAGCTGAATGTTTAAAATCTCACAATTTCTCTTAGTACTATTAATAACAGCAGCAGCAGGAGCCTACTTCATGTGGCGCAACTGGCAACAGAGGAATATGAAAAGCATGAATTTTGACAACCCAGTGTATCTGAAAACCACAGAGGAAGATCTCTCCATAGACATAGGAAGACACAGCAGTACAGTTGGGCACACGTATCCAGCAGTAAGTGAACTCTTAACGTTTTCCAAAAGTCATGGTTAAAACAGGCAATTCTACTTGGTACTCAAAATATAAAGAATGTTTTTTTGGAAAAACCATGAAAAGCTTTTCATAGTTCATATGACATCTGAGTGGGGATCCCAACAACTGTTGTAGACTGTCTTTATTCCAGGATATAGATCTTTAAAGATTAATCCACCTGGTTAAATCTCAAATAAGTCCTGAAGCTTGTGATAGATTGTTAACAGCTATCTATACGGTCACTAAGAATCAATGCTGACTTAATGGACTATAATCAGTCAGTAAGTTTCTAAATCCCAACCAGTTTCTGCAAAAAATTGCTTTTCAAGTGAAGGCTTTAATCAATACATGTTTAAAGCTTAACAGTGGCACTTGATGTAAAACTATCAGACTGGAGTTTCAGCAGTTATTTCCTCAGCTCCACTCCTTGGTTAAAAGGATATATGGGGTGTGTTAATGAGAACTGATGACACAGACAAGCTTGTGTTCATATAGTTTGCAGGGATGGGGTGGAGGAGAGATTACTGATGACATGGGCCACATTTCACATTTGGAAGAAAGTGAGCAGAACATGCTGGATAGGAAATATTTTTTCTGTGAAGATGTTGCAGCACTGGGTGGTATGGTCAATTTGTTAAGCCACAATTGCATTTACAATGCAGTTTTATGTGCTTTTGACTTCAAATGAAGGGATGGTACATTACTGAAATGTAATGGGAGTCTTGGAGGTTTCAGGTTACCTTCAGCAATAAACAGCTGATCCCTAAACCTTACCTGCCTGAAGTACAGGTGCATTCATCTGGGATATAATATTTCTTTTCTCTACAGATATCAGTTGTAAGCACAGAGGATGATTTATCATGAATCTAGTCTACACTTGCATTCTACACTTTTGCATGGTAGCCAGGCAGTGGCTGAAGAGATCCTTGATGAAGGCACAGGTGGAACAAGTTCACAAAAAACACACTTTCATACAAAGTTGTAAAGATCTGTGTTCACTATCAACTTTTGATGGTTCTTACTGACCTGTAACCCTTGAATAAACTAAGTATTCCCACCACTGGCTATGTATAAAGCACTTTCCAAGAAGCCATATTATAGTAAGTGCTTCAGAAGTACTAGCTGTAAATAATTGTACAGGCCCAATTGTAAATCATCCGGGGAGGGGATAGTTTATTATGCACTTTGGAATAACATTTCAATGTAAATTATTGTATAATTTTTTTCAATGTTTGGAAAATGGCAATAGGAGAAAACGGGTTACTCAAGATTAATTGCCAAAAATTTGTAAACTAACTTTTGTATGAATTGTGAATTTGTCCTCCCTGAACCACCTACAGGGGTGTGCAGAGGACAACTGCTCTGTATCAGAAATCACTGTAAATTTCAACACTGAAATGAAAGAGACAAAACTCTGTATTTTGACTTGACTCGTTCTTCTTAAGATCGCTTGGTACATGGGTGGAACTCCAATTGAACTGATCTAAGCAACAAGGGAAAATTAAACTCCATTCCCATAAAGGACTCTGATATGATACTTAAAAGCCAAGTAGTAGATATGTGTAACTTCTTAAAGAAATGGCTTCCATATCACTAATCCAGTCAACAAACCTTATTTATATAGTGGTACCCTGTATGATGGTATTCAATTGCTTTGAAACACATCCAATTTGGTCCTCAACACATTTTGACACAAAAATTATGTCATCTTACTCATTTGTTTTGTGCTCAATGCACAAGTAAGAACTTGTCATTGTTGGCTGTCTTATGACTCATTACATTATTCCATATGGGAAAAATTTGGTACTCATTTTTGCGTTTCAATTAACAATGAATAGCAAAGGTTCCATGGTAAAGAGAAAAGAAATTTGAAATCTTAACTTCAATAATCTCATTGTTATTAAGGTATCCATAAGGGATTGCCCAGAATTGCGTTTGACTTCAAATATAAAGGTGTTCTGCTATTTAGAGGATGCCAAGACTTTTAGTGTACATGTTATCTGCCTGCTAACCTTTTTGGCAGGTTAACCCAAAATTCACTTACAAGATTTTGTCTTGTGAAAAACTTCCAACATAATACTTACATTGCTTCTAGAAGGTAGGCAAACAAGCAAATCTACTGAACATTGAGTGCTTGAGCTCAGTTAATATTTTTGCACAAAAGTTACAAAGAGCATAACTGAGCAAACAACTCCTTGTAATAAAATACTGCAGTATAAACACATTTATCTTGCTCCAAACGGGTGAAAAGATAAGGTACTTGATAGTAAAAAAGAGAGAGAAATCTCATTATTTTCCCTGGTGGTATATAAATATTTTTTAGCCAAATTAATGTGGAGTTAATCCTAGGACATTGTGCATGGATATAAGGAGATGCATATATGATGAGTGAAGAGAGAAAAGGCATTTACACACTCAATCCAATAATTTTCTCAAACCTGATGCTTTCTAGATGTTCAGCCATTCTGACTAACAGTCCCCTAGCAGTGCTGTTATCTTCTTGGGTAATGAAATGTCTGCAAGAAAACAACCAGGCTCAGAGAACACTAAGGATCTGAACAGTCCCATGCTGACCATTGATGGAAACTGCATCTGATGGGCATCAGAATGAGGGAATTGCTCAAGGGATGGTGCAGAAAGACATTTACCAGAAGACCCATCCAAGTAGCCAATAGGGAGATAATGGAAGAGTTCGTTTTTCTGGATTCAATTGCTGGCCAGGTCTGCATATCGTTTTTCCTTCATCTTTTTCTTCATGTTTGGTACATTGTAAAGCAGCAATCCCAAATCTAACCAACCCAGGAGAAAATTTTTGATTTCCTTTCACATTTAATTAAAATTTAAAATGGGCAATCTCATTGTTCTCCAATCATACATTTAATGTTTTCAGTTACATTAAAATTTATAATTTGGTACAAATCATAAAAGGATTTCTACTTTTAGTCAGGCTTCCCCAGCATGTAACCTAGGGTTGTTTAATGTTGGCAACTTTTAAAACTTGTGGACTTGCAACTCCAAAAATATGGCTTGGAATTCAGGTTGGAAGTGGGCTCCTGGGCTCCCAGTTTCTTACCAACTTTTGTTTAATTGAGCATTTTTCTTTTATAAAACATACTGGGAAATATTGTGCCTGTGGAATTATTTGATGATAGTGAATCTTTTTCAATTATATTGAATCTTTTCCTTAAAATAAGGAAAAGTGCCTTTTGAGCCAATATTTAACCTTCCATTACTTGTTAAAGCCCATGTCACACTGAACCAACGGATGCAAAGAGGATGTAAAACGGACAAAAAACCTTGCCATCCGTTCGAAAACGCGATGTACTCACTGCCTCCGTTTTGCTTCCTCTCTATCCATCCAGCATCTGTTTATTGACGTTTCATTCGCTCAGAAAGTTTTGGGCTGCCTAAAACTTTTGTGCGGAAAATGTATCCAGTTCGTCCGTTCTGCATCCGCTACGCAACCGTTATGCATCCGTTACGCATCCGCTATATCCGCTAGGCGTCCGCTACGCATCCGCGCAACTCCATCCGCCCGGATGCAGAACGGATGCCTAGCGGATGCAGAACAGAAACAAAACGTTTAAAATGGAAAAAAACGTTTGCAGAGGGGACCTATCTCGGATATTAAGGATGTCTAGAGGATGCCTAGAGGATGCCTAGCGGAAAACCTATACTGCCTATAAAAAGGGGGAGCAACTCGCCTGCATCTCACTTTCAGAACAGCAGCCCAGCGGTGCAGACCTCTGCAGCCTTCATCTGCCTCTTCCTCTTCCACAGCATCCAGTCATGTCCACCGTGGATTGTAACAAAGTCCTTTCGGCAACCCCTGCCCAACGACACACAAGATGTGCCCTACTTCATCGTGGGGGATGACGCCTTCTCCCTCACAACCTACCTCATGAAGCCCTACACCTCCAGACTCCTCACCCGTGAAGATCTTCAACTACAGGCTGTCCAGGGCAAGGCGGGTTGTGGAGAACACCTTTGGCATCCTGGCCAACAGATTCCAGGTACTTCTCACCACCATGCAGCATCGCCCACAGACCGTGAGGAACATCGTGGAAGCTTGCTGCATCCTGCACCATCTCATGCGCACCCGCTACCCAGTCTTGCAGAACAGGCTCGTGGACCTCCAGCAAGGCAATGGGGACATGGAGCCTGGGGAATGGAGGCAAGGGTGAAACCTGATCGACACTGAGGATGTGCAAGGCCCCAACAGAGCCTCACATGAAGCGAAGAAGCAGCACAACCTCCTGAGACACTGGTGCAACTCCCCAGCTGGAGCAGTGGAGTGGCAAGACAGGATGGTAGATGCTTAATGGATGCTTCCTTCACCCTGTCTCATCACACGGATGAGATTGGGCCATGTATGTTTGGTTGGCCTACAATGAACAGGGCGTTTAATAAAGAGTTGTGTTTATGTTGACATGTGTGGATAATTATTACATTATTATTGATAATAAAGGGCCGTAAGTGTGGCACCTGGGAGGGTGGACCATACAGTCCCACTATGCTTGCACTGGAGGTTTATCTATCGCACTGCTATCCTAACCCATCCCACAGCTATTACCCATCCCACAGGTATCCTAACCCATCCCAAAGCTATCCTTACCCATCCCACAAGCATGCAAAGGCTTAAACCATTTCTAAAAGTTTCCAGCAAGACTTTATTAAAAAAAAGAAATGAAGCAAGTGTGTGAATCATAAATAGACTTTATTAACAACAAGCTATAAGACAAAAATGAGTCTCTGGCACTCCTCTTGGTCGCTCAGTCTCAGGGGTGAAGGGTGCAGGTGCTGTGGAGGTGGCTGGTGCTGGAGTGCTTGTCATCAGCTCCTCCAGAAGCAGAAGCCCCAGCCCCAGAAGAGCGAGCCCGTGCTGCAGAAGCCCCAGCAGAACCAGAGTGAGGGCCAGGGGGCGGGATGGTAGCCCTGTCCCTCTTGCCAGGGCTGGCAGCAGATGGCTGAGGCTTGCTGTGCTTCCTCGTGGTTGTGGGGTTGCTGGCTGGCAGGGAGGCTGGCAGGAACCGAGGCTGGCACCAAGGCAGGCACCAAGGCTGGCAGGGAGACAGGCACCAAGGCAGGCACCAAGGCTGGCAGGCACCAAGGCTGGCAGGAAGGCTGGCACCAAGGCTGGCAGGGAGGCAGGCACCAAGGCTGGCAGAAAGGCTGGCAGGCAGGCAGGCACCAAGGCCGGCAGGCAAACATGAACCAAGGCTGGCAGGAAGGCAGGCAGCAAGGCTGGCAAGCAGACCGGCTGGCAGGAAGGCTGGCAGCAAGTCTGGCAGGGAGGCTGGTAGCAAGGCTGGTAGCAAGGCTGGCAGCAAGGCTGGCAGGCAGACATGCAGGCAGGGCAGGCAAGGCAGTCGAAGTGTCTGGCAGCAGGTCTTTCCTCTGAATGGCGACCTGCTTCCGAGCTGCTTCCGTTATATCCGCGGGGCTGACGCAATGCATCCTCCCCGCATGCGCAATTAACGCCAGGCATCCATTAGGCTTCCGCTGTGCATCCGCTGTGCATCCGCTTCATCTGTTCGGCGTCCGCTCTGCATCCGCTGTATCTGTTTGGCGTCCGCTTTGCTGAGCCCCCCCGGAAGCCTAGCGGACGTGCCATCCGCTCCCATCCGCTTCCATCCGCTGGGCTTCTGTTCCGCATCCGCTTTGCATCCGCCCTGCGTCCTCCCCACGTCCGTGTTATCCGCTCCAGTTATGCAAATTTTTGCCCCTTTTGAGAGCGGATAACAATGGATGGAGCATTTTGCTCGTCCGCTGTGTCCTTTTTGCATCCGTTGGGCAGTGTGACATGGGCTTAAGAGTAGGTAATGTGCATCACTCATTCACAAAAATATTGAGTAGTTATTTCTAAAATAGTATGCATGCATAGAAATAGCCATTCTATTGTGAAGTCTACCTTGACTGAATTACAGTGTTTTAATTCCAATGAAAAATCTGGTATTTGTTTTATGTCTATAATTGAAAGGCGAGAGTGTATATTCAGTCAACTTGGTTTATTCTACAAAATAACAGAAAAGTGTTTAGAGAGGGCAAGGCACTGTAGGATTGCAAACCAGGTACTCTCTGCTTGTCTTTCTCTCTTCTAGCTTGAATTCTCTTCCTCAGCATGGTGTGCCATTAACACAAGTATATGTGGGGAGGCAAGCCATGTTCCCCAGCATGTAACCTCGGGCTGTCCAACCTTGGCAATGTTAAGATTTGTGGATTCCAAGTTCCAGAATTCCCCAGTTCAGATATTAAGTGGCTACAGCTGAATGGAAAAAAAAGGAGCATTGAGAACATAAGCAGTCATTCTCAAGGACTCTTTCATGCCATGCATCGATTTCTTTTTGGCTTTTAAAAATCAGGCACCCCTGTTAATTCCTTTCTGAATGAAGCATTCGTTCAGCTAAACCTACAGAAAAGCTATTGTCATATTTGCCTAAGTATAAGAAGCATATTTTGAGTCAACAAAGCCTCGCATTAGAAAAGATTTTTAAAACTTGCTTTTTTGACACAAAAAATGAATAATCTGTGTTACAGATGTATATTTTCATGATGGTTGGTAAGTACAAGACTCTTAACCTTCAAAACTCTCTCTTGTCATGTATTCATATCCCAGCATTAGGTGACAGTTTATTAGTCTGTCAGGAAATAAGAATTCCGTGGTGTTAACTTTCCATCACTTCATACTGATGTTTGATCTGCTGAAAGCATAAGCAGCAATGGCAAGATGTATAAAAGCAAAGACTCCTGGCTTCCGGTTTGAGTTCCTTCGGCGACAGACAGAAATCCATGACTGTGCACGGTGTCAGTCTGGGCTCGCCGCGAGAGCACCCCGAGCCGGCTGGTTTTGGGGCTAAGCCACCCCATAGAGATGGTGAAGAGGGGGGAGACTGCCAGCAGGGTTGAGGAGAGCCACATCTCTCCTTCTTAGCTGGCCATTACTCCCTTTCCCAAAGGCGGTTGCAGCAATAGTCAGAAATGGCCACCACAAAGAAAAACTCGACCAGAAAAGAATGTGCAGGAGGAAGATAAGTGAAAGTTTTGGCTGACCGGGTTAAATTGCAAACGTAACAACTAAGGTACCCTGGAATTTAAACTTCCAAAAAAATAACATCGCTCCCAAAGAAGAGTCAGAAGCAGCGAAGGAAAGTGAAAAGGGAAAGGTTTGGATTTTTTTTTTCTTCCATCCTTTTCCCTATACTGGCAACGAAGAGACTTAAATAAGAAATTGGAAAAATCCGCTTTGACATCAAAGAGGCTATTAAGCTGAAAATAAAACAAAATCTCAAAGGGATAATAATGATTTCTGGACACTAAAAAAATCTTTTTTATAAGCAGGAAGGGAGAGAAAAAGAATAAAAGGGCAGGATCTGGAAAGTGGGAGGAGACCGTCTGCAATTAAAAGGAATTAAAGCCCATGTCACACTGCACCAACGGATGGAAAGAGGATGTAAAACGGAGAAAAACACTTGCCATCCGTTGGTTAACGCGATGCTTCTGTTTTGTACTCACTGCGTCCGTTTTTCTTCCTCTCTATCTGTCCAGCATCCGTCGACTGACATTTCATCCACTCAAAAAGTTTTGAGCTGTTCAAAACTTTTTGAGCAGAAAATGTATCCAACACGTCCATTCTGCATCCGCTAGGCATACGGGGAACATCCGTTCTGCATCCATTATGCATCCGCTACATCCGCTAGGCATCCGCTGCGCATCCACGCAACTCAAATCCGCTCCAACAGAAAGCGGACAAAGGGAGGAAGTGGAACGGACGTGGAACGGACACACAGCATTAGTAGCACGGACGGAGAAAGGATGAAAGCGGATGCAGCTCACATACAAAGCATTTAAAATGGAAAAAACGTTCGAAGAGGGGACCAATCTCGGATATTAAGGATGTCTAGAGGATGTCTAGAGGATGCAAAAGGACACATAGGGGAAAACCTATATTGCCTATAAAAAGGGGGAGCCACTCACCTAGATCTCACTTTCAGTCCAGCAGCCCTGCTGTGCAAACCTCTGCAGCCTTCATCTGCCTCTTGCTCTTCCACAGCATCCAGTCATGTCCACCATGGATCGTAACACAGTCCTTTTGGTAGCCACCATCGTTCTGCAACAGTGCGAAGCCATCTACAGGCTCTTTCAACTCTACTACGGGAAGAAAAAGAGGCAGCCAAGAAGCGTCTGGGTCCAAAGATGGATCGGGAGAAGAGTAGAGTACAGACTGTACAACAAGCTGATGGTGGAGCTGAGGAACGAAGACCCTCGTGCATTCCAGAACTTCATGAGGATGCCTCCAGCCATGTTTGACAAAGTTGTGCAGTGTCTGACACCCAGGTTGACCAACCAGAGTGCCAACTTCCGGCCCAGCCTGGACCCTGGGCTCAAGGTGGCACTCACTCTGTGCCACCTGGCCTCCAGGACCACCTACAGGAGCATGCAGTACGGCTGGAGGGTGCCACACAACACCATCAGCATTGTGGTCAGAGAAGTGGTGCAGGCCATCATCGAAGAATACAAGGAGGAGCTCCTCCAGTGCCACTCCACTGAAGAAGGATGGAAGAAAGTTGCAGAGCAGTGGTAACAGAAGTGGAACTTCCCACACACCATTGGAGCCATAGATGGGAAGCACGTGGCCTGCAAAGCTCCAGCCAAGTTGGGGTCCACTTATTTCAACTACAAGGGCTTCTTCAGCATCGTCCCCTTCGCCATGGTCGATGCTGACTACAAGTTCATGTACATAGATGCTTCAGGCAACGGGTCAGCTTCAGATGCCCAAGTATATAACGCCAGTGACCTCAAGGAGGGGCTGGAACGCAACCTCATCATGGGCTTCCCAGATCCAGACCCCCTGCCCAACGACACGCAAGATGTGCCCTACTTCATCGTGGGGGATGACGCCTTCTCCCTCACAACCTACCTCATGAAGCCCTACACTTCCAGACTCCTCACCTGTGAAGAGAGGATCTTCAACTACAGGCTGTCCAGCGCAAGGTGGGTGGTGGAGAACGCCTTTGGCATCCTTGCCAACAGGTTCCAGGTACTTCTCACCACCATGCAGCATCGCCCAGAGACTGTGAGGAGGATCATGGAAGCTTGCTGCATCCTGCACCATCTCATGCGCACCCGCTACCCAGTCTTGCAGAACAGGCTCGTGGACCTCCAATAAGGCAATGGGGACATGGAGCCTGGGGAATTGAGGCAAGGGCAAAACCTGAAAGACACTGAGGATGTGCAAGGCCTCAACAGAGCTTCACGTGAAGGGAAGAAGCAGTGCAACCTCCTGAAACACTGGTGCAACTCCCCAGCTGGAGCAGTGGAGTGGCAAGACAGGATGATAGATGATTAATGGATGCTTCCTTCAGCCTGTCTCATCACACTGATGAGATTGGGCCATGTATGTTGGATGGGCCTACAATGAACAGGGCATTTAATAAAGAGTTGTGTTTATGTTGACATGTGCGGATCAATGCTTACATTGTTATTGACAATGAAGGGCCATAGGTGTGGCACCTGGGGAGGGTGGATCATACAGTCCCACTATGCTTGCACTGGAGGTTTATCTATCCCACAGCTATTACCCATCCCACAGGTATCACTGCCCATCCCACAGCTATTACCCATACCAAAGGTATCCCTGCCCATCCCACAGCTATTACCCATCCCAAAGGTATCCATTTCCATCCCACAGCTATTATCCATCCCAAAGGTATCCCTGCCCATCCCACAGCTAATACCCATCCCAAAGGTATCCCTGCCCATCCCACAGCTATTACCCATACCAAAGGTATCCCTGCCCATCCCACTGCTATCTTAACCCATCCCACAAGCATGCAAAGGCTTAAACCATTTCTAAAGTTTCCACCAAGACTTTATTCAATAAAATAAATGAAGCAAGTGTGTAAAGCAAAGATAATCTTTATTAATAACAAGCTGTAAAAGAAAAATGACCCAAGTCAAGTGTCCAAATAAAGTCTACAGGTAGCCACCCAGTCTCTGGCACTCTTCTCTGTCACTCAGAGGTGTGCCCAGTCTCAGAGGTGAAGGGTCCAGGTGCTGTGGAGGTGGCTGCTGCTGGAGTGCTGGTCTGTGGTGTCATTGGGGTGCCTGGCCCCGAGAGGACAACAGGGGACGGTGTGTTGAGGAAGCTCTCAAACAGCTGGCTCAGCCCCGTGATGTTGAGAGCTCCTTCCTCCATGCCTTGGGGTGTCAGCCCCAGTACCGACGACAAATGTACTGAGGCCGGGCTTGGCTGTGGGGTGGAGGAAGGAGCAGTGTAGTGGGGCTGTGTGGTCTACAGCTGGGTGAGGACTGGCGTGGGTGGCATCTGTGGCATGGGTGGTATCGGTGGTGTCGGTGGCATCAGTGGCGTGGGTGGCATCGGTGGCATCAGTGGAACAGGTGGCAACGGTGGCATCCGATGAGCCTGTGCCTGGACTGGGAAGGGCTGCTGCCTGTGCTGCTGGACCTCCTGGTAGCCGTAGCCCTGGTAGGTGAGGGCCTTTGGAAAGCTTTGGAATGGGAGGGACATCACCTGGGGTGGAGGAGCAGACCTGGACTGGGTGGGAGCAGGTTCATCTGGATCTAGAGGGTTGTGAAGCAGATCGGTGATCCTGTCCTTCACCACCTGGTACTGGGATTCCACCATGTCCGTGAGGGTCTGGTTGACATAGGTGAGGAAGGGCTTGCGATTGGAGGATGGGGCGTTGGTGTGTACCAGCTGAGAGAGGAGATCTATGCTGCTCCTAATGGTGTCTCTTATCTCCAACAGGACAGTGTGGCTCTGTCCCTCCTGTCTGGCTCTCTGCCTTTCTGTGGAGGTGGAGCTGGGGGTGGATGCGGGTTGGACTGTGGTGGAAGGCCGTCCCCTTTCTCCCACTGCGCCAGGGAGTCCTCCACGTGCTCCGCCACAGTTAGAACAGCTGTGGGGGGGTTCTCTGCTGTGGGACGCTCCACAGAAACCTGCCTGGAGACAGGAGCTGACTCTCGGCCGGAAGAGGACTGGCTCTCAGCAGGCTGCCTAAGAGAGAGGGTTGTGAGAGGGGCTGCTCCTCGGTGGCGGATCTCACCCTCCAGGAAGCTGCACTTGGCCATGACGTAGGTCTCTCTGTCTGTCAGCTTGAACGTGGCCTGGCCAGATTTCTTGAGGTGCAGCTTCCCATACCAGGTGTGCATATGTTTCCACCAGCCGAGGAGTACCTCCAAAGTGTAGCCCAGGCTCTCCGCCTTCTCTCTCCAAGCAGCCTGCTTCCTTTTGGTGTCCCTATAGAGCCTGTGTCCCTTCCGCCATAGATACTCATTCTCTCTCAGCCACTCCAGCACCTCATCCTCATGTTTCTCCTCGATGGAGTATTGCCTCCTCTCCCGTTCTCGCATATGCCTCTTCCTCCCTTTGGCAGGACCACATGGGCCCTCATCAGAGGGGCTTCCAGGTTGTAGGGGCTGCTCCTCCACACCACCAGCAGCAGCAGCACCAGCAGGATCAGCAGCAGCAGCAGCAGCACCAGCAGCAGCAGCAGCACCAGCAGCACCAGCAGGACCAGGATCAGCAGCAGCAGAGTAAGCACCAGTAGCGCCAGCAGGACCAGGAGCACCAGCAGGACCAGGAGCACCAGCAGGACCAGGAGCACCAGCAGGACCAGCAGGACGAGCAAGACCAGGAGCATGAGCAGGACCAGCAGGACCAGCAGGATGAGGAGCAGCTTCAGCAGAGTAAGCACCAGCAGAAGCAGCACTGCCAGAAGCAGCTTCAGCAAAGTAAGCACCAGCAGAAGCACCACCGCCAGGAGCAGCATCAGCAGAGTAAGCAGAGCAGAAGCACCACCGCCATAAGCAGCATCATCAGCTCCTCCAGTAGCAGAAGCAGCAGAAGCACCAGCCCCAGAAGAGCGAGCCCGTGCTCCAGAACCCCCAGCAGAAGCAGAGTGAGGGCCAGGAGGTGGGAGGGTGGCCCTGTCCCTCTTGCCAGGGCTGGCAGCAGATGGCTGAGGCTTTCTCTTCTTCCCCATGGTTGTAGGGTTGCTGGCTGGCAGTAAGGCAGGCAGGCAGGCTGGCAGGAAGGAAGGCAGGCAGCAAGGCTGGCAGGCAGGCAGGCAGGCAGCAAGATTGGCAGAGAGGCTGGAAGGCAGGCTGGCAGCAAGGCTGGCAGGCATGCAGGCAGGCAGGCTGGCAAAGCAGGCAGGCTGGCAAGGCAATCGATGTGTCTGGAAGCAGGTCTTTCCTCTGAATGGTGACCTGCTTGCGAGCTGCATCCTTTTATATCCGCGGGGCTGACGCAATGCATCCTCCCCGCATGCGCAGTGAACGCTAGGCATCTGCTAGGCTTCCACTAGGTATCCGCTAGGCTTCCGCTCTGCATCCGCTTTATCCGCTCGGCGTCCATTCTGCATCCGCTCTTTCCGTTCCGTGTCCGCTTTGCTGCGCTCCCCCGGAAGGCTTGCGGATGTGCCATCCGCTCCCATCCGCTTCCATCCGCTAGGCTTCCGTGGAGCATCCACTTTCCAATCGCCCTGCATCCTCCCCCCGTCCGTTCCTTTCCGTGTTATCCGCTCTGGTTATGCAAATTTTTGCCCCTTTTGAGAGCGGATAACAACGGATGGAACATTTTTCTCGTCCGCTGTTTCCTTTTTACAAACGTTTTGCATCCGTCGGCCAGTGTGACAGGGCCTTTACAGTAAAACTTCAACAAGACTTCTAAAAGATACATTTTACCTGAAACTTTGTAACTAAACAGTAGAAGCCCAGGAAGAGAAAGTGAAAAAAAAAAAAAAGAGCAAAAAGAAACAGCTTGCGTGTATTTGGATTACTTGGTGATCTTTGGATTCTTGGTTATTGCATTTGAATGACTAAAATTAATCAGGTGGTTGTTTAAAAATTTATACAATGGCACTACCTCTGGATGAATTGAAAATGGAACTTAAAAAGTATAAAGAAGATGCACAAGAAGAGAGGGGTTCTTTTGGCTTCGCTTTTCAATTCTTAGAAATAGAGATTTGGAACTATGAGAAACAACAAGAAACGTCTGCAATACAAGAAGACTGGGACAAAGAAGGAGCCATCTTTAATGAACAAGTAATTCTATGTGAGGAAAAAAAAGGAAAGGGGAGAAAGAGAATGGAGAATTTAAGACTTAAAAAAAACAACCAAAGAAAAGAAAAATAATTTGAAAAATAAGTATAATACAGGAAAGCAACAGAAGTGGGAAATACAGAGGAGAAAAACAGGTAGAGAGACAAGGGGGTAAAAAGGGGAGAGGGAAGAAGGAAAGGAAAAGAAGTTACAAAGGACTGGAACAAGATACAGAGAAACAGGACCTATTATGGATAATGGGTGGAAATTTAACTGAAAAAGGGATTCTGTAAAGGTACATAAGATTGTATTGTTATATTAGTAACAGAAATAACTTTAGAAAATTGGAAACAATGTATGATTAAAATGAGGGATAAAATAGTGTAATTTAGTGAAATGTTTGTTAATAAAATAAGTGAAATAAAATATTTGAGAAAATTGAATTAGGAAGGGATGGGAGCATTTTAATTAGTTAACGTTTTATAAAATATATGTGAAGAGGGGGGGGAATTAATTATGGAAAGCTTATAATTGTTCCCATAGAAGTATGATATTTAATTGAAAAGTAATGTTTTAGAAGTTAGATTTTAATGAATATTAATATTAATGATAGAATTGAATTGGAATGGAATGTATTGTTTTAATTACATATATTTATCATCTTTTTAAAAAAGAATATAGTGTGTATTTTAAGAATGTACCAAGCAGAATCTGAATGGAAGTTATGTATTATATTGAATGTTATAACTTTAGGGTATATATTGAAACCTAAATAAGAGTTAAATGGATAAACTTAAAAGATATAAAGGCGTCATACTCCAATCAGTAACTACAGGAGAAACTTTGTTGAATGAGAAAAGATAATAGATAATTGAAACAGGACAGACAAAAAATAGAAATATAATTATTTGAATTGAGACGCGATAATTAAAATTGAGAAAATTAAAAGAGGGGAGAAGCTATGCAGAAAATGTAAAATAATAATAAGATATGGAATAGAACATAAAAATGAACATGAAATTGAATTTGTGTCTGAACGAAGAAATGTAACCTGGGATTATGCTACTTTTTTAAAAGATGTTTTATTTTTTATTTTTTTTGTGCAAACTCAAATAAATTTTTTTTTTAAAAAAAAGCAAAGACTTCTTCAAACCCAGTTTAACTCCTTTGACTACACAGACTTTGGCAGTAGAAGTATTTTCCTTTTTCCCATTTTTTTTTTTCAACTCCCAATCTAGCCTATGGACTCCCATCCAAGTCTTCATCAGTCCAACCCTGCATTAGTTGGCCAATTTTTAAAAAAAAAATAGTGGAAATATTCTAAATTCAAGCATTACACTGAAATTCTTTGGCCTCAAAGATCGTATTACTTGCCTTAAAACATGACTGTTTGCAGTGTTTTTTATCAATAGATTTCTTCTAATTTATATGCCTAGGAACAAGCGTACAAACGCTCGATGCCAGATTTAGAAAACATATACCTTTGAGCCAACACAAAATGCTGCAGGATAAAACATGTCTCCAAAGTCTATGAGAGGTGACTAATATGTGCTTTGAGCTTTCCAATACAATAAGAAGGATACAGTACCTTTTGGGACAGAAAACTGCATCGGACTTTTAAGCAATGTATATACTGGTATATAGCTTTTCGCTATATAAAGTTTTTAATCCTGCTTTTATTTTTACAAATAACTCAAGGTGATGACCATACCTAATGCTCCTTCCTCCTATTTTCTCCACAACCACCAGCCTGTGAGGTGGGTTGGGGTGAGAGTGAGTGACTGGCTGGCTTTCATACCTAAGGCGGGACTAGTACTCACCATCTCCTCTTGATTGGCCCCAATCAGCTGTCTTTCATGCACAAGGTGGGACTAGAACTTACAATTCCCCAATTTCGGAGAGTAGTGCAGAAGCAACTACCTGTTCCCAGCATTTGACTGTGATCCCACAAATAGATGAGGCACCCTGCAAAACAGTCAATAGCTGTGATATGTTTGTGTGTTGGGACAGGGAGGATATATTTGCTAGCTTTACAAAGAAGAGTTATGTAGTGTGCTCCCTCTGGAGTTGTGCTCAAATCTCACTCTCTCCTTTTTATGAACAGAACCCAGACCTTCCTCTTTAACTGGGTTTTTTTAATTTAAATCAAAGATTGTGTGAACTGGGTTTAATCAGATCTTAACTGTCTAAGTTAACTTACTAAAGGCTCTGTCACACTGGCCGACAGATGCAAAACGTTTGTAAAAAGGACACGGCAGACTAGAAAAATGTTCCATCTGTTGTTATCCGCTCTCAAAAGGGGCAAAAATTTGCATAACCAGAGCGGATAACATGGAAAGGAACGGACGGGGGGAGGACGCAGGGAGGATGGAAAGCGGATGCTCAACGGAAGCCTAGTGGATGGGAGCGGATTGCACATCCGCAAGGCTCCCGGGGGACCGCAGCAAAGCGGACGCGGAACAGATACAGCGGATGCAGAGCGGACGCCGAGTGGATGAAGCGGATGCACAGCGGATGCCGAGCAGATGAAGCGGATGCACAGCAGAAGCCTAGCGGATGCCTAGCGGATGCCTAGCGTTCACTGCGCATGCGGGGAGGATGCATTGTGTCAGCCCCGCGGATATAAAGGGAAGCAGCTCCCAAGCAGGTCACCATTCAGAGGAAAGACCTGCTTCCAGACACAATGACTGCCTTACCAGCCTGCCTTGCCAGCCTGCCTTGCAAGCCTGCATGCCTTGCCTTCCTGCATGCCTGCCTGCCAGCCTTGCTGCCTGCCTTCCTGCCAGCCTGCCTGCCAGCCTCCCTGTCAGCCTCCCTGCCAGCCTCCCTGTCAGCCTGCCTACCAGCCTTGCTGCCTGCCAGCCTGCCTGCCAGCCTTGCTGCCAGCCTGCCTGCCTCCCTGCCTGCCAGCCTCCTGCCAGCCTGCCTGCCAGCCTTGCTGCCTGCCAGTCTGCCTGCCTGCCAGCAACCCCACAACCATGGAGAAGAAGAGAAAGCCTCAGCCATCTGCTGCCAGCCCTGGCAAGAGGGACAGGGCCACCCTCCCGCCCCCTTGCCCTCACTCTGCTTCTGCTGGGGCTTCTGAAGCACGGGCTCGCTCTTCTGGGGCTGGGGCTTCTGCTGCTTCTGCTACTGGAGGAGCTGATGATGCTGCTTATGGCAGTGGTGCTTCTGCTCATGCTTACTCTGCTGATGCTGCTCCTGGCGGTGATGCTTCTGCTGGTGCTTACTCTGCTGAAGCTGCTTCTGGTGGAGCTTCTGCTGGTGCTTAGTCTGCTGAAGCTGCTCCTCGTCCTGCTGGTCCTGCTCGTGCTCCTGGTCCTGCTCGTGCTCCTGGTCCTCGTGCTCCTGGTCCTGCTCGTGCTCCTGATCCTGCTTGTGCTCCTGGTCCTGCTCGTGCTGCTGGTGCTTACTCTGCTGCTGATGATCCTAGTCCTGCTGCTGGTGCTGATCCTGGTCCTGCTGGTGCTGCTGGTGCTGCTGGTGCTTACTCTGCTGCTGATGATCCTGGTCCTGCTGCTGCTGCTGCTGCTGCTGCTGGTCCTGCTGGTGCTGCTGCTGCTGGTGGTGGTGGTGGTGTGGAGGAGCAGCCCCTAAAACCTGGAAGCCCCTCTGATGAGGTCCTATGTGGTCCTGCCAAAGGGAGGAAGAGGCATATGCGAGAATGGGAGAGGAGGCAATACTCCATCGAGGAGGAACATGAGGATGAGGTGCTGGAGTGGCTGAGAGAGAATGAGTATCTATGGCGGAAGGGACACAGGCTCTATAGGGACACCAAAAGGAAGCAGGCTGCTTGGAGAGAGAAGACGGAGAGCCTGGGCTACACTTTGGAGGTGCTCCTCGGCTGGTGGAAGCACATGCATACCTGGTATGGGAAACTGCACCTCAAGAAATCTGGCCAGGCCGCGTTCAAGCTGACGGACAGAGAGACCTACGTCATGGCCAAGTGCAGCTTCCTGGAGGGTGAGATCCACCACCAAGGAGCAGCCCCTCTCACAACCCTCTCTCTCAGGCAGCCTGCTGAGAGCCAGTCCTCTTCTGGCCGAGAGTCAGCTCCTGTCTCCAGGCAGGTGTCTGTGGAGCGTGCCACGACGGAGAACCCACGGACAGCTGTTCTAACCGTGGCGGAGCGCGTGGAGGACTCCTTGGTGCAGTGGGAGAAAGGAGACGGCACTTCCACCACAGTCCTACCCACATCCACCCCCAGCTCCACCTCCACAGAAAGGCAGAGAGCCAGATAGCAGGAGGGGCAGAGCCACACTGTCCTGCTGGAGATAAGAGACACCATCAGGAGCAGCATAGATCTCCTCTCTCAGCTGGTACACACCAACTCCTCATCCTCCAACCGCAAGCCCTTCCTCACCTATGTGAACCTGACCTTCATGGACATGGCAGAACCCCAGTACCAGGTGGTGAAGGGCAGGATCACCGATCTGCTTCACAACCCTCCAGATCCAGATGAACCTGCTCCCACCCAGTCCAGGTCTGCTCCTCCACCCCAGGTGATGTCCCTCCCATTCCAAAGCTTTCCACAGGCCCTCACCTACCAGGGCTACGGCTACCAGGAGGTCCAGCAGCACAGGCAGCAGCCCTTCCCAGTCCAGGCACAGGCTCATCGGACGCCACCGTTGCCACCGGTTCCACTGATGCCACCGATGCCACCCACGCCACTGATGCCATCGATGCCACCCACATCACCAATGCCACTCACGCCAGTCCTCATCCAGCTGCAGACCAGACAGCCCCACTACACTGCTCCTTCCTCCACCCCACAGCCAAGGCCAGCCTCAGTACATCTGTCGTCAGTACTGGGGCTGACACCCCAAGGCATGGAGGAAGGAGCTCTCAACATCACGGGGATGAGCCAGCTGTCTGAGAGCTTCCTCAACACACCGTCCCCTGTTGTCCTCTCGGGGCCAGGCACCCCAGTGGCGCTTCAGACCAGCACTCCAGCAGCAGCCACCTCCACAGCACCTGGACCCTTCATCCCTGAGACTGGGCACACCTTTGAGTGACAGAGAAGAGTGACAGAGACTGGGTGGTTACCTGTAGACTTTATTTGGACACTTGACTTGGGTCATTTTTCTTTTACAGCTTGTTATTAATAAAGATTATCTTTGCTTCACACACTTGCTTCATTTATTTTATTGAATAAAGTCTTGGTGGAAACTTTTAGAAATGGTTTAAGCCTTTGCATGCTTGTGGAATGGGTAAGGATAGCAGTGGGATGGGCAGGGATACCTTTGGGATGGGTTAAGATAGCTGTGGGATGGGTTGAGATAGCAGTGGGATGGGCAGGGATACCTTTGGGATGGGTTAAGATAGCAGTGGGATGGGCGGGGATACCTGTGGGATGGGTAATAGCTGTGGGATGGGCAGGGATACCTTTGGGATGGGTTAAGATAGCAGTGGGATGGGTTAAGAAAGCTGTGGGATAGATAAACCTCCAGTGCAAGCATAGTGGGACTGTATGGTCCATCCTCCCAGGTGCCACACCGATGGCCCTTCATTATCAATAACAATGTAAGCATTGATCCACACATGTCAACATAAACACAACTCTTTATTAAATGCCCTGTTCATTGTAGTCCCACCCAACATACATGGCCCAATCTCATCAGTGTGATGAGACAGGCTGAAGGAAGCATCCATTAATCATCTATCATCCTGTCTTGCCACTCCACTGCTCCAGCTGGGGAGTTGCACCAGTGTTTCAGGAGGTTGTGCTACTTCTTCGCTTCACGTGAGGCTCTGTTGGGGCCTTGCACATCCTCAGTGTCGATCAGGTTTCGCCCTTGCCTCCATTCCCCAGGCTCCATGTCCCCATTGCCTTGTTGGAGGTCCACGAGCCTGTTCTGCAAGACTGGGTAGCGGGTGCACATGAGATTGTGCAGGATGCAGCAAGCTTCCACGATCCTCCTCACGGTCTGTGGGCAATGCTGCATGGTGGTGAGAAGTACCTGGAACCTGTTGGCCAGGATGCCAAAGGCGTTCTCCACCACCCACCTTGCCCTGGACAGCCTGTAGTTGGAGATCCTCTCTTCACAGGTGAGGAGTCTGGAAGTGTAGGGCTTCATGAGGTAGGTTGTGAGGGAGAAGGCGTCACCCCCCACGATGAAGTAGGGCACATCTTGCGTGTCGTTGGGCAGGGGGTCTGGATCTGGGAAGCCCATGATGAGGTTGCGTTCCAGCCCCTCGTTGAGGTCACTGGTGTTATATACCTGGGCATCTGAAGCTGACCCGTTGCCTGAAGCATTGATGTACATGAACTTGTAGTCGGCATCGACCATGGCGAAGAGGATGATGCTGAAGAAGCCCTTGTAGTTGAAATAAGTGGACCCCGACTTGGCTGGAGCTTTGCAGGCCACGTGCTTCCCATCTATGGCTCCAACGGTATGGGGGAAGTTCCACTTCTGATACCACTGCTCTGCAACTTTTTTCCAGCCTTCTTCAGTGGAGGGGCACTGGAGGAGCTCCTCCAGGTATTCTTCAATGATGACCTGCACCACTTCTCTGACCACAATGCTGATGGTGTTGTGTGGCACCCTCCAGCCATACTGCATGCTCCTGTAGGTGGTCCCGGAGGCCAGGTGGCGCAGAGTCAGTGCCACCTTGAGCCCAGGGTCCAGGCTGGGCCAGAAGTTGGTGCTCTGCTTGGTCAACCTGGGTGTCAGCCGCTCCACAACTTTGTCAAACATGGCTGGAGGCATCCTCATGAAGTTCTTGAATGCACGAGGGTCTTCGTTCCTCAGCTCCACCATCAGCTTGTTGTACAGTCCGTCCTCTGCTCTTCTCCTGATCCATCTTTGGACCCAGACGCTTCTTGGCCACCTCTTTTTCTTCCCGTAGTAGAGTTGAAAGAGCCTGTAGATGGCTTCGCACTGTTGCAGAATGATGGTGGCTACCAAAAGGACTGTGTTACGATCCATGGTGGACATGACTGGATGCTGTGGAAGAGCAAGAGGCAGATGAAGGCTGCAGAGGTTTGCACAGCAGGGCTGCTGGACTGAAAGTGAGATCCAGGTGAGTGGCTCCCCCTTTTTATAGGCAATATAGGTTTTCCCTTAGGTGTCCTTTTGCATCCTCTAGGCATCCTCTAGACATCCTAAATATCCGAGATAGGTCCCCTCTGTGAACATTTTTTCCATTTTAAATGCTTTCTTTGCGAGCTGCATCCGCTTTCATCCTTTCTCCGTCCATGCTACTAACGCTGTACGTCCGTTCCGCATCTGTTCCACGTCCGTTCCGCTTCCTCCCTGTGTCCGTTTACTGCTGGAGCGGATTTGAATTGCACGGATGCACAGCGGATGCCTAGCGGATATAGCGGACGTGTAACGGATGTCGACGGATGCAGAACGGATGTTCCCCGTATGCCTAGCGGTTGCAGAATGGACGTGTTGGATACATTTTCCGCTCAAAAAGTTTTGAGCAGCTCAAAACTTTTTGAGCGGATGGAACCTCAGTCGATGGATGCTGGACGGATAGAGAGGAAGAAAAATGGATGCAGTGAGTACAGAATGGATGAATCGCGTTAGCCAACAGATGGCAAGTGTTTTTCTCCATTTTACATCCTCTTTCCATCCATTGGTGCAGTGTGACATGGGCTTTAACTTGTGTATCACTTACACAAGTCTAGCCACCTCAAATGTAAGTTGAATAAATACGAACAGCGGGCAAGATACTTAGTAGAGGGTTGCATTCAGCTCCTCCCTGGGTGAACAGTCGCCTGCAGTAAATTAATTTCTCATCACAGAATGATTCAGATGGCATGTTCTAGGTGGATAGTTTCATTGGCCGTTCCAAAAGAAAATGAGCTTGAAAGGTACAGAACCAACACTGGAGATTCGACAGATGTTTGTTTAACTCTGTACCCTTCTAGGTTTCACACCACCCAGCCACAGGCAGGGGTACCTAGAATAAGGCAAAGACCACTAGAGAGAGTAAAACACACCCGCCTGAATTTAAGATTATTTTGCATTTAGCATGAGATTAAAAAGCTGGGAGCCAGATCATTGACTTAACATTAACATAAAGCCACAATGTTTCTGTGTGGTGTAGCAGGATAAATGGATTTTCATCTTTCTCGCCATCTATTTATTATTGTCACTAGTACTATCAGTCAGCAGTGTGTCCCGAAATACCTAAAGCACCTTATTTATTAGTTTGTGGCGAAGACCATTTCGTCAAAGGAGTGATGAGTAAGGAAGGTCAGGAAGACACTCTTATGTCAGTGCAGTTTTGATTGTGAATTCCAATGAAACAATTATTGGAGTTGAACATCACACATTCTTTTCATATTGATTTTATAGCTCAGTTGCTGAAAATTCTACCTTGTACCAGTGTGCTGCACAATCTAACATTCTTTCCAATGTAAAACTACAAGTGTTCTCTAAAAAAGAGCATTTTAAAGTTCACAATGGCTGGCAGAAAAAGCATTTTAACAAATGGAGTTGATTTCTGCATAACCTCCCCTATCACAGGGGTCTCTTTCTGTTCACTCACTCTTGATTTTTACAACACTACAGTTTATATGGGGCTAAATGCAGAAATAGCAACTCCATTTCTTGTGGTTAACACTGACAAAAAAGCAGTTTTCTATTGCCACATTTCCCCCACCACCACCACCCACCACTTCTGTATAAGAAGTGAATATTATAAATTCAGATTTTGGTATGAACTGCTGCTGTAAGATTTCTTGTTTATTCTCAGGCTTCGAATCAAGTAAAATGTTTAGGGATGCACTTGGAAGTGTTCCTGAGGTAACACTGCACTGTATATTTGAGTTTTGTTTTTTTATCTATGGGCATTTCAACTGCATTTTGAGCCCAGGGCTGTCAGAACTAGGCTGCGAAAATCAAAAACACTATTAGAGAAAGCAAAGACTTCAAGATTTCTGCAACCTATATAGCTCATAACTATATGGATCCACGTGTGGGGGTTTATTGTTTTAAAGCTGTAATTCTAGATACACCTGCATGAGAAAAAGTATGTTTCTGTATTGGAATCCCAAAATCATTCACGGAGAATGTTAAATAATTTTTGATTCAAGCACAAACCTGATTTGTGCTTGTTTTCCCTACAGGAAAATTAATTTCAGCATTAGAATTTGTTGGTGTTTTTAAAGGCCATTTGAAGGAATATTTTTTATTTAATTAGTTAAAAGCTTCCTTTTGTCATATTCACTTCTTTTTCATCAGCAGAGCTCCTTTACTGATTTTTCATTACCTTTACTCACAGTCTGTTATTCCTGAGAAAGAAAATCAATAATGAAAATACTGAACAGCTCAGTTACTGCTTTTCTTTATATTCTCTTTATAGGAAAAAGCTATTATTTTGTTATCACACAAAAAGATGGAGAAGATAAAAAGTAATTAAATTATTTATGGCAATGAAAACTGCTTAAGGATGATGTAATAATAATATCCCAGTTGGGCTTAACAGAAAGCAATAAAGAGACAAAATCTTTCAGCAGGAAGCTACTAATTAGAAATGCAAGGGACCTTTGATAAATGACATTTGTAAATAACCATTATAAAGAAATCTTGGCTTGGAAATGCTTTACACGATCATGCTGTATTATGTTAAGTGTAATTTGAAGTCACTGGTTTAATCATCAACAGACATGCTTTTGACAGTATAATTAGAGTGCAATTTATCATTCATTCAGTTTGAAACTTACACAATATTAGGCCTGACTGTGATACAACTATGGATTACATCATAATTGCAGTAGTAGTATGTTTAGGGCAGGAGTACTCTATGTTACACAGATCAAGATAATACGCTGATCAATATTATTATTTTAATTAAGTCACATTTTTAGTATGAAACATTTCAATGTGTTTCCTTGTTGGCATATTACTTAGAGTCTTCGATAGAAGAGAATATTTGTATCTCAGGGTTGAACTGTCTGAGCTTGAATGTTTCCTTGCAGACATTACATTAACAAACTAGGTTACAACAACAATGCTAGAAGGGTTTGCTCTTATTTTTATGTACTAGTGGTTTGCCTTGCCTGTGTTGGTAGAGTGTACCTTAGCGGTTCCTGATTAGGCAGTTTACTGTTTGTTGCTCTGCATTGGTGGTTTCTTCGCTGGGGTATTTGTTTACTTGATTTCTTGTTAATCTTGGTGTTGATCTCTGTTCATAAGGGTGTTGATTGCTGGTGTGGATGAGTTTTGCTCTTTTTGTTTCCTCTTGGGCTTTTTGATTATCTCTTCTGAGTGGTATGTAGATGTTGTTTATCTCTATGTGCCTATTGGTGGCCAATTTGTCTGAGTGCCAGGCTTCCAAGAATCTTTTGGCGTTCTTGGACTTAGCTTGATCTAGGCAGGACGTTCACAGTTTCCTGGTTGAAACTATAGTTGAGATTGCCATGTCCATTTGTGAAAATTTTCATAAATTTAGACAAATTCGGCCATCCACAGATTTGATTTGCCTACTTTGGTAATGAAATGTCTGTAAGAAAACCATTAAGCTCAGAGAGCACCAAGGACCCCGCTTGGAGGCTTAGTAATGGTTCCTTGTCTAAACCCTAATTCGAGAAATTTCATCCAGCAGTTGAATAATGTGGGTGAGGGAACAGCATTTCCAGTTAAAAAGACTAGTCTAGATGGACTAAAGATTTAACCCTTAAAGCGCAACAATGTTTTAGATTCCTTTTATATTTGTGGCATATTTGTATTCTCAGATTTAGCTGGGCCATGATGAGTGTGCAGCCCTGTGATACAATATGAATCTGTTCAATATTTTATCAGGTCCCTAAAAATGCTGCTTATTTTTCCATCAGTCTCCCCAGGACAAAGAAGCAAGACATTTTCAAAGGTTTCAAGCAATACTAGATGTACTCTACCATTAATTCAGAGTTACTCATCCATTTCTCTAAGAAATCTTTTCTGGAAAGTTGGAAGATTGAAGGAGTAAACAGCTTGGTTGGGATTGTAGGGTAAAGAAAATTTGGCACATGTTGCCTCCCTGCCCTTTTACGAAACCCTATTACATCTGTAGAATGACCAAGCTACATCATTGCCTTTTGCTGACACCCACCCACCCACGGATCTTAAAATCCTCTCCCACATGACAGCTGTTAATTTGATAAACATATTGATGCTTAATTATTTGAATTAATAAATAGAGTTGTGTTTGAATATGATTTTATATACACTGCTCAAAAAAATAAAGGGAACACAAAAATAAGATATCCTAGATCTGAATGAATGAAATATTCTTATTAAATACTTCATTCATTACATAGCTGAATGTTCTGACAACAAAATCACACAAAAATTAGCAATGGAAATCAAATTTAGCAACCCATGGAGGTCTGGATTTGAAGTTACATTTAAAATTAAAATGGAAAAAAACATGACAGGCTGATCCAATTTTGATGCAATGTCCTTAAAACAAGTCAAAATGAGGCTCAGTCATGTGTGTGGCCTCCATGTGCCTGTATGACCTCCCTACAACGCCTGGGCACGCTCCTGATGAGGTGGTGGATGGTCTCCTGAGGGATCGCCTCCCACACCTGGACTAAAGCATCCCCCAACTCCTGGACAGACTGTGGTGCAATGTGGCGAGACATGTCCCAGATGTGCTCAATTGGATTCAGGTCTAGGGAACAGGCGGGCCAGTCGATAGCATAAATGCCTTCGTCTTGCAGGAACTGCTGACACACTCCAGCCACATGAGGTCTAGCATTGTCTTGCATTAGGAGGAACCCAGGGCCAACTGCACCAGCATATGATCACACAAGGGGTCTGAGGATCTTATCACTGTACCTAATGGCAGTCAGGCTACCTCTGGTGAGCACATGGAGGGCTGTGCGGCCCCCTAAAGAAGTGCCACCCCACACCATTACTGACCCACTGCCAAACTGGTCATGCTGGAGGTTGTTGCAGGCAGCAGAACGTTCTCCACGGCGTCTCCAGACCCTGTCACATCTGTCACATGTGCTCAGTGTGAACCTGCTTTCATCTGTGAAGAGCACAGGGCGCCAGTGGCGAATGTGCCAATCTTGGTGTTCTCTGGCAAATGCCAAACGTCCTGCACGGTGTTGGGCTATAAGCACAACCCCCACCTGTGGACGTCGGGCCCTCATATCACCCTTATGGAGTCTGTTTCTGTCCGTTTGAGCAGCCACATGCACATTTGTTGCCTGCTGGAGGTCATTTTGCAGGGCTCTGGCAGTGCTCCTCCTGTCCCTCCTGGCACAAAGGCAGAAGTAGCGGGATCCTGATGCTGGGTTGGTGACCTCCTACGGCCTCCTCCACATCTCCTCATGTACTGGCCTGTCTCCTGGTAGTGCCTCCATGCTCTGGACACTACGCTGACAGACACAGCAAACTTTCTTGCCACAGCTCGCATTGATGTGCCATCCTGGATGAGCTGCATGACCTGAGCCACTTTTGTGGGTTGTAGACTCTGTCTCATGCTGCCACTAGAGTGAAAGCACCGCCAGCATTCAAAAGTGACCAAACCATCAGCCAGAAAGCCTAGGAATTGAGAAGTGGTCTGTGGTCACCACCTGCAGAACCATTCCTGTCTTGGGGATGTCTTGCTAACTGCCTCTGCTTTCCACCTGTTGTCTATTCCATTTGCACAACAGCATGTGAAATTGATCGTCAATCAGTGTTGCTACCTGTGGACAGTTTGATTTCACAGAAGTGTGACTGATTTGGAGTTACACTGTGTTGTTTAAGTGTTCACTTTATTTTTTTGAGCACTGTATTAGGAGCTGCTTGGAGTCCCCGGATGGAGGCAGGATATTATAATTATAAAGGGATAGGCAGGAAGGCAGGCAATGATAAAATTGTAAATAGATGATAGATGGTAGGTAGATGAGATATAGAGATGATGATGATGATAGATAGATAGATAGATAGATAGATAGATAGATAGATAGATAGATAGATAGAGACAGGCAGGCAGGCAGTCAGTCAGGCAGGCAGGCAGGCAGAGATACTACCAATATGGGAGGCCAAGATATGTGGAGATATGATTAAGTTCCATCTCCATGACCACAAGGCAGCCTGGTCATTGGTCACTGAAACCAGCAACAACAGGTTGCTCACTTTTATCTGTAGGTTTGGGTTTCACAATGTATTTACTAGGAAAAGGCATGCTGTGTAGTATTAAAAGTTGTTGCCTTGATCTCCTTGCATATTTCTCTACTCTCCTGGATGCTTTGCTTGTGTTCATTTCTTGTTTTAGATTTTGATGTCAATATCCTTGATGGAAGACACTCTTTTGTGTTTGTGATAGTGAGACACTATCTTGATCTCTTGCAAACCTGCATGGCTAACTTAATAACTATCAGCACTGTCCTTCATGTTTTTACTGTTCTCATAGATATATATTATATGTCTCTGCTGTATATCTATCACTTCCTTTTTTTCAACATTGTTGGTTGTGATCTCCGGAATGCTGACATTTAAACAATTCAACTCAAATCAATCTCACCAAGTTCCTTTCTGTAACTGTGTGTTTTTTGGAATAATGATGTCCCAGATGGCCTAAAACCTTGTGAGTATAAATTTCTATGAGAGAGATATTATGCAAATAAGACCCTCATGGTCCGAAGAATGACAGCACGTCCCCTTGGATTATAAAGTCAGTTGTTAAAATGTCAGCTCAATTTTACTGCACAAACTTTCCTTCTTATTTAATGATAAAGAATCCTTCTGACTATCTTGCCTTGTGCAACTTTGGATGATGGTAAGCAATTATCTTGGATGCCTGCAGGCTGGGACGTCTTGCATAGCAAACAAAAATGATATATTGATCTTGTGTCCCCAGCCAGAAAATAATCCATCCCCAACAGAGGTGATATTCAACAGGTTCTGACCAGTTCTGGAGAACTGGGAATGGAAATTTTGAGTAGTTCAGAGAACCGGCAAATACCACCTCTGACTGGAGATTTTACAGTATCCTTCCCCTGCTGCCATGCCCACCAAGCCAAATCTATAGAACCTGTCATAAAAAAATTTGAATCCCACCATTGATCCCCAATTTAAAAAATGAATAATCAAAGAGCAGTTAAAAGCACATGGAAGCATTGAAATGGACATGCATCATGACATACTATATGTCAAATCATAAAACATTCCTATGCCTGTTTTAGTAGTTGCCACAAAAAAAAAAAAAAAGGGGGGGGGGGAGGAAGGAAATCTGGAAGAGCAGTTGAAAGCAAAAGTACATTCCAACATTTATCTTTAAAAGATTGTAACTAAAATACCAGAGTTTTTGCCTGCGAATATATTTAATGGGAGAACGTGAATGATGACACCCAGCCTATGAAGGGGCTCAATTGGAGAATCTGGTTTATGAGACACCCAGGAGGCAGGGGGGAAACAGGGTCACAGGTAGAGGTGGTATTCAGCAAGTTCTGACCAGTTCTGGAGAACCAGTTGCGGAAATTTTGAGTAGTGCGGAGAATCGGCAAATTCCACCTCTGACTGAAGATTTTACACTCCAAGATTTTACTTCCCCTGCCATGCCCACCAAGCCACACCCACAGAACCGTCGTAAAAAAAATTGAATCCCACCACTGGTCACAGATGGCTGTAAATTACGTATGCCAGAGTTGGCTTCATACAGGGCAGTGCCAGTATGTCGCTTCTAATGAATCCTTTGAAGTTTTTTGAAGTTTGGCTTGAGAATCATGATTTAATTAGAGCAATTGCTGGAATCCTGACACTATACAGGTAGTCCTCAACCTACGAGCCAAAACATTTTTGTTGTTAAGTGAGACATTGGTTAAGTGAGTTTTGCCCACTTTTACAACTTTTTTTGGCCACCATTGTCAAGTGAATCACTGAGGTTGATAAGTTAGTCACCCGGGGGCTAAGTGAATCTGGTTTCCCATTGACTTTGCTTGTGAGAAGGTCACAAAAGAGGCTCACTTGATGTTGGGTCACAGCAATGGTCATAAATATGAACTAGATGCCTAGCATTTGAATTTTGAATTTTGATCACATGATCATGGGGATAGCAATAGCAATAGCACTTAGACTGATATACTGCTTCACAGTGCTATACAGCCCTCTCTTAAGTGGTTTACAGAGCCAACCTATTGCCCCCAACAATCTGGGTCCTCATTTTACCCACTTCAGAAGAATGGAAGGCTGAGTCAACCTTGAGCCTGGTGGGATTTGAACTGCCAAATTGCAGTAGGAGTAGCTTTCACTCTAACCACTGCGCCACCGAGGATCCTGCAAAGGTCGTAACTAAAAAACAGTCATGTCACTTTTTTCAGTGCTGTTGTAATTTTGAACAGTCACTAAATGAACTGTTGCAAGTTGAGGATTACATGTATTTACAGGACCAACATGTATGCTAGAAACACACTTCAGAAACTGAATCTCTTTCTGCATACTGCAATTTAATAATATTTTAGGATTTTATCCTGTATTGATATTACATCGGTCTTATTTTTCCTCTTTTTCTTTCCTTCCTTCTTTCTTTCTTTTTGCTCCCCCCCCCACTTTTTTCCATTATTGTGAAGTATGGTTACTTTTGTGTGCAGTCACTGATATATATTTTATTTACTTAGGATACATTGATAATAATAAAATATTTTAAAAAGCAACTGAGCACCAAGAGGAATATAACAACTCAATCTGTCTGTGGCATTGGTACTCCAGCCAGGAATTAAGTTAATATTTTTTCTTGCATAATCAGAGCCTGATTACCTCCCAATACTGTATTGTAAAACTGTAAGATATAGATAAAATGCAATCAGGGCAGTATTTTTATCTTTCCCATATATCAACACATCTTACACCATTTCAGGAAATGGAGCAATAACCTTAGGCTATCACTCTTATTTCCTGAAGTGGCATAAAATGTGTAGACACACACACACACACACACACACACACACACACACACACACACACAC
>BLBF01000004.1:47988752-48010197 GCA_015471245.1 Laticauda colubrina | reverse complement strand
GAATGAATGAATGAATGAATGAATGAATGAATGAATGAATGAATGAAATGAAATTCTGTTTATTAGAATTGCAAACCACTTGGGGATTTTTTGCCATTAGAAGTGATGTAATTTGAGACTCAAGACCTGGACTTTTAGGCTGGTCCTGGATGATACTGCATCTCCCTCAAAATGTGATCCCAGAGTCCTTATTTCTTATTCAATATAATCAACCCAAATTCTCTGGACCTCGAATAAAGAACTGCCTTCAACTTTTCTATTATGCAGATATTTGCACTTTCCTGACCTGAACTTTTAAAAACTAAGTTCTTACTCCGTTGGACTTTCTGCATCTCCATGCTTGCATTTACATGACATTTTCAAATTATCCTATTTTAAACCTAGAGATATACAGTCAGAAACCAGTATTGGCATTTGTGAATTTAGTAGTTAATTCCCACCTACCCCGATAACAGCATTCTGTAATTTTCAGCTGACTGGCAACCCTAGAATGTCCCACTGACTGTCAGGTTCAGCCTTAATTTAGAAAGAGCCACCAGTTTCTTCCTTGCTTTTCTCCCAAGTGGTCATTGGCTCTTTCTTCTGATTTGTAGGCCATTTGTTTTGGGTCCCCATGGAGACAGCCAACATATTTGGAGACCTGCCATGCATTGAATGATAGATTACAGCAGAGGTCTTCAACTTTAAGACTTGTAGACTTCAATTCCCAGCTGGCTGGAGAATTCTGGGAGTTGAAGTCCACAAGTCTTAAAGTTGCCAAGTTTGGGGCCCCCTGGAATATAGTTTCCTGACAAGGCTCATTTAAGACACACTCTCTCTCCCCAGTGCATTGGCTGGTTGTGTCTGTAGAAATATTTGCACCGTTTAAAAATGAAATACTTGAAAATAACGAAGGGAAATTATTACAGGGGTAATTCAGTGGCATCAGGCCTGGAGAAATGAGCAGGCTCTCTGTTCCATATTAACATACTTCAAATAGGCTATTCCTATTGGACAATAAATACCCGAAGCTGATTGGATACTTTTCTCGACGCTGACTGGCCAATTATATCAGGGCTATGATTGGCCAATACAAGCAGCAGGAAAAACAAGTAGCCGTCATTGGACACTAGCCGCGAGCAGCTCTCTATAAAAAGAGCTGCCGCGGCTCCTGGTTAGATTGGACTTTAAGAACTAAATAAAAGAGCCGAAGTTATGCTGATCTCTGAGTCTCATTCCCGCGAACAGAACACTGGCGACGAAGGTGGGATTCTGAGAAAGAGATCAGTCGGGCACGTGGCATCGAGAACCGAGCAGACAAAATGGCCAGAACCAACTCGCCACCCGCACCCTTCAACCCAGCAGCAGAAGACTAGGAATCCTACATCGATAGATTCCTCATGTTCTTGGAGAGTAACAACCTGCAAGGAATCTCGGACAATTGCAAAAGAGCTGTATTCCTAACACACTGTGGGCCCACAGTGTTTAAGATGGCCAAGGCACTAGCAAAACCAGACGACGTTAAGCAAATGTCCTGGCCAGACCTGGAGAAACTGCTGAGGGCTCACTACGCACTGACCGTCTCCAGCCTCATCAGGAGACACGAATTTTATAAACGGGACCAGAAGGAAGGTGAGAGCATCACATATTTTGTAGCCGCTCTCAGGGACATCGGAGGAGCATGCAAATTCCTGAACATGGACAAAGCCATGAGGGATCGCGTGGTACTTGGACTGAGAGACCTTACCCTACAAAGCCGACTGCTGACCCAACCAAAGATCACCGTTACTGAGGCTATTGCTGAAGCCACGGCAGCAGAAGCAACCAAAAAATCAGCAGCAAAAATGCAGCAAATGAACACCAACCCGCCAAAGAAGTCAACTGAAACAAATCAGGGCACCGAGAAGAAAATAGAAAGCACACGGAAGACTGCTGCATGTTTCACAGACAGTGGATCATCCGGAATCGACGAGGACAAAGAAATCCATAAGCTCCAGGCTGAGTGAGAGCGGCGAATGAAAAACGGTTGTAAGTCAGGGTTCCAGTGTGCCGGTTGTGGAGGAGACCACCCCCGTTTGGAGTGCCGGTTCTTAGACGCTGTTTGCCGGTACTACGAATGGAAGGGCCACATCTCACATGTATGCAGAAACCACAGAAGCTACAGCCCCAGAAGAAGGGACAACACACCCCCGAGACAGAAAGAGAGGACGACGTGGAACCGAGAAAATCGTGAAGGCAAAGGTAAGCAGCCAAGCGAGAGCTACAGGAAAGAAGAAACGCATCAGACCATCACCATCGGCCATTCCAATGCGACTAATGGCCGAAAGGTACATGTGACGGTCAGAGTCGAGGGGCAAGAATGCAAAATGGAGGTCGATTCCGGATCGTACCTATCGATGGTATCCTGGGATACCAGAAAACTAGTACCGCACATTGGCAAAGCCGAATTAGAACAACAAGCACTGATTTTAAAAGACTACCAAGGCAACAGAATACCGGTAGTTGGGCTTGGACACTTCCAGGTAACCTTCAAGGAACACCAAAAAATATTGCCGCTAACCATCGTAGACCGGAACTGACCAAGCCTACTGGGACTCGAGTGGTCCGAGCCCCTAGGAATCGGAGTGCCCGGCATTAACCGCATCACCGACTCAGACTGGGAGGAGAACCTGATGAGAGAGTTCCAGGACGTCTTCGACGGAAAGTTAGGCAACTACCGAGGGTCCCCTATCTCATTCAATTTAGATCCAACCATAGCTCCAATTAGGCTGAAGGCGAGGCGAGTCCCCTTTTCATTAAAACCCAAAATTGACGAAGAATTAAACAAACTTATAGAACAAGGCATCCTGGAACCAATTGACCATGCTAAATGGGAGACCCCAATCGTGACCCCAGTTAAGCCGGATGGGTCTGTGAGAATTTGTGAGGACTACAAGGCTACCCTGAACCATGCACTATAGCAAAGTGCATATCCTGTTCCGGTAGTACAACACCTACTACACTCCCTGGGAAGGGGCAAGGTTTTCGCAAAATTCGACCTTGCCCAAGCTTACCAGCAATTGCCAGTAGACCCGGAAACAGCAGAGGCCCAAACAATCGTGATGCATAGGGGAGCATTCAAATGTACAAGATTACAATTCGGAGTCAGCTTAGCCCCGGGGGTCTTCCAAACCCTAATGGAGCGGTTATTACAAGGGATAAAAGGAGAAGTCCCATACTTTGACGACGTACTTGTCTCAGCTAACGACGAGAAACAATTAGAAGCCCGCCTCAGAGAGGTCCTGCAAAGGTTCGAAAAAGAGGGACTCAAGGTAAAAAAAGAAAAGTGTAAATTGGTCACATCAACAGTCGAATTCCTGGGGTACCAAATTGATAAAGAGGGCATCCACCCCACAGAGAAAAAGATCAGGGCAATCAAAGAGGTGCCTAGACCAAAAAATAAGGTTGAATTACAAGCTTTTCTGGGACTCATAAACTTTTTCCACGTCTTTCTGCCACAGAAGGCAACTACAGCAGAACCTCCACATAGACTCCTAGACAAATTGGCCATCTGGACCTGGGGACAACGTGAAGAGACAGCATTCCAGAAGATAAAGGACCTCATCACCTCCAACGCAGTATTGATACAATACAGCAAGACATTACCGCTTACAGTTACCTGCGACGCATCACCGTTTAGCGTTGAGGCCGTGCTTAGCCATGTCCTGCCAGATGGAAGAGAAGCCCCCATTGCCTTCTACTCAAAGACCCTCTCAAAAACTGAAAGGAACTATAGCCAGTTGAACAGAAAGGCATTGGTGGCTATATCCGGCGTAAAACGCTTCCACGAATACCTTTACGGTAGTACTTTAACCCTTGTGATCGATCACAAACCCCTTTTAGGTATACTCGCTGAAAACAGAGCCACCCCTAACATACTGTCACCAAGAATGACAAGGTGGTCCGAATTTCTAGTGGCATACAACTATAGCCTAATCCATCGGTCCGGAAAAAACATTTTGCATGCCAACGCTTTGAGCCATACTCCCCTACCAGACATAGAGACTGACCTGGCACCAACCACTTCTACCCTACAAATCGAGACTTTGACAAACCTACCGATAACCGCAGCCAACATCGCCAGAATGACCTCAAAAGACAAGACATTGTTACAAGTTCTGAACTGGGTAGGAAAAGGGTGGCCGGAAAATGAGACAGACAATATTTTCAAACTGTATAAGAATAGACAAACCAAACTGTCATTACTGAAAGTGTCATTACATTATTGTATACTTTGGGGTGATTGGGTCATAATACCAGAAAAACTACAAGACCAGGTATTGTGTATGTTGCACGAAGGCCACCCAGGCATCGTGCGAATGAAAACCCTGGCCAGGAGCTATGTATGGTGGCCAGGGATGGACAAAGATATTGGGAAATGGGTCAAAACTTGCGGGAAATGTCAAAACTCCTGCCTTACACCCCTTCAGCTCCTGTTCTGGACTGGGAAACACCAAGGGGTCCCTGGTCATGAATACATATAGACTTCGCGGGGCCAACAAAAGGGCATACATACCTAATCGTAGCAGATGCTTATTCCAATTGGTTAGAAGTAAGCATCATGCACTCTTCGACCACAGAAGCAGTCATTAAACAGCTACGAAAGTTATTCACTACACACGGGTTACCGGATGTACTCGTCTCTGACAACGGCTCACAATTTACAGCACTACCCTTTGAAAAATTCCTAGCAGAACATGGCATACGACATGCACTGACAGCACTGGGCTTACCGGCGATGAACGGTAGGGTGGAATGCATGGTCCGGTATAACAAGGAAACACTAGACAAATTAGACACAGGGGACATGCAAGAAAGAATAAAAAAAATGCTCACAATACAACACATAACACCAAACTCAACCACAAATAAGAGCCCAGCAGAATTACTGATGGGCAGAAAACTAAGATCACATTTAGACAGATTACACCCAACTTACGCCACCAAAAAACCAACCGACTCCTCGAGCAAGTATTGCAAATTCGAACCAGGACAACTAGTATATGCAAAAAACCTCACCGGCCAATCGTTGTGGATACCGACAACAATTACACAGAAAACCGGACCACGGTCCTACAGAATGAAAACAGACGACGGTCAAACCTGGCGAAGACACATTGACCAACTACAGTCCTGCACACTACAATGCACCACCGACACACCCAGACGCGAAGAACAACACACACACACACCAACAACATCACAACAACTACACAAAACCAGCAACAGATCAACCAGAGAGGGGGGAGACCCTTCAGTAATAAATAAGGGGGGGGAACCCTCTGGTAGAAAAAGAAGCCCCTCCGATAGAAAAAGAAACCGGAGAAAATCAAAATAATCACAACAAAAAACATTCCCCAATAAACGCAAGAAAAAACAGTGTCCTACCCGTAAAGGTCTTCAACGAGGAACAAGAAACACAAGTAGACCTGGATGCTTGGTCGGAAAGGAGCAGCCGGGCCGACTCTACCAGCCTGAGTAGGCCGAGCGGGAGCAGCATGGCTGACTACCTTCCAGGAGGTTCGACAGAGATGGACAGGAGAAACAGTGATCCTGTCCGAACCCGTTGAAGACAACAACACAACTAAACTGCGCAGGTCAACTAGGCAACCTAGAAGCCCTGCCTGCTTACGTGACTACGTACGGTAGGACTGTACCAAGAGGGGAGGGGTGTTCCATGTTAACATACTTCAAATAGGCTATTCCTATTGGACAATAAATATCCAAAGCTGATTGGCTACTTTTCTCGACGCTGACTGGCCAATTATAGCAGGGCTATGATTGGCCAATACAAGCGGCGGGAAAAACAAGTAGCCGTCATTGGACACTAGCCGCGAGCAGCTCTCTATAAAAAGAGCTGCCGCGGCTCCTGGTTAGATCGGACTTTAAGAACTAAATAAAAGAGCTGAAAACAAAATCTATTTTAATGCAACGCTGGGAATTATTTCCATTCACAGCCAAAATGAAACTTAAACAGTTCCCCAAGATAAGCACATGCCTGTCAGCGCTGTGGAATGCTGCAAAAAACAGGAGTATCCAAATTAATTATGACAGTACCAGAAAAAAACCGACCAGAACACGCAGAGCTTCAAGAAGGACTCAGAATCTATTGAACTGCTTTGCTTCCTGCAAAGCTTTCATCATTGAGGTCTGTCTTTTATCCCTTATGGGAAGGGCAATTACTTCCCAGCCTTACTCCTGAGTTGCCCCTTCTGCTTCAGCTGCCCTCACCTTCTAGCAGCTCTGTGCACACAGAGAACAGGCTCCCTTGAGTCCTCTGCTTCGCTGCTGCCAGACTCCGAAGGGTCCAAAGGCAGCACTCCACTCCCAGATAGTCCTGGCCCCATCCCTGCAGTGGACGCAGGACCCTTGTCCAAGTCCTCTCCAGACTCCCTGATGGTTCTCTTTCTTCCTCACTATTCGACTCTACTGCCATCTGCACTGGCTACCAGCAAACCACCACCACAACAAATCTATTGTTATTGCCAAATTGCTCCAGCAGTAAAGTTAGTCCTTGACGTACGACCATAATTCAGCCCAACATGTCTGTGAAGGGCAACATTTGTTAAGTGAGTTTTCCTCCATTTTACAACTTTTCTTGCCACCATTGTTAAGTGAATCACTGCAGTGGATGAGTTAGTAACCTGATTGTTAAGTGAATCTGGCTTCCCCCTGAACTTGCAAAAAATGATCACGTGATCTTGGGACACACCAATGGTCAAAAATAGGAGTCTGAATTTTGATCACATGATCGTTGGGAGGATGCAAAGGTCCTGACTGTGAAAAGCAGTCATAAGTTAATTTTTTCTGTGCCGTTGTAACTTTGAATGGTCACTAAATGAATTGTTGTAAGTCAAGTACTTCCTGTACTAGATTTTTTTTTTCAATGAAAGGCAGCGTAGATGGACTTTGCTCGAACAGAATTTTGCGGATGGCGTTGTGTGACCTGCTGAGAATTACCCTGCCAAAATGGGTGTGGCCAAAAGGGGAGGCAGCCTAACCAGAGCAAAACATACCCCATTCCATAATTGTGTGTATTGTGACATATTTTTTTAATCAATTAATTTCCTTAAATGGCTGATTGATTTCTTGAATCCCTATGTTCTTCTTATAATCCCATTGTTTTCTTTAAAACTATCATTTGGCCCTAAAAGAGCCCAGTGAGAGGCTCCCCCACCCTTTAATATCTTGTATGTTACACACAAAAAATAATATAGAATGCTTTTCCATCGTTGACCGATGTCATTTTACAAAGACAGGCAAAGTGGCAGTCACCTGGAACTGGCAAGTATATGATTTGCAGCCAACCTCTGGCACCCACTGCAGAACAGAATCACCACATTTCATGATGTTCCAGAGGCTGGAAAAGCTAGTTAAGATCCATGGACTATTTCCATCTCCTCAAAGCACATCTATTATGCTGCACTTGGAAAATCTTATTCCCAAATCATGCAGTAACCACTCTATCCAGGGGTGGGATTCAAAAATCCCAGCAACTGGTTCGTTACCTGGTTGCTGGGTGGGCAGGGCCATGTTGGACGGGGCCTACTGGAACTTCCTGTTTCCAGCTTCTGGTAGGCCTCCAGAGTTTGGGGGAGGCCTTTTTCACCCTCCCAAGGATCCAGAGGCTCCCCTGGGCCTTTGGGAGGGGGGAAAACAGCCTCCCCTGGCCTCTGGAAGCCGGAAACAGGCCCGCTTTGCCACTTCCGGTTTTTCCAGCATGGCCATTTTTCACCCTCTTAAGGGGCCAGAGGCCTCCCCTGTGCCTCTGGGAGGGTGAAAACAGCCTCTCCCAGCCTCTGGAGGCCTACTGAAAACCAGAAACAGGCCTGTTTCTGGACTTCCAGAAGGCCTGTTTTTCTCCTTCCCAGAGCCTCTTCATGGACCCTGCACTTACCTCCATCAAAAATGGGCCACATGGAGACTCCTGGGAGGGGTGGGGTGGGAAGGGAGGGACCAACTGGTCTGGTGAAATACCAGTTCAGCGAACCAGCTGTAACTTTAACATCCAGTTCACCTGAACCAGTCCGAACTGGTAGAATCCCACCCCTGGCTCTATCCAAATATTGCTTATCAATATACATTATAATTATTACAGAGACATCAGGAACACAGCAATAGGAAACAATCCATTTACCTTGCAAACCCAATTCTACCCCAAAAGCAAAGATCATCCCAGGAAGAGAGCTTTCATCTGAATGGGAAAGAAAAACCCCACAAATTAATTGCAAAGCAGAATTCAAAGCCTGCATACCAGGGTGGGGTGATGGAGAGTCATTAAACACAAAGGTCAGGTGATCAAATTTTTTTCAAGTTTGTTCTTTATTCATGGCAAGTGTTCAGGAATTTGTGCCAATGCATATTTGACATTCGCTCCAACCCGTAAGTCAGATTTAAGCCGTTGGGCAGCCTAATACCCATCTAGCAGCTGTGGAAATGCGTTGGGGAGAGGAGAGGGAAAGAGAAAACCTGCATGTGACATACAAATATGGGGCATTATCAGGGTTGTCTTAACTCATGGGCCTGATGGGCACTTGCCCGTGGGCCCCACAAGCATAGGGGCCCCATACTAATCTGTGTATGTTAATCCTTCAATGCACTTTGCATTTGAAATCTGTCTTCCCAAATGTTGAAATTGCACTCAAAGAGTTCATGTGCATGACAGACCAGTGGCCAGCTGTACAGGAGAACGTTCTTTTTCAAGACTGAAGCTTATTTTTAAACATAAAAGAAGCACAATGGGGCTGCATCGTTTGAACTGGCTTTCCCTCATATGCATGGAAAATGATATCCTGAAGACCATTGACTTCAAGCCAATAATAAAGCAATTCTCTGCAAAGAAATTCCACAAGTACTTGTTATAATAAGAAATCCGTAGTAATTTCATACTGTGACATCTAATCTGTATGGCTTACTGAGTCTTATTGTATTTTTCAAGCCTCATGTATTGTTCAAATGTTTATCATGTTGATTAGTTGTTGCTGCATGGCATGTTTTTAATGGTTCAACACCTATTTTGTTGGAAGTGCCAATAAAATAAGTATATACTTCATTTTATTGGCCATTTATGTTTTTATTCCTGTGAGTAGTTGTCATAAGGGCCCCAGTACACTGCTTTGCCTGGGGCCCATAAGGCAGCCCTGGGCTTTATCTAGAGAACATGCCACTGACATCAATGGGTCTTAAAAAGAAATACCTTCACATACCAGACTTACAAAGACCCATAAGCAGCAGAACGATGTTCACAAAAAGTTTATCACAAAATGTCTTCTTCTCTTTGAGGAAAGATGAAGCAAAACACATGGGCATACACCACACATATGTGATGTTCACCCTCTGGGATCTCTACTTAAAATAATCCCAGGAACAGAAGCAGCAAGATTCCTATCCTGAGACTTTAAAGCAGAGGTGGGAAATCTGTTATGTTCTTGGAACGGGTGAACTTTAACTGTCAGCAGTCCAGCTGGTGTGGCCAATGGGGACTCATTCAACATCTGGAAAGCTACAAGTATTTTTCCTTTATAGATGCAGTTTGCAGGCATGGAAACACTAATGGACTGTAATAAGTTTGTGGTTACAAATCTAAAGGCAGATGCATCAACTTTTCTGAAAAGGGCTACTTCATTAAAGATTACTACAACTGGGGTGAGAAACATATTTTGCTCTGATAGCTAAATTTTGTCTGAATAAATATATCAGTGATCACCAAATGATAATGATTGGGGTCACAGGCCAATGGCAGAGTCATCTCACTTTGTACAATAAACCATTTCATATTCCCAAAGGCATCCAGTTAATAATTACTGTAATTATTGTAAAATAATTACAAATTAAGCTGGCATGCATGTTATGTTGTGTTTTGCTTGACATGTTTTCCCTTGGTTTATCAAAGTATTAAGCAAAAAAACGATGGAGCATTAAGTCAATTGCATTGAACTGGGTGCTGAAAGTTTGAAATAGTTGACTTCTAGCTTTTGAGGTCTGACCAGGCATAATCCACCTTCTGTCTTTGCGGACATAGGGACCAGAACCTGACTTTGAAACAATGGTAAGATTTCCAAATGAAGGTTCAGCATACAGTGCAGTGGTGAGGTTCAAAAATTTTTACTACCGGTTCTGTGGGTGTAGCTTGGTAGGCGTGGCAGGGGAAGGATATGTCAAAATCCCCATTCCCTCCCCACTCCACTAACCTGCTTTCCAGCTCTGTTCTGTGCAGGGCAACAAAAGAAGACCCAGCTGATCAGCTGAGACTTGGAAGGCAGAGAATAGATGGGAGCAGGGCCAGTCAGAGCTTGTATTTGCCAGTTCTCTGAACTACTCAAAATTTCCGCTACTGGTTCTCCAGAACTGATCAGAACCTGCTGAATATCACCTTTGATCCAGTGTCCCTTTCTCTGTGTCCAGTGATAAAATAGATATGGCACAGTTACTTTTGTATTCTGCATCATTTTCTTAAACTTGTATTCTGCATCATTTTCTCAAACTTGGGAACTTTAGGATGGGTGAACTTCAACTCAAAGAATTCTCCCTCCATCTTGAAGGAGCTAAAGTTTGAGAAACTCTGCTCTGAATGAACCTGAATCTCTGCACTACCACTGAATGGACAATTAGGAGCATTAACCAAAATTGGTGTTAGCTTCGCTCCCTGTAAAATCTGCTCCAGCCAATAAAACAGCTTTACAGTACAAGCATGGATGGATGGATCATGCTTTGAGGAGGGGCAGAGGAAACCGAGGGCAAGCTGAAAGGAGGGATTAGCACTGTGTCATGGGAGGAACCCTAGCTCTCCTTCATTCTGGAAACATACTGAGAGGATCCCAATAATGATATATTGATTTTGATATACTTACATTTAAAACAAATATTATGCAAAGATTATCGGCTCTGTAGACCTTCACGTCACAAATAAAGGGAGCCGAAGCTAAAATAGGATAATAGCCTTTAAATCCCCTTCTGTAACTATTCAGTTCTTCCCTGTCAGCAAGATTAAAGCGATCAACAGCAGTGTCTCCTTCCCCGCCCCCCTTTTCCATGCCTACATCCCATCCTGAGTTTTAGCAACAACTGGAGTGAGTGAAGAGTGACTGGAGTGAAATGTGAGGCTGCTTCTCTAGTTGTGAATGCTCCAGGCAGGAAGAAGCAGAGCCAGAAAGCCGTGGCAAAAAAACACACCTGAAAACCTGAGTAGTGTGGGCTAGAGGGTGTCATCCATGAAAAAATTCAGTCAAAAGAAGCAACTTTCTCTCGCTGATGGAAAAGCACCTGAAACTCCACTGGACTCTTCTACAGAATGCAAGGCAGCCGAGAGCATAAACACCCAAACGGCTATTCCCTATGGATTGCAGTTGTCCCAGGAAATGGAGAAGTACTTGGGTGAGGAAGAGAAAGAGGAGGAGGAAAAGCAGAAGAGACTCCTTTCGATATTTACATTTGAGCCCACTTTTGTTTCTGGAACATTAGCTTCCTCTTCGGTGCTCAACATTAATGTTGGTGGGCAAACCTACCATCTCACGTACCAGGCAGTGGCCACCTATCCCAATACCCGCCTCGGACGCTTGGTTACTTCCACTGATCGGCGTTGCCAGCTAGGTCTCTGTGATGACTACGCGGTTCAGGGGGATGAGTATTTCTTCGACCGAGACCCTGCGGTTTTCCAGCTGGTCTACAACTTCTATGCTTCCGGGGTGTTGCAGGTACAAAATGAGCTGTGCCCCCGCAGCTTCTTGGAAGAGTTGAGCTACTGGGGGGTCCGTCTCAAATACACACCCCGCTGCTGCCGGATCTGCTTCGAAGAGAGGTGCGATGAGCTGAATGACCAACTGAAAGTGCAGGAGGAGCTCCGTGCTCAGGCAGCCGTCCAGGAGAGTGAGGCGCTCTTCTGCCACATGCGCTACGCCGCACAACGGTGGCGCCTTTGGAATCTCATGGAGAAGCCCTTCTCTTCCACCATGGCCAAAGTGATGGGGGTTGCCTCCAGTTTCTTCGTTCTCATATCTGTGGTGGCCCTTGCTCTCAACACAGTTGAGGAGTTGCAGCAGAAGGACAAAACCACTGGAGAACTACGGCCCGTGTTGGAACATGTGGAGACCTTCTGTGTGGCCTTCTTCACTCTAGAGTACATACTGCGGCTACTCTCTACCCCTGACTTACACCGCTTTGTTAGTAGCGCTCTCAATGCTGTAGACCTCATTGCTATCTTGCCCCTCTACCTTCAGCTGTTTCTAGAGCTTTTTATCGATGAGACTCACACTGGTGGTCATGGGTCCCAGCACGAACATGAGATTGAGAAAGTGGGGCGCGTAGGCAAAGTAGGGCAAGTGCTACGCATCATGCGCCTGATGCGCATTTTTCGCATCCTGAAGCTAGCCCGCCATTCCACAGGGCTCCGTGCCTTTGGCTTCACTCTACGCCAGTGTTACCAGCAGGTGGGTTGTCTCCTGCTCTTCATCGTCCTGGGCATCACTGCCTTCTCAGCCATGGTCTACACAGTGGAACACGATGCTGTTAGCACAAACTTCACCAGCATTCCTCAGGCCTGGTGGTGGGCTGCCGTAAGTACCTGCTGTACTCTTTTGAGACTTGACCCTCGCTTCTTGCTCTTTATTTAGAAAAGCTGCTTGTTACAAAAGCAGCAGGATGTGCCCAGATTTTGAACATCTGTTCTGAGTCTTTGGTTTTAGAGGAGATGGACATGCAGACACCCCACCCCACTTCCCACTGTAAGCTTTAGTGCATCTGTTTCAGTAGATCAGGCTATAATCAGTGACGCTCAGCTTGAACTGAATGCCTTTTTGTGGCAGCGTTCTGCATGGGTGGTCTCTATGTAGCACTCAAGGGCTACTGAATGACAAAGAAGAGGAAAGTAGAAAGGAAAACATATTGGAAGCCTGAAATTTGCAGGGGTTTCGATATGCTTTAAAAAAAAAAAACAATTCAGAGGTTTCTATATGCCAACTGACAGGGAGCTATTACTTATTTATGGAGGTAGTAAGGATGGCTTCACCTAATAATATACCAAGAATAAGTGAGATTGGTGCCTACAAAACATGTAGAGCTTCCCTTTGTCTCTGAACAATCAAGAGATAGGCAGATGCCAGACATGATCACAGATGACAGGCATGGTGGTTCTTTGAGAGGTTCCCAAAACAACTGACAATAAATCAGAGCATGAGATAAGCTTTCTTTTTTATTTTGATTAAGCCAGTAACAAGGGCCAAAAATAACAAAACGGGAGAGCTGGTTGTGTCCTTGGATTGTAATGTGATACAGAGTTTATAATTTGTAGGCCTGTTGTTGAAATACAATAGAGGCTGCCGCTAGCGATGAATGAAAATTGTATTCCCAATAAATTTAGTGCCTTGGATAAACAACAACTGATCCAAGGTGTGTCCTGCAAATTTCTCCATCACCTTTTCCCTCAGCTGTTCTTTGTTAAGTTGCCAGGGTTAATTAAAAATGGAAACTGGAATCACCATCTTACGTCAAGAGCTGAGCGGGTGGATGGATATTCTGCTTTTTATCCAGTGTTGGCTTTGTTCCATGTGGTGCAATATGCATGCATCCCATGTGATAGGTTCTACATTGGGCTATATATAACTTTTTACATATACTTCTAGTGAGGAAAAAATGCCTTGTGTCATCTTGATTTACCCCTTGAACTGAAAAATAAAACTATCATTTAAGAAAATTCAGGAACACTAATATTGTCCAACAAGAAATGTAAATGGTTCTGTAAACAGATACATCCAAAGTGATTATAAAATTGGAGTGGCTCTAGAATCTTCTTCAGAAGTTGTCAAGCCAATTTAGGAGTACATAGCACGCTATGACACATCTGGAAAGTATCTTCACGAATGCTTATCTTCACGAATGCTTTCCCTTTAAAGCTAGAGGACAACAGTCCAAGTATTAGTAGACAACAGTCCATCATTAGTATTTTGCTCAGATGAATGTGAACTGTCCATATGTTTATGCAGTTATCCGTAATCTGCTTAATAATATCACTCAGAATCAGGGTACCAACCTAATGGAAAACAAAGTATCCTCATGAATAAATCCTGAAGATGAATGGATTTTATTCTATTTGAATACTTGCTAGTGATATTAAATAACACCTCTGAGACATAACTTATTCTACACATGGGCGGTATATACAAGCAATTCTTTCTCCAGTAATCCTGCTAGATTGCCTGGAGTAGCAGTGGAAAATTAGATTTTTCATTGACAATAACATGCAATTGTTTTGAGCATCATTCAATTGAGCCCTAACAACCCGGGTTGCGGGGTCAGATTCAAAATTATGAAAAACCAGTTCTGTGGGCGTGGCTTAGGTGGTGGGTGTGGCTTGGTGGTCATGTGACTGGGTGGACATGGCTTGGTGGTCATGTTATTGGCTGGGTATGGCCAACTCAATATCCCTCAAATTGAGGCATGCATCTCCTCTCCTGGCCTCTCATGACTGTGGGGATGTCGCAACAGTTGTAAGTGTGAAAAATGGTCATAAGTCACTTTTTTCAGTCCCACTGTAACTTTAAATGGTCACTCCACACAAGCAAAGTACGAGCAAAGGAGGGGGGAAAAACTCCAGAGATGTTCCTGAGACAGGAAGTCTAGTCCTTCCAAGAATGTAATAAGGATTAATGGAGAGGCAGTTTCTGTAAGCAACACCAGAATGTTTCCTTCCTGTGTTCCTTACAGGATTAGGCTGGTAATTTCTTCTAACAACCGGTTCTCCAAACTGCTTAGAATGTTAACAACCGGTTCTAGCGAATTGGTGCAAACTGGTAGAATCCCACCCCTGCCTAGTTGTTACTTGTTAGACAACTGAATACAAGCTATGAGTCTTTTCACATGTTCCTCTGCCATGTTTCTCAACCATGGCAACTTGAAGATGAGTGGGCTTCAATCCCAGAATGCCCCAGACAGCAATTTTTGAGAGTTGAATTGGACTGACATTGGGCTGTTGCAGAAACTGAACTGTGCAAACAAATGAAGCCCATCTGTGGGATACAGGCAGCATGTTAAACAGAGGTGGTATTCAGCAGGTCCTCACCAGTTCTGGAGAACCGGTAGTGGAAATTTTGAGAAGTTTGGAGAACCGGCAAATCCCTCTCTGACTGGAGATTTAACACTATCCTTCCCCTGCTACGGCCACCACACCACGCCCATAGAACCAGTAGTCAAAAAAATTTGAATCACACCACTGATGTAAAATCACACACACACACCCCAGTCTGCTGAAAAAAACTCTCTCTATAGAACCAGTTCCTGGTACCCAAAAGATTGGGGGACATTGCCATAGATCCCTAATATCCCTAATCAAAACTTAAATTTCCCCAAATTCCTGAAAAGGAAGGAGCTGAACAGGAGCCTCTTTCCTAGAAAAAGTACGGCCTTTGTTTGATCTGCGGCAAGGCACAATTGAATAGCTTTAGACTAGCTAGCCTGACTGGCCACCCTTGTTCTCACATTTCCATGCACGTAGCACTGAGGAACAGAAAGAAACTTCCACCCCGGAGTACGTACATATATAATCTCATATATAATTCAGAGCAGAGTTTCCCTTGATGATCCGCTTTTCTATCCCCCACTGTACCTAACATGAAAGATGATGAAATCACACCAAGAACAACGCAGAGCCTTTTTTCCCTCTGCTCTCCAGGAAATCACAGGAGAGAAAAATGTTGTTCTGTAACCACTGGCTATTGTCAATAACACATCTCCCTTTCATCTTGTTGTTTATTTTCAGAGCTATTTCTCTGCCATTTACATTCAATTCCCATGAGCCAATTTCCATTGGAGCCCCAGACTAATCACATTTCTCTCAGGTGTGCCCTAGGAACAAATCTCTCCCCCACCCCCCCACCCCCCGTCCTGGCTCTGCCTCTGAAAAGCCAGACTTGATAGCAACAATCCCAACATTTTTTTTTTAAAAAAAGGATTGTCCCTATTTGCATTTTCCCCTAAATCTACATGCAAATCCCCTCTGTGAGAGGATGTTCCACAAGCTTCCAAAAGGTGTGATGATTTGACACAACAAAAACAGAATTTGGTCTCACCAGGAAAGCTGTAGATCATTAAAAAAACGAGTACAGGAGAACTATGCAGCAAACTGTGAGTTTTACTTTTGTGACTGTATGTCGGACAATTTATCCCAGGCTGAAGATTGGCTGAGCCCTGGACTGATTCTTAAGCAAAATAAACATGCACAGCTAGTCCTCGACTTACAACAGTTCATTTAGTGCCCATTTAAAGTTACAATGGCACAGAAACAAATGACTTATGGCCACTTTTCATGCACATGGTTGCAGCTTCCCCATGGTCACATGATCAAAATTCGGTTGCTTGGCAACTGGTTCATATTTATGGCAATTGTAGTGCCCCGGGTCATGTGATCCCCTTTTATGACCTTCTGTCAAGCAAAGACAACAGGGAAGTCAAACTCATTTAACTCATGTTACTAACCAGTGGTGAAATGCTACCAGTTGGCTGAACCGGTAGCAAAAATTGGAAGTAAAACTGGTAGTAAAAAAAAAAAAAAAAGCTCGGACAATCAGCTGAGAGGAGAAAGAAAAGTGCAGGATACCACCACCAGCCCCTGTTCTTTTCTCTTCTTTATCCTCTCAGCTGATTGGCACAGCAGAGCCTCAGCTGATGTTTGGAAAGGTGCGCATGCGCACATGCAAAGTGTGCGATCACTCAACCGGAAGGGAAACTGGTAGAATCCCTCCACTGTTACTAACTTAACAAATGCAGTGATTCACTTAAGTGTAGTAAGAAAGTTTGTAAAATGGAGCAAACAACGTAAATTCTGGGTTCAACTGTGCTTGTAATTCAAGGCCTACCTGTACTTAGGACACCAAGAGAAAGGGGACACCCCAGAGATTCTTCCCCTCCCTCCAGTAATCATACCCTTAACTCTTTTTGCAGCTACACTCAATTTTGGTTTTCAGCACTGACTTGAGTTTTCGTGTCAGGAAAGCAATAGAAAGGTTGAGGGGCACCATTGCTGGACCGTGCTCAAAGCACCAGTGGGCCTTTTTCACAGTTGAGAACTGCATTTTCTTATTAAGTTGCAGCGACCAAGCCAGATGTATCCCTTTTAGGGATACGTTCCTTTCAGGGAAGACTGATTTTTTTTTTTTTTTGTCCTTCATCCTGGCTTCTGGCTGAGACTTATTTAAAACCTCAATGCAAGAGATGTAACCATTTGTGTATATATAGTTTAAAGCAATGCAAGCAGCTTGATATCAGTTTTTTGAAACCAAATTTTATGGGCAAAGGTCGAGATGTAGGGTACAGAAGCTTCAAAAACAAGTGGGGAGCTAGTGGCACCATCCAGGGGTGGTATTCATTAGGTTTTGAGCAGTTCTGGAGAACCGGTAGCTGAAATTTTGAGTAGTTTGGACAACCGGCAAATAGCACCTCTGACTGGCCCCACCCCCATTTATTCTTTGCCTCCCAAGTCCCAACTGATTGGCTGGGTCTTCTTTTGTTGCCCTATGCAGGAGAACGGAGCTGGAAAGCAGGTTAGTGGAGTGGGAAGGGAACGGCATTTTTCCCCTGGAGTATGGAGATTTTACTTTTTATCCTTCCCCTGCCATGCCCACCAAGCCATGCCCACTGAACCGGTAGTAAAAAAAATTAAATCCCACCACTGCACTATTCCTGTCCTAAAAAATACCAGATAATTATGTTCCTCTCAGGAATAGGCCACCATACAGACCCCAGGGCTGTCCATCCTTGAGACTTGCTATCTAATAATAAGGGCTAGCCCTGCAGATGAATTAAGAGCCTGTTTTAGCATGTTTTTGTAGAGATTACTGAACAAGGCAGAGTTCTAATGCAACAATGTGGGACCCCTTTTTACCATTTTAATTATCTAAGGCAGTGGTTCTCAACCTTTTCTTCACCACTGGCCCCCTTTTATGGCCATGGATGATGGCCACGGACACCCCCTCCACAAAGATTTAACTAAATATTTAATTCATAACATTTCTTCAAACCTTCATGTCCCTCCCCACTCTGACATTGTGGGCCACCCCCACCAAGGGTCTGCAGATCGCAGGTTGAGAACCACTGATGTCTAAACGTCCACTTCCTGCTCTTCTGAATGATTTCCCTTCCCGTTCCTTTATTTACCTCAAGGTAAGCCTTTCTACCGTGGGATATGGAGACATGTATCCGGAGACCCATCTGGGACGGCTGTTTGCCTTCCTCTGCATCGCTTTTGGGATCATCCTGAACGGCATGCCCATCTCCGTCCTCTACAATAAATTCTCGGATTACTACGGCAAGCTTAAAGCATACGAGTACACGGCCATACAGAAAGACCGGGGGAAAGTGGAATTCGTGCAACGGGCCATGAAGAAGATGTCGGAGTGCTATGGGAAGCGATCAGTCCAATCCCTAAGCCACAGATACAATTAATACAAGTGGTCCTCCACTTACAACTGTTCGCTTAGGGAACAGTTCAAAGTTATGACACTGAAAAGAAAGTATGGGATACAAAAAGTGTGGGATACCCAGGGTGGGATATAAAACAAACACAGTCACAGAAAACAGGTGAAGCCCCTTTTATTCCTTCACTTTGCTTCCAAGCTGCAAATATTCTTGACAGAAGACAAAAAACTCCCACACAAACAGTTACAAGAAGGAAAAAAGCAACACAAATCAGGCAAGATAAGGGCTGGAGGATGTCCACAAATAACACACACTGGGAAGGATGCCAAACTTAGGAACCATAAACTAGAGACATTTCCACACTTTGTTTCCAGCACTTGCCAGTACGCAGGTCCGTCCTCTTATCCAGTTGTCCTAGCTGCAGCCCATGAAGAGGATCAAGGCCCTCTCCTCCCAAGTAGAGCACGTCACTCCCTTTTCCTTTCTTCCCTGCATGCCCTAGGATGGATAGGGGATGGGCCTGGGTTCTCCTCTGACTGCTCAGCTGGCCTCTGCCCTTCCCCAACCTCCTCCACAACCTCCGGAGCCACACTTCCACTCCCTGTTGGCTGTTCCTCCTCTTCCTCAGAGTCAGTCTCCACCAGGGGCATGACAAAGTGACTCAGAACTGCTTTTCACACTTACAACCGTGTCAGCATCTCCATGGTCATGAAATCAAACTTCAGATGCTTGGCCACTGATTCAGATTTATAACAGTTGTTCCAGGGTCATGGGGTCATTTTCAGCAATCTTCTCACAAGCAAAATCAATGAGGAAGCCAGATTCACCTAACAACCAAGTTACTAACAATTAACAACTGTGGCAAGAAAGGTCATAAAATGGGGTAAAATTCACTTAATGTTTGACTCATTTAAGAACAGAAATTTGGGGGTCAATTAGGTTGAGGAATACCTATACTCTGGAAAGAGCAGGAGGAGGAGACTTAGAAATGACACTTAAAGCTTCCTTTAAAAAAAAGAGAGAGATTTGGGTTCAGTTCATCTTTCTTATTAATTTGCTTAATAAAGGTTCCAACTCATATTCAGACAGCTGACAATGGCTTGGAATTGGGATCCAACAACGAGTCAAAGAAGAAGATGCTAAGAACCTGGATGAATGGTATTCAGTGTCAGATGTTTGGTCTGCAGATTTGCTCTGTTGAAGGAGTACAGGTAGTCCTTGAGCTACGACAGTTCATTGAGTGACCATTGAATGAAGTTACAACAGCATTGAAAAAAGTGACCGATGACCGTTTTTCACACTTATGACCGTTGCAGCATCCCAATGGTCATGTGATCAATATTCAGACACTTGGCAACTGGCATGTATTTATGACGGTTGCAGTATGATCCCCTTTTGCAATCATCTGACAGTCAAAGTCAAGGGGGAAGCCAGATTTGCTTAAGCACTGCAGTGATTCACTTAGCACCCGGAGCAAGAAAGATCATAAAATAAGGCAAAAAGTCACTTAACAGCTGTCTCATCAACTGAAATGTTAGACTCCATTGTGACTGTAAGTTGAGGACTAATTATATTGACATCTCTACTGGCATGGCAGGTGTTTTAGAGACTGTCATGCAGGAAATGTGTCCATTTTACTACATAATTTCAATTGCAAAGAAGAACAGCTGGAAATATTTTTCTTCTAGCCTTCCACCTTCCACCTTATCTGAGAAATATGATGTTGAAGATTCGTTTAAATTGGGGGAGGGTCAAACTCGCGGTGTCACAGAATGTATTGGGATGTTTTCCCCCTTCGCTAAATCAGGAGGGGGCATGGCCAGCACGTGACACATCTGGCCTGCAGGCCACGAGTTTGACATCCCTGGTTGAAATGAATCAGGAATGCCAAAATCTTCCAGACATTCAGATTCACATGCTTTATGTACCCACATTTATAACAATAATATTAGGGTCAAGAGTGCTTTTCTTTATGATTTTCTTCATCTCTCTTTAACTGTTTTCTGAATCTAGGGCAGGGATCCCCAAACTTGGCAACTTTAAGACTTGTGGACTGCAATTTCCAAAATTCTCCAGCGAGCTATGCTATGCTGGCTGGAGAATTCTGGGAGTTGAAGTTCACAAGTCTTAAAGTTGTCAAGTTTGGAGACTTCTGATCTAGGGCATATGAAAGTAGGTTTAATTTGCCAGGATAAATTTTAGAAATAGTTTTCTAAGTAATAAAATACCAGCGTTTGCTAATTGATGCCCATATAAAACCTAAAATGTGATTCAGAAGTAGCAAGAGAGTGATGTAACAGCATGGGGACAAATGTCCAGTTGAAATATAAAGACCTAAAAAGATGTATAATTTAGTAATCCAAATGCATAATCCACCTAGCTTCCAATTCACTTTAATTTTTGATTTGTTTGGTGATATTGGTTCCTTGGCTTTGTATAATATTACAGAGGAGTCAAACTTTCCCTAGTTGGCACCGCTGTTTTGTTTTGTTTTTTACCATAGGACCTAGCCAGTCTGATGTTTGATCAAAGGGCAAACTGAGCATCTTGTGTAGAGCAAGGCTGTTAAAGAGAGAGCTCACACCAGACAGGCTGTTGACTTCCTCGCATGTATTGTGCAGCATTAGCAACTGAGCCTGGTAGCACCTTCTGGAATGGAAGAAATTATCCGCACCTTTGGTGAAGTCAGTGCTGTAGCCTTCAAGAACAGCTTTAGCCTCCCAGTTGAGTCTGGGGGTGAATATTCTCACATCAGACTGATGTCAATAATTCTGGTGAGACAATTTTAGATAGATAGATAATATATATACAGATAGATAGATGATGATAGAGATAGATGATTAATAGATTAGAAAGGTAGGTAGGTAGGTAGGTAAATAGGTAGATGGATGATTGATAGATGATTGATAGATGGATAGGATGGATGGATGGATGGATAGAGAGAGAGAGATGATAGATAAATAGATAGATAGATAGATAGATAGATAGATAGATAGATAGATAGATAGATAGATAGATAGATAGA